>CM035632.1:95020328-96270328 GCA_020496765.1 Gossypium stocksii | reverse complement strand
AATGGAGATTTTATTGAAAGGAAATATGAAAAGAACAAAAGCCTAGACTTTTGGGGAGAGAGTGTTCTCAAAAAAAAAGAATGAATCCATGTTGAGTCACCTCACCCCCTATTTATAGTGGTATGGGAGATAGTCTAATCCTACTTAAACTCCTAAAAGATAAATACATTTGATTAAAGATAAATAAAGATAAAATCCTAAAATTAAATAATCCCTAATAATTATCTTAATATTAATTATCCTAATATAATCAAAATAGAGTATGATAGAATAAAATCTCTTCTTTTTGCATTTCAACCCTTGTGCCCTCCATGCTTGCACTTTTGGCACCAACTTTTCCCTATGTCGCACATTGGCCCATTTTATCTTTAATTTCACACTTTTGGCCCTTAATTTCACTTTTGCCTCCAATTTAGTCCCTATAAGATAAAATATCATGAATAGCTCAAATTAGCAGGATCATACTCATAATAAATACATAATTAATACATAAAAATACATTATTCTAGAGTATTATCACTAGCCACCCTCGGCCCCCTCCTCCCCTTTTTTTTTTTCTTTATCATTCCTTCCCCTTCTTCCTCAAGCCACACGACCACACCTTGTCCCCCCAAACAGCCCCTTCAACCCACATTCTCGACACTCCACCGAAGCCTTCACTCCGGCCATCACCAACCACCATCGATCCTACACCGGTTGCCCATTTTATTTTATTTTACTATTATTATTACTATTATTTTATTTTATTTTATTAATTTTATTAATTTTTTGTTAATTTTTATTTATTTATTATTATTTACCATTTATTTTATTTTTATTTTATATTTTGCATTGATTTTTGTTTTTTTAGGTTTATTTGTTATTTCATTACATTGTAGTTTCTTGATATTGCTACTTTTCTTATCTTATTCATGAATAGTATTCTTCATCTAGCAAAATTTGTATTAATTGTTATTTAGGATTTTTTTGCACTACAGTTTAGTATACTTTTAGTATCTGGATTTTTACAATTTTACTATTTTATTTCATAAAATTTTAGTTTTATTTTTACAGTTTTGCTGTTTAGTATTCTTTTGGGATTTGAATTCTTATTTATGGTCTGTTCACAATCATTTTCTTTAAATCGTTAAATCATTGGTACCTCATTTATGATTGGTTCGTCTGGCTGTTTCGTTTTGGTTTTTGATTGTTTGATTTTCTTACAGATACACCATGACGAACACAAGCGGTAAGACTAAAATTACTATCCCCGCTTTGAAAAAGTCGAAGGGGCCTGAAGCGACCTCTTCGAGCGCATTTGCCGAAGCTCGCCACCCCTTTCTCCGATTTGCAGTTGGCCCTCAGAAGGATTTGTATCATCTCCTTCGTGTACGACCACTAGGCCTAGTTCGCTGTATTGATTGGGCCGTATTGGAGCAGGTCCAACTCGCCGATGATGTGCGTGCCATTATTGCCACAGTTCCGTGAGATAGATTCTTTACCATCATCGATCCCACCTACATGGAGTTGACATTGGAGTTCTGCTCGACATTTCTGGTTCAATAGGTAACGACAGTTCATGACGAGCCTGGCACCATCAGTTTTCGACTTGGTAGTTTGGTACACCACATGAGCTATTCCCGAGTTCGGTGCTATGAGACTTTACACAGAGGAATTTATGAGCGCGAAGACTTCTTTTAACTTCATCGGCACATCCATCACCCGCCATTACGTTGTTGGACTAAGATTATAGGGAGTCAGACACCATATGACGTGAGATGCTCAAAGGTGACTTCTCTCTCTCTAGCCTTATGGTACATTCATGCCCTTTTAGCTCACACTTTGACAGGTCAGAGAGAGAGCACTGGAGTCATTAGCACTCATGATGCTTACTTCCTAGGGAGCATGGCGCACGTGCATATAGTTGATTTGGTATACTTCATCGCTCTATCCTTCTACCATCAGACTGACCGCCGCAGGAAGGGCCCCATCTATCTAGGCCCTTACGTGACTCACCTTGCTCGACACTTTGGTCTCTTAGACACATCGGAGCCGTCCTCTACACTCACACTTGTCAGCCAGATGTCCCCATAGGGTATCTCGAACATGATACCCATGAGGATAATCGAGCTGCGTCATGGAGTAGATCCTATTTAGTATAGATTATTTCATTCTGACGCTTAAAATGAACCTGAGGACTTCACTGATGATGTTCCTCCCTATTATGAGGACCCACCACAGCCTCCACCATTGAGTCACCGACCTGTTCCTTCTGCTACTAGCTTCTGAGGAGTATCTACCGAGGGGTTCACTAGCTTCCGTCAGTACTGCACTCAGAGTTTCAACAATATTGATGCGACATTACAACTGATTTGTCAGCATTTCCATATATCTTCTTCAGCGCCAACAACTCACGATGCGTCTGACGATGAGGACTTTTGAGTCCATTTATTTTTCTTTTTATTTTCTTTTTATCTAACTTTTAATTGTCATTTTATGTTTCTTATTATCTTGTAAATACTTCTCTTATTTAATTTTGAACTATATTATGGTTGTTCCTAATCGAGTAATTGTAACAGCTTGTTTTAGGGCCAAATTAAAACATTGGTTTCGGGACCACGAATCTAAAGTAGGAAAATTTATTGTGATATTATTCTAAGGTTTATAGTATGATTGAAATCATGTGAAAATTTAGTTAAGAAATTTTATCGATAGGGTGTCCAATTTGACTAATAGGACTAGATTGCAAAAGGTGCAAAATGTGTGTTCTAGAAGCCATGAGTGCTTAATTTAATGAATTTTTAAATTGGAGGTCCTAAAAAGGTAATTAGACCATTATTTCATAGGATAGACATGAAACAGCTTGAAATAGGGCCTAAATGAAAAAGTGGTTTCGAAACCATAAATCTGAGGTTAAAATATTTATCCCGATTGAGTTTTAATATTTATTGAGTGATTGAATGTCTATGTGAAATGTTGGTTGCGAAATTTTATTTATTTGATGTCCAAGTTGGTAAGTTGGACTAAATTGCAAAAGGTGAAAAATGTGTGTTTTAATCCATAAAGGTACTTGATTTAAATGGGTTTTTAAATTAGAGGTCTTTATTTGGTAATTAGACCATTTTATTTTGTTTTGGAAAATAATTCCCATGGAAGGGACAAAATATCGAAGTTATGAGTGAAGGGCATTTTGGTCATTTGGATAATTAAAGAAATAAAAAGGGAAAATAAGTCAAAATTTTGTCCATCTTCTTCCTTCTTGTGCCGAATTTGAAGGGTCACCATAGCTAGGGTTTTGTCATCTTTTCAAGCTCAAAGTAAGTGACTCCTAGCCCCGTTTTTAATGCTCTTTGTATTTTTTTAAAATCCTCGTAGCTTGATTTAACTATTTCTACCACTAATTTGAGTTAGGGTTTATGTTTAAAATTTTACCCATGGATAACATACATGTATTTTGATGTCTAGTGGTAGAATATGAAAGTTTGAAGTGTGGTGAACATCTTTTACTAGATGATTTTTGGTGAAATTGACAAAAAGGACCTGTTTGTAAAAGTTATAAAACTTGTATATAAAATGTGATTTAGTGGAAATCATGAGCTGCTATAGAAGAGAATATGAATTGGCTAGGCTTGGGTATGTGAAAAATGAATACATTTCAATTTCCGAGCTGAGGGACTAAAGTGTAAAAATTGATACAGTTAGGGGCTAAATTATAAAAATTTTTCATAGGGTGATTTTGGACTAAATTGAGTAATGTATGTATTAAACAAGTTAAATGTGTCATTATAGATTGAGAGGAACGTGGAATCGACCTTGACTGAGGCAAAGGTAAGGTTTCGGACTTAATTACTGTAACACCCCAAACCCGGTCTAGACGTTATGACCAGATCTGGTGCGTCACATGATCCTAACCTACGCTTATAACCTTTTAACTTGTTGAGACTTAGGTGAGGTTCGAATCAAATTAGAGAGCTTGCGAAAAACCAGTTCATTAATCCTTAAAGTTATCCATAGTTAATCTTAAAGCATTTTGAAAACATAGTTAAGATTTTGAAATCCGCGCAGCCTACGTCTAGTAGATTCGATATAGCAGGATTTAAAACATTAAAGAAAATAAACCCATAAAGAAAATTTAAAAGCGGCCTTATTACAAATTTAAAACCCAAAAATAACTTAATAATAAAATACTTTAAACAAAATGAAAACCAGTACTGCAGATACTGTGGCCACTCCGAATCTCTCGCAGCTCCAAGCCCACTATGGTTGAGGGTTACCTGCAGGGATTAATTAAAAAGGGTGAGTTTGGCAACTCAGTGTGCAACAATATCTCAACCATAGGCCAAAACAGATCAAGCCTCAGAAACAGGTTTAATTGGGCCTTGGCCCATTACAGGAATCAGATTAAGCCCAAAGGCCCATAACAGAAACAGATCAGATATAACATTATGCAAACAAAACCCAACCCAAATCCATCCTTAGCACCCCCGTACCAGCCTTACACCATGTGGGGAGACTACTCGACCCACCCAACCGCTACACGCCACAGATATTTGCAGCGAGGCTGCCAGATATAATTTGCAGTAAGACTGCCAGATAACATTTGCAGCGAGGCTGCCAGATATATTTGCAGCGAGGCTGCCAGATATTGTGACGAGGTCACCAGATATAAATATTGTGGCGAGGCCACCAGATTTGCAGCGAGGCTGCCAGATAATAATGTGACAAAGTCACCAGATTGCAGCGAGGCTGCCAGAACGCTTCCTCCATCATAAACCCATGCCCCATGCAACATAAGAACATAAATACTAGCGTGCAACATATAACATCTCATGCATCAGATATGCTCACATTAAATGGTAACTCATGTAGATACATAAAATCATACATTTCATACAGAATTGACCCTAGGGGTATAATAGTCTTTTTACACCTAGGGGTATTTTGGTAATTTTCCATATTTAAGGGTATTTTAGTCCTTTTTCATATTTTCAGAGGTTTTGTGCAAATCCAATAAATTATTAGCCCCCATATAACCATGGAAGTCGAATTAAGCCAAATTTCCAATTTTGCCCTTTTTAGCCTAAAACCCCTAATGGGCCTTCCTATGTCCAATATCGTCTCAAACCCGTTAAGCCCAATTTTAGGTTTTAGTTTACCAACTTAGCCATGTTTTTATTATTCAAGTTTACCAGAAAGTCCTTTATGAACATATTCAAATTTGGGCTCGGAAGCCCATTGGGCCCGCTTTGGCCCACTGAAGCCCATCTTACCCCAAACGCTCGAAATTGCACCTTCTACAATTTCGCCAATGCCAACTCCTAATGTGACTACAACAGAGTAATCGGTTACTCTTATTTCCTTTCAAGACTGACTTTTCGGTCACTTTTGATCGGTCACCTAGCACAGCTTCGATTATTTCGGCTTTTAGCCGTCCTAGTCTATGATGGGGATACGTTACACACCTGCTACCGATGAAATGTTGACGAAATCCACGTACGAAGAACCTACAATCGGATACTAACTATTAGTCTAATAATTGATGACCCAAGAGTTATAAGCCCCTTACCATAATCGGCCTATATGGCCTAAGATCGAAATCTTACCCCTTTCGGTTATGAACTAGATCACGATGTCCAACCACGCTAATCTACAATAGCCTCCTTTGCTGCACGCCTCTTGTCCACCCTAACGCATATAAGCCAGAGAAAAACCACAAGATCCTTAGTCTAGAACGTTAACCTTCCCCTAAGGGGGTTCGGCTTCTAGCCTTAATATCATAAGACTAATCGCTACAAGACCATGAGACACTTACCAATCTAAGTCCCAAATCACAGCTACTCCACTTGTTTCAACGAGGAAGAAAGAGTGTTGGAGGGTTACGATTTTTAGAAGAGAAAGAAATAGGGTCCCAAGCATCAAAGGTCTGACTAACAAGAGAATCAGGAAAAGAAGGAGAAATGATAAGTTTCGGTCAATAGGTAAACAAAGGAGGTGTTTCGGTCATACAGGGTATTCGGCCAAGGGGGTTGTAGTCAAAAGAATATTCGGTTTAGGGGTTTGAAGAAGAAGAGAAGAATAAGAGTGTAAAGGAAGTGTTTCGGCAAAGTGGTGTTTGCTTCCGGCTTTTTGTGACCTTTAACCAGAGAGTGAAGTCAAGAGAAGATGTGTGAATGATAGAAGAAGAAAATGGAGAAAAGTAAATGAGAAAGGAGGTTCGAGAGAGTAGAGAATGAGTATTCAGTTTAACCAAAAGAAGAACGGTACACAATAGGCTTCTTTAGAAGTTCCAAATTCGGCAATGAGGTGCAATAGTGGTTCGGCTACAAGGTTATTGAGAGGAACGAAATGGCCAAAAGAAATACCTAATAGACTTATGAAAAACGACAAAAGAGTGAGAGTTTTGCTAACCTAAAGGGATCGGCTCATACACCTCAAGAGGACCTTAGGCAATCGGCATACTAAGTCCCTAATTGCCGAAATTACCTACACCAAAAGTCCTTCAACCGATTATCATTTTTTAAAATTCAAAGGCTCCACAAATCACTCCTTGATTTGCTCCTCAACCTCCTCCATGATTTACTCTTTGACCAATTCAAATCTCTTCCAACCAGAGTTCAATTCCGCCTCAAACTCCTACCTGCACAAGCTGAAAAAAATAAAACGCTACCTCTGCAACTTCTGGCGCTTGAACCCCTGACCTCTAAGCTCATTTAGGCGCCACCTTTTAAGGAACCTAGTGGCGTCTCCCTTGCCACTTTACCACTGATTCATTTGTGTTATACTTCTCACGCAATTCCTTAAGACCCTTATTTCCACTGATCCCCTATTTCCTAAGGCAAAAATTAAAAATTTTGCCGAGCTTCCAACCAACTCATGGGCCTTCCATAAGCCCATTAACACTTCCCAAACATGCATTACACACCTGATTACCAACATTTAAACATTTTAACAGACAAAGACAAATCTAAGAAAACTCGAAAATTAGGGCGTTACAACTCTACCCTCCTTAAGGAAATTTCGTCCTCGAAATTTACCTTATCCAAACAAATGGGGATATTGCTGACGCATTGCCTCCTCTGGTTCCCAAGTAGCTTCCTCTCTGCCATGATTACGCCATAGTACCTTTACCAATGGGACTGATTTTCTTCTTAAAACCTTCACATCTCGATCCAGAATCTGCACAGGTTCTTCCTCGAAAGTTAAGTCAGACTGAACTTCCACTTCTGTAACTGGTAGAATATGGGCAGGGTCAGAACGATATCGTCTCAGCATAGATACGTGGAACACGTCATGGATTCTATTTAACTCTGGGGGTAATTCTAACTGATACGCCACCGGGCCCACTCGCTTAAGAACCCGATAAGGCCCAATAAACCTCGGACTCAGCTTGCCTTTCTTACCAAATCTCAATATCTTCTTCCAAGGCGAAACTTTCAGAAAAACCATATCACCTACTGAATACTCAATCTCTTTACGCTTCATATCTGCATAAGACTTCTGTCGATCAGATGCCTCTTTCAAACGGTCCCTTATTACCTTGACCTTCTCTTCAGTCTCTGCTACCAATTCAGGTCCAAGAACTTGCCGCTCGCCCAATTCGGTCCAACAACTAGGTGATCGACACTTACGCCCATACAATGCTTCATAAGGTGCCATACGAATACTAGCCTGATAGCTGTTATTATATGCAAACTCCGCCAACGGTAAATAGTCCTCCCAACTGCCTCGAAAATCGATAACACAGCCCCTCAACATATCCTCTAGAATCTGAATAACCCTCTCAGACTGACCATCAGTCTGAGGATGAAAAGCCGTGCTAAAGTTCAGCCGCGTTCCCAACGCTTCATGCAACTTTTGCCAGAACCGAGATGTGAATCTAGGATCTCGATCAGAAATGATAGACACTGGCACCCCGTGTAGTCGCACAATCTCTGCCACATACAATTTGGCTAACCTCTGAAGCGAATAATCAGTACGTACAGGGATGAAATGAGCAGACTTAGTCAACCTATCCACGATCACCCAAACCGAGTCCTTCTTTGACGGCGTCAAGGGCAACCCACTAACAAAATCCATGGTCACCCTCTCCCATTTCCAAAGTGGTACCTTTACTGGTTGCAGAAGTCCAGAAGGTAACTGATGTTCAGCTTTCACTTGCTGACAAGTCAGACATTTCCCCACAAATTCTGTTACTTCTCGCTTCAGTCCAGGCCACCAATACAACTTCTTTAAGTCATGATACATCTTATTACCTCCAGGGTGCATAGCACACAACCCTTTATGAGCTTCATTCAGAATTGCTTGCCTTAACTGAAAATCCTTCGGAACACAGATTCTACCGCGAAAACACAGAACTCCTTCACTGTTAAATCCAAACTCAGAAGTATTCCCGTTTTTAAGCTGCTGAAATCGAGCATCCAGAGACTCATCCCTTAACTGCTTTTCCTTAATCTCATCCACCCAAGTCGGTCTTACTTGCAATTCTGCTAACAAACTACCATCGTCATACAGACTCAAACGAGCAAACATAGCTCTCAGGTCAGATACAGTTCTACGACTTAGGGCATCAGCCACCACATTAGCTTTGCCTGGATGATACTCAATCACACAATCATAATCCTTAAGCAACTCGATCCATCTCCGTTGCCTAAGGTTCAACTCCTTCTGAGTCAACAAGTACTTAAGACTCTTATGATCTGTGTATATAATACACCTTTCTCCATACAGATAATGTCTCCAAATCTTAAGTGCAAAGATTACTGCTGCCAACTCCAGATCATGGGTAGGATAGTTCACTTCATGAGGTTTAAGCTGTCGCGATGCATAAGCAACCACCTTACCCTCTTGCATCAACACACAGCCCAACCCAACATGCGATGCATCACTGTACACGGTAAAATCTTTTCCAGA
The DNA here is from genome assembly GCA_020496765.1 of Gossypium stocksii. Classification (NCBI taxonomy): domain Eukaryota; kingdom Viridiplantae; phylum Streptophyta; class Magnoliopsida; order Malvales; family Malvaceae; genus Gossypium; species Gossypium stocksii. The sequence goes on along the minus strand of CM035632.1, from coordinate 96,261,439 downwards.
CTCTGGTTGAATCAGTACAGGTGCCTCGGTCAGAACCCTCTTAAGCTTCTCAAAAGCTTCTTGCTGCAGCTGGGTCCAAACAAATGGTACGCCTTTCCTTATGAGTTTCGTTAATGGTGCTGCCATCACAGAAAATCCTTCTACAAACCTTCTGTAGTATCCAGCTAAACCCAGAAAACTCCGAATTTCGGCCACAGACTTCGGTGGTTTCCATTCCAGAATCGCTTCGATCTTTCGAGGGTCCACTTTAATCCCCTCAGCAGACACAACATGCCCCAAGAACGTCACTTCCCTCAACCAGAACTCACACTTACTAAATTTCGCATAGAGCTCCTTTTCCCTTAACACTTGCAGCACAACACGGAGATGCTCATCATGTTTCTCTTCAGATTCAGAATAGACCAAGATATCGTCGATAAAGACGACCACGAATCGATCCAAGTATGGCTGAAACACTCGATTCATCAGGTCCATAAAAGCTGCAGGTGCATTGGTCAGCCCAAATGGCATAACCAAGAACTCATAGTGACCATAACGAGTTCTGAATGCCGTCTTGTGAATATCCACCTCTTTCACCCTTAATTGATGATACCCAGATCGAAGGTCAATCTTGGAAAATACTGAAGCTCCTCTAAGCTGGTCGAACAGATCATCGATTCTTGGCAACGGGTACCTATTCTTAATTGTCAGCTTGTTCAACTGCCGGTAATCAATGCACATCCGCATTGACCCATCTTTCTTCTTAACGAAAAGCACTGGTGCTCCCCACGGAGACACACTTGGCCTAATGAAACCTCTATCCAACAGTTCTTGAATCTGCGCCTTTAGCTCCACCAACTCCTTTGGTGCCATTCTGTACGGTGCAATGGACACCGGTGCCGTACCAGGCAACAGATCGATCCCAAACTCAACCTCTCGATTAGGAGGCAGACCTGGAAGCTCTTCTGGAAACACATCTTGGAAGTCCTTAACGGTTCTCACTTGATCCACAGTTAGCTCCTCAGACTCCGCTTGACTTATAAATGCCATAAAAGCCTCACATCCTTTACGAATCCACTTCTCAGCTCTTAATGCTGACACCACATTAGACAGATAATCTCTACGTTCACCAATCACCATAACTTCCCCATCCTCTGCGGTTTTTAAACTCATTCGCTTAGCAGCACAATCCAAAGTAGCCCTATGCTTTACAAGCCAATCCATTCCTAAGATTAGATCGAATTCTCCGAAGGGTAGCTCCATCAAATCTCCAGAAAAGATCTTTCCTTGAGTCTCCATAGGCACGTCTCTATACAATTTGTCTACCCTAACCGAGTGACCCAAAGGACTTAGTACCGTTACCCTACTCACTGTCTCCTCAGAACGTACTCCCAACGACCCAGATATAGCACATGCAACATAAGAGTGTGTAGATCCAACATCTATTAACGCAGTGAATGGTATACGAGAAATCAAGAACGTACCGGTTATGACGTCAGGGGCATCACCTTCCTCTCGTCGACGAGCTGCATAGACTAACGCTGGCTGACGAGCCTCAGCAAAACCAGCACCCCTACCAGGCGCTCCTCGTCCTCGACCATTCCCATTTCCACCTCTGCCTTGTCCACGACCTCTTGGAGCTGGTGGTCCACCCCTCACTGGCTGAGCAACCCTCTGATCTCTAACTTGATTCTGATCAGGTTCCTGTGGACAATCCTTAATTCTATGCTCCATCGACCCACATCGAAAACAGGCTCCAGTACGCTTCCGACACTCGCCCGTATGGATCCTACCACAACTCCTGCAACTCTGAGGTCTGACAGCATTCATTGGCACCGCTCGTACTGGTTCTGCCATCCTTGCTCTTTTAACATTCCTATTATTCCCACCAGATGATCCAGAATCCCTCCGGAAGCGGTTCCGATCCTTCTCGCGGTTCTGCCTCTCAGTACGCTTTACTTCCTCAGCTATCTTAGCTTTCTCAACTAGAGCAGCAAAATTACGCTCCCTCTGCGGAGCAATCAGCACCCTTAACTCATCCCTCAAACCGTCCTCAAAGCGCACACTACGCTCGTATTCAGTGGCAACTATCCCAGAAGCATATCGACTCAGCCTCAAGAACTCAGCCTCGTACTCAGATACCGTTTTACCTCCCTGAACCAAATTCAAAAATTCCTTCCGACGCGCGTCCACATAGCTAGCTCCAACGTATTTTCCTTTAAAGGCTGTCTTAAACAGCTCCCATGTTACCTCACCAGCTGCAGTTCCATCTCTTACTGTGAGCCACCACTGATAAGCCTCATCTCTAAGTAACGATACAGCTCCCTTCAGCTTCTGCTCCACAGAACAGTCCAGATCGTCCATAATTCGCTCTGTGGCCTCCAACCAATACTCGGCCACGTTTGGGGCTACACCAGACACACCCCTGAAGAATTCTGCTCCATTAGCTCGGAGTCGCTCAGATATCGCACCCCGAAATCCATTTCCAGTACTCGCCCCAGCAACCCTTTCCAAAACTCGAAGCATCGCTTGTGATAGGGCATCATCCCCTACACCCCTATCATGAGATTCCACCTCTGTTGCTGGTGATACTGGTATCTCAGCTGCTGGTGCATGACCCGAAGAAGAAGATTCGGCTCGTGTGCTACCTCGGCCACGTCCACGGCCCCTACCACGAGCTGCTCGCGTACTCATTTCGTGTGTTCTGTTTTAGAAGTTTTATGAGTCAGATTAATATTTCAGTGTTTATTAAAGATATCTTATGAATAGTAGAGTTTCAAAGTTTATCTTCTTTCGCGGTAGCCTAGGTACAGTCTCAGTTTATCTATCAGAGTCTCTACAGTTTCAGTAATACCCTAGCTAAAGTATCATAATATAGTCTTTAGTCAGGCATACAATCAGAATTTTCAGATACAATCAGTAAAGTTCAGAAAACTTACAGGCTTGGGCCGGAGATTCGGTGTGCCACTACTTCGAAAGATCTCCTAGGATAACTTAATTTATTCTTTGAAAATAACCCCTTTTTTTTTTTTTTTTTTTTTTTTTTAGACCCGTTCCACAGCCGAGTTGTTGCAACTTGGCTCTGATACCACTAAATGTAACACCCCAAACCCGGTCTAGACGTTATGACCAGATCTGGTGCGTCACATGATCCTAACCTACGCTTATAACCTTTTAACTTGTTGAGACTTAGGTGAGGTTCGAATCAAATTAGAGAGCTTGCGAAAAACCAGTTCATTAATCCTTAAAGTTATCCATAGTTAATCTTAAAGCATTTTGAAAACATAGTTAAGATTTTGAAATCCGCGCAGCCTACGTCTAGTAGATTCGATATAGCAGGATTTAAAACATTAAAGAAAATAAACCCATAAAGAAAATTTAAAAGCGGCCTTATTACAAATTTAAAACCCAAAAATAACTTAATAATAAAATACTTTAAACAAAATGAAAACCAGTACTGCAGATACTGTGGCCACTCCGAATCTCTCGCAGCTCCAAGCCCACTATGGTTGAGGGTTACCTGCAGGGATTAATTAAAAAGGGTGAGTTTGGCAACTCAGTGTGCAACAATATCTCAACCATAGGCCAAAACAGATCAAGCCTCAGAAACAGGTTTAATTGGGCCTTGGCCCATTACAGGAATCAGATTAAGCCCAAAGGCCCATAACAGAAACAGATCAGATATAACATTATGCAAACAAAACCCAACCCAAATCCATCCTTAGCACCCCCGTACCAGCCTTACACCATGTGGGGAGACTACTCGACCCACCCAACCGCTACACGCCACAGATATTTGCAGCGAGGCTGCCAGATATAATTTGCAGTAAGACTGCCAGATAACATTTGCAGCGAGGCTGCCAGATATATTTGCAGCGAGGCTGCCAGATATTGTGACGAGGTCACCAGATATAAATATTGTGGCGAGGCCACCAGATTTGCAGCGAGGCTGCCAGATAATAATGTGACAAAGTCACCAGATTGCAGCGAGGCTGCCAGAACGCTTCCTCCATCATAAACCCATGCCCCATGCAACATAAGAACATAAATACTAGCGTGCAACATATAACATCTCATGCATCAGATATGCTCACATTAAATGGTAACTCATGTAGATACATAAAATCATACATTTCATACAGAATTGACCCTAGGGGTATAATAGTCTTTTTACACCTAGGGGTATTTTGGTAATTTTCCATATTTAAGGGTATTTTAGTCCTTTTTCATATTTTCAGAGGTTTTGTGCAAATCCAATAAATTATTAGCCCCCATATAACCATGGAAGTCGAATTAAGCCAAATTTCCAATTTTGCCCTTTTTAGCCTAAAACCCCTAATGGGCCTTCCTATGTCCAATATCGTCTCAAACCCGTTAAGCCCAATTTTAGGTTTTAGTTTACCAACTTAGCCATGTTTTTATTATTCAAGTTTACCAGAAAGTCCTTTATGAACATATTCAAATTTGGGCTCGGAAGCCCATTGGGCCCGCTTTGGCCCACTGAAGCCCATCTTACCCCAAACGCTCGAAATTGCACCTTCTACAATTTCGCCAATGCCAACTCCTAATGTGACTACAACAGAGTAATCGGTTACTCTTATTTCCTTTCAAGACTGACTTTTCGGTCACTTTTGATCGGTCACCTAGCACAGCTTCGATTATTTCGGCTTTTAGCCGTCCTAGTCTATGATGGGGATACGTTACACACCTGCTACCGATGAAATGTTGACGAAATCCACGTACGAAGAACCTACAATCGGATACTAACTATTAGTCTAATAATTGATGACCCAAGAGTTATAAGCCCCTTACCATAATCGGCCTATATGGCCTAAGATCGAAATCTTACCCCTTTCGGTTATGAACTAGATCACGATGTCCAACCACGCTAATCTACAATAGCCTCCTTTGCTGCACGCCTCTTGTCCACCCTAACGCATATAAGCCAGAGAAAAACCACAAGATCCTTAGTCTAGAACGTTAACCTTCCCCTAAGGGGGTTCGGCTTCTAGCCTTAATATCATAAGACTAATCGCTACAAGACCATGAGACACTTACCAATCTAAGTCCCAAATCACAGCTACTCCACTTGTTTCAACGAGGAAGAAAGAGTGTTGGAGGGTTACGATTTTTAGAAGAGAAAGAAATAGGGTCCCAAGCATCAAAGGTCTGACTAACAAGAGAATCAGGAAAAGAAGGAGAAATGATAAGTTTCGGTCAATAGGTAAACAAAGGAGGTGTTTCGGTCATACAGGGTATTCGGCCAAGGGGGTTGTAGTCAAAAGAATATTCGGTTTAGGGGTTTGAAGAAGAAGAGAAGAATAAGAGTGTAAAGGAAGTGTTTCGGCAAAGTGGTGTTTGCTTCCGGCTTTTTGTGACCTTTAACCAGAGAGTGAAGTCAAGAGAAGATGTGTGAATGATAGAAGAAGAAAATGGAGAAAAGTAAATGAGAAAGGAGGTTCGAGAGAGTAGAGAATGAGTATTCAGTTTAACCAAAAGAAGAACGGTACACAATAGGCTTCTTTAGAAGTTCCAAATTCGGCAATGAGGTGCAATAGTGGTTCGGCTACAAGGTTATTGAGAGGAACGAAATGGCCAAAAGAAATACCTAATAGACTTATGAAAAACGACAAAAGAGTGAGAGTTTTGCTAACCTAAAGGGATCGGCTCATACACCTCAAGAGGACCTTAGGCAATCGGCATACTAAGTCCCTAATTGCCGAAATTACCTACACCAAAAGTCCTTCAACCGATTATCATTTTTTAAAATTCAAAGGCTCCACAAATCACTCCTTGATTTGCTCTTCAACCTCCTCCATGATTTACTCTTTGACCAATTCAAATCTCTTCCAACCAGAGTTCAATTCCGCCTCAAACTCCTACCTGCACAAGCTGAAAAAAATAAAACGCTACCTCTGCAACTTCTGGCGCTTGAACCCCTGACCTCTAAGCTCATTTAGGCGCCACCTTTTAAGGAACCTAGTGGCGTCTCCCTTGCCACTTTACCACTGATTCATTTGTGTTATACTTCTCACGCAATTCCTTAAGACCCTTATTTCCACTGATCCCCTATTTCCTAAGGCAAAAATTAAAAATTTTGCCGAGCTTCCAACCAACTCATGGGCCTTCCATAAGCCCATTAACACTTCCCAAACATGCATTACACACCTGATTACCAACATTTAAACATTTTAACAGACAAAGACAAATCTAAGAAAACCCGAAAATTAGGGCGTTACAATTACAAATTGACACATTTTGTACCGAGGTAAGTTTATATGTAAACGATACATCTTTGTCTTTATGTTTTTATATGTGAATTTCTGATATGAAATGTGGATGATTATTATTATTGTCATTGTATGAAATTATGAAAAATGTGGATACAGATAAATTCCGTGAAAGTTTTAATATCGGTGGGCTATGTACGAACCATCGAATAATTGTTAACATTGGTGGGCTAAGTGCGAACCACCTTGTTGATTGTTAATATCGATGAGCTAAGTGCGAAATATCGTGAAATATTAATGTTGGTGGGCTATGTGTGAAACCATTGGGAATTATTGATATTGGTGGGCTATGTGCAAAACCACCTTATAATTGCTAATATGAATGGCTATATGCGAATCACTGAGCATGATTTATTATACTGAAGTGTGTATTGAAGTTGTGACTAAGTGAAATTATGAGTGTGGTTGTGATGAATAAGTGCAGGGATTGAATGTGGAAATGTGTAAACTTTGTACATGCTAAGTGTTGAGAATGTTGGGTGAGGTGTAAGATGAGTAAGTGAAATTGTAAGGTTTGAGTCATTTATATGGTTGAGTTATGTTTTGAATGCTAAGTGAATTGTTATGATGTTTATTGTTTACATATAGACTTACTAAGCTTAAAGCTTACTCCCCTTTCTCTTCCTTTATTTTATAGATTAGCTAAGCCAGCTCGGGATATGGAAGACGTCGGAGGATCACTCACACTATCAACACTTTTGGTATATTAGAATTTTACATTGAATTATGGCATGTATAGGACTTGGTCATTTTTTAAGTGTCATAATTGTTGGGCTAAATGTGGGAGCCTATGCCTTTGGTACTACATTTTGTATAAGGCCATATGATGTGGCTAATATTGATTGTTTTATAAGTATATGATGAGGTCCTTCATGAATGAGTTAATTGCTTATGTGGGAATGAATGATAGCATGAATTTGATGTAGGGAAAATGTGAGGAGTGGATGAATGTGTAGATGCATGATGAATGAAGAATGTGTTTGGGTTGAGATTGAATTGCGGATGCCTTGATTTTGGATATTTGGATGTGTATTTATGCCATGTTTAGTGTTATGGGAAATTGATAAGTATGGATGATTTTCAGAGTGGCATAAGGCTTGGTAAATAGCCTTATATTTGTCCACACGGGTAGACACATGGGTGTGTGTCTAGGCCGTGTGTGACATACGGTCTGCGCTATGGGCGTGTAGTCTGGTCGTTTGTCCCCTGCATGCAATTTACGAAAAATTGAGTACGTCACACGAGCTAACACATGGGCTTGTGCCTTGGCCATGTGACCCAAATTGTATGCCAATGTCATAAATAGAATGTCCAGGTTTTTGCACACGGGCAGAGACATGGGAGTGTGTCTCAGCCGTGTGAAGGACACGGGCATGTGCTCGACCGTGTGAAAACCCTTGTAGGTTCGAAATGAAAAATAAATTTAGACAGGCTGGGGACATGGGCGTGTGTGACCACAAGGCCTACCCACACGAGCATGTGCCCTGTTTTGTATGAAATTTTCTAAATTTTTCCAAAGTTCTCGGGTTGGCCTCGGAATGACACCAAAGCACGTTTTGGGCCTCGTAGGCCCATAATAGGGACAGTCAGTTTATAAATGAAAGTTTTAAATTTGAATGGGAATTTGTAACGTGGAAATGATCAGTTGTATATGTTATTGTTTGGTAATGCTTCGTACCCTATTCCAGTGTCGAGTATGGGTAAGGGGTGTTACAGGACAAAAATGGACATAGTAAGGTAAAATTTTAAAGTTGTGCATTAAGGGAATTTTGGTCATTTGGCAAATAAAGACAAAATAAATCAAATACAATTGTTCATCTTCTCAATTTAGTCTCCCCTTAGCCAAAAATTGAAGAGAAGCCATAGCTAGGGTTTTGGCCAAGCTTTCCAAGCTCGATTGTAAGTCCGTTCTAGCCCCATTTTTTATGATTTTTACGTTTTTGAGATCCTCGTAACCTAATCTAGCTTTTCCAGGGACTAATTTGAAGTATTAGCAAAGTTTAAAATTTTACTAATGTCGGACATGCATGTGTTTTGATGTCTAATGGTAGAAAATGTATGTTTGGTGTTAGATAAATAACATTTACTATGTGATTTTTGATAAAAATGTCAAAAATGACCTATTTGTAAAAAGTGATGAAATGTGTAGTAAAAGTGTGATTAAATGGAAAATATGGGCTGGTATGAGTATGAAAATGGTTCGCCTAGGCTTAGGTATTGAGGAAAATAAATACATTTCATTTTATGAGCCTAGGGACAAAGGTGTAAATAATGGAAAACTTAAGGGCAAAAATGTAATTTTGCCATAATATGATTTTTGGACTGAATTGAATAATGTGATAATTAAATGAGTTAAATTTGTTATTATAGATCAAGAGAAACGAGGTTCGGACCTAGATCGGGGGAAAAACAAGGTGTTTGACGATTAGGTCCTTATTCTACTATTTTTGTACCGAGGTAAGTTTGTATGTAAATAATGCATTATTATATTATGTTTTAATACTTTAATATTGTATAAATTGTGTGATTGAACCTTTGGACATATTCGTTGAAGTTTCGACAAGCGAGAAATCTCGGTTGGACATTAGAACTAGTATAGGATACGAGTGACAAGTCACTAAGAACCCATGAGTATATATGTTTATGTGATTCCAGGTGCTGGTCTTCTAAGTCATACCAGTGGCTGGGTACTCTGGTATATGTTGCGGATACCTGACAGCTTGTGTGAGCAGACCCGTGAATAGCTCGAGAGTGAGCCTATGTATTTTATGTGATACAAGGTAGCTCTGGCTACAAATGTGGCACTTATGTGCAAATTTCTGAGTATCCATAAATATTCTGAGTGTTCAACGGGAATGTCAAAGATGTGAAGGTATGTAATTGTGTTACGAGTGGTACATGTATGTATGAAAAAATCAGAAGTAATGAAGTCAATATGTGGTAAATTCTTGGTAAGCTATTGAATGAACAAGTTGTGTTGAGGAAACCTTATTGATAATTATGTCAATTTCCATTATATGATTTGCATGAAAATTGTGTGGAATAGATGTTTATTATTTGCATATGAATTTACTAAGCTATTTAGCTTACTCTCATTTTCTTTCTCTTGTTTTATAGTATCACCAAGCTAACTCGATCAGAGATTGTCAGAGATTTGCATCACACTATCAAAGCATTATTTTGGGTATAGATGAACTTAGTATTTTGGAAGTATGGCATGTATAGGGACTTGGTCATTTTGTTATACGTGACATTATTAATTTGGCCAAAAGTGTTGGCTTTTAATGGTTTAATGATCATTTTGTATAAGGCCATTAAGTGTTGCCTAACGTTGGTCACATTTATAATCATATGAAGATGTCTTTCATGAAAGTACAAATTGTATGGTTTGAATGGTTAAGTATGTGATGTTTATGCTTGATAGATGTAATAGGTGAATGTTGAATTGATGCCTTAGTTGTGGATGTTTGGTTGTTTAAGTATATTGTGGTATGTGCCTTGAATTGGTATAAGTGATTTTATGTTTCAGGGTGGCAAATGGCTTGGTAAATAGCCCTCATTTTGTCCACACGGGCAGACACACGGGCATGTGTCTAGACCATGTGTGACACACGGTCTGCCCCATGGGCATGTGTTTAGGTCGTGTGTCCCCTGCACCTTAATTTTGAGAAATAGAATGCTCAGAATTGAGCACACGAGCAGAGACACGGGCGTGTGTCTCAGCCATGTAGATAGCACAGCCTCGAACACGGGCGTGTGCTATGGCCTTGTGAAGTCTGAACCTATTTTTGTGAAAATTAATTTTCCACATGGCCTAACACGCGGGCGTGTGACTTGTCCGTGTGAGTCCAAATTGGTCATGAGTTACAAGTCAGAGAGTTACATGGGGTCGGGACATGGGCATGTGTGACCACATGGCCTGCCCACACGAGCGTGTCCTATAACCTGTATAGTGGAAATTTTCCAAGTTTCGTAAAATTTTCTAAAGTTCTCGATTTAGTCCCGAACCGCTTCGAATGTATGTATTGGGGCTCATAGGCTCGTATTAGGGACTCTATGATGGTATGTGAATGGTTTTAATTTGGATGGAAATTTATGGTTCGGTTTTGTAGGTTTGCCTGTGTTTAAGTCTAGTATTGCCTTGTACCTTATTCCGGCGTCGAATACGGGTGAGGGTTGTTACAGTAATCCTTTAATCTTCTCTACCAGTTGTGCTTATTTTTTTAATAGTTGCTCAGAATCATGCACTACAGTTAGCATTATCTATAATTCCGCTTTTCATTATTTTGAGGATTTTATCCAATATTTAGGGTAGTTTCAATTCTCTCCATCTCTTATGATATTCTAATTATACTGTCATTATCTATATTTGTACATTGAGGACAATGTACATCTTAAGTGTGGGGAGGATATTTATATGATTATTAGAAAAATCCCTAAATTATGTCTTGTTTTTAAGTAATTTTCTAATATTACTATTGGAATAAATTTTTATCGATTTATGATTTTTATTGATGTGTTTTGTATTAAAGTCATAGTTATTGGTGCATTAATTGTTTAAACTTTAAGACGTGAGGGAATTAAGCATGATAAGTTGATGTTGATTTTTCAGAATTAAAAATTTCTAGGTTGTTTCTCTAAATTGAGGTATTATCTTGAAGTTTGAAATTTACATGATTGACATCAAAAACCATTAATTTTTATGAGATTTTGAGCCTTTGGAGCATATATTTTTCTTACTCACTTCTATTATTGATTATGAGTGTGTCAGTATTGATTTGTTATTCTAGAACTTGCTTCGATTATACATGTCAAGATCACACCTTTGATTTGATATACTGATATGATAAAGGCAATTAGGTTGAACCCACTTACCTCAGAAAAAACCTACCTTCATAATTAACTCTTAGTGAACCCATTTGAGTCTAAAAACACCATTCTTGATTTACCCATTAATGTTAGCCCATAACCCATTTTTTGATTCATTGAGACTTTTTACCATTTTGTTGACTCCCTTTTTGTCGAGATTTGATTGGTTAGTTACCTAACTATCCTTTTTTGTTGCAGTTGTAAAAGTATTCCTTATGTTTATATTAAAAAAATAAATAAATAAATAAATAACTAAAATATATATATATATATATATAGTGATTTTAGTTGTTGAATTATTTCTTATTATCTATTGTTCTCAAAAAAAAATTCTAAATATTGATTATTACTTAGTTCTATTATGTTTAAGCTTGAGCAGTTTAATTTTGAGGAGAAGCTCGTTTTTTCGTAATTAGTCATCAAATGATGTAATTATTTAGCATTAGTCTATTTTTCTAGTTTGGTAATTTATCAATTCGATCTCGATTCTAACCCTCTTTTTCAGCCTTTATCCACACCTTTAACCTAAGCCCCGTTACAACCTTGATAAATACCTTTTGATTTGTGTATCATCTCAATTTATAGTGGTGAAGATTTGATTTTCATGCAAGCCTATGGTAATAATTCTTCATGATTGACTATTGAATGCTTAATTTTTGAACCTTAAACACCTTAAGTGATTGAGTGAATCTTTAGTGAAGATGTCAATTCTTGCTGGTTTTGAATTAAAGGTAATTACTTAGATAAGGGAAAATACCTATGTTTTCATGCTTTAAAATACTCAACTTGGATTGTTTGAATCTTAAATGCTCTTTTAGTTGAATTCTCAATGTATAATTATTTGTAAGTTATTTCGAAACATTATTAATAATAAGTTGAGAAAGATTGATTTTAATTGTGAGTTGAGGATTTTGCTTGAGGACAAACAAATGCTTAAGTGTGGGGATATTTGATAAACCATAAAAGTAACATATTTTTATCCCATGCTTGGCATGATTTTGGATGATTTATTATGTAAATTAGTGAATTTGGTGCTCTTAATCCTTTAAATTTGTGTTTTTATACTTAAGTGAGCGTAGGGAAGTGAAAGGAGCGAAAACGGGCCAAAATCAGACAAAAAAGAGTTGATTTCAGGATCCACACGGCCAAGGCACTGCCACATGGGCTGACCACATGCTCGTGTGAGTCACATAGGCTGGCCACACGCCTATATACCAGGCCGTGTTGATTTCAATCCCTGTTTCCCAAACACGGGAAAAAAGCCAATTTTTAGCGTTTCTGAGCATTCTAAAGGCTATAAATACATACCAAAAGAAGACCTAAGGGGGGCACACAGAGAAGAATGAAGAAATTACTCAAAGAACGCCGTCGGAATCAACTCAGAAGCAGGATCTCTTTCAAGATTGAAGATCTCTAGTCAACTTCTCTAGAAGTTTTTGAGTGCTTTATGTTTTGTTGTTTTCCTAATTTTGAGATGTTTTCCTCTCAAAGTATGAACTAAATTCCCTAGATACTTAGGGGAGATGAAACCTATGGCGGATCTTGTTATTTAATTTTCTAAATTACATAATAAATACTTGATTTCTTGATCTCAATTATGTGTACTTATTCCATTTTTAATATTTTCAGGATATTAATTCATGATTGATGTGCTTAACTCAGTGGAGCAAAAGTCCCTGTTTAAGAGAAGATCTGACATAATTGAGTGAATTTGCATGCAATCATAGAAATAGGACGACATAAATCTACCGGATTAGAGTCAAATCTAATAGGGGAATCCATGGATCGAGTTAATGCGATAATAGGGGTTTTAATTAGAAAGAGATTTCAATTAATTAACCTAAAGTCAGTTATTTTTACTCTCGAAAGAGATATTCATATAATTTAGGGATTTCTACGGATTAAGGAAAGTGAATAAATCGTTTAATTCAGATTCAGAATAATAAGTGAAGTCTAGGTGGATTCTTTCCTGGGTATTCTCTCATATTGGTTTATTCGATTATTTTTTTCTTTATTCTCTATTGAGTTCTTAATAATTAGTTTAGATAATTTTAGATTAAAAACAAATTTCTTTAATTTACCGGCTAGATAATAGAAAGATAGTAAGTACTAGTACTTTTAGTCCTCGTGGATACGATATTCCAGACCCACTATAACTATACTACTGCTCGATAGGTGCGCTTACCTTTGTAATAGCCTATTTTTGCCCGGGCCCATACCATACAAAAAAATAAAAAAACCAATAAATAATGTTTTTTTCACAGTCCAAATGTCCATTTTTACAAATATTGCAGCCCAAATAAATCCATTAAACCCATTACAACCCCAAACCCAATTACAACACTAAACAGCAGCCCAAACAAAACCCACGAAACCAAGCCCTAAAACCTTTAAACCAAAAGACCCAGAAACAAGGAAAATTACAAGCCCAAATTTTTTAGGCCCAAATGGCCCAAATTATTAACCAAATCAGAAACCCTAGGGTTTTTGAAACCCTAGGGTGCCGCTGCTCTCCCTCACAACCACGATCATCGTCACGATTTTTGACATTGACTTGCGAAAAAGGAAAGAAAGACAATAGCAGATAATATAGCAACAAATTAGAATCTTTGTATTTATTATTTATTGTTTTATTTTAGCTATAAAAGGACTGAATATAATCTGTAAAAGGGATGATAGAGGCATTCAAAAAGCAATAAAAAACAGATTGAAGAGAAATCGGTTTTAAGCGGATAAAGGTTGCGGTTTTTATTTTATTTTATTCTATCTTATTTTTTTCTTTTTTCTTTATTTTTCCTTAAAAAAGGAACCAAATACATGTATATATATACATTAAAATAAAAAAAGTAAAAAAAAAACTTACTTTTTTTGAATTTTCGGCCACCGTGCACGGTGGTAGGCGACTGCGGCGCGTGTGGCACGTGCGGCGGTGGCCCATCGGTCCAGCGATCAGACTTAGACTAGGGGAGGAGAGAATTTGAGAGAGTTGTTTTAGTTTTTTTTAGGAAAGGGGAAAAAAATGAGGGTTTTCAAAAAAAATTGGGTTTTATAAAACAATCGGCGTCGTTTCATGGTGTTCAAAAAGGCCCCAAAACGATGTGTCATTTTAGGGTGTTCAGAAGGGCCCCAAAACGATGTCGTTTTGGGGCCAACCCGTGTAACCCGGCCCGTTGGCTGAAGGATCCGCGTGTTTTTTTACTAAAGGGGCTATTTGCGCTCTTTGTCCTTCCGCATTTTCGCCGATATTCAATTTCGTCCAGTTTTTTTAATTTGGCCTCTTTTGTTTTATTTTTTGTTCAATTTAGTCCTCTGGCCATTTGAAGAATGGACCTTCGAACGGCATCATTTTTGAGAATAGGGCACAATTGCCCAGTTAATCCCTCTTTTAAAACGCGCGTTTCAATGCAGTCCCTAAATCGGCCCTTTTTTTATTATTTTGAAAATTTGCCCCAAAACGCTGCCAAAATTGCAATTTAATTCTGGGCCATTTAATTTCCATTTTTTCCCCTTTTTATCATTATTATTATTTTATTTATTCTTTCACACTAAAGATAGATTATTTTTTTTATTTGTGAATTTCATTATTACTTAGATTTTACTAATTTATTATTATTATTTTCTACTTTATTATTATAGTATAATTATCATTATTATCATATTTTTAAACTAATTAATTTAATGTAATTATTATATTTGTTTTTTTTATATTTACTTACTTATTATTATTACCTTTATTTCTTTTTAAAATACTTTTATCATCTTATTATTTATTTACCTATATCCTTTCAAACTTTTGATTACCTATTATTTATATCAATATTATCATGATTATTATTATTTTTAAACTATTTTACATATTATTTATTTCAAACTCATTTATATTATTTTATATATTATCTATGTTAAATTACTTATGTATTATTTATTTTAAATTGTTTTTCATATTATTTGTTTTAAATTGTTTTATACTATTTATTTTAAATCGTTTTGTATGTTATTTAATTATTTTATACTATTTAATTGTCTTTGTGTTCTATAAGTTATTTATTTGCATTTTCACATTGCCCTTTTTTTTATCAAAGTTTTTATTTATACATCGTTTTAATATTGTATCAATTTTCCCCTAAATTCAAAAGGAAAACTTTTAAAATAAAGGCAATATTCCGTGTATGGGAAACTCGAGAGATCGTGCCCTAACTTACTAGGTTTCGATTTTTCTCTTTTAACCCAAATAATCGAATATCCTTTTAAAATTTAAATGCATGAGTTTTGGAAATCAAAAGACAAGCCTAGTTTCGAGGGTTTGAAATGTCGTATCTTAACTCATTGGGTGTGACAATTTATTTCTTCGAGATAAGAGGGTCTTAGCATCCATTGTGATTTATTCAAGTGTCCTTTTAAATAAATGGATCGTATTCTCTTTTCAAAGTTTTTGGCATTAAGACATTGATTAATCAATTAAGTACCAATCTTGGGTGTTACGAGGGTGCTAACCCTTCTTCGTGTGTAACCGACTCCCGAACCCGTTTTCTTGAATTTCGTAGATCAAAATCATTGTTTTAATAAACCAAAATGTTTTATTAAAATGATCATTCTCAAGGTGATCCGATCACACCTCAAAAAAGATTGGTGGCAACTCCATTTTCATTTTTAAAGTCGACCCCGTTTTTCAAAATAAAAATGGTTTTGACAACCTTCATCGTGATTTTAGTTAGTTAAGTGAATCATCATCAATGCTGATAAGCGTTAATTTATACATATTTTTACCTCATGTTTAGCCTATATTTTGGATGAATTAGTATCAAATTAGTGAGAATTGGTGCTATTAACCATTCTTTTTCATATCTTATACTCAGGAGAGCCTAGGGAAGATAAAAGAATAGAAAACGGGCCCAAAACGGTGAAAAATGAACCAAAATGCACGAATCACACGGGCCAAGAGGTGCCACACGGCCGTGCCACACGGGCGTGCCTCACAAAGCTCACACGGACAAAGTCCCGACAAGCACGGCCAATATACACGGGCGTGCTAAATTACACGGCCTCTGTCGAAACCCACACGGGCGTGGCACACGGGCGTGTTCTAGTCGTGGGAAAGACAAATTTCACTCGAATTGGGATGCTTAGGGGCTAAGAAAGAGTCCCCAAAACTTCTCTATATAAAGATCCCATGAGGCAACATAGAGGGGGCCTTCTTCCCACTTTTACACACCCTCTATACTCGTTTCCCCTCGTCTTTCTGCCACACCACAGGTAGAAGCAAGGGATTACTCGAAGGGAGAAGCCAATTGATTCATCTCAGAAGCCGAAATTCTGCATCAACATAGAGGATTCTCCAAAATTCCTTCAGGGGTTTTTGGTTTCTTTTATGATTTGTTATTTGATAACTTCTGAGATGTTTTCTTTTATCATTATGAACTAAACCCCTCAAATACTTGAGGGGGATGAAACCTAAGACAGATCTGGTTATTTATTCTTGATTTATATGATAATTATTTGAATTGTTCTTAATTATGTGTTTTAATCCTTGAATTAATAATCCTAGGTATTAATTCAGGAATTGGATGTGCTTAGAGCAGAGGAGCAAAAGTCCCTGTGATAAGAGTAGATCTACCATAATTAAGCGGAGTTGCATGCAACCCTAGACATAGGGCGACATAAATCTGCCGGATTAGGGTCAAACCTAATATGGGGAACCATAGATCGAATTAATGCAACCTAGGGAGTTAATTAATAAAGGAACTTTAATTAACAACTTGGGCCTAGTTGCTCTTCACCTCGACGGAGGGTTTAGCATAGATTAGGGATCTCTACGGATCAAGTCAATTAATAACTCGTATAATTCAAGAAGATAATAACAAGTGAAGTCTAGGTGGATTCTCCCTTGAGTATTAATCATATCAATTAGCTTTCCCTAAAAAGTCTTCCCAATTTACTTTTTCTTTTGTTTTATTCTTAGTTTAGATTTTAGAATTTAGTTTTAAACAAATCCCCATTTAATTTCTAGGTTAAATAATAGAAAGGAAGTGAGAAATAGTACTTTCGGTTCCCTTGGGTACGATACTCGATCTTATCACTAGACTATACTGCTATCGATAGGTGCGCTTGCCTTTAAACGTCATGATATTAGTTAGTTTGGGTTTGATCAAGTTCTTTATAAATTTTATTACTTCTTATCACGAGGATATCAAGTTTTTGGCGCCGTTGCCGGGGAACTAACAGAAATATTACGAAAGCTCGATTTCTATTACTTTAGCCATTATTTATTTATTTAATTATTTTTACTTTTATTATTATTTTTTATTATTTATTTATTTTCCTTTTAATTATTTTATTTTATTTTATTTTCTTTTTAGGATTTTTCTAGTTTATGACTAGAACAACCCGACAGGACCACTACTTTTTGACGAAGATTTGGAAGCCACAGTCCGCAGAAATCGTAGGGAACTTAGACGAAGTCTACATTATCCAGAGCAGGAACTTGAGCAAGAGCCAGAACTTACTGAAGAGATGGCCGCAAATCAACATGTTCATCAACCTCCAGCACTACCAGCCGAACCAGAAGCAGCTCCTCGAACTATGTACGATTATGCTAAACCTAGTTTGATTGGTACTCAAACTAGCATTGTTAGACCTGCTATTGCTGCTAATAATTTTGAACTAAAACCTAACTGCTAATAATTTTGAACTAAAACCTAACACTATTCAGATGATTCAGCAGTTTGTGCAATTTGATGGTCTACAGGATGAAGATCCCAACGCCCATTTAGCAAACTTTTTGGAGGTATGTGATACTTTTAAAATCAATGGCGTTACTGATGACGCCATTCGTCTAAGGCTATTTCCTTTTTCTTTGAGAAATAAGGCAAAACAGTGGTTAAATTCTTTACCACGAGGCTCCATTACCACATGGGACCAAATGACTGAAAAATTTTTGCTTAAATATTTTCCCCCTGCTAAAACTGCTAAATTACGAAACGATATTTCTTCCTTTGTGCAGATGGATTTAGAAACACTTTATGATGCCTGGGAAAGGTACAAAGATCTTTTAAGAAGATGCCCTCACCACGGATTACCCTTGTGGCTATAGGTTCAAACTTTCCATAATGGGTTAAACCCATCAACTAGGCAGATGATCGATGCAGCCGCAGGCGGAACCATCAATAATAAAACACAGGACGCAGCTTACGAATTTATTGAGGAAATGTCATTGAATAGCTATCAGTGGCAAGTCATGAGGACAAAGTCGACGAAAGCCGCAGGAGTTTATAATATTGATGCTGTTACTATGCTCACTAACCAAGTAGAACTATTGAATAAGAAATTTGATAATTTTGTTGGTTCTACGCAGGTTCAACCAGTGATGCAATGTGATGCAGCCCCAGGAAATACGTTTAATTCAGACCATCTACACAACATGGACGCCGAACAAGCCAATTACATGGGTAATAACTCTCGACCTCAAAATAATCCTTATAGTAACACTTATAATGCAGGTTGGAGAAATCACCCAAATTTTTCATGGGGAGGACAAGGAAATCAAAGACAACAGCCTCCGGTATTTCAGCAGCCACCACCTCAACAGGAAAAGAAGCCGAATCTTGAAGATATGTTCACCAAATTCATGGCCGCTTCAGAAACTCGCTTCCAAAACACTGAAACAGCATTAAAGAATCAACAGGCCTCTATCCAAGGACTCGAGAACCAAATTGGTCAGCTTGCAAAGTTAATCTCGGAAAGACCTCAGGGTGGGCTTCCAAGCAACACTGAACCAAATCCCAGAGAACATGTGAAAGCAATCACCCTAAGAGATGGTAAAATGCTAGCAGAACCAGAAAAGAAGCATGCCCATGAACTGCCAAAAGATAAAGTAGAGGAATCTAAGAATGACGCTATTCCAACACTCAAAGAATACAAACCGCGCATCCCCTACCCAGCAAGATTAAAGAAGGACCAAACAGACGCCCAATTCGGTAAGTTTCTTGAACTTTTCAAACAATTACATATTAACTTACCCTTTGTTGAAGCAATTTCACAGATGCCGAAATACACGAAATTCCTAAAAGAACTCCTAACGAACAAAAGGAAGCTGGAAGAGTTAGCCACAGTGGAACTCAACGAAGAGTGTTCAGCCATTCTCCAAAATAAACTGCCAACAAAGCTAAAGGATCCAGGGAGTTTTACTATCCCTTGTTTAATTGGTAGCTTAATTATCAATAAAGCATTGGCTGATTTAGGTGCAAGTATTAATCTCATGCCTTATAAAATGTTCAAACAACTAGGTCTAGGGGAACCTAAACCCACTAGGATGAGCATTCAATTAGCCGATAGATCTGTTAAGTATCCTAGGGGAATCATTGAGGATGTGCTAGTAAAAGTCGATAAATTTATATTCCCTGTTGTTGTGCTTGACATGGACGAAGACATTGACGTACCTTTAATTTTAGGACGCCCATTTTTAGCCACTGCTAGAGCTATTATTGATGTTGGAGATGGTAAATTAGTTCTTAGAGTTGGGGAAGAGGAAGTGATTTTCAAAATCTATGATGCTATGAAATTTTCTAGAGAGCAAGATGATTCATGTTATTTTGTCGATATAATTGATCGCTATGTTCAAGATAATTTGCAGGAAATCTCTATCACCGACACTCTGGAACTGTGTCTCATTCAGGGGGAGGGTGAAACCTCCTTAGAAGCAGAGAAGGTAAGAAAAGAGTTAGACTCTAGCGAAACTATCACCAGACATATAAGCTATGAAAATTTAAAGATGCATGATAAGCTAAGGCAGAAACCTTCCATTGAGGAACCCCCTAAGTTAGAGTTAAAACAACTGCCAGAACACTTAGAATATGCTTTTTAGGGGAGAACTCAACTTTACCGGTCATTATTGCATCAAATTTAGGATCTAGAGAAAAGGAAGAACTGCTCCAGGTTTTAAGAAAACATAGGCAAGCCATAGCCTGGAAAATTTCGGATATCAAAGGAATTAATCCTTCTTTCTGTACCCACAAGATTTTAATGGAAGATGAATATAAACCAGCAGTGCAAGCTCAGAGACGATTAAATCCTAACATGAAGGAGGTCGTAAAAGCCGAGGTAATTAAACTTCTTGATGCAGGTATCATTTATCCTATTTTTGATAGTTCTTGGGTAAGCCCCGTGTAGGTTGTTCCTAAAAAAGGTGGGCTAACCGTGGTGTCCAATGACAAAGAAGAACTCGTGCCAACACGAACAGTCACAGGATGGAGAGTATGCATAGATTACCGAAAGCTAAATGACACCACACGAAAAGATCATTTTCCTCTGCCCTTTATCGATCAAATGTTAGAAAGATTAGCCGGTCACATGTATTACTGCTTCCTAGATGGCCTCTCCGGTTACTTCCAAATTTCGATAGCTCCAGAAGATCAGGAAAAAACGACGTTCACATGCCCATACGGTACGTTTGCATATCGTAGAATGCCTTTTGGTTTATGTAACGCTCCTGCTACTTTTCAGCGATGCATGCTAGCTATCTTTAACGAATTTGTGGAAGATATCATGGAGGTATTCATGGATGATTTCTCCGTTTTCGGTAACTCTTTCCAACACTGTCTAAATAATTTAAAGCTTGTTTTGATGAGATGTGAAGAGACAAATCTAGTGCTAAATTGGGAAAAATGTCATTTCATGGTTCAAGAAGGTATTGTGCTAGGACATAAAATCTCTAACAGAGGAATAGAGGTAGACAAAGCTAAAGTTGAAACTATTGAGAAACTACCCCCTCCCAGTTCAGTTAAGGCTATAAGAAGTTTTTTAGGACATGCCGGTTTTTATCGTAGATTCATTAAGGACTTTTCTAAAATAGCTAAGCCTTTAACTAAATTGCTAGAAAAAGACATACCTTTTAACTTCGACCAAGAATGCTTAGAGTCTTTTGGCACCCTTAAAGACAAGTTAGTCAATGCGCCAATTATGATTTCACCTGATTGGAATTTGCCTTTTGAACTGATGTGCGATGTAAGTGATTTTGCCGTAGGTGCAGTTCTTGGACAGCGAAGAGACAAGCATTTCCAACCGATTTACTATGCTAGCAGAACATTGACAGCCGCTCAAGCCAACTACACCACCACGGAAAAAGAACTGCTAGCCGTTATTTTTGCTTTTGATAAATTCTGATCTTATTTAATCTTGTCTAAAGTCATCGTTTTTACTGACCATTCAGCTCTTCGATATCTCTTAGCCAAACCTGACGCAAAACCTCGTTTAATAAGATGGATTTTACTCTTACAGGAATTCGATTTAGAAATTAAAGACAAGAAAGGAGCTGAAAACTTAGCGGCAGATCACCTCTCAAGAGTAGAAAATACACAGCCCAGGTACCTTGAGAATATAAACGATATGTTCTCTGAGGAACAACTCCTAAATTTAACAGGTACGACACTTCCTTGGTTTGCCGATTTTGCAAATTATTTAGCAGCCAATATAACCCCAAAAGGGCTAACCCATCAGCAAAAGAAGCGATTCTTTGCTAATTTGAAAAACTACTTTTGGGAAGATCCTTTTCTTTTTCGAATTTGCGCAGACCAGGTTATACGAAAATGCGTGGATGACATAGAGGCATATCAAATTTTGGAACACTGCCACTCAGGACCCACAGGAGGACATCACAGTGGAAACAGAACCGCTCACAAAGTACTCGACTCAGGTTTTTACTGGCCTACTCTTTTCAGAGACACCAACAGGTATGTGACCTCTTGTGATAAATGCCAACGAATAGGTAATATCTCCCAACTTAATGAAATGCCTCAAAATTATATGCTTTCATGTGAAATATTCGATGTATGGGGTATAGATTTCATGGGACCCTTTCCTAATTCATTCGGAAATAAGTACATACTAGTAGCAGTAGATTACATGTCAAAATGGGTAGAAGCTCAAGCCTTACCCACAAATGATGCTAGAATGGTAGTACGATTTCTGAAGAAAATTTTTTCTCGATTTGGAACACCTAGGATAATCATAAGTGATAGGGGCACACATTTTTGCAATACCCAATTTGAAAAAACCCTAAGAAAATATGGAGTACACCACAGAACAGCCACCCCCTACCACCCACAAACTAGCGGTCAAGTCGAAGTAACGAACAGAGAACTAAAACGCATCTTAGAAAAGACAATAGAATCAAATAGGAAGGACTGGTCTAGGAAATTAGATGATGCATTATGGGCTTACAGAACTGCATTTAAAACACCCATAGGAACATCTCCTTATAAACTCGTTTATGGAAAAAATTGCCATCTACCATTTGAACTCGAGCATAAAGCATTCTGGGCTATAAAATTTCTAAACCTTGATCTTAAAAGTGCAGGTGAAAAGAGACTTCTGCAGCTAAACGAGCTAGATGAATGGCGCTACAATGCGTACGAGAACTCACGATTATATAAGGAAGCCGTAAAGCGACATCATGACAAAAGGCTAAAACGACCCAAGCAATTCAAAACAGGTGATCTTGTCCTACTCTACAACTCAAGGTTGAAACTATTCCCTGGAAAACTCAAATCAAGGTGGTCAGGTCCGTTTACCGTTTTCAAAGTCTTTCCATACGGCACTGTCGAGGTAACTCACCCCAACCACGGTACTTTTAAGGTAAATGGCCATAGGCTAAAACATTATATAGGTGAGAACTTTACAAAAAATAAGGAGGAGCTTAGGCTCCATCCCGTTTCTTCTTGACACCTCTAGGAAGAGTCGAGCTTAGACTCTAAATAAGCGCTTCTCGGGAGGCAACCCGAGCACTAACGTAGTAAGTTTCTTTTTTTTTAAATTTTTCATAATTTTATTGCATAAACTAACATTTTTCCTGCAGAAAATATGGACCACACGGCCAAGCACACGAGCGTGCCTAAGGCCGTGTGTATACTAAAAAGCAGAGACACGGTCGTGGGGGCAGACCGTGTGCAAACAGAGCACCGTTTCCCCAAAACACGGGCTTCCGATAAACTCCCACGGCCGTGCGATATGGCCGTGGCAACCCTGCACCTTCCACACGGGCAAACATAGCAACACACGCCCGTGCCATAAGCCTGTGGAAGCTACTGTCAATTCAGACACGCTCGTGCACTTTATTACACGCCCGTGCGCTTAGCGAACGATCAATCTCTACGGCCGTGCTCAAACTATACACGGGCTTGCTCATTGAGCATGGCAAGCCAAAACGTCCAATTTTCGAAAAACATGGGCTAAACACGACTCACACGGGCGTGCGACATGCCCGTGCGACCCAAAATGTATATATACAGGGCCATTTCTACCCTCCCATTTCACCCAAACCCTAAGATTTTCTCCCCAAACCTTCCCCAAACCTCTACAAACACCATCCCAGCCCTCCTACCGCCATCATACTAGATTTCCACGATCCACACGCCCGTGCAACAGTACCCACGACCGTGTGACACCAATTTTGGTTCTATTTTTCTTCATTTTTCTCATTTATTTATTTTTACTGCATTTTTTGGTTTTTACATTACATTCTTTTATTATTTTATTTATTTATTAGTACTATTGATTTAGGCTATTAGAGAATTAGGAAATAGAGAATAATCTAGAATAGTTTAGAATTCTAATTTTGCTTGTCATTTTAGATTCCATTTCACAATTTCCTGCCATTTAACATCATAGTTAGTTGCCACTTAATATACCTTGTAAATAGGCCACTTAAACGCACATAATTATGCCATTTGTTATTTAGTTTAGTATATATACATCCATTCATAGAAGATTTTTTTATTTTTATCCCCAACTTCAAAAATGATTAGATTTTACTACCAAGGTAAATTTTCATATTAGGAAACACCCACCAGAGGATTAGATCCTCTTTTATTTTATTTTAGTCTTACTTTTTATCTTATTTTATTTTATTTTATCTTTTGTTTTTCTTTATTTTCTTTACTTAGTATACACTAATCTTAACCTTTAATATTAGTCTTTCTTTTTCCTTTTGCAGCTTTTTAATTTTCTTATATCTTTCTTTATTTTGAATTTTCGTAAATTTTCTATTTTATTATCATAACGGCTATCTCCTAACGAAGTAATCCCTCTTCATCTTAACCTCCCACGACTAATAAACCCCTTCGCAGTTTCAAAGGAGCTCTACAGCTCAAATATCTACGAAAAAGGGAACACAGTGCCAAACCTACCAGCTCTTCCACTAATCCATCCAAAGCAGGGAGTTTCATACCCTCCCCTATCTTATGATTTTATGCTTTTATTGTTGTTAATATTTTCCTTGTACATTAGGGGCAATGTACATCTTAAGTGTGGGGGGGTAACGTACTTTCACTTTTTATACTATCTTTGAAACCCCTGAACTTTTCCTAATAGCAATATCTTCAGTCTCCTATTAGGAATTTATCCTGATTAGTTTATGATTTCTATTGATATATTGAGAATTAAGATATAGGTGCTTGTACTTTGACTATTCAAACTTTAAAACATTAGAGAATCAAGCATGATAAGTTGAAATTTTTTGAGAATCCCCAAATTTTGCATAAGTTATTTTCCCTAATTTTAAGTATTATCTTGAGATTTGAAATTCGCAGGATTGACATCAAAAGCCGTAATTCTGGTGAGATTTTGAGCCTATTGAGCATACATTTTCTTCGTGCTCACATTTATTATTGCTTTGAGTGAGTCAATCCTGAATTGTTATTCTAGAACTTGCTTCGATTATACATGTCGAGACCACATCATTGATTTGATATACTGAAATGATAAAGGCACCTAGGATGTAACCCACTTACTCCACAGAAAAAGCCTTCCTACATAAATCTAACCCCTAGTGAATCCCGTTGAGCCTAACAACCTTTTCCTTGACTCACCCTCTAATTATTAACCAATAACCCATTTTTGTCGAATTTCATTATTTTGATCCCTATTTTTGTCGAGATTTGAGTTGAATTTTTCATCTAGCTTTATTCTCTCTGCCAGATTGTAAAGTTTTGTTCAATTTATTGTAATTATTTGGATTGTTCCTAAAAAAAAGAAAAAAAAAGAAAAAAAATACATACAGTGAAATTCAATTGTAAATTATAGATTGTAAATAGTTCGTCAAAGTTTTTGCATGTTTCTATTTTAAGGCTACCAAGGCGGAAATGATAATATCACAAGAATTGGCTGAGAAATATGTTCTAGAGATAGAGATTTTTCTAGCTAGATAATTTTTCAAGTTCAATCTCGATTTTAGTTCAATCTCGATTCTAACTTTTTTTTGCAGCCTGTGACAACACCCCTAACCAAGCCCCGTTACAACCATGAAAAGACCTTTTGATCAATGTATCATATCAAACTATAGTGGTGGAGATGTGATTTTCTTGCAAGCCTATGGTAATAACTTTTCAGGTTGACTAAGGAGTGCCTTAAATTTGAACCCTAAACACTTCGAGTGAATAGAGTGAACTTTAGTGAGGATGTCAACTCCTGTTAATTAAGATGGAGAGATAACTACTTAGAAGGAATGAAGGGACTTATGTTTTCAATGATAAAATTCTCAACTTAGAGTGATTGAGTCCTAAATGTTCTTTAGATTGAATTTTCATTGTATGACTACCTGTGGATTAATTTGAAATATTATTGATAAGGATTGTAGATTAAGAAGAGTGGTTTCCTTTAGGGATTGAGATTTTGCTTGAGGACAAGCAAAGGCTTAAGTGTGGGGGTATTTGATAAGCGTTAATTTATACATATTTTTACCTCATGTTTAGCCTATATTTTGGATGAATTAGTATCAAATTAGTGAGAATTTGTGCTCTTAACCATTCTTTTTCATATCTTATACTCAGGAGAGCCTAGGGAAGATAAAAGAATAGAAAACGGGCCCAAAACAGTGAAAAATGAACCAAAATGCACGAATCACACGGGCCAAGAGGTGCCACACGGCCGTGCCACACGGGCGTGCCTCACAAAGCTCACACGGACAAAGTCCCGACAAGCACGGCCAATATACACGGGCGTGCTAAATCACACGGCCTCTGTCGAAACCCACATAGGCGTGGCACACGGGCGTGTTCTAGTCTTGGGAAAGACAAATTTCACTCGAATTGGGATGCTTAGGGGCTAAGAAAGAGTCCCCAAAACTTCTCTATATAAAGATCCCATGAGGCAACATAGAGGGGGCCTTCTTCCCACTTTTACACACCCTCTATACTCGTTTCCCCTCGTCTTTCTGCCACACCACAAGTAGAAGCAAGGGATTACTCGAAGGGAGAAGCCAATTGATTCATCTCAGAAGCCGAAATTCTGCATCAACATAGAGGATTCTCCTAAATTCCTTCAGGGGTTTTTGGTTTCTTTTATGATTTGTTATTTGATAACTTCTGAGATGTTTTCTTTTATCATTATGAACTAAACCCCTCAAATACTTGAGGGGGATGAAACCTAAGACAGATCTGGTTATTTATTCTTGATTTATATGATAATTATTTGAATTGTTCTTAATTATGTGTTTTAATCCTTGAATTAATAATCCTAGGTATTAATTCAGGAATTGGATGTGCTTAGAGCAGAGGAGCAAAAGTCCCTGTGATAAGAGTAGATCTACCATAATTAAGCGGAGTTGCATGCAACCCTAGACATAGGGCGACATAAATCTGCCGGATTAGGGTCAAACCTAATATGGGGAACCATAGATCGAATTAATGCAACCTAGGGAGTTAATTAATAAAGGAACTTTAATTAACAACTTGGGCCTAGTTGCTCTTCACCTCGACGGAGGGTTTAGCATAGATTAGGGATCTCTACGGATCAAGTCAAGTAAATAACTCGTATAATTCAAGAAGATAATAACAAGTGAAGTCTACGTGGATTCTCCCTTGAGTATTAATCATATCAATTAGCTTTCCCTAAAAAGTCTTCCCAATTTACTTTTTCTTTTGTTTTATTCTTAGTTTAGATTTTAGAATTTAGTTTTAAACAAATCCCCATTTAATTTCTAGGTTAAATAATAGAAAGGAAGTGAGAAATAGTACTTTTGGTTCCCTTGGGTACGATACTCGATCTTATCACTAGACTATACTGCTATCGATAGGTGCGCTTGCCTTTAAACGTCGTGATATTAGTTAGTTTAGGTTTGATCAAGTTCTTTATAAATTTTATTACTTCTTATCACGAGGATATCAAATGCCTAATGCATATTTCGTATTTTGGTAATGTGTTGCTTTAAGTCAAGTTGAATGGCACTTTAGGTGTTTATGTTGTAACACCCTTAACCCGTATCTGTCGCCAGATTAGGGTTACGAGGCATTACCGAACAAAACACAATTTAGCATAGTCATTTATCACTTTTCATGTATCAAGATTCACGTTACAAATCATACTTTGAAATTCAATCAATCAATACTCTTAAACTATTTAAAAGTTAGAATCAAACTATCAAACATCAATAAAATATTGCATGCTTTACAAAACCATTTGTTCGAACCTATTTCCTATCATATTCATACCATTCGAATATTTATAATATATTCAAGCTTATTACAATACATCATATATACTAATCTTATGTCAAATCATCCATTGCATATTTTTATTTCATTAGCAAACTACTAGCCATGCTATTTTAATAACTATGCACATATGCCTACTAAGTTATATCAATCAATATCTTTAACTAATTATCAAACATATCATTTTATAAGATATATACATGCACATAACACTCTGAAACAAAAGCCAATTCTAAATACAAATACCAAATCATGGTTAACTCAATTCATTAACTAATTTATATTGTATGTTATGCATATGCGCACATTTACTTAGGTTAAGCTTTTCACACACCTTATTAGGCATACAAATATAAAACATAATCAAGCTTCGTTATATGACCAAATACATTTGTAAACATTACCAACCTATGTGCATTACACCATAGCCACGTTAAACAATTTTTTTTAACAAAAGCAACAATTTTAAGTACACCAATTTGCATGCTAAATATCATGCCCCAAAACACATAAACACAACAAATCAATTATTCCTATATTCGGTCATTAAATTAAGACTCAAAAGATCACACCAAACCATTTTAAAACATGTACATTAATTACCATTTCAAATTGTACCCAAATAACCAATACACCATCAATAATATACTCATCTTTCTATCTTTTTACCTATTTATTCATGCCGAACCATGTCATCATATAACGCACAAAATAACCACATATCATACTTCCAAAATATACTACCAATAAGATTGAAAATGCATACACATCATTTACCACCTTCAAGCCAATTCACTAGACAATTTGTACATCCAAAATAAGTTAATAATAAGCCACACCAAATACCAATTTCACAATTTATAGCAAATTCATCACATAGCTTATAGATAGATGCACCACAATACAAAGACACATCCATCTACCACATAAATTATACCATAAAACACATTTCCAAATAAGCTAATTTCATGGCTGATTATTCATCATATTTTTTTATTACTCATTGCCGAATCATAAAACCAAAAACTTCAAGCATATAAACCATGAAACATACCTCCAAAATAAATATAAGTCATAACCACATACACATAAGCCATAATATTATAATCAAGCCATTTTCACATGGTTATATAAATATACAAGTTCAAAACCAAACATATTTAAACTAGGCTATACATGTCATATGCTCAAAGTTTTAAATTTCAAAAGTACCAAATGATAGTCGATAGTGTGATGATAATCCTTGACAATCTGAGCTCGTAACTAGCTTCCAAAATCTATAAAACACCAAATGAATACACAAAATAAGCTTGGAAAGCTTAGTAAGCCATAAGCAAATAAATCATCAAAAGAACATTTGCATTATAAATTCAACTTGGCCGACTATTATCAATCTCATATACATATATATAATCACCCCTTTATAACACATAATTCATATTATCACCTCAAGTACTACACTTACCTTATTTTCATGAACATTTAACTTTACACGTACCTGAACCATTTAGCTCGATTTCACATTCAATCTTGACTCGAAATTGCCTGTTGAACCATTCGGGATTGACAAGGATACATGGAAATCATATAAGCTCGTACAATGCCATATCCCAGATATGGTCTTACATGCTATCACATATTGATGCCACTGTCCCAGACAAGGTCTTACACGAATCATATACGATGCCAATGTCCCAAACATGGTCTTACACATTTTCTCACTTCGATGCTAATGTCCCAGACATCCAGACATGGTCTTACACGAATCACACATTGGAAGTCCTAATGTCATGACATACGTATCCTATACTATTCCTATGGTTCGTACGGGGCTTTTGGACGTCACAATTCAATCAATTCAAGCTCTTAACAAGTTCTCCAATGCTTAATTCAATTCGGCACATACATATATTTATTTACAATTTGATTCAGCACATATAATACATATACATTCGAATTTAACAACATTTATTTACTTATGAACTTACCTTATACAAACACAAACAGACCGGAATAACTATTCGACTACTTTCGATTTCCCCTGATCTAATTCTGTTTTCTTTCATTCTTGATCTAAATAAATTTAGATTTCACTAATTTAATCACACATTTAATCAATTCAATCCACAAATACATAATTAGCCCTTTTTATACTTTGGCCCTTATAATTTCACACTTTAACATTTTAGTCCTTGTTTCACAAAACACAAAATATACATAATTTCCTTATACACATGCTTGGCCGAATATTAGTTCATATAAGCCCATATCTTTCATTTATTTCACATTTTGAAAAAATCACTTAATTAAACATAATAATCTATCAACAAAGATTTATTTTTCATCATCAAACCACAAAAATCTCAAGCTACCAACAATGGAAAATCACAAAATCCACAACCAATTCAAAAATTCAAGCATGGGATAGCTAGTATTCGAAGTAACGGTCTCAAAAACGTAAAAATTATAAAAAAATCGAGCAAATTACATACCTCAATCAAGTAAAATGAGTGCCGAATACACCAAAGTTCAAGAACTCCTTTTCTTTTTGAAGTTTCGACCAAAAGATGAACAACATGCTTGGTTTTTATGTTTTATTTTATTTTATTTAATTACATTATAACACATAATTTACTATTTTAACCTTTATAAAATAATATGAAAACATTATAACTCATGTCCATAACCGTCTATACTAATATTCCATGGTCAAATATCAACATAAGGACCCCACATTATAAAATCCATAGCAATATAGCACTTTAACAAATAGCAAGTCACTTTTGCATTTTACGCAATTAAGTCCTTTTATCAAATTGAGCACACAAACAATAAAATTTTCACACGAAACTTTCACACATATTAATTCACATACTATAAACACCTAAAATAATATTAAAATAATTTTACAACTTCGGATTTTTGGTTCCGAAACCACTTTTCTGATGTAACTAAAACCGATCTGTTACATATTTGATAGCAAGTTTTGGTATGAATATTGCTAATTTTTTATGGTAGAATAAATGAGTTAAATGATTTGGATGATTGTTGTTTTATGATTGTAATGTGGTGCGTTAGGCTTAGATTGAATGTCTAATTAGCATGCTTTGACATGTTGTAATGAGTTTTGAGTTGGTATAAATAGATGTAAATGGTATAGCTTGAATTCTAAGAAAAGGTGTATGTCATTGCTTGAGTTTAATGATGTTTTAGGTACACATGGATTGTGACATGGTCTGCCACACGACCATGTGCCCTACACGGTTGTATACACAACTGTATGTTCTGTTCAAAATTTTGAAATTTTAGGTCACACGACATCAGTTAGTTACACGGTCTAGAGACATGGCCGTATGTCTCCTTTCACATAGTCTAAGCTCTATCACACAATTGAGCCAAATAGCCATGTCCCTGCACCACACGGTCGCTACCTTGTCACATGGCCTGGCTGCATGGCCGTGTGACCCTTATTTTAATTATTTGCTTATATTTTGTAAAAGTTTTGTTTTAATCCAGAATTATTCCCGGTTGTTTTAAATGTTTTGTAAGTTCGATTTAGGTCATGATATGATTTAATAACATAGAGATGATTGTAATTTTATTATGAATTGATATTTTGAGTCTATTTGATTGGTTGGTAACCCTTGTTTTTCATTTTACCTATTATTTTGTAAATGTTTCAAATTGGTCCTAATTTAGTTTTGAACTTGTTCAAAGGTTTTCGTAAGCCTGACTAAGACTTGGTTTTGATTGTAATGCATGTTTAATATTGAATTAACTTGTATTTATTGATTATTGAATAGTAATGAATAAATTACTTGTGAATGTTCTGATTTTCTGTTGTAGCATCTTATAGCTCGAGTTCGGCGACTGGACCGGGTATAGGTTGTTACATGGTTGCTGCTGGTTCAAGAGGGATGTTTGAGTTTGAAACTCCAAGCTACAATATAGGTGAGTATTAGTTGAGTCCCTAGTCTCAACTCCTACAAGTCATTTTAGAATGTTCCTCTTATGGTTGATGTTCTAGTAACGATGCATGAGTCTTTGAGTTATTGCTGAACGTATATGTATGATCTTCATATAGTATCTACGTGAGTTTAAGTGTGTGAAGTGTTGTATGTCTGTGTGCATGTGATCCTATGAAGTAACGATATGTGTGTACATGGAATGTGTGTTGTGATGCATGATCATGATGATGTGTATTAAGAATTTAAAAATGTATGATTCGATTATGAATATGAGTATAGTTAATTTGCTGTAATTTGGTGTAGCAAATTAAACTAGTTTTTACATTTTAAGAGCTTAAACATAAGCATTTTAGTTAAGTTTTAATTACGTTTCCGTAAGTTTAGCTAAGTTTAATAAAATGTATAATTTGAGTCTTTTATTGACCTTAGGGGCCAAATGAGGCCTAAGTGTGAGCTAATATACTTTAATGTCGCAACATAGGGAGCAGAATAGAAGAATTCCAAAACTGTCTTTAATGTTGCGGCATAACCTGAGGATGTCGCGACATACCCTTGAAGACACCCTGTTGAGCATACTACCCTCGGTGTCACGACACAGGACTTGGTGTGTCACAACATCACCTCTGTACGAGAAATAATTACAAGCTAGGGATATTTTGGTCTGCACAATCAAATGTTAAGCACAAGGACGACAGCTGACCTAGGGTTAAGGTCGACGACCACATTAAATTCTATAAAGAGGCTCATTTAGCACATGTTAGAGACACATTTTAAATTGTAGAATTTTCTCTTTAGATTAAGTCTTTAGTTATTCTCTTTCCTTAGGTTTTAGATTTTATTTTTGTTCTTGTTATTTACTTTTACAGAGAACTGGAATTACTGTCAAACTATATGTTCATTCTTTCCATCAAGTTTATATCGTTTATTAGATCCATGACGAACTAATCCTCCTGTGAGGGATTAGTGAGTGGAGGTATGAATAATTAACTATTTTGTAGGGATTTCTTAACGGATTATCCTTTAGGAATAGAAGAATCTAAACCCTAGGCCCGACAACACTAGGAAGTTATTAAGGTGGGAATTAACCCCAATTTGATATAGCCTATCAGTGAACACCTTAACCCTAAACTAGTCTGGACTGTCAGGTCAAAAGATAAGTAGTTCTTGCCGACTCAGTATTTCAGTGGAAGAATCAGAAGATCCTGTTGGGGTATTAACTGGTTGATTGAACAAGAAAACTTGAGACAACAGTTAATTATGGCTACCAAAGTGAGCTAATCACCTATGCCCAGATTTGATGCATATTTGATTATTTGATCTCTTGTTTTTCATTTATTTCTTTTCTTATTATTTCTAGTATAGTTCATAAAAACCTTTACTTTAATTCTTCGTACAATAATCCAATTAAAGTACTGGTTAGATCTATTTATGTTTGAATTAGAATTAATTTAGCGCTTGCCTCCCTTGGGTACGAACCTTAGAGTACTTACCTAGTCTGTTGTAACTATATTACAACCTAACCTGTATGCTAGCGGATACTACTTTTCATATCTTTTGTGCAGGATTTCTACTCTAGACGTTGGTATGTCCAGAGGCAGTCAAGTTGTTGGCGCTGTTGCCGGAGAGGCAATGTTACTATATTAATTTTAATTTTTGCATACTAATAGAATAATTAGGAAATTTTTAAGTTATAGCTACAAATTTAATTTTCTTATTTTCTACTAATTTTATCTTTTTGGGTTTAGTGTATAACTCATAGTAGGAGAACATATATAAAGTTAGTTACAGATCTAGAAAGAATAATATGTAGAAATCGTCGACAGCAACAACAACAGCAGTAGATGCAAAATCCACCACCTACTATAGGCAATGTACCACATGAGAATTTACTATTCGATGAGGCTAAAAATAATAATCTAGAATATCCATCACCACCATCACCACAATTACCCGTAAATATAAATATGGCGCGTAACGGGAGGACTCTAAAACAGTATGTGCTACCGAATTTGGATATGGTTTAAGGAAGTATAACAGAGCCGGCCATCGCGACCAATAATTTTGAGATTAAACTAGCTATGATCCAGAATAATTTGCAATTTTGCGAAACAATGATAGAGGATCCGAGTCAGCATTTAAAACTGTTCCTCTAGCTTTGTGATACCTTCACATACAATGGGTTCACTAATGACGTTATTTGTCTTTGGTTGTTCCCCTTTTCATTAATCAATAACACCTTTTCTTGGCTAGATTCATAGGCACCAAGATCAACCATGAAATAGGATGAAGTCGCAGAGAAATTCCTACAAAAGTTCTTCCCCATTAGAAAGACGGTCCAGCTAAAAAGGGAAATTTCGATGTTGAAACAGTTAGAGGGGGAAAGTTTTCATGAAACATGTGAGCATTTTAAAATGCTGATTCAAAAATGCCCATACTATGGTTTTGCTGAATGATTATGATTGCAAATTTTATATAATGGGTTAGATGTGCATTTAAGATCAGGATTAGATGGACCAGCAGGTGGTGCCTTCATGAATAAAATGTACAAAGATACGTACATATTAATAAAGAGTATGGCAATGAATTCCTGCCAGTGGCCAACTGAACAATATATATACGAGCAAAGACCATCTACGGTGAAGGTTGTCCAATAGTATGATAGGTATTAACAATTAGTGGAAAAAATTAACCAAATAGAGGCTGAGAAGAATGCACCGTCTGTCTATGGAGGACACAAACCACTTTTCCACTATATTAACAATCCCATCAAGAATGTGAACTACATTAGAAATAGGGGTGGAAATCCCTATTCAACTACATTACAGTCATGGATGGAGAGATAACTCGAACTTGAGATGGGGAGGAAACCAATGAGGAGGTAATAGTTCTAACAAAATTAAAACACTAACTATCAACCTCCGTATTTATAGAAACATTAGGAAAAAGCCAACTTGAATGACCATACTATACGTGGTCAAAGTCTGGATAGAATTGAGGGAAATATGTAGTCATTGAGAACAGATAAGAAGCAGGTGCAGTCTAAGTGCACCAACTCAACGAGAACATTTACTAAACTTGAAGATTAGATGAGCCAATTGATGAGCATGATGGGTGATATAAAAAGACAAATTGGCACAAGTATTCCTGGTAATGCCAAAAATAACCCTCGTAGAGAAGGGAAGGAGCATGTGAAAGCAATAACGCTCTGATCGGGTAATGTACTAAATAGCCTAGAGAACCCAAATCACTAGGTAAATATGGAGAATACTGATGATATTCAGGAAGAACCCCTAAAAGCTAAAGATGAATTGGAGTCAGAGGAAGTAGTTACAACAACAGTTGAACCAGAAAAAGAGAGAATTAAATATTTTTTTGTTGTAAAAAATGGTACCCTTCAAGGTTAGAGGAAAAACAAAAATGAGATGAAGATGAGTCTGTAAGTTTTTAAAACTTGTTCAAAACATTAAATGTCAAACTACCTTTGATTGAATTGATTGAAAAAGTTTCGAAGTATACTAAAATTTTAAAAGAAATTATGTTTAGGCGTAGGAAAATTAAGGTAGGTGAAAAAGTTAATATAAGTGCTTCTTGTAGTGCCATTATTTCGAGACAGGTTCCTCAAAAGTTGAAAGACTCAGAAAGTTTTACTATTTCCACAGAGATAAGGAATATTCATTTTAATAGAGCTCTATGTGACCGAGGAGTTATCATTAATTTAATGCCTTTATCTATTTATGAAAATCTCGGGTTAGAGGACCTTAAGAATACCAAAATAACACTATAGTTGGCTGACAAATCTCTAATGCATCCGAAAGGCGTATTAGAAGACACATTAGTCAAAGTACGCAGCTTTATCACCCTAATAGACTTTGAAGAAGATTGAAATATACTAATTCTGCTAGGTAGACCTTTTCTAGCCACGTCAAGGTCCACTATTGATTTAGAAAAAAATGAATTAACCATGTAATCAATGGTGAGACTGAAACTTTTAAGTGTGGTCACCAACAAAGCAAGAAAGGTAAAAGGAAATTAGGGGAACATTGTAAGAAGATAGCAATCCTTAAATTTGACTACCTTGAATCAAGAAGGGTATTTTATGTGAATAATGTAGGTCCGAAGAGCAGGGCTAAGGAAAAGGACAAATGGATGAATGTGGAATGACACGACAGGAGCTGGACTAATACTGAGAGAAATGGAAGCGAAAAAGTGTTATCAGAGTTACCGGATGAATTCCATAGTAAAAGTTGACAAGCTTTAAATAAATCTTAATCTTCTGTATAT
This sequence comes from Gossypium stocksii, assembly GCA_020496765.1. Lineage (NCBI taxonomy): Eukaryota > Viridiplantae > Streptophyta > Magnoliopsida > Malvales > Malvaceae > Gossypium > Gossypium stocksii. The sequence goes on along the minus strand of CM035632.1, from coordinate 96,225,571 downwards.
TATTGTATATTTAATTATTTTCTTAGTTTAGATTCTAACTTGTGCTAAAATTATGTTTCATAGGGATCGAGACATCTTGGGAATTTGAAATTTGGGTTAAAACAGAGTTGGTGTTGCAACAAGACAACCCCATGTCCAGAATTAAAGAATCAAGAAAATCATCTCGATGTCACTACATGAAACCCTTATGTCGTGACATGATTTATCGTAATTCGGTGTAGCAGATTAAACTAGTTTTCACACTTAATGAGCCTGAATACAAGTATTTTCATTACATTTTAGTTAAGTTTCTTTAGTTTTACTCACATTCAATAAAATGTGTAAATTGAGTTTTTTTTTTTTTACCTTAAGGGCCGAATGAGGCCTAAGGGAGAGGTAACATACTTTGTGAGTGTGTAAGAGACCATCAGAAGTCATTTTAGGTCGATATTGGACAATATTTCGCAAAGCAGGAGGTCTGATGTCGCAATATGGAGAGTAGAATAAAGAAAGTATGAAATTGCCTTTGATGTCACGACACTGACTAAGGATGTCGCGACATACCCTTGAAGACATCTCAAGCAGAAGCATACTGACTCCTATATCGCGACACATGTCCTGGTGTGTCACGACATCAACTCTGGGATAGAAATTAAACATAAAGCAGGGACATTTTGGTTCGTACAATCAAACTGAAAGCTCAGAAACGTCAGTTGATGTAACACCCCAAACCTGGCCCAGACGTTATGGTCAAATCTGACGGTGTCACATTGAAGGGTAGGTCTTTCAAATCGATGTTGTTGGCGTACTTTAGTTTAAAATGGAAAACCTATAAACCTTGTTTGATTATAAGTTTGAAATAACTCTTCGTTATTTGAAAACCCCAATTTATATATCCATTATTAGATTTCCATGTCTCAGTTAAAGCGGAAGCTCATCCTTTGTAAAAACATTCAGGCTTAATTGCTTGGTTTAAAAATGTCATTTTAGCTTTTTTTTTTAAAAAGTTTTAATTTTAAAATTAAGTCGTTAATGAAATAATAAAAACCAATAAACAAATAACCAAATCAAACCAGAAGAAAGGCCTTATTACAATAAAACCCCAAAGGGAAAGCAAATATTTGGTAATGTTAAATAGAAAACTGAAATCCCGAGCTACTCGTAGTGTGGCTACCTCCAAGTCCTCCCATGCATCAAGCCGCCTACTGAGAATCACCTGAAAAATTAAAATAAAGAGGGGGTGAGTTTGCAAAAACTCAGTGTGTACAACCCTCAACGACAACAAAACATGCATCAATCATTTTGGGCTTAAGCCCATTTCAATAACGGTGGCATTTGGGCCTTAGCCCATAATGGCCTCGGTTGGGCCTGAACCCATCTGAATATCCGAATCAATGTATGCAATCATAAATACCCATACCAACCCTGCACTCTCCTGTCTAGCCCTACACTCCTGTGGGCATAAAATCGACCTATCCATCCCTACACTCTAATGTAGCACCGGTTGCGGCACTAACCAATATACATCGACAGGTCCACAGTCGTCTCGGGCGACCCGTGTGACCATAACAAATCAATCACTTCCTCCTTTCCATAATCCCAACCCATATACAACATAATATCACATGAATGCAATTCAAATATATATGGCATACAAAATCATACATATCACATGTAGGGGTATTTTAGTCATTTTGCCCTTAAGGGGCACATCGGTCATTTCTCATCGTGGGCCTAAGTACTTAATTCGGCCCATTACTAAGTCCACAATTATCCAGCGTGACTTATGTCACTTTTAGCAATTTTTAATACCCTAGGGCCCAAAAGTCAATTATGTGGCCCAAGTAGGGCCCACACTCTTGTGTGGCCCGCTGAGCCCAAATCTACCATTGGCCATGTAGTCGACATGATCGGCTCATCATTTCTTACCAATTCATCAATTTTGGTCGTGTCGAGCCCACAAGCTCATCGGGCCCATTTCGGCCCAGTTGGCTAAAACGCGGCCCAAGTTCATGAGATCGCTCATGGGACCTCTATCGTCGTATCAATCTTTCCACATGAACGTTCGCATACTCGTGTGGTTACCGTAGCCAAACTTTTCGACTTTTTGACTTTTCGGCATTTCAGCATTTCAGTTTTTGCCGATCTACAGTGTGTGTGGTGTGTGTACACACCTTTTTAGAAACGGCACTCAAGTCCACGAGTCTTGAACCTATAACCAATCAAGAGTTATTATTAGTCTTCCTATCAATAAAGACCCTAAGAAACTTATTCCCAAATCACTAATCAATACCCACCTTGTCCAAATTAGTTTATCCTTCGTAGATCATTGATTATGAAACACCTTCAACTACTTGCGAAATATCTGAATCACAAATGTAATCTCTCAGTTGTTAATATCGAATAACTAGCGTTAATCAAAAGCTGAATAACGAAACCTAAGCCCCACACCAAGATCCAACATTCGGCCTTATCCAAATCTCCTTGGCCGATTACTTACCTTCAATTGATCGATGAGCGAAAGATCTTAACCTCCACCCCCAGCCTTGATAACGCCACACCTATCAGAGAGTAAAGGGAATCAGCAACCTTGAAAGAGATAAAAAAGAATAGAAGAAGACCTAGTTCACTTACAGATTGTGCGATCGTTTGCCAACAGGAAATCGGATAAAAAAGAATATGGGTTGAAGAAGTAAGATTCAGTTTTGCTTTCTTGATAAAGAAGAAGTAATCGGTCTACCCTAGAAAGAGAAAGAAAAGAGGAGAATATGTATTCGGTTAAAGCAAGAAGAAAGAAGAATCGGCTATACTTGAAAAAGAATGAAACACAAGGAGAAGAATACTTTTGAATTCGACACATGAAAGAAATAGCGTAAAAGGGAGAGGAGAGCAATTTGACACTCAAAAGAAAGGCCAATAGAGATACCGATTAAGAAATAGGCAAGTTGTGTAGAGAGGAATCGGCAGAAAAGAATAACAATAGGCAAAATGAAGAGGAAAGAAGAAGAAAAATGCCTAAATGGTACCTCGAATTGACCAAAATCAGAAAGTGAAAAGAAAACCGAGAACCCCTCTAGCAAAAATTGGCTATACCCAAAATAAAACTCCCGTAAATGCCGAAAATGAACCTCTTCATCCCCTAAGCCGAATTCTTGTGCTACCAAAGTCCACATTCGGCTCCAACTCCTCAACAAACCACATCTCCTTAATTTTCTCCCATTATCACTCTATAATCCACTCATAAATCTCCTCAATTGACCAATTCAAATTCTCCAACCATAGAGTTCAATTCCAACACCAACTCTTTCCTTCTTATAAACAAAAAAAATAACCCCATTTACATGCAGGGAGACTTGAACCCTACACCTCCTTGCCATGCATGTGACGCCACATCCCTGCATCTCATGTGGTGCCATATTGCCACTCCACCCTAGGCTCCCTTGCACTATATTCTATCCTCATTTAATTAAAAGACATACCACCTGAAGTCAAAGTTCCTATAAATCTAAAACCAAAATTTTCTATACCAAAGCTTGGACCCAGGACTTCATAAAGACCCCCTAACATTCCAAAATCACCTACCAACACACCAACATACAACTGTGCCAAAATCTAGCTCTTAAAAAAAGAAATTTAAATGCTCCCATACCGAAGGCCCAATTCTTCCAAGCCCAAATTTTGAGGCGTTACAATTGACCTAGGGTTAAAGATGACGGCCACATGAAATCCATAAATAAGCTCCTGTGGCACATGTTAAAGACACCTTTTCATTAACCTAGTTTCTTTCCTTAGATTTAGTCTCATTTTCTAAAGTTTAGTTTATTTGTTTGTTATTTCCTTTCAAGAGATCTAGGTTGCGGAATCATTAATCTTTGTGGATTTATCCTTAATATCAATACAATCAGACTCTTTCATTTACTCTATATTTTCGATTTAATTAACATGCTTTCTTTTTACATTGATTATTTATTGTTTATGAATTGCATAAGAAACTAATCCTGTAACATCCATCGCCGGGCTAGGCTTAAGAGGCGTCACCGGACATATTAGAACATTTCATAATCATTTCATAAACAAAAATTATACATCAACAAATTATCATTATTCATAATCACATTGTCCCTGTAACACCCCTAACCCGCATCCGTTGCCGGACTAAGGTTAAGAGGCATTACTGGACATTTCAGAACATTTCATAATCATTTCACAACATATTTTATATGTCATCAAATCATAGTAATACATACACATATAGTCCCTTAAGAAGGTCTACGAGACCTTAAACATGCTTTAGGAAGGGGTCGAGACTAAACTGAACACATACAAAATTTTTTCAAAACCTAAGAAATTTTCAAAGTTACAGAGGTCACACGCCCGTGTGGACAAGCCATGTGCCTCACACGGTATTAGACACGCCCGTATGTCTAAGTCGTGGCGAAACAGGTCATACATTCTGACTTAGGTCACACAGCAAAGGACACGCCCGTGTGCCAAGCTGTGTGAAATCTAGAGCGTATACTGACTATGGTCACACAGCTAACCACATGCCCGTGTGCTAGCCCGTGTGCCCTTTCGAAATGGCCCACATGCCCGTGCATCAGGCCGTGTGCTAGCCCATGCCAAACCTATAGGGTACACTGACTTAAGCCTCACGACTTGCCACGTGCCTATGTGTAAGGCCGTGTGGTGCACCAAGGCTCAATTCGAATTGACTTTCGAGTAACACGGCAGAGACACACGCCCATGTTCCTACCCATGTAGGTAAAAATAGGCCATTTGGAAGGCCATAATGCCACCCTTAAGGGTCATCCCTACAAATCCAAAACCAAGCATCATTTACACAACATTTTTAGCCAATTTCAACTCCAAAACATATACCATTCATGCTACAACATCGTCATTCATTTCCATTCAAAATTCCACATCAGACATAACAATTCCATGTACCAAATTCATACCAAAAACATATAACTCCTAACCCATTTCAATTCATTTCAAAACATGCCATTTACTCATCATTTTAACTAACAAATCAACAACAAAACTTTCCAAAATGACCATTTCACTATGCCATAAATGAACACATTAAAAACATCATATTTCATCACATAGCATGAGCCAAAACAAGTTCATATTCTAAACCAAATTCAAGTCATATCACATGGCAAGATTTTCACATCTCACAACATAACTAGCCTGTACATGCCATACATTAACATATACATTTTCAAAAGGTACCAAGTATCAGTTGATAGTGTGATGACGATCCTCGATGATCCCCAAGCTTTTGATAGCTTCGATAGTCTATAAACAAGTGAAAACACACAAAGTAAGCTTTCAAAGCTTAGTAAGCCATATACAAATAAACATAACACATTAAACAAAGTAAAACCAGTTCAGCCATGGAAGTATCATATAGATCACATATGTAACTTCATAAATCACCATTAGATCACTTGTTCATAATTCACTTGCATATAACCACATTTCATGTTCATGTACTTCATATGTAAATAATCATATTCATATTCACCTTTCATCTTCAAATTTCATATACATTTCATACATACCTGAATCGGATATTCGATCAGATACTCGTACATTTCTCAATAATGCCCATTGAACCGTTCGGAATCTACAAGGATACTCAGATATCCCATAAAGCTCATACAATGCCATATCCCAAATATGTTCTTACATGTTGTCAAATATTGATGCCACTGTCCTAGACAGGGTCTTACATGAAATCATATACAATGTTGATGTCCCAGACATGGTCTTACACGTAAATCTCAAATTGATGCCAATGTCCCAAACATGGTCTTAAACGATATCACATATCGAACTCTTATGTCATGACATATGTATCCTATACTGTTCCTATAGTTTATACGGGACTTTCGGACGTTGTAACACTGTCAATACTTTCTCATTTCCAAACATTCAGCATACATAGTATTTCAATATCAAATAAACATATATAATTCACATAAAACACATTTATTTCCATATGAACTTACCTCATACGGATACAAACGGGCTGAATCCACTACTCGACCACTTTCGATTTCCCCCGATCTATTTTGGTTTTCTTTTGTTCTTGATCTATATAAATTCAAATTTAACTCATTTATTCCCAAAATCATTCAATTCAATCCATAAATCTATATTTTGGCCTTTTTACAAAATAGTCATCATATTTTCATACTTTTACATTTTAGTCCCTATTTCATAAAAACTACAAATTACAACAATTTCCTTAAAACTACAAATTACAACAATTTCCTTAAAACTTATGTGTGCTGAATTTCTATAGGGTCTCTACTAGCCCAAAACTTTCATTTATTTCACATTTTAACCCCTTAATTTCTCCTTTCTACAAATTAGTCCATAATAAGTAAATTTATCAAAAATCCCAATGCAAAACATGTTCATCTATCATCCAACACTTATTTCTCATTATCAAACATCATAAAGCTCATGAATTTATCAATGACATTTCATGAAATCATCAACAAAATCAAAAATTTAGGTATAGGCTATCTAGAACACATAACAACAATCTCAAAAGCATAGAAATTATCGAAAACGGATCAAAATCCATAACTTAATCAAGCTTAGAGTTGGTCGAACCCTAGAAAGATTTTAATGGTTTCTTTTCTCTTCAATTTTAAGCAAAGAAAGATGATATTGGCCAACAAAATGTTTTTGTTTTATTAATATTAGTTTTAATTATCAAATACAATATTTAACCTTAATTAAAATCATTTCTAAACATTCATTTAATGGCCATTTATGTCAATTTCCACTATCAAAGGTCTAATATCAATATAAGGACCTTTTATTTAATAAGACATAATAATTCAGCACATAAGCAATTAGAACACAACTTTTGCATTTTCTGCAATTAGGCAACCAATCAGTAAAATTTGTTCACGAAATTTTCACACATGCATAATCTCATACCATAAACACGGAAAATAATTTTAAAATATTTTTTGACCTTAGATTTGTGGTTTTGAAACCACTATTCTGACTAGGGTCTAAATCGGGTTGTTACAACTCTCCCCCTTAGGGATTTTCGTCCCCGAAAATCTTACCAGCGAATAAGTTTGGATATTGCTCTCTCATACATCCTCGGGTTCCCACGTCACTTCTTCGAGCCTGTGTCGATGCCATAACACTTTTACTAATGAAATTTTCTTATTTCGCAATTCTTTAACCTCACAAGCCAAAATACGGATCGGTTATTCTTCATAAGTCATATCAGACCGAACTTCTATCTCAGATAGAGAAATCACGTGCGACGGATCAAATTTGTACCGTTGCAGCATCGATACGTGAAATACATTGTGAATCTTTTCTAGCTCAATAGCAATAACAATCTATATGCAATCGACTCGATACACTCGATAACTTCATACGGCCCGATGATCCTTGGACTCAATTTGCCTTTTCTGCCGAATTGAAGTATTTTCTATCATGGAGACACTTTCAAAAACACTTTGTCACCGATCTCAAATTCAATATCTTTTCGTTTCAAGTCTGCATATGATTTTTGTCGATCGGAAGCTACTTTCAAACTATCACGGATTACTTTCACTTTCTGTTCAGTCTTTTTTATCAAATCAATCTCGTGAACCTTATGTTCACTAAGCTCTATCCAATATAATGGTGTTCAACATTTTCTACCGTATAAGGCCTCGTATAGTGCCATTTTAATGCTCGATTGAAAACTATTATTATACACGAATTCAATCAATGGAAAATACTATTCCCACGTACCTTCAAACTCAAGAACGCAACATCTGAACATATCCTTGAGTATCTGAATAATCCGCTCAGATTGACCATCCATCTGTGGGTGAAAAGCAGTACTGAAATGTAGTTTCGTACCTAATGCGTCTTGCAGTTTCTTCCAAAACTGCAAAGTGAACCTTGGATCTCTATCTGACACAATAGATAGTGACACCCCGTGCAATCTTACAATATCATAGATGTATAACTCAGCTACCTTATCAAGTGAGTAATCTGATAGTATTGGAATAAAATGAGCTGATTTCGTTAGTCTATCAACCACAACCCAAATTGCATCTTTCTTTCTCGGAGATAGGGGCAAACTCAAAACAAAATCCATCGTGATTCTCTCCCATTTCCACTCAGGAATCAAAATAGGTTGTAACAAACCGGATGGCACCTGATGTTCAGCTTTAACTTGCTGATAGATCAAACATTTCGAAACAAATTTAGATATATCATGCTTCATACCAAACCACCAATAAAGTTGTTTCAGATTGTTATACATTTCATACTTCTCGGATGAATAGATAGACAACTACAATATGCTTCGTTCAAAATCATCCGAATCAACTCTAAGTTTCTCAAAACATATATTCGGCCTTTGAATCTTAAACAATAATCAGTATCAACTCGAAACTCTGAATCAGGATTTAAATCACATTGAGCTCTTTTCACTAGCATTTCATTATCACCTTTCCGAGCATCACAAATCTGCTGTAAAAACAATGGTTTCGCTTTTAACTAAGCTACAAAATTGAGTATTCATCGTACTCAGAGAAAATAAAGATTTTTGGCTTAAAGCATCAGCAACAACATTTGCTTTTCCCGAATGATAATCAATAACTAGCTTGTAGTCTTTTCGCAGTTCTAACCATCTTCTCTGTCGTAGATTCAAATCTTTCTGAGTAATTAGATATTTCAAACTTTTATGATCTGAATATACATGACATTTTTCATCGAAAAGATAGTGGTGCCAAATCTTTAAAGCAAATACAATAGCAGCTAACTCAAGGTTGTGCGTCAGATAATTCTTTTCATGCGGCTTTAATTGTCTCGAGGCATAGGCTATAACCTTGCCTTCCTACATCAAAACACAACCTAAGCCGTTCAACGAAGCATCTCTGTAGATCACAAATTCTTTACCTGATTGTGGCTGTACTAACACTAGAGTTTCAGTCAATAAGGCTTTCAACTGATCAAAGCTTTTCTGACACTTCTTAGACCATTCGAACTTTACATGTTTCAGAAGAAATTTCATCAATGGAGTCACAATCATCGAAAATCCTTTTACAAACTGTCTGTAATAACTAGCGAATCCCAGAAAATTGTAAACTTTTAATACATTTCTTGGAGACTTCCAATCTAATATTGCAGAAATCTTGCTCGGATCAACTCTAATACCCGATGCTGACATAATATGTCCTAGAAAACAAACTTTGCGTAACCAGAACTCACATTTACTGAACTTTGCAAATAGCTCTTTATCACGTAGAGTCTGTAACACAATTCTCAAATGTTCTGCATGCTCAAATTCATCTCGGGAATAAATCAATATGTCATCAATGAACACAAAAACAAATAGATCTAAATACGGTTTGAAGATTCTGTTCATCAAGTTCATAAAGACTACAGGAGCATTCGTTAGTCCGAAGGGCATAAATAAAAATTCATAGTGCCCGTACCTTGTTCGGAAAGCAATTTTTGGAATGTCTGAATCTTTTACTCGCAACTGATAATATCCCGATCTCAAATCTATCTTTGAAAACACAGTAGCCCTTTTCAATTGATCGAACAAATCGTCAATTCTGGGCAGAGGATATTTGTTCTTGATAGTCACTTTGTTAAGTTGTCTATAGTCGATAAACATTCTCATCTTACAATCTTTCTTTTTCACAAACAGTATGGGAGCACCTCAAGGTGAATAACTCGGTCATGCAAACCCTTTATCTGTCAACTCTTGCAACTGAGATTTCAATTTTTTCAACTCTGTTAGAGCCATTCTATACGAAGCTATCGAGATAGGTGTAGTTCTCGACACTAACTCAATGCCAAACTCAACCTCTCAGATCGGTGGTAATCCTAGTGATTCTTTAGAAAACACATCTGGAAACTCACAAATAACAAGCACTGATTCGATCTTCTTTTCTGTCACTTTCATATCGATCATATAGGCAAAATAAGCTTCACATCCCTTTTTCACATATTTCAGAGCTTTCATCAAAGATATCACAACCGGTAATCCATTTAAATTACTGGACTCAATTCGGATTATCTCGTCATTTTGACCTCTCAAATTAATAGTTCTCCATTTGCAATTCACAACAGCATCATGCAATGTTAGCCAATCCATACCCAGAATTATATCAAATTCATCAAAGGGTAATAACATCAGATCAGCTGAAAAACAGATATCTCGAAACATCAACGGACAGTTTTTGCACACTTTGTCAACTAGGACACATTTGCCTAAGAGGTTCAATACTCTAATTACAAATTCAGAAGACTCTACAGGCAAAGTCTTACTGGATACTAGGTTCATGCATATATAGGAATGTGTCGATCCTGGATCTATCAACGCAATCACAGAAGTATCGTAAAGAGTAAAATTTTCAGTGATGACATCTAGAGACGAAGCTTCCTCACGAGCTTGAATGGCATAGGCTCTGGTAGGTTCTCTAGCCTTTGATCACACAGCTGTATCTTTAGTCACTCCTTGACTACTACTCACATTTCCCGTATTTTTGGGAGGTCTATCTCTAGTTGTATTGCCACTTGGCTTCGGATTCTGCGTAATCTCTTACTCAACAGACTCGGGATAGTCTCGGATAAAGTGATCTGAGGATCCACATTTAAAGCAAGCTCGATTATTCAATCTATAATTACTCGGATGTCTTTTACCATAATGTCTACACTAGGGTCACTCAGATCTAACATTTCCAACACTACCAATCGAAGTAGCTAGAGCTCGGAAGTTCGAATGTGATCTTGTACGATCTCTACTCAAATGTCCTACATTAGCCTTTGAATGGCTATAATCATCTCAAAATTTCTTTGACGTAGATTGGAATGATTTACTTGATGTTCGTTTTCGTACATCTCTAGCTTTTGAATCATCTTTTCTTTTCTCTTTCTCGAGTTCTTCAGCTTTACATGCTCGGTTAACAAGCACAACGAACTCTTTTATCTCCAGAATCCTGACTCACAGACGAATGTCTTCATTCAACCCGTCTTCGAATCTTTTACACATTATTTCTTCGGTCAAAACACATTCTCGTGCATACCAGCTTAGTCTCACAAATTCTCGCTCGTATTCTGTAACGGACATACGGCCCTGTTTCAGCTCAAGAAACTCTTTATGTTTCTGATGAATGAATTTCTGACTGATATATTTCTTTCGAAATTCAGTTTGAAAGAATTCCCAGGTAACCCGTTCTTTTGGAGCCATCGACACTAGTGTATTCCACTAGTGATACGCAGAATATCTAAGCAAACATATAGCATATTTGATACATTCATCAGGACTACAGGATAATTCATTAAACACTCGGATTGTATTATCATGCCAGAATTCTGCTCGTTTACCATCATCATCGACAGTAGCTCAGAACTCTTCGGCCCTATATTTTCTAATTTTATCAACTAGAGGTTTGTTTAGTCTTATCAAATTAGTAACTTGAGGTATAACAGGTATTTGAAGAGGATTAGGTGGGGGTGAAGGTTGTTGAGTAACCAGATTCGTTCGAACGAATTCCGTGAACCACTCGTTCATCATTTGGAAGAAAGCTTGCTTTGCCACTCCCTCGTGGCTACTAGTTACAAGTCTAGAATCGAATGGCACTACCTCTTGAATGAGAGCGGGTGCATTACTTTCAACATTGTCAACTACAACTCATTCGAGATCCATTTATTATACAAAAACACATTTCATTTGTCAGGATTCATCACACTATTCCAATTTTTATATATATGGAATGTATAGCTAGACTCTCACACGCAATGTTAGTCCTAAAATCGACTAAACCGTAGCTTGATACCAACCAAATGTAACACTCCTAACCCGTATCCTTCGTCGGACTAGGGTTAAGAGGCACTACCGGACATATCAGAAAATTTCATAATCTTTTCATAAACATAAATTATACATCAACAAATCATCATCATTCATAATCACATTGTCCCTGTAACACCCCTAACCCATACCTGTTGCCGAACTAGGGTTAAGAGGCATTACCGGACATTTCAGAACATTTCATAATCATTTCACAACATATTTTATATGTCATCAAATCATAGCAATACATACACATATAGTCCCTTAATAAGGTTTACGAGACCTGCCACATGCCCGTGTGTGAGGCCATTAGTGCACCAAGGCTTAATTTGAATTGGCTCTCGAGCAACATGGTAGAGACACACGCTGTGTCCCTGCTCGTGTGGGCAAAAATAGGCCATTTGCAATGCCATAATACCACCCTTAAGGGTCATCCCTACAAGTCCAAAACCAAGCATCATTTACACAACATTTTCAGCCAATTTCAACTCCAAAACATGTACCATTCATGCTACAACATTATCATTCATTTCCATTTCAAAATTCCACATCAGACATAACAATTCCATGTACCAAATTCATACCAAAAACATATAATTCCTAACCCAATTCAATTCATTTCAAAACGTGCCATTTACTCATCATTTTAACTACCAAATCAATAACAAAACATTCCAAAATGACCATTTCATTAGGCCATAAATGAACACATTAAAAACATCATATTTCATCACATAGCATGAGCCAAAACAAGTTCATATTCTAAACCAAATTCAAGCCATATCACATGGCAAGATTTTCACATCTCAAAACAACTCACAACTTAACTAGCCTATACATGCCATACATTAACATATACATTTTCAAAAGGTACCAAGTATTAGTTGATAGTGTGATGACGATCCTCGACGATCCCCAAGCTCTCGGTAGCTTCGATAGTCTATAAACAAAATAAGCTTTCAAAGCTTAGTAAGCCATATACAAATAAACATAACACATTAAACAAAGTAAAACCAATTCATCCATGGAAGTATCATATAGATCACATATGTAACTTCATAAATCACCATTAGATCACTTGTTCATAATTCACTTGCATATAACCACATTTCATGTTCATGTATTTCATATGTAAATAATCATATTCACACTTATTTTTCATCTTCAAATTTCATATACATTTTATACATACCTAAATCGAATATTCGATCACATACTCGTACATTTCTCAATAATGCCCATTGAACTGTTTAGAATCAACAAGGATACTCGGATAGCCCATAAAGCTCATACAATGCTATATTCCAGATATGGTCTTACATGTTATCAAATATCGATGTCACTGTCTCAAACAGGGTCTTACAGGAAATCATATATGATGCCGATATCTCAGACATGGTCTTACACGTAAATCTCAAATCGCTGCCAATGTCCCAGACATGGTCTTACACGATATCATATATCGGACTCCTATGTCATAACATATGTATCCTATACTGTTCCTATCGTTCATATCGGACTTTCAGACGTTGTAACACTGTCAATACTTTCTCATTTCCAAACATTTACCATACATAGCATTTTAATATCAAATAAACATATATAATTCACATGAAACACATTTATTTCCATATGAACTTACCTCGTGCGGATACGAACGGACTGAATTGACTTCTTGACCACTTTCGATTTTCCCCGATCTAATTCCATTTTCTTTTGTTCTTGATCTATATAAATTCAAATTTAACTAATTTACTCACCAAATCATTCAATTTAATCCATAAACATATATTTTGGCCTTTTTACAAAATAGCCCTCATATTTTCATACTTTTGCATTTTAGCCCCTATTTCATAAAAACTACAAATTACAACAATTTCCTTAAAACTCATGTGTGCCAAATTTCTATAGGGTCTCCAGTAGCCCAAAACTTTCATTTTTTTACATTTTAACCCCTTAATTTCTCCTTTTTTACAAATTAGTCCATAATAAGTAAATTTATCAAAAATCTCAATGCAAATCATGTTCATCTATCATTCAACACTTATTTCTCATTATCAAACATCACAAAAATCATGAATTCTTCAATGGCATTTCATGAAATTATCAAAAAAAATCAAAAAATTAGGTATGGGCTACCTAGAACACATAACAACAATCTCAAAAACATAGAAACTATCGAAAACAGATCAAAATCCATACCTTAATCAACCTTAGAGTTGGCCGAACCCTAGAAAACTTTTAATGGTTTCTTTTCTCTTTAATTTTCGGTAAAGAAAGATGATAATGGCCAACAAATTTTTTTTAATTAATATTAGTTTTATTTATCAAACACCATATTTAACCTTAATTAAAACCATTTATAAACATTCATTTAATGGCCATTTATGTCAATTTCCACTATCAAATGTCTAATATCAATATAAGGACCTTTCATTTAATAAGACATAACAATTCAGCACATAATCAATTAGAACACAACTTTTGTATTTTCTGCGATTAGGTCATTTTTATCAAATTAAGCAACCAATCAATAAAATTATTTCACGAAACTTTCACACATGCATAATCTCATGCCATAAACACGAATATTAATATTAAAATATTTTTTACCTCAGATTTGTAGTTTCGAAACCACTGTTTCGACTAGGGTCTAAATCGGGCTGTTATAAATCCTTCTATGGGGGATTAGCTATGATCTGTTAACTATTTTGTAGGGTTACTTAACAGATCAACTATTTTTGAAAGGGAGAACGTGAAACAAACCCTAGGCCTGACAACCCCGGAAAGTCATCAAGGTGAGAATTAACCCAAAATTGGTGGCAATCCGTGTATACCTTAACCCCAAACCAATCTGGGCTGTGAGGTCGAAAGATAAGTAGTTCTTGTTGACTCGTTATATTAGTGGAAGATTGGAAGATCCTACTAGGGTAGCGACTAGTTTATTAACAAGGAACCCGAGAGGGCAGTTGATGAAGATTACTAAAGCGAGCTAATCACCCATAATCAAATTTGATTTTTTCTTCATTTTTAATATTTTAAATCTTATTTTTTTATGCTGTTTTATTATTATAAAAACCCTAAAAATCATTTATTTTATATTCTTCATACTATAACTGAATGGAAAATACTAATTAGATCTTTTAGTGTTTAGGTTAAAATTGATCTAGCACTCGCCTCCCTTAGGTACAATCCTTAGTACTTACCCACTCCTATGTAAAACTATATTACAACTAGACCCGTATACTTGCGGATACTGCCTCATAATTCTATATTTTAGTGCATTATTCACACTCTAGATTTTAGTACGTCCAAAACTAGTCACAACACAGCAGACAGTTTCCCTAAGTTTTTAGAACTACAGGGTATGTCGTGACATCGAACCCTGGTGTAACGACATCAGTGATCTGACAAGGATGTCATGACATAGAACCTCTGTGTCGCGACATCGCTACAATTCTTTGTAGCGTTAGCCCGACCTGATTGCGCAACTCGGTGTGCTAAATCTAATTTAAACACCTCTAAAATCTTTACCCCCTCAAAACCTTTCAAATTTCATAAACCCTAAATCTCACTTTTTACTTCTCAATCTTAGTTTAATAGAAAATTTTCTTCTTCCAATCTTATTCAGTGAAGAGAAGGACGGGAAATACCTAAAGGAACAACAACAATTGAATGTTACGAGGAATCCAATGACTTATACGAGGTTATGATTTCCTAACTCAACTTTTTAATATTCCATTGAAATTAATAGCTTGATATTTCATTAGTACTTCAAGAACACCATGCCTCCTAGAAAGGTTTGAAGAACTAATGAACTGGAATTTTCAAAAGTTCAAAACCCCTCTAGTTTTTCAAACCCAAATGTTGAATAATATTTTGCAAAACTTCAAGGGAAAACCTTCATTCAAGAGAGGGAATTTTATCCGTCGATGATTATCTGTAAGGAAATATAACCTTTAATTAGATATCATAGGTAGGAATATTTTTGGACGATCCCAAAAAACGTTGTTGTGGTCCTTATTGTCCAAGAGTTTTGTGCATCTATATAAGATCAAGAGTCTAGAAATATTGAAGATCATATGTGGGAAACGATATCTGTGTGAGGGAAAGAAGTGCAAATAACCCCTTGAATTATTGTTGAATTTTATAATCCTCCATACTATGAAAAAGATTTTATAGATGACACTAAGTTAGATTATTTTCGAGATATAGATATGGATAATATTATAAACTTTTTAACGGAAGGAAGGGGCGATTGGAAATATCGCCCAGGTACCAATATCCTAACCTCTTTGAGTCAAGCTATAATTTTTCCAAAAGCTAAAATATGGATTCAATTCTTATGCACATGAGTGGTTCCCGCTTTAAATGTATCTAATGTTAATACTTTCTAAGTGTTTTTTATTTATGCTGTTTTATAGAAAAAATAGGTATGCATCGGGAAATGGATCTACCAAAATATGAAGAGATGCGTCAATGGCCAGAAGGTGGGAGTTTTCTTCCCCCACTTGGTGACAACTTTATGAAAAAGAGTAGATGTTCTGATTGCATCCACAAAAAAAATTAATGAAGCTATCCCAAAGCATCATTGGTGACATTTCATTTACACAATACATTGAACTACGGTTAAAACAGATAAATGAGTGGAAAAAATGTTAACAAGAGGCGATAGCTGCCCCGACTTCATCTTAAAGGAAGGAAAAATCAACCACTTAACAAGAAGTTGGAGAGAGCGGTCATCCAAAGCTGGATTGGATGATACATTGGATGCGGGAATTGGGCCTAATCTTTTAGGAGTTTGCATGATAGAACAACATTAGGGTACCTAATTACTCGTCAGATATGTTTGGGCTGACGTATCCTTAGTAGGAGGAAGATGCGCATGAAAGTGAAGAGGAAGGAGATGATGAGATGGATTACGAGAAGGATAATTAAACTTATTTTGTTTGGATTGTACTAAACTTTTGAGATGATTTTAATTTTTTTTTTAGGAGTAGGATTAATAGTAGATTATTAGTTATTTTGTGTCCTATTTTAATTTTCTATATAGGAACCCCACATGGAGGAGGCACAACAATTAGAGCTTCCAACGAGTAATGGAGGAAGCACTCACCAATAGCCTAAGGAACTATCACGATCAATCGGGTAACTTCATTCCTTATCTTTTATGAGGCTAGACATTGAGGACAATGTGTTTTCTAAAGTGTGGGTGGGTAACATAGAAAATTTGTTTTAAATTTTTATGTTTTCTTTTTTTTTTTTTTTTTTTTTGTCATTTGTGTGCTTGAGCTTATAGAAATACAAGTGATTGGTTAGGAGCATGTACATTGGTTGATTGTATTTACAATAAATTTGGCATGAGGATAGGTGATTTTAAATTTTTCATTATTAGACTATTAAGTTCTATATATTACACTGTAAATGGGTATTAAGTAATTGAATGTACCAAATGATATAGAGAATATAAAGAAATGAGCTTGCTAGTATGAATGATAAATTGTTGAATTTGTGATTTTCTGGTTTATTAGAGTTGTGAATATTGTGATTGTAAAAGCCCATTTTTGCCTGGGCCCAATTAACAAAACCAGAAACTCAAAATAAAACAAAATAATTAAACAGTCCAGTCCATTTACAACATCAAGTCCAATTTACAAACCCAAACCATAAGTCTAGAATACAAAAACCCTAAGACCCAGAATTACAAGCCCAAATGGCCCAAAAAACTTAAACATTCTCAGAAACCCTAGGGTCCTCTTGCGCCGCAACCCCCATGTATAGCCCCCAGTGCCGCATCCCACGTCAGCACCTCCGTACACCACCGCGTGCCAGCGAGCGTCCTTCATCGTACTTGCAAACCAAGCAAAAAAGAACACAACAGCAAACGAAGAAAAAAATGAAAAACTTTGTATTTTTTCTTTCTCGGCTATAAAAAGCCACAAACATTACTGTTTTGCATCTTTTTTTATTTCATGTATTTTATTTCATGTATTTTGCATCTTTTTTTATTTCATGTATTTTATTTTTATTTTTTAAACAAAGGGAAAAACAAAAAAAAAAAAAACAAAAAGGGAGTCGAACATTACTGTTTTTGTGTTTGTGCCGCCATGGTGGTCGAGGTTCATCGTTTTCATTGAAAAACGATGTTTTTTGGGCTCCGGGAGTCAAAAAGTAAAAAAATGGCCATTTTTTTATTTTCTGGCCACCGTGGACGACGACGCCGTCGCCGGGGACCGACGGCCACTACGATGGTCCGACGACCGGAGTTAGGCTGGAGATAGGAAAGGGGGAGAGGATTTGAGAGATTTTTTGTTGTTTTTTTTAAGAAGAAAACTAAAATGAATTATCAAAAAAAACTAATTTAAATAGTATGTGTGAAACGACGCCGTTTCACTTAGAGTTTTTAATGCCAAAACGGCGTCGTTTTGGCTTAATAGATCTGACTCGACCCGCTCCAACCTCAGGATCCGCGTGCTTTTGCGGCAGGGTCTAATTGCACTTTTAGCCCTTCCGCTTTTTAATTAGTTTGCGATCCAGTATTTTTCATTTTTTTAAATTTACCTTATAATTTTATTTTTTACTTTAATTTAGTCTTGAAGAATGACGCCGCTTTAGGGACGAGGGATAATTCTCCATTTAGTCATTGCCCCTTTACGCATGTTTTATTTTGCTGCTATTTCGCTTTTATCATTAAATTTATTACGATTTTTGCCTCTAATTTTATTCTGATTTCAATATAGTCCTTTGATTAATGTATTTTATTATTTATTTATTAATTTTTCTATTATTCTTTTTTTAAGTTAATATTATTTTTATATTTATATCTATTATTTATCTTTTTTATATCTAAAATTTAATATTTCTTTTAATAATTTATTTTTTATTTATTTCTTTTACTTTTAGAATCCTTAAATTTAATTTTATGTATATGTGTTTTATTTACTGATTTATTATTTTATTTTTATGATATTATTACTATTATTATAATTATTATTTTTATCATTTCTTCAAAAAAATTGTTTTATCTAATATTTTTTTATTTATTTGTTCGCTTACTCCCATTTTTTTAATTGAGCCCCTTAAGTTTTTATTCGTTTATTTATTTATTATTGCTTTTTATTTGATTAGCTTGTTTTACTTTTATTTATCTTATTTTTAATTTTGCCCTTATTATCGTTGTTTATGTTATCACATTCATTATTATTATTTTGTTATACATATCAGAACCGTGATTTATTATTACCTTTTATTTTATCAAGCATATTATGTCGTTATCATTACAAATTTTTTTTAAAAAATAATTAGGCAATGTTTCGAATTTTGGAGATTCAAGAAAATCGTACCCTAATTTACGGGGTTTCGATTTTTCTCGTCGAATCTAAATAGCCAAATATTCTTTCAAATTTTAAAATACATGATTTTTAAATAAACTATAGGCAATATTTCATATTTAGAAACTCGAGAAAGTTGTGCCCTAACTTACGGGGTTTCGATTTTCTCGTTAGATCTAAATAACTGAATATCCTTCTAAATTAAAACACAAAAGATTTCAAAAAAAAAAAAAAGACAAGCTTATTCTCAAAGGTTCAAGGTGTCGTGTCCTAACTTACGGGATATGGTATTTTGCTACTTTGAGACGAGAAGGTCTTTAACATTCGTTTCGATTTATTCAAGCATTTTTTTAAAATCAACATTATTAAAAAAGGATTGTATTTTAAATTTTTCTCAAGTTTTTAACTCTCGATGTCAAGACATTAATTAATCAATTAGGTATCAATTTTGGGCGTTACGAGGATGCTAATCCTTCCTCGTACATAACTGACTCTTGAACCCATTTTCTCGAATTTCGTAGTCCAAAATTGTTGTTTTAGTAAATCATTAATGTAACAGCCCGAATTAGGGCCTAGTCAGAATAGTAGTTTGAGACCATAAATCCGAAGTTTATTCCATGATTGTTTGTGAGTTTATGGCATGCTTGCATGATATTGAGAAAATTTCATGAAGGAAATTTTATGAACTAGTGAATAATTTGTCCTTTAGGACTAAATTGCAAAAGATGCAATTTATGAGTTTCTAGAAGGTTTTATTTGATTGTTTGTAAAATGCTATCAAAATGGGCTTGCTGGTCTGGTGGTTAAGCTGAGTGTTGGTGTGTGGGTGGTCTTGTGTTTGAATCCCTACGTAAGTAAGGGGATTATTTTTGTAACTGGCGCTAGGTAGGAGTTTGAAGTAATTGGGATTCTGAGTAGTTGGATCAAAGTGGGTTAGTGGGGAGTAGTTTGGGGGATTTGGGGGTTATCGGTTTTTATTGTGTTTTTTTCAAAAATTTTGCTTTCTTTCTCTCCCTCAAAATTCCTAACGTGAACCTCCCCCTTTTTCCTTCTCTTCTGTGTTTTTTTTTTTTTTGTTTCGTTCAATTGCTGCCTCATTTTATTTTCTATGCTCATCTGCTATCGTTCCAGAAGTTCGATCCTACACTTTTGTCGTCTGTTGGTAAGTGATTTTAGTGTGTTATAGTTTTGATTTCTAAGTGACCGATTAGAAGTGTATTTTATGTTTGGCAGCAAGAAATCGAGTTAAGTGGGATTGTCTTTTCACGGAATCCTAGCCAGAATCGCTCGAGGTGGAAGGGTGAGTGTTGTACCCATAACTTGAGCAATTTTCATTTTCAATCGTTGTAGTAAAATTGAGGAATAAACTAATTTTTGGGAGTTCTGTTTGTTGATATTAGGTACTACTGGTCTCGGGAGTGCTTTTGTTGCAAAATCGTACCAGGTGTATACCCGAAAATACAGAAAACGGGATTTTAGTGAAAGCTAAAAACCCTACTGTCGACGCCACACGGGCATGTGGTCGCCCGTGTAGTAGGCCGTGTGCTAGGACACAGGCGTGTAATCGACGAGGCCAGGCTGTGTGCACAAGACATAGTTGTGTGATAGCTAAGTAGGCCGTGTGTGACATACAGGCTAGACTGATTTGGGCCGTGTGGGCCACACGGGCCTGTTGGTCCACACGGGTAGTCCACATGGGCATGTGGGATTCTGGAACAGGCCGTGTGATCCACATGGCCAAAGCCAAATTGGGCCATGTGGGCCATACTGGCGTGTGAGCTCATTTAATTGAAATGCTTTCTACGGTTGCACGGGTCGCCCAAGTCGACCGTGAACCTACTGTAAGGTCGGTAAGCACTACTTTGATCCTTAAATGTGTAATCTGTATGTATGATGTATGAACTGAGTATGATACTTTTATGCTTGTAAACTGAACTATATGTACAATTGATTACTATGTAATAGCATGTCATTTACTGTATGTTTGCATTACATTAGGTTGGGATGATGATATTGGAGGAAGTGTACTGAAAGGCTTTAAGCCTATTGACTGGTAGCTCAGTTGCATTATACTGATATGTGCTGCATTCGGTACAGCTTGGAATGTAGGGCTGGGTAGATGTTTAATGCATATCTGATACTAAAACTGAAATAGGCTAAGGCCTAAACTGCTACTGAAACTAAAATGGGCTTAGGCCCAGACTGCATTTGATTGTTTACTGTGTTTTACTGTATGTTTGTTTTCTGTGGGGATTACACACTGAGTTTATGTAAACTCACCCCTTTTTTTAATGTGTACAAGTAATCCCCAGACTTAGACGGATCGGTGCGGCGGAGGACTCATAAACTCACCCCTTCTTTTAATGTGTACAAGTAATCCCCAGACTTAGACGGATCGGTGCGGCGGAGGACTCAGCGATGGCCACACGGTTATTGGACTATTTTATTTACATTTATGGTTTCTAATTTAATTTGGTCCATTTTTAATATGATTTAAGACTTTTGAACTGTTTGCCTAAATTTTGGATTTATATGGTGTTTTGTGGATTTCCAACTGCTGCATGTGGTAAACTCGGTTTTTTGAAAAGCAAAAGTTTTCAAAACTTACGATTTACTTAAAACGGTTTTTAAAGCTTCCGAAACGAACTACGTTTTAAAATGATCGACTAAATGGGTAAACAAAATTGGAACTAATAAAAGTTAAAGGAAAGTAATTATATAGAAATGGTTTATCGCGACAACATAGTTTTCAAATACCCTACCATGTACATCGCCAGATTCGGCCATAATGTCTAGGCCGGGTTTGGGGTGTTACAGATATGCCATTTTATAACCTTAATATGTCATATATATATTGTGTATAACCATAACATGTTATATTAGAACATTATTTACAACCATCTATCAAAATGGCCTATACAAACATCCTAGGTACATGCCATTTTCCAAAAGAAGCATACTTCACCAAGTTACTGAGTTCGGGATCAGCCTTGGATGTTGGACCAGAAATTTTGACTTTACCCAACCTGCATATGGAAAGCAAACCGTACGTGAGTATACACTCAGTGGTATTACTATAATTCAAATTCTTAAAACAACACAGTAAAATATACATATTCAATCTTACAACATTAGTCTTTCAAAAATCAATTCGTACACTAAGCTAACATTTCTTAATAATAGTAACTATCTCAAAAGCTTGTTTTTAATTGAATTCACACATCATTTCAATATATCAAGAACTATTTCATTTTCATATCCTATTTCAATATCTCATTTCAACTCATATTCTAAATTACTCAATACCATTTCTATTGCCAATTCACTTATTTGCCCTATTAACATGAATCGGACTTTGGTGGATACATGGATCCAACCAAAACACACCAGTATGGCACCCAGTGCCTCATCGGATAATTCGAAGCAAATAGTTGACACTCAGTGTCTCATCGGCCATGCCGGAGTTGTTGGTACCTAGTACCTCATTATATTTATTCGAAGTAACGGTATAACACCCAGTGTCTCATCGACTTGAGGTCGAAGTATCCCTGAACACTTCCAATCCTATGGCATGCTAACTATATCCGACTCAGCCCAACATAGTTAATAGGGTTTCCGATTCACTTTAAAAGCAATCATTATTCACTAATCACATTTCAATTTCAATTTATCCACTATTCACATTTTAATTCCAATTAATAATCACATTCAATTCCAATAACCATATATACTTTTGAAATCAATCCCATCCAAATCAATATCATCATATCAATTACTTACCTCATTTTATTTACCATGCATTCTAATTAAATACAATATTTGATGATAATTAGATTTGAATTTTAGTAATATAAACCGTAAATTCTCGAGTTACTCTTCGTCAACTTTCTCCTTTCCTTTCTTAGTCGATGTCTCCGACACAACGTTAGCAATCAAGCTTGAAACCTTAAAAATCCTAATTTTCTTTTTCTTTTTCTTTCCCTTTCTTTCTCCCCTGTTTCATTTGCTATTCTATTTCTTTTTCTTCTTTTTTTTTCTTTTTTTACTTTATGTTTTTTTAATTATAATATAATATAATATAATATATAATTAATTAATATAAAATACTTACTCATTAAGTTATTTATTATAATATATATTTTAATTAAAAATATCTTAAAGATATTTCTTCATTTATGTCGCCTCAATTATGCTATTGGCATAATTGCCTATTTGGCCCTTTTAACTTTCTTTAATCTATAATTAAACTTTCACCCTTTATTTAATTTAATCCTTTCACCTAATTACTCTTAATTCAAGCTAATTCACCTAACCAAAACCGAATTAACTACACAACTAACCTTATAAATATTTATTAAAAATATTTACGAATCCATTTTACGAAAATGGAGACCCAAAATACACTTTCTAATACCCGTGACTATCAGATCGTTATAAGACTTATCTTTTAATAAAAACACCCAACAAATGCAAGTATGATCATCAATAAATGTGACAAACCAACGTTGTCTTGAAAAAGTTGAGACTCTTGAAGGTCCCCAAATATCACTATGAATTAACGAAAAAGGTTTGGAAGCTTTATATTTTTGTGGTGGGAAGAATGACCGATGATGTTTAGCTAATTCACAAAATTAACAATGATATGAAGAAGGACTTTTATTTTTAAATAGATCAGGTAACAAATATCTTAAATAGTAAAAATTAGGATGTCCAAGCCTATAATGCCAAATAATAACCTTATCAAAACTAGAAGCACAATTTAAACATAAAGTAGTTGTTGGTTGACTTAGATGGTCGTCGTTAAGAAAGTAAATTCCACCAAATTCTTTATCATTGCCAATCATCCTACCCGAGACTATGCCCTAAACTTTACATATAGATGAGTCAAATATAACATGACAATTCGAGAACTGGGATAATTTATTGACCGATATGAGATTACAAGCTAGATTTGGCACATGTAAAACATCATGTAAAACCAAGGAAGACAAAATTTTAACAGTGCCTTTCCCGGCTATTGCCGAGAACGACCCATCTGCTACTTTGATTTTTTTTGTTTCCTGCACAAGGTGTATAAGTTGAAAAAAGAAAATGACTACTAGTCATGTGATCACTAGCTCCAAAATCAACGATCCACGTGTTTGTTTTACAAGGCTTGGCATTAAAAAAATAGAAAAATCAGTAACTGATTGAGCAATGGAGGAAGAAGGATTATTGGATGATTTAGGAAGATAAGAATTCATCCGAAATTGTGGTGACTGAAAAAGCTTGTGTAGATGCTCTAGTTGTTCCTTACTGAATGGAAACCCTTCTAGAGAACTTTGGCCCTCATAATTTTCATTAGTTGTTTCAACAGTAAAACTTTCTTCCTCTGTTTGATTGCTGGATCTCTTATCTCCAATGAAGGCTGTTTTAACCATTATGCTACTAGAGATAACCTAGCTCAGATGCCATGAAAGTTTTCAAGAGAGCATTTAGTAAAACTATTCTATATTTCATTAACTAAACAACCGAATTTAAATAGAGAAAAGAGTCATAACCTAATTAGGAAATTAATTCATTTATTCTAAGAAACGACTAAAAGATAAGGAAATTAATTCCCTTATTCTAATAAACTACTAAAAGATAAAATAGAATATTCTTAGAATATCTTAAATTATTTATTCTAAAATTTATCTACCTAAATAACTTTAAAATATATCCCAAAAATATGGGTTTCACATATTTCAACAAGGAGGCTGGTATCGTGACATCACCACCTTGGTGTCACGACATCAAAGGCATTCCACTCAGATGTATATTTTGTCAAATTCCAACTTTTTAGTTGATGGAAAATGCATTGGTGTCAGGACTTAACTCAAATATTAAATCCCTAATGGATTATAATTTCCATTTTATTTAGAAAAGTATTAAAATGTACTAAAAACTAAAATTAAATATCAAAGCTATAAAGTGGGAAAATATAACAAAAGACAATACAAACTACTCTAAAATAAGATCCTTAAGTGTTTAAAGAGCTTAATTTGACATATATAAATACAACAGATCAACTAGCTATTCAAAAAGGTAAAAAAGAAGGGGGATAATCCATTTTCAAAGAAGGAACTAAGATTGATTAGTTGAGAGCCAATCCTATATTCCATGATGCTCAACAATCAGAACATGTTACAAGAGTTGTGGCTAAAATTGACTTACCTTCTTGTCAACCTACCTTTGTTAGAACACAATCTATGCTTGAAATTCAGAGAGAAAAACTCATTGAAGTTATTACACAATGAGGTAAAATTGTCCCTAGTAATGTTGTTAATGAATCTACTTTTAATGATGCTAATGATAATCTTTTTACCGAGTTTGTTATCAATATTGTTGAACTTTAGATTAATGTTCCAGCTATTGATATCGTTGTTGAAGGATCTAATGTCCCTATTGAGCTTGATCAAGAAAATGAGGATGAACTAGTGATAATTAGAATTGTAACTTCAACCACCACTACTATAGTTAAGAGAAACACTTGTTTTGCTACTGCCAAGAAAATCCAAGAGTTTTAGAAGAATGAAAGTTGATAAAAAGAAAGAAAAAGGGGGGAGAAAAGGAAAGTTTCTTTGATTCCTTTTGCACCAAAAAGAAAAAGTACAAAGCTTGAATTTGACTCTTCTGCCATTGAAACAAATGAAAGTTTAAAAGAGAATGTGTACCTTGAAGGAACTAGTTATTGGAAGGAAGGCAAGGACCGAGAAACCTAATGTTCCACTATCAACAAATTAGAGAAACAATAAGTTAAAGGAAGTTGGAGTTCCTTCTTTTTACAGGAAGTTACTAAGAAAACCTTCTTCAACATTGCCTATGGCAAAATATATAAAGCTTTTTCTAAGAAAGTTTTCATTAAAGAAAGAAATATTTAGGAAAAGAGCTTCTATGATCACAACATTGATGCCTTCTTAGAGAGGAATGATTTGTTGGGATCAATAATTTTTATGCAGCCTCATGTGCTATACGTTGTATTGGAGTTTTAAATCAATCTCTTTAAGTTAATTGATAATATTAAATGCAAGAGTTATCTAAAGGCTTTTGTTTGAGGGAGATAGTGCAATTTCAACCTTGTAATGATAAGTGCCTTTTTGAATCATCGGATGAAAGATGAAGAGCTGGAGGAATCTTATGATGAAATAGCCAATACCAATACCAATGGAGTTCAACCAACTTGGCCTCAAGGTTTGGACTTTAAAGCATCTGAACTAGAACCAACTTATGCTACCTTGTTTGCAATTGCTACAAGAAACTAGATTCTTAACAATTATTGAAAAACAATTACTAAAAAAATGACAATACTGGTGAGAAGGATTGTCTCTTTTGGAAAGTTCAATCAATTGATCTTTTAGGAAATTATCAAATATTTTGTGTTTGTGCATCCTCAAGTCCATTTACCTTTTTTTTCTTTGATCATTTTGAGTTGAAATATTCCTAGAAGTGGCATGAAGGGAAACATGCGACAACCGATCTAAAACATCAAGTTGAAGATGGAACCAATTGACGAATGAGTATATACAATACCGCTTGCATTTGCCCTAACATTGCTAGCTCGAGCTCAGTATTTGACTAGGGGTTGCTTGAACATGTGAAGGTTGGGTTAGAAGACACTCTTTGACATAAAAGCTCAAATGAAAATGGTATAACAACTGAAGACACGAGCTAAGCTCCTAAAGTTGGATCTTCTTGCAAGAAAGAACTAGTAACCTTAGCTAATATTTTGAAAGTGTGTTGGCCTATCTTTGAAGATCAATAATTTGAAGCAACAAATAATTGCGATTTGAATTGGATCAGATCAGATCAAGCAAATTAGAGCTCTTGAATTAAGGAGATTGGATCAACTGACTTTAAAACTTATCTTAAATATCTCTGAAATATCCTGGACTTCATTAGGAAATTCTTGATGTTGCATTTGCTGTTACTTTGGTAGGGATGGAGATAGTGATTGATTCTTTACGGTAGCAAGTCCAATATGCTTTATATTCAAGACTTGCATAAGTTTTATGGATCGAGTTTTTAGCAATTAAATTGTTCTATAAAAATTACAATTTGGGAGTGTATTTTGTACGTAAAACAAGTGAGTCATTAGATTTTACAAACTAAGTTTTCAGCGAGAAAATTTAGTGAAGACGGATCTAGATTTTAGTGCAAAGGTTGTTATATCTATGTGTGATAGGAATTATTTTTAATATATATTATTTTTATAAACTTTTAATTTTTTATTTAAACTGGATGTAAAATATTTTTACATTAAACAATTAATTTGATTTATTTGAATATCAGTACCATCAAAAAATCTTTTAAGCTAGTGGACATTCATGATTTCATGATATTTTACGCCTGTAGTCTTTATATAATATTTTTAATTGAAGAAAGACAAATTAAATTATTATCCAAGAAAAAGTTAGCTAAAATTATCAGATTTTTGTCTCAAGATTTTATTGATTTTATAAATAAAAATAAAATTAAATGAGTAATTTTCATTTTTTTCTCTTAGCAAAACAATCACCATCAGGGAAAAAAAATCTCAAGACATTCAACAAAAATTTAAAGAAGCAAAAAGGAACCAAAAAGAAAAATATATCCAAAGAGGGAGGGACGTATATTTTTCTTAAATGTAAGTGATTTCCCCCACATTTGTAGCAAAAAATGTTTAATTTCCTTCTGTTGTTGGGTTCTGATTTGCGTTTGGATTTGAACTCCTGGAAACACAATGATTTCATTTAAACTGTGATTAAGAATTTTGTTTTTGTTTTTTTTTTTTTTTCTGGGTTTTGGGTCTTACCCATTTCTCTCTGATTTCATTGATAAAGACCCAATTTTTTAATTAAAAATTTTTGTCAGGTGGGTATGTTTTAATATATTGAATCACATCGGTTCTGGAAATCAAGTGAAATTCAAAACTGGATGTTCGTTTCCAATGCCGAATTTCCATGTTTGATCTTTTCTTTGTTTATTTTTCTTTTTTTGGGTTAATAGAATCCAATCCATTGGTTTTTGTGATCAAGTTAAGTTAAATTGAATCATGTATTTTTATTCATGGTAGGGTTTCTGTGGAGAAAAAAGTGTTAATTTTGCCACATTTTTTATAGCTTTTCATTGTTAGCAGAATTCAATCACATTGGTTAAAGGAACAGCTTTATTGCGATTTGGCATTAAGTTTGTGTATATTCGACTCCTATTACGTTTTTATCCATTATTTATCAATGCATTTATTAACACCTTTAATATGTATGTATTACTCTCTTAAAAAAAGAGTATGTATTGGATGGTCATGGAGAAAAAAATAATGGAAGGACCCTAACCGGCTAACCCGTCGTTAGAACCCTATGGTAATCTAATTCGTATTCATTGTAAAAAAAATGGAGATTGGTTTTTTGGTTCTTGATAACTGAACTCCCAAAGTACATATGCAGAAAAAGTTACAATCTTTGTCTATGGTGTTTGAAGGAAGGAATTTCTGACTTCATGCTTCTTTCTTTTTGGTTTATTTGTGTTAACAGAAATCAATCACATTGCTTTTGGGAACAATCTGGAAAGTTAAAAGCTTTGGAGAGCTGTGTTGCTGGTATATCTATTGATATGCATGATAGAGGTTCGAATAACAGGTCAATATTCTCAGTATTTGTATCTAAAACAAGAATTTAGTGATTGGATTTGCTTCTAACTGCCATCAAAATTGGAGAACTCTTCATTGTACGGTTTTCCGGATAGAATCTTTGTGGGGTTGTTATTAGTGAATGAGAGGGTGAAAGGAAATGAATGAGAAACTCGGGGTTGGGTTTGTGATACAATGACTGGAGGGTCATTGGGTCTACATGCAGGGAGTTATGGGTCATTGCCAAACATCAAAAATGTTATTGCTGGTGGTGGAAGATTATTGCATTCTAAATCATTTGGTAGTGTACGAAAGAATCCAATTATGATGCTTTCAGGATCTAGGGAAAAGGAGAGGTCTCTCCCCTCCATTTGGTATCGGTATCTATGTCGTCGGAAAATTTCCATGCTGCTTCTGGTTGCCCTTGCTGTTTTGGTCTTCGTTTTGGGTTCTTTTGTTGTCAACAAAGGTCTGTTCATCTTTCCTTTTACACTGGATTCAAGTTTTAACTTTATTCTTGAATTTTGATTTGAGGACTAAGGCATTGGTTGGCATGTTTTTTCCTGTACTTTGTCTTTTATTAGCTTGTTTACCTTTTTATGTAGTGTGACTTTTCATTCTCATCGTGGTAATTTAATCTAGACAATAACTTATTCATCTTCATCCTGGTTTGGATTCTGCATGATTGACAAAACAGAGAGCAATAGTCCAAATGCTGATCAACGAATTGGAACTATGAGCATGGCTCATTACATTAACGCTACCAGAAATGAAGCTTCACGGATCCTTGGGAGGAGGAATAGGCAGAAAGGAGGGAATGGAAATAGATTTCAAGCTTCTGTTTCTAAAGGTGCAAACCATCCATGTGCGAATTTCACATTCCCTCCTCCCCCTCCTCCTCATCTTAGACGGATTGGGCCTCGGCGTAAGTTTAGGTTCATTATTCTTTTTCTTATAACCAGAGTTGCATTAAATATAATTTTATTTATCTTTTTCTTATAACTTTTGCACCACAAAAAGTTGATCCATTCATGATCATAATAACAATGAAACGACATTCTCATCTTATCATGCATGCAGCAATATGTGAATATTTAGAATGTGTCATTGTCTTGCTACTAATTTTATCCTTGCTTATCCCTTTTTCAGCATGTCCAGTATGTTACCTCCCCGTGGATCAGGCCATAGCTAGCATGCCAAGCTCCCCATCAGAATCTCCAGTGCTTCATAATTTGACATATGTTCATGATGAAAATCCAATTAAAACTGAACCACACGGGGGCTCCGACTTTGGTGGATATCCATCTCTAAAGCAAAGAAATGATTCGTTTGATATAAAAGAGTCAATGGTAGTCCACTGTGGGTAGGTTTAGCTCCCCTTATAAGTACCTTAGTATAGCATACTAATAACAACATTTCAGGTAGAGATTTCTGTGATTCATATGGTTTACATTGTGCATTTAAATATTTCAACTACTTTTTCGTCTTCATAAATAAATCTTGTTCTTCCTGTTGCCGATTAATATTATAATCTGTATCCTTTCTATCAGATTCGTGAAGGGAAGTAAACCTGGTCACCAGACTGGATTTGATTTTGACGAGTCTGACCTTGCAGAGTTGCAGCAGTTCCATGAGATCATTGTTGCATCTGCGATATTTGGTACTGCTAGGCATTCATGCTTCCACAAGATGTATGCTTGATCCTCATCATTGCTTTATTTATTATTCTCCAGGGAACTATGACTTAATACAGCAGCCGAGAAACATCAGTGAAGAAGCAAAGAGAAATGTTCCTTTCTACATGTTTATTGATGAAGAAACAGAAGCATATATGAAGAACAGAAGTATGTTGGACAGCAGTAAAAGGGCGGGCTTGTGGAGAATTATTGTGATTCACAATGTCCCTTATAGTGATGCGAGACGTAATGGGAAGGTTGGCATAGTTTGTTTTTGCTTTGCTTTCTACTTCATTTCCTTTTCTTTCTTTATCATTGCTTTGACTTTTGTAATCTGATTCAACTTTTAACATTTATAAAATCCTGTTGTATATGGACCCGACCCTATGTATCATGGTACTTATAACTAGTACTAGTAAACCTAATTTGATATTAGTCTCTTTGATTTTTGGTGACAATTATGAACTTTTCTTAGGTAGTTGGATTCATTCTCTGGTTCCGATGCTACCAGTGTTTTCTTTTAAAGCATTTACGAGGGTGAGAAGAGATAAGAGGTCATAAAGGAGAATTGGGTCGTTTACTTTTCCTCTTTGGAATGGACCTATAGTTATATGCTTCAGTTCACAAAATATGATTGTAATGGCTAGTTTGATATTTGGTGAAAGTTCAGGGAACTCTGGTGCATTAATCCTTACCAGAACTTTCTTAAGGTTATCAACACTTAAGGGATGCTTAGTCTTTTTAACCTGGCATGTTTTTATGGCAGGTCCCGAAGCTTTTATTGCATAGAATATTCCCAAATATTCGCTACTCTATATGGATCGATGGAAAGCTCCAGCTTGTTGTGGATCCTTATCAAATTCTTGAGAGGTGCTCTCTGTTTTATGATTTTTAAAATGGGTTCTAAAATTTCTAGATTATATGATTTCGCCTGTCAGATGAACTGCATTTATGAGTTATAATTGAACTTGAAGGTCACTTTAGCATTCAAGAATTAACCAAATTGTTGCTTCATAGCTATTTATGTTGGTTCAACTCCTCATTTTTCTCAAAGTACCCATGTCTGACTTGGGTATGGAGACATGGACCATCGTCCAAATACATGGGAAAATTTGGGAAAAAAATGAACATTACCTGTATCCGACACTCACAACCAATTCCAAGTAACACATTCTTGTTGATTTGGAGTATGGAAAAGATGAAAGGTAGCACAACCTGCTATTTACTTAGTAATGAAAACTACTACTTTTTTTCTTCCTTGATGGTAACAAAAACTCTTAACTTGATTAAGGAAACTAGGTTCTATATAGAGCTTTTGTAACCTAATGCATATAGCCTTCCAATAGACATCAGTCATTTGTACCGAGGATGCTTTGAGTTTTTGACTTTAGATTTGAGGATTCAATTGAGTTTAATATGACTGTTATCTTACTTGGTCATTCTTCTTCTCAGATTCTTGTGGCGCCAAAATGCAAATTTTGCAATCTCAAGACACTACAGACGATTTGATGTCTTTGTAGAGGCTGAAGCAAACAAAGCTGCAGGAAAATATGATAATTCCTCGATTGATGCGCAGGTGGATTTTTATAGAACAGAAGGGTTAACACCATATTCAGAGGCCAAGCTTCCTATAATCAGTGGTATGTACGACTTTCTAAAAGAATACAAATATGTTCATGCCTTTTTGTTATACAGGTTTTCATCCATTTTTCTACTAAAGATCTGTCTTTTTGGTGCTCAACTGGCTTTCTGTAGACGTTCCTGAAGGTTGTGTACTCATAAAGGAACATATTCCGATCACAAATCTATTTACCTGCCTGTGGTTCAATGAAGTTGATCGTTTTACATCCCGGGATCAGTTAAGCTTTGGTATAGTAAGGGATAAAATAATGGCGAAAGTTGATTGGCGTATCAATATGTTCCTGGATTGTGAAAGACGCAATTTTGTCATACAGGTACATATTCCGTATTGGCGTATTAACTTCAAGGGATTGAAAATTCAGAGCTTAATAACAAATATATCATTTTCTGAATTCCTCAAATATACTAGGACTTAAAAAGGATCCAAATATGTTACGGTGTAAAAAATCGTTTACATTAGTGCATGGCATGTAAAAACACCATATTCCGTATCAGTTGTTGGCTTATGTTGGATAAAACTGGAAGTGGGCATTTGTAGGTTTGGTAGGTGCATGTAATTACTTATTATTGCTTTTGTTTTTCTTCACAGGCATACCATAGAGATTTATTGGAGCACATGCCTCCACCAGTTGCGGTGATTCGACGCCCACCAGCATTGCCGAATATCATTACCCGTGGAAGAAATCTAGGGAAGAAGATTGCAAGACATGGGAGGGATAGGAGATCTGGTTCGAGGCGTCACCATAAGGCTTCTGCTGGTAATAGAGAAAGCAATTTCTTTTAAATGCTGTCTGAACCAAAAAGAAGAAAGGGAATCTAGCTTTTTCTTCTTCGTCGTCTCTTTTTTTTTTTTTTTTTTGACAAAATTGAGTTTTCTTCTAATTTGTTGTCACGGAATAGGACTAGATAGCTAATTTTAGGATTATGTAAGGAGTAAAATTGGCACATTATTTTCTGAAAATTTTGATATCTATTCTTTAATTGTTGTACATCCCTGATTGAGCTTCATAAAAAAGACGAGCTCTTCTACACATCATTCTTAATGGCAGAACTGTATCCACTTTGATCATCACAGTACTTCGACCGCAGCATCACACCAGGTTTTTCTTTTTTTCTTTTTTATTTTTATATATGAATAACCTAAGAATCATATACAAAAATAACCTGTTTACTACAGTAAAATTTGGTGCCGTACCTTTCTTTTTTTCCCTAATCATGACTCAATCATCAGTTTTAAAAAAAAAAAATTGAAGAAATTTTTTTGGCATTTTTATGTATTTTTCGAAATACCTAAAAAAAATATGAATATTTATAATAGAGAAAAAGGAAAATATATATTTTTTAATGGCAGTCCAATTTTTTTTAAAAAAAATATTTTCTGTTAGTGAAAAAAAAGAAAAAAATATTGGTGCTACCAGTCTGTTAGGCAGTACAGATGAAAATAAAAAAGAAAACAAGTGAAACAGAAAAAAAAAGAAAAGAAATAGTTGAAATAGAAAAAAGAACAAATTAAAATAAAAATAAAAGGGAAGCCCATGATCGATACTTGTTTAATAGGTGGATATGGAAAATAGAACATTTCTCATGTATCTCTCAAATCTTAATTTAAAATAATAAATTATCTCAAATCTTAATGTAAAAATAAGGGGGAAGCTTGTGATTGGCGACACCTATAAAAAAATTAATACCATTATTTTTCACGGGTACTTCGAAAAATACATATAGGTACCGCCTGACACAGTGGCGACACTAATTTTTATTTTTTAAATTTGATGATTGAGTGATGATTAAGAGAAAAAGGGAGTGATGTTGCCACTGTGTCAGGCGACACTGACAGGTATTATTACAAATGAGTTATTTTCGTATATAATTTTTCCTCTAAGTTATCTTTATAATTAATTAATATTTTTAGATTATTTATATAAAAAAGCCCATCATGCCACCATACTTTGCTGAAGCGGTTACATGATGGCCAACATGCAGTTGAAGGAACCTTGGTGCATGCAGATTAGTCTCATGTTAATTATGTTTAGTTCATTTGTAGCTCAGTTTAGTTGTGATTAAACTTTAGTTTGTTCATGCACTGATTTGATTAGGTGTTGATTGACATGTTTTACTTATGTGCAAGCAATGTTTTGTTAGTTTCAACATAGTTAATGGGAGTACTTATGTATTTGGTGAGGTTTTGTGACTTGAATTGTATTGCTTTTCTTGCTGAATGGATAAGCACTTTTCAGCTTCATTTTTGCTCCTTTTTCATCTGTTCTTTGCTCTTCTCTCTGTGTTAACATTAATAATTGGTATCTAGAGCTTGTTGTCTTTGAGGGTCAGTGTTTTTATTTGTGTTTTCTTATCGAGAAAGAGAGAACTTGTAATACCCCGAAAATTACTACAGTAGCAAAGTAAGATATTATCCTTGATATAGTAAAGTAAGAAAATAAAGTGACAAAAAGGGAAATTTTGAGTTATGTCAACATTGGGAAGTATATTATGATATATTATATATTAATTCAAGAAATGACTAAATTGTAAAAGTGAGAAAAGTTTTGTTACCCAAGAGTAAATACTCAAAATTTGAGGGGTTAAAGTGTAAATATGAAAAAGTTGAAGGATCAATAGTGCAAATATTTTAAGGGTGGAATGATCTAGAAACTAAGGAAAATGGGTGAATTAAGACCAAATTGAATAGGTAAAGAATTATGAGGGACTAAATCGCAATTTTACCAAATTAAGCGATGAATCAATGATGGAATTTTAAAAGATCATAAAGGGTAAAATGGTCAATTGAAAAGGGAGAGAATCTAGAAGGCAATGATGATGTTGGTGATATTTTAGATTAATTAAATAAATATTAGTTTATAAATATTTTAATTTGATTTTTAATAATATTTTATTATTATTCTATTTAGTACATATATATGTGGAAAGGAAGATGAAGAACCATCAACCACCATTCCATGCATTCAACGTATGAAGAGAAAAGAAAGAAAGAAACTTTCTTTTCTTTACAATTTGGTCCTTTCACCAAAAATCTACCATTTTCACTTAGAAATCAAAAGAATTTCTATAGCTACCAAGAGGGAAAAATATTAAGGAGACTATAAGGAGCTAGAATATCAAGTTAGATTTAAGAAATAGAAGCTGGAGGAGAGAGAAAATCAAGTTAAAGATTGAAATTAATAGGATAAGGTAAGAACATCAAGATTTCAATAAATTTTTAAGTTGATATTATTGAAAAAGCATGGAAATGATGTTAATGTAAAGTTTTCTTATATAAGGTTCTAGGTTCTTGATATGTTAGTGAAAAGAAATAAGAGAAAGTGATAGGAAATATTGTAGAGGAAGGAAATAAGGGTGTTACAAACTTGGTAATTAAAACTTTGCACTAAAACAGTTTTGGATAGTAGCAGTAGTCTAATTTTGAAAAATCATCATAAATTGTGAAAATTTAATTAGAGGATTAATAAAATATGAAATTAAATCTTATTGAGTCTAGTTTTTCATAGAATAAGTGGTGTAAGCAATGGAATTTTAAGTTATGAGTTATAATAAATTTTGTGAGACAAGGTCAGAATTATTTTGGGTTCCCCTGTTTTGACTTTGAAAAATCATAAAAAAACTGGAAAAAAAAAATTAGGGGATTATATTTATATTTTTAAATTATTAATGAGTCTATTTTCAAGAGAAAGAAACGGAAACATCATCCAAATTCTGTACTAAGAGATAATTAATTTTTAGTAAGGAAAGGTCGAAGCTGTTAAATAGCAGAATAGGGATAAATTTGAAGATTTTACAGTACTTATTGGCTAAACTATAAATTCTGAAAATTTTATGGTAGAAAGATATTTGAGTCTAGTTTCAGAAACATCAAGTGTATCTTAATTTTGAATTTTGTAGGTTAAGATATAAATAATTTAGTGACTATGACTCAAGTAGACAACTTAATATGAACATATAAGTAAATAGTGGAATTATATATACATAAAGATGTGGAATGGAGAGGAGGAGGAGGAAAATATAAATTGAATATTCAGCTAGCAAGGGTCTACATAAAAAATGGCTAATTTGCATGTTTTAAGCTCAAGGACTAAATTGAATAAAAGTAAAACTTTAGGGGTAATTTTATAAAAATATCAAAAATGACCAAATTGAGCGAAATAAATTATTTTATTGTCTAAATTAATAAATTGAATGAAATTATTAATTTAGACCAAGATCAGTTTAAAAATCAAGGAAAAATAGAAAATTTCGAAAAATGCTCTTGAATCTTGGTATTTTTGCAATTTAGATAGGTAAGTTGTGTAATTAAATTGTTTATATTTATACACTTGAATTAAATATTGTGTATGTATTTTGTACAAATTATATATATATGACATTGAAAATATATCTGACAAAACCCGATACATGATATGATAAGTCCCGTTTGAATGAAAGAAATTTCGATGGATTAGTGTAAAGGTGAATTCTGCATGTGTTACAAACAGGATTTAGCTTGGATGAGTAATCCTATTAAGCCTTTCGATCATTATGAGATAAAGTTCTATGAGAGAAGTGATTGGTAGTCGCATATGTTGTGGACTACCGTAGCTCTGTGTGAGCATCAAAGATTGGTAGTAATTTCACATATGTTGCGGACTACCGTAGCTCTGTGTGAGCATCGAGGTATAACTATAGTGATTGGTAGTCGCATATGTTGCGGACTACCGTAGCTCTGTGTGAGCATCAATGTATACGATTTACCCGAATGACTTGAAAAATTGGCTCGAGAGTTTCGTACACTTAAGGTGTACTACATGAGAGTATCCATCGATATTTCTAGTAAATTTAATAGGTAAAATATTAACAAGAGAAAACATGAACATGAAATGAATTGTTACACGTGTCTGCTTGAAATACATGAAAATGATGATACATGATATATAGAAACATGATAGGATGATATATGAAGATGGAAGTTGTTTAATAAATGTATTCATTCATGATTATAGAATTGTATACCTTAAGTGTATAAATTACATGATAATGATATTATATATAATTTAATGGGCAAAGTTCTAACATGAAATAATCCGAATTCCAAGGCAAATTATTATGAAAACGTGCTTGAATCACATGGTTATAACTTGAATATGTTATACGTACACATAATGTGAAATTTAATGAATGTTGAGCCCATATATGTTTCTTAATATTTATATGAATTATAAGACTAACAAAGGTGATGAGGATGTTTATTAGGGCTCGTGATCAAATTGATTGAATATGCTTTACATCTTTATTGTGAGTATAAATGAATGTAATTCAGAAGCTTGTAGGTTGGAAGCTTGGCGGAGATCACTCACACTATCTATTGGCCCCTTTTTGGTATAAAGGGTAAATGAATTACAGATATAATAGCATGTATAGGTTGACTTGCCAATGTTGACTTATAAATGTTTGAATTGTAACTAGCCATTGGCATGGCTTGTATTTGGTAAGTTTTTAAGTTATATATATATATATATATATATATGGTATTAACATGATTGATAGATGTATGAATTGAATAGATAATGAGATGTTATAGGCATAAAATGATAAATAAGGATGGCATGAAAATGATGAATAGACCTATATGTATGAATGGTTGGATACTAAGTTTCGATACTTAACTATATGATATATCACATACAAGACTTATTTAAAGCTTGGTTAAATGTCTTGAATTAGTTCTTGAACATGTCTAAGTGTTGGTGTAAATAAAAGACCAAATGGGTGAGAAATAAGACTTGAAAAACTAGC
The DNA here is from genome assembly GCA_020496765.1 of Gossypium stocksii. NCBI lineage: Eukaryota > Viridiplantae > Streptophyta > Magnoliopsida > Malvales > Malvaceae > Gossypium > Gossypium stocksii. Next base: position 96,187,684 of record CM035632.1, on the reverse strand, counting down.
CTTATTTTGTCCACACAGGTAGATACACAAGCGTGTGTCTCAGCCGTGTGAAGAACATGGCTTAGCACACGGGCATGTGATTTGGCCGTGTGACCCCTACACTTAAATAAAGTACAAGTCAAAGAGTTACACGGGTTAGGGACATGGGCATGTGCCCTACTTAGGTATCACACAGCCTAAGATACAGGTGTGTTATTTGGCCGTGTGAGCCACACGGGTTAACTACACGGGCGTGGGTGCCCTGTTCCTACGAACATTTCAAAATTTTGTAAAAATATTTTCGAGTTTCCGGATTAGTCCCAATTCAATCCAAAGGCATATTTTGAGCCTCGAGGGCTCTCATAAGGGACTATATGATTAATGCTATTATGAATATTGTGTAAACACTGTATTTTGATATGATATGTCTATTATTTGTTCTAAAATTTCCAGTAATACCCCGTAATCCTGTTCCGGCGACGGATCTAGGTTAGGGGCGTTACAGAACTTGTTTTGTTTCTTGTTGTTGTTACCATGTCTTCAAGAAGCTTCTCATCACCTCCACCTCCTATCTTTGCAAGAGAGAACTATAATATTTGGGTAGTCAAAATGAAGACTCACTGATCGTGATTTCGATGAAGTAATAATGATCGTACCTGGAACTAACTATTATCACGATAAAAGGCAAGCGCACCTATCGAGTAGTAGTATAGTTAGTGGCAATACCGGAATATCGAATCTATGGAACTAAAAGTACTAGTAATGACTTTTTTCCTATTATCTAGCCTAAAAATAAAGAGGGTTTTGTTGGTAAACTAAAATTCTAGCTAACTAAAGGCACGACAAAGAGTAAATTGGGAAATTACTTTAGGAAAACTTAATTGACAAAGGCAATACCTAAGGAAGAATCCACCTAGACTTCACTTGTTACTTAACCCTGAACTAGATGATTTCTTCATTCGACTTAATCCGTAGAGATCCCTAAATTAAGAACAACTAACCCTAGATTGATTAATTGAAATCTCTTTCTAATTAAAACCCCTAGTTTTGCATTAACTCGTACTATGGATCCCCTATTAGATTTGACTCTAATCCGGCAGATTTTCATCGTCCTATGTTTAGGATTACGATGAACTCTGCTTAATTGTGTTGGATCTACTCTTAAACAGGGACTTTTGCTCCTCTGAATAAGCACATTCGACTTAAATTAATATCCTGAAATATCAACTCAAGAATTAAAAAACACAATTAAGAATAAATCAAATATTTATCATATAGTTCAGATAACAATAACAAGATTCATCTTTAGGTTTCATCCCCCTCAGGTATTTGGGGATTTAGTTCATGTTTATAAAGGAATACATCTTAGAGTAAAGAAAATAAAAAAACATAAAGAAAACCCAAAAGCCATCAGTCTCACACTTGAAGGTATTTGGCTGCGTTTGCTATGCACTTGTTCTAGTTGTGAAGATAAGTAAATTGGAGAGGTCACTGGCAGGTATCTTTGTTGTCTATAGCAACAACAACAAAGGGTATAGGATCTTTGATCCTTTTACCAACAAATTCTTTGTAAGAAAAGATGTAAAATTTAATAAAGGAAGTGCTTGGAATTGGGGTGCATCTGAAGATGAATTGCTCGAGCAGGGTCAACATGAAATAGACATGCAGTTTGGAGAAATTGAATCTAAAGATGATGACTTTAATAACTTTCCCATTAAAGGTACCAAGCCTTTTTTTGAGGTGTACCAAAGATGTGATGTAGCTTTAAAGCTTGCCAGTCCTAAAGAAGCAACCAAGGAAATTGCTTGAAAGGAAGCCATTGAGGTTGAAATGTCCACAATTCACAAGAATCAAACCTGAGAGCTGGTTGATAGGCTAGTCCACAAGAAGGTCATTTGACTGAAATGAGTATCTAGGGCAAAAGTAAATGTTGATGGATCACTAAATAAGCTGAATTCTAGGTTAGTTGTGAAAGGATTCAGCTAACAATTTGGAGTGGATTATTTTGAAACCTTTGCACCACTTGCAAGATTAGATACTATAAGGCTATTATTAGCTTTGACAGTTCAAAGGGAGTGGAAAATACATCAACTTGATGTAAAGTCTGCTTTCTTGATTGGTTTTTTGAAAAAGGAGATCTATATTGAACAGCCATAAGGTTTCATAGCAAATGGAGATGAAACAAAAGTGTACATTGTATAGCCTAAAACAGGCTCCAAGAGCCTAGTATGACAGAATTGATCACTACCCATCAATTTTGAATTTAAGAGGAGTATCAGTGACCCAAATTTGTATGTGAAGAAGTCTGAGAATGATACATTACTAATAGTCTCCTTGTAAGTGGATGATTTACTAGTGACAGGTAGTTGTGAAAATTGCTTATGCAAGACATGTTTGAAATGTTAGACCTTGTAGAAATGACATATTTTCTTGGTATGGAAGTGTCATGAACTCAATAAGGCATCTTCATAAGCCAAAAAGCCTTTGCCTTGAAGATTTTGAACAAGTTCTGCATGGAAATCTATAAGCCATTAAGCACTCTTATTGCCCAAGGAGAAAAAACTCACTAATAAAGGTGACCTTGATAAGGTAAATGAAAAAGGCTATAAGAACCCTGGTGATACTTACTTTACTTGACAGCATGGAGGCCTGACATTATGTTTGATATTAGTTTCTTATCCATGTTTATGCATTGTTGCAATGTGACTCATTTCAAGGCAACTAAGAGAGTTCTAAGATATGTAAAAGGACCTCTAAGCTATGGAGTCAAATTTATGAAGACTGAGAAGCTGAAGCTGGTTGGCCACACAGGCAGTGACTGGCCAGGACCAGTTGAAGACTTGAATAGCACCTTAAGCTACTTTTTTACATTAGGCTCAAGTGTTTTTTGTTGGAGCTCAAAGAAACAAGAATCAAGAATCAATGGCATAATCAACAGCTGAAGCAAAATATGTTGTAGCTACTACAGCTATAAACCAAGCCATTTGGTTGAGAAATTCACTGTATGACTTAAACTTGAGTCAAGGGGAAGTAACAAAGATTTATTGTGATAACCAATGTACTGTTCTAATTGCAAAAAACCCTGTATTCCATGGCAAGAAAAAATATTTCAAGATCAAGATCAAATATCACTTTGTAAAAGAAGTCGAACAATAAAATGAAGTGAAGCTCATTGCAGTTCTGAAGATCAACTTGAAGACATTTTAACAAGGCCCTTTGGAGTTACTATATTTAAGAACTTAAGAAACAATATTGGTGTTTGCTGCATAGAGGCCAAAATCAACCTTAGTGCATGCAAATTTTTGTTAGCCTCATACTAATTCTATTTAGTTCATTTGTAGCTTAGTTTAGTTGTGATTAAACTTTAGTTTGTTCATGCTCTTATTTGATTAGGTGTTGATTGACATGTTTTACTTATGTGCAAGCAATGTTTTGTTAGTTTCAACATAGTTGGTGGGAGTTGTTTTGTATTTGGTGAGGTTCTGTGACTTAAATTGTATTGCTTTTCTTGCTGAATGGATAAGCACTTTTTAGCTTCATTTTTCCTCATTTTTCATCAGTTCTTTGTTCTTCCCTCTTTGTTAACACTAACAGAAGCTTTGATGGCCGGAAGTGCTTTCGAAGTAAGATCTGGCACTAGAATAAAGCCGAGGATGCCTAATGCTTGCTGTCCGAGTTCAAGAAGCTGCCTTTGTTGAAACAAAACAATAAGATGGTTAACCTAACAAATTGCTCAAGACAAAAAAAAAAAAACTTTTATCTTTGACTTCTGAATTTTCTTGCTTTTTTTCTATATAATATCAAATGCTTACAAAGTATTTATAGGCTATTGTCCTTAAAAAAACTGAAAATATTAAAATCTAATAAAAGCCATAAACCAATGACTCTTGACCTTTCATTCTCCTAGGAAAAAAACTCCTAAATTAAACCCATTAAAACTGACATTTAATTTTTATTCAACAAAACTCCTCTATAAACTTAAATGCTTCTACCATCTTTCATGCAGATTAATTTCTTGCAGTCGTTGAGAAGTACCTTCGGTAGCGGTTTCGTGAAGATATCTGTAACTTGGTCACGGCTTGCCACGTGCACAAATTTCACACTTCCTTCCTTTACATGATCTCGGATGAAGTGAAAGCGAATATCAATGTGTTTGCTTCTCTCATGATTTACTGGGTTCTTTGCCAACTCAATTGCTGATTTATTGTCAACTCGTATCTCAGTCGCACCGAGCTGTTGTTGCTCCAACTCACCCAACAAATTTCTGAGCCATATAGCATGATACACACACCAAAACGCTGCCACATATTAAGCTTCACATGTTGAGAGTGTCACAATTGATTGCTTCTTTGAAAGCCAAGTAAACACTATGTTACCCATAAAGAACACATATCCTGATGTACTTTTTCGATCGTCTAAGTCTCCAGACTAATCATTGTCGGAATACCCAATCAACTTGTAATCTTCCACATTTTAATAGAATAACCCGAGTGACACCGTTCCTTGGATGTACCGTAGGATTCGCTTCAACACCTTCCAATGTGAATAAACTGGCTCCTCTATGAACCGACTTACAATGCCAACACTTAGCGAAAGATCAAGCCTTGTGCAAGTAAGATAGCGAAGACTTCCCACCAAACTCCGGTATTTGCTCGCATCAACATGTTCTACTCCATCAAATTTCGAGAGTTTTATACGTTGTTCTATTGGTGTTGATACCAGGTTGCAAGATGTCATCTTGTACTTCTTCAAAATTTCCTTTGTATATCCTTCCTGTGACACAAAAATACCTGTCTCTTCTTGTCTTACCTCCAAACCAAGGAAAAACTTCATCAAGCCCAAATCTATCATCTCAAATTCTTGTGTCATTGTGCTCTTAAAATCTTGTATCATCTCACCATTGTTCCCCATAAAAATGAGGTCGTCAACATAAAGAGCAACAAATAACATATTGCCTCAATTCTTCTTCACATAAAGGGCATGTTCATAGGGACATTGTTTAAACTCGTTCTCCTTGAAATATGCATCGATACGAGTATTCCATACCCTCGGTGCTTGCTTCAACCCGTAAAGTGCCTTCTTCAATTTTAGCACCTTCTTCTCTTCTCCACTTTTCATGTACCCGGATGGTTTTTCGATGTAGACTTCTTCTTCGAGCACACCATTCAAGAATTCTGACTTGACATCCATTTGAAATATCGGCCATTTGAATTAAGCCTCTTGTGAAAAGAGCAATCGGATTGTCTCCATTCTTGCAACGGGAGCAAACACCTCATCGTAATTGATTCCCTCCTTTTGCTTGTATCCCTTTACAATAAGTCGCGCCGTGCACCGTTCTATCTCACCTTAAGCATTCATCTTTCTTTTGAACACCCACTTCACATCAATAGGCTAACTTCCTTTCGATAACTCTGTTAACTCCCATGTGTTGTTGAGGTCAATTGCTTTAATTTCCTTATCCATGGTAGTTTGCCACTTCTTGTCTCGTACCGCCTCTTTAAAACTTATATTTTCAAAATCTGCCAAAAGACATACAATGTGTACCTCACTTGTTGAATCATACAAATCTTGCAAACTTCGCATTTTGGGTTGTTGCAGTTCATCTTCATCATTGATAGTTTCAAGATTTGTCGATATGATTTTTGGCGTAGCGATTGATGATTCTCCATCTTTGATGGTAACCTCCATTGAGTTATTCCAATCCCATTCACTTGCTTTATTAACTCGTACATCACAACTCACCACAACCTTCCTGCTTTTCGGGTCGAGTAGCTTGTATCCTTTTGTTTTCTCATCATACCCAATAAAAATAAACCTTTTGTTTTTGTCTTCAAGCTTTATTCTTTGCTGATCCAGTACGTGTGCATAGTCCTTACTACCGTATACTCTGAGATGAGAAACTGTTGGTTTTTTTTCGCTCTATGCCTCTTGTAGTGTTTAATCATCCAACTTCGCATGTGGACACCGATTTTGCACATAGATGGCACATTGCACGACTTCCACCCAAAATTCCTTCGACATCTTCTTGCTCTGAGCATTGACTGAACCATATCAAGAATAGTCCGGTTCTTCCTCTCGGCCACACTATTTTGTTGGGGAGAGTACGGTGCGATTAAGAATCGTCTTATGCCTTGCTCCTCACAATACTCCATAAAAGCTATCGAAGTATACTCGCCACCTCTATTGGATCGTATAGATTTGATGTGTCTACCGGTTGCCTTTTCCACTATCACTTTGAACTTTTTGAACACCTTCAAATTTTTCTTTCAAAAAATAAACCCAAGTTTTTCGTGTGGAATCATCGATAAAAGAAATGAAATACATTTTACCACTAAAAGATTCGGGGGTAATTGGTCCACATATGTCGGTATGAATCATTTCAATATGTTACTTAGTCCGATATTCTGCCTTCTTTTGAAACGAAGTTCTCGCATGCTTGCCAGGCATACATTCTTCACAAAATTTTCCATCGTAATGTATGTCCAGTAGCCTGTGCACCATGTTCTTCTTCGTTAACTCGTTTACACCACTATAATGTAGGTGACCAAAACGGAGATGCCATAGCGACGCTTTGTCTTCTACGTTGACTCGCAAACATTTTTCTCGTATGCTTCTCAAATTTAACTTGTACATGCGATTTCTCCCCATTTTAACTCGAGCAACCAAACATCCTTGCTTTAACACCTGGTCTTTCATAAGTACCGAATAACCTTTTTCCATGAGTTGCCCCATGCTCAAAATGTTGCTTTTAAGATCTGATACGTAATACACATCTTGGATTGACCAAACTAACCTATCCTTTTGTAAATAACAAACGGTACCTTGGCCTTTTACCTCAACTTTCAATGCATCTCCAAACGACACATGTCTCGTTTTAATCTTTTGCACCTCTTTGAATAGGTGCTTGTGCCCGCACATATGGTTGCTTGCACTTGTGTTAAGGTACCACACCATGTTGTTAGTGTTGACTTCGTTGTGTACCATCAAGAGAAAACCTTCTTTTGCCTCCTCATCTTCCGCGGTTAGATTGATTGTTTCTTCCACCTTTTTCAAGTCGCGACATTCTTTTGCAAAAAACCTCGTCTTACCACAATTGTAACACTTATCCGAATTGTAATCCTTCGCATAGTGACCATATTTGCCACACTTGTAACACTCAATGTTGGAATAATTTGATCGACCACCTCTTCTGCGACCGCGTCCTCTTCCATGCCAATTTTGTTGGTTTGATTGCTCCTTATCCTTATAATGCCCTTCTTGACCGTGGCCTCTTCCACCACAACCATTTCCTCGACCTCCACAGCTACGCCATCTACCTCGAAAGTTTTAAGAATAGAAACCTTTTCGTCTTTGATTAAAGCCTTAGTTTGAATTGCTTGCTTGAGTGTCTCCTCTTTCTTCTTCTTCTTACGTTGTTCATGTGCCTCGAGAGAACCAGCGAGCTCATCGACTGTGAGCGTTGCTAGATTCTTTGACTCGTCTATGACACATACGACATTCTCAAAACTATCAGTTAGTGACCTCAAAATCTTCTCCACAACTCGTGCATCAGTTAACGCTTCTCCATTTCGGTTGAGTTGGTTCACCATGGTTTGAACACGTGTAATATAGTCGGAGACACCTTTCGATTCCTTCATTGTCATGCCTTCCAACTCGCCGCGAAGAGTTTGAAGGCAGACTTGTTTAACCTAGTCTGCTCCTTTGTACACCTTCGCCAAAATTTCCCATGCTTCTTTTGAAGTTGTCGCACTCGCAATCTTCTCAAAGCCCGATTCATCAACAGCTCGGAACAAGATGTACAATGTCACCTTATTTTTCGATCGTATCTCTTTCAACGTCTTGTTTTGAGCCACCGTATATCCCGCGGTAGTTGTCGGTTTTATAAAACCTTCTTAGACCACCTCCCAACCATCTTGAGACCCGATGAGAGCTTTCGTTTGGATGCTCTAATTCTCGTAGTTCACTTTCGTTAGTCGAGGTAGTAGCACATTACTGGTCACACTCTCCATAGCTCTTGATACCAAATTGACAAATTGCTCAAGATAGAAAAAAACTTTTATCTTTGACTTCTAAATTTTCTTGTTTTTTTTTTTTTTTTTTGTATATAGTATCAAATGCTTACAAACTATTTATAGGCTATTGTCCTTCAAAAGAAAACTAAAAATATTAAAATCTAATAAAAGCCATAAACCAATGACTCTTGACCTTTCATTCTCCTATGACCTTTCATTCTTCTAGAAAAAAATTCCTAAATTAAACCCATTGAAACTGACATTTAACGTTTATTCAACATAACCATGAGAGTTTCCTTGAGCAAAGCTTAACCAAAGCTACTCAACAGCTTAGGAAACTGCACGAGGAGAATTGCAAAAAAGAGTTGAAAGAAGTCATGTTCGAAAGCCTGAATGGAAAGGGATATTGTAGAGTTTGAAGCGGTGGATTTGAAAGAGGTGGGTTTGTTGGTTAAGCAAAACATAACAAATGTTGACGATAGGGTTCGTGTGCTTACTAAAGCGTCTCATTCCTAAGGATATTATTGACAGTGCTCTCTAGTTGTAGTGCCTTCTTTGTCTTGGGATATATAGGTGAATCAAATTCAATGTTTGCTTGCGTTATGTTGACCAAATATTTAAAGTCAGTTACCTCTTGAATTCAAATATTTTATGTGGTTAACGTTTTCGTAATAATCGAAATATATCATTTCGCCCATTTCAGATTTCTGTGGAATGATTGTTGATGCAAGCTTATTTGCATAAAAATAATGTTTTTTTTAACTGGAAAGAAAAAAGATATTAATGTTTGTTTTATGAGTTCAGATTAGTACTGAAGTATTTGGTTTTCTATTACAAAGAGACTGTTGTTACCCATACCTCCTTTTTAGCCAGAGTTTGATTATGATTAAATCCAACATTCTCTTAATTGTTATAATAACAACAATTTCAATTGAGTTAAAGTTTAATCAACATAATTAAAGAAATTTATAAAATGGTTTTGTTAATATATTGATAAAAAAACAAGATAGATTGTTTAGTAATTAAAAGATAAGATAAAGATAGTAACAATGTATTTAAATGTTTTTGTTATAGTTCAAATTTATTGATCAATTTACTAAACGATTTATCGAAAAATCTATTACGATTGACAATTTTTTTTTCTTTTTGTGGTTCTTGTTGTGAGAATAATTTATAATAAATGAGTGAAACTCATCAAATGAAATCTCTTACCTTAGACTTAATGTGAGTGAGTTTGAAATTAAATGCCAACCAACCTCTAAATAGATTGAATACAAATCATGTAGGGGTTAACAAGAACATGTCTTCTTATGCATCTTGTAGTTTTCGTGATAGTCTACTTGATTAGATTGACCATATTGTTAGAGAATGCATGGTTGCAAAGGAGAGTTGGCTTTCTTCTCGTCAAACTTTCATGATTGACTTGAGAATAATTGTAAGTCTAACAGCAAGTTGAACTCGAAGTTTCCATGAAGGTTCTATTTTTTTGGTAATAAGGTATCCATTGTTAACAGTAGTGATTAATTCTCTCCTTATATATGTTCTCTAAAATTAGTGTACAATTGATCATGCTATGTGGTTTATTCTCATAAATGTTTTTTTATTCTATATGTTTTTGTATTATGGTGTTTGTGAAGGTGTAGAAATAATAAGGTTTTATGTGGCTTCGATATGTCAACAATACAGGCACCTGTTCAAGTTAAAAATATTGCACTTGTTATTTGTAAGGCCTTGCATAGTGTCGTCAACCAAATAGCCAGAGGGCCAACGTTGGGCACTTGGTCTAAGTCAAACATTGGAATGTAGGGATGATAATTTGGATGGTGAACTGAATATTTGACTTGAATTTTGTGAATTCAGATAATGTTTAGATATTTCAGATGTTTAAATTACTATTCGTTTCAGATATGGAGTGGATGCAAATAGATTCCCTCGTATATCCATTATCGGAATCCACATTCCTATACTTCATATTTGGATTCAGATATATGCGAGCATTCGATCTGAATCTACTAATTACAAAATCAATGCTTCCAACAAAGGTTTGAATTAAATATTGGTTATACTTTACACAAATTAATAAATTTCATATAAAATATAATAAATTAAATTTTAAAAAATATATTAGAAAAAATTTCTTCTTTAACATATTATTCTCTAAAATCAAATTTAGTTTATCTTGAATTATATCATTTTGCATAAGTAAAACCTAACCAGACAATGAGATAGAATCATAAAAATCCCTATATTTGTGTTATCCTCTTTATTATTTGATCAATTAAATTATTTTAAACAAAAAATTAATTAATATTTATATAATTAAAATATATATGAATTTACTGTGAGATATAACTATAGTTACAACATATCATACTAAAAAAAATATTTAGACATACACATTTAACTTCATATAATATATCAATTGTTATATATAACTAAATTACGAATAGTGAATGGTATATAAGTAAATTACGAATAGTGAATGGTTCTGTTGATTCCTAGACACAGTTTTGTTTCATCTTCCCTGGCTGAAATCAAACCATCGACCCATTTTGGTTTCTTCACATTTGATAAGACAAATTCGTTACAACAGGCCTTTTTGGTTCTTGGCTTCTTGGGTGCAACACCTTCCTTTTCGCAACTTATTTGAGATAGCTTGAAAATGGGTTTAGACATGTCGACCATTCTTATTTCTAAAAGTGGAACAAAAAATTGTATAGGCATATTGCTACAAGGAAGCGTTCACTTCCTCAACGTATTGAGAATGTCCAAGCTGCTCTGGATCATAAGCGCTCAAAGTTTCTCTTGGAACTTGAGCTGGATCTGGGTTTTGAATATGAAAAAGTTCTTGATGAAGAGGAGTTACCTTAGCTGCAAAAATCCAGGATGGATTGGATTCATTAAGGAGACAAATACCAAGTTCTTTCATAACAAAACTCTCTCAAGACGTAAATTTAACAGAATCTCTACTTTAAAGATCGATGGTGCTTGGTGCTATAATGATAAAGTCCTCCAGAGAGAAACTATTACTTTTTTCTCATTGTTGTATTCTCTGATTGACCAAAATCGAGTCAGTATTGGACCAGCTTACTGTTTTGATTGCCCTAAACTCAACTATCTTAAATTTTATTTTGACCTTTGTGACACAAACAGTATATATCACTGAAAATGAAATATGTACTGAAAGCGAAATATATTAACCCTAAACATGCTTTTGCATTTAATGTCTACCTTAAAATTACACCTATTATGGTAATGAATTTGGTATCATCACTCGATTTTAAACACATGTATTCTCCTTTCCTTTTTAGGTCAACATTAATATATGTCCAGCGAGGACAAGTAGGGCATCCCTTCTTCTCCACAAGCCTCTAATATCCATATATAAGCATACACACTGTTGGGCTAACATGCAATCAAATACATAGAAACTAAGCCTTCAATTCTCCATGTCTAGAAAGAAAATAAAGCTTGCCTATATTACCAATGATTCAGCAAGGAAAACTACCTACAAGAAGAGAACCAAGGGTCTGGTGAAGAAGGTGCGTGAACTCACTACCCTTTTTGGGATTGAAGCTTTTGCTATTATCTACTCTCCTGATTTCGGCTCTCAACCGGAGGTATGGCCGTCCCTCGAGGGTGCCCGACGCTTGCTGTCCGAGTTCAAGAAGCTGCCCTATCGAAACAAAAGAAACAGAGTTTCCTTGAGTAAAGGTTAGCCAAATATATATACTAAACAGTTTTGGAAACTGCGCGAGGAGAATTGCAGAAAGGAGTTGAACAAAGTCATGTTCGAAAGCCTGAGTGGAAAAGGGATATTGCAGAGTTTGAATTCGATGGATTTGAATGAGAAGGGTCGATTGGTTAAGCAAAACTTGAGGGATATTGATGATGGGGTTCGTGTGCTTACTAAAGCGTCTCGTTATTAAGGATGTTATTGACAGTGCTCTCTGGTTCTACTGCCTATTTTGTCTTGTGATATATAGCTGTATTAGTTTCAATGTTTGCTTGTGTTATGTCGACCAAATATTTACAATCAATTACCCTTTGAATTTGAATATTTTATGTGGCTATCTTCTTTGTAATAATCGAAATATATCATTTCCCCCATTTCAGATTTCTGTGGAGTGATTGTTGGTGCAGACTTATTTGCAGAAAAATAACTTCTTTTTTTTAACTAGAAAGAAAAAATATATTAATGTTTTGTTTTATGAGTTTAGATTAGTACTGAACTATTTGGTTTTCTGATACAAATAGACTGTTTTTACGCATACTTTCTTTCCACCTGGACCTTAACTTAGTGTGAGATATAATTTAAATAAATATTATAATTAATATGAATTCACTTTATAGTGTGAGATATAATTATAGTTAGTACATGTCATATTAAAAAATAATATATATACATATTTAATTTCATATAATATATCAATTGTTATATATAAGTAAAATACGAATGTATAATAATTATTACACAATTATGATACTATAATGTATTTTTTTATTAAAGATATGCCACCTAAATTTTAAACATGTAATTAATTTTATGGTAAATTGTAATATATACAATTAACATTATCTAATTTTAATTGAGTTAATGCTTAATTAACATAATTGAAGAAATTTAAAAAAATAATTTTGTTAATCTATTGATAACAAAAAAACAAGATAGACAGTTACATAAAAATTCAAATTAATAATTAAAAGATTAGATAAAGATAATATCATTGCATTTGAATGTTTCTATTACGGTTTCGATTTATGGATTCACTGAACAATTTATTGAAAAATCTGTTAAGATTGAGGGTTTTTTTTTCTTTTTTGATTCTTGTTGCGAGAATAACCTATAATAAATTAGCAAAACTCGTCAAATGAAATATCTTACCTTAAATTTAATAAGAGTGATTTTAAAATTAAATTAAATTAAATTATTATTTTATTTTATTATGGCAATTAACCTCCTAATAGATTAAATACAAATCAAATAGGAGTTAACAAGAACATATCTTCATCTGCATCTTGTAGTTTTGGAGGTAATCTACTTGAGTGGATTGACCATTTTGCTAGAGAATGCATGGTTGCAAAGGAGATTTGGCTTTCTTCTCGTCAAACTTCCATGATTAGCTTCAGAATAATCGTAAGTCTAATAGCATGTTGAACTCCAGGTTGTCATGAGGGTTCTAATTTTTTTTTTTTGGTAGTAAGGTATTCATTGTTGATACTAGTGATTAATCCACTCACTGCATATGCTCTCTGAAAAAGTAAACAATTGATCGTGAAATGTGATTTGTTCTCATAAATGTTTCTATTCTATTTACTTCTTTATTATGGGGTTTCTGAAAGTATAGAACTAAAAAATTTTTACATGGCTCCAGTATGTCAACAACACACATGCTGTTCATGTTAAAAATTTTGCACTTGATATTTGTAAGGCCTTATATAGTGCGGTCAACCAAATAGTCAGAGGGCCAAGGTTGGTCAGTTGGTCTAAGTCAAACATCGGAACTTAGGGATGTGAATTTGGACTGTAGGTTGGATATTTGACTTGAATTTTATGAATTCAGATATTGCGAATTTAGATAATATTTGGATATTTTGGATGCAAAGATTACTATTCGTTTCAAATTTGGAGCAAATGCATATAGACTCCCTCATCAATCCATTATAGGAATCCACATTCCCATACTTGCAAATTTAGATTTAGGTATCCACAAATATTTGATTTGAATCTACTAGTTACAAAATAAATGCTTCCAACAAAGTTTGAACACAAAAGTCATGTTGTAACCATCAATATTTTCCTTAAACATTGGTTATACTTTACACAAATTAATAAATGTCATGTAAAAATATAATAAATTATATTTTTTAAAATTAAATATAATAATAAATATTATAAAAAATCTCTTCATTAACATATTATTCTCTAAGATTAAATTTAGTTTATCTTGCACTATATTCTTTTGCATCACTAAATCTAACCAAATAATGAGATGGAATCATAAAAATCCCTATATTTTTGTTTATCCCCTTTATTTTTTGATCAATTCAATTAGTTAAATTACTTTAAACAAAAAATAATAATTAATATTTACATAATTATATAAATTTTATAATTAATATGAATTTACTTTATAGTGTGATATATAATTATAGTTAATATACATACACATTTAACTTCATATAATATATCAATAGTTATATATGAGTAAATTACAAATAGTGAGTGGTTCTGTTCATTCTTAAACGCAACTTTGTTTCATCTTCCCCGACTGAAATCGAACCATCGATCCATTTTGATTTCTTCACATTCAACAAGACAAATTCATCACAACAGTCTTTTTGGTTCTTGACTTCTTGAATGCAACACTTTCCTTTTCCCAACTTATTCGAGATAGCTTGAAAACAGGTTTAGTCTATTTTGAAAAAGTGGAATAAAGAAGTGTATGGGCATATTGCTACAAGGAAGCATTCACTCTTATATCCACCATGTATAAGAGTTGTTTTGAAATATAAAGGTTGATCCCACCTCTAACTAACAAAATACCATTGTAGACAATATATTGAGATTCAACGGATCAGCAAAGCACATAAGTTTGATGGTCTGAAAGCTTGAGCATAACCCACATGAGTCTTGATGCTCTTGTGGAGGCTACTTTTACCTAATAGCTTATATCTCTTTGTAAATATTATTATTTTTCTCTAAAATTCATATATAGAATTTGCATTGTTTTTCAAGTCTTCAGTGTAAGCTTGGTCTTTGAGTTTAGTATTGGACCAAGCTTACTATTTTGGTTGCCTCAAACCTAACTGTCTTAAATTTTATTTCGACATTTGTGACACAAATGGTATATATCACTGAAATATGAAACTGAAAGTCAGATATATAAACCCTAAACATACTTATGCATTTAATTCTACATCAAAATTGCAGCTATTATGGTCAACATTAATATGTAACTGAAATATGTAACTGAAAGCCAGATATATAAACCCTATCTTCTCCTTTCCTTTTTAGGTCAACATTAATATGTGTCCAGCGAGGACAAGTGGGGCATCCCTTCTTCTCTACAAACCTCTAATATCCATATATAAGCACACACACTGTGGGGGTAACATGCAATTAAATACATAGAAACTAAGCCTTCAATTCTCCATATCTAGAAAGAAAATAAAGCTTGCCTACATTACCAATGATTTAGCAAGGAAAACTACCTACAAGAAAAGAACCAAGGGTCTAGTGAAGAAGGTGTATGAACTTACTACCCTTTGTGGGATTAAAGCTTGTGCTATTATCTACTCTTCTGATTTCGACTATCAACCAAAGGTATGGCCATTCCACGTGGGTGCCCGACGCTTGTTGTCTGAGTTCAAGAAGCTGCCCCTGTCGAAACAAAACAATAAGATGGTTAATTAACCAAGATAGTTACCTTGAGCAAAGCTTAGCCAAAGCCACTTGATATGCGTGATATGAAGTAATAAAATTTATAATAAATGATCACACCAGAAACTAACTATTATCATGATTTAAGGTAAGCACACCTATCGAACAGTAGTATAGCTTAGTGGCAAGACTGAGATATCGTACCCAAGGGAACCAAAAGTACTAGTACTAACTTTTTTTCTATTATTTAACCTGAGAATAAAAGGGGATTTTTATTAACTAAACTAATTATTAGACTAAGCCAAGAATGCACAAAAAGTGAATTAGGGAGAAACTCTTAGGAAAACTGATTGATTTGGACAATACTCAAGGGAGAATCCACCTAGACTTCACTTGTTATCAACTCTTGAACTAGACGATTTATTCACTTGATTTGATCGTAGAAATCCCTAACTTATGTTAATATCTCTTTCGAGACTAAAAACAACCAACCCTAGGTTGATTAATTAAAATCTCTTTCTGATTAAAACCTCTAGTATCGCATTAATTTGATCTATGGATTCCCTTATTAGGTTTGACCATAATCCGGCAGATTTTCGTCGTCCTATCTCTAGGATTGCGATCAACTCTGCTTAATTGTGTTGGATCTACTCCTATGCAGGGACTTTTGCTCCTCTACATAAGCACATTCGCCTTAAATCAATATCCCGGAAATATCAATTTAAGAGTTGAAAACACAATTAAGAACAAATCAAATATTTATCATATAATTCAAGAGAAAATAATAACAAGACCTGTTTTAGGTTTCATCCACCTCAAGTATTTGGGGGATTTAGTTCATAATTATAAAAGAAAACATCTCAGAAGAAATAAAATAACAAAACATAAAGAACCTAAAAACCCCTGAAGGTGATTGAAGGGAAATCCTTAGTCTTGAGGGAGAATTCAGCTTCTGAGATGGATCAATCGGCTTCCCTTGAAGTAATTCCTTCCTTCTACTCTCTGTATTGGCAGAAATAAGGCACTCTTTTGTGGGAGAAAAAGCACAACCTTGAAGTAGCCTCCTAGGGTCTTTATATAGAGCTTTGGAATGCCTTTCTTAGCCTCTAAGCATCCTTTTCTGAGTGAAATTGAACTTCCTAATGACAGGGACACGCTCGTGTGCCACGCCCGTGTGGATCGAGGCCCAGGCCGTACTCAGCCCTATTAAGATGGCACGGCCGTGTGGTCTGGCCGTGCTTGTCGGGGTTGGGCCGTGTTCGAGCTCAAGGTGGCACGGCAGTGTGGCGAACCTCCAAGCCGTGTTGTTTTCATTCTTTGGCCCATTTTCTCCGTTTTTGGCCTGTTTCTCATTCTTTTTACTTCCCTATGCTCACCTGAGTGTAAAACATGAAATTAAAGGTTTAAGAGCATCAATTTATAAAAATTCAATGATAATTCATCCAGAAATTAGGCTAAATATGAGGTAAAAACATGTATAATTTATCATTTATCACCACTCAATATCTTAGGAAACTGCGTAAGGAGAACCGACAGAAGGAGTTGAAAAATGCCATGTTCCAGAGCTTGAATGGAAAAGGGATATTGCAGAGTTTGAATTCGATGGATTTGAATGAGCTAGGTCTGTTGGTTAAGAAAAACTTGAAGGATATTAACGATAGGGTTCATGTGCTTACTAAAGCGTCTTGTTCCTAAGGATGTTATTGACAGTGCTTTCTGGTTCTAGAGCCGTCTTTGTCTTGGGATATATAGGATTATCAACTTCAATTTTTGCTTGCATTATGTGGACCAAATATTGAAGTCGGTCACCCCTTGAATTTTAATATAGTTTAATAAGTTACATAGAATTCGAATATTTTATGTGGCTATCATTTTTGTAATAATCGAAATCTACGATTTCCCCCATTTCAGATTTCTATGGAGTCATTTTTTGTGAAGGCTTATTTACAGAAAAATAATATTTTTTTTAACTAGAAAGAAAAAAGCATATTAATGTTTGTTTTATGAGTTTAGATTAGTACTAAACTATTTGGTTTTCTGATACAAAGAGACCCATACTTCCTTTCCACCAAGAGTTTAAATATGCTTAAATCAACATTCTCTTAGTTGTTATAATAACAACAATTTTAATTAAATTAAGGTTTAATCAAAATAATTAAAGAAATTTTAAAAATAGTTTTGTTAATATATTGATAAAAAAATGAAATTTTTTTTCTTTCCTTGTGACTGAAGATTGCTATAATATCCCAAAAATTTTTACAATAAGATATAGTAAAATAAGAAAATAAAGTGACAAGAAGAGGAAAATTGAGTTATGTCATTAGGAAGTATATTATGACATATTAATTCAAGAAAAGACTAAATTGTAAATGTGAGAAAAGTTTTGTTGTCCAAGAGTAAATATTCAAAATTTGATGGGTTAAAGTGTAAATTTGAAAAAGTTGAAGGACCAATAGTGCAAATATTTTATGGGTGGAATGATCTAGAAACTAAGAAAAATGGATGAATTAGGACCAAATTGAATAGGTGAAGAATTATGAGGGACTAAACAGTAATTTTCCCAAATTAAGTGATGACTCAAGGATGGAATTTTTAAAGATCATGAAGGGCAAAATGGTCAATTAGTAAGAGAGAGAATTCTAGAATGTAATGATTATATTGAAGATATTTTAAATTAATTAATTAGATAAATATTATTTTAATAAGATATTTATTATTATTTTTTTATTATTTATTTAGTATATAAGGAAGGAAAGATGAAGAATTCTCTTCATCTTTCCATGCATGCAACCAACGTGAGCGGAGAGAAGAGAAGAAAGAAATTTTCCTTTCTTTACAATTTAGTCCTTCCATTAAAATTTCACCATTTTCACCCAAAAATCAAAAAAATTTTCATAGCTACCAAAAGAGAAAATATTAAGGAGACTATGGGAAGTTAGAATGTCAAGATAGATGCAAGAAATGGAAGCTGGAAGAGAGAGAAAATTAAATTAAAGATTGAAACCAAGGGGACAAGGTAAGAACATCAAAATTTCCATATATTTTTAAGCTTGATATTATTGAAAAAGCATGGAAATGATGTTAAAATAGGGTTTTCTTATATATGGTTTTATATTCTTGATATGTTAGTGAAGAGAAAATAAGAGAAAGTAACGGATTATTTTATTATTTAAATTATAAAATTGAATGAAAATATTAATTTAGATCAAGATCAGGCGAAAACATGTTTTAGGGATTAAACTGAAAAGTGTTGAAATTATGGAAAATTCTTATATTTCATAAAATTCAAATAAAACATGTCGAGAAAAATAAGTACGTTTAGGGGACAATATGTTTAATTTTTAATTGGTTCTAAATATGAATGCTAGATGAAATAAAATATCTGATAAATGAATTAGTAACTCCGGTAATGCTCCGTAACTCTATTCCGGTGACAGATTCGGGTTGGGGGCATTACAATTGCAATGGCTTCCTCTCGTTGAAAGCAGATCGAAATACTAAAAAAGTACGTTTTAAAGAAACCGTAGGGGAGGAAGGTATCGATATGGTCGTTGACCTATCCCTTGAACCAACACTTTCTTGAAAGGACAGGCTTCTAGGTAAGGGATCTCTTGAGCGTAACAATGTTTCTACTGATTCATATACGGTGTTTAAGGAGGATTTTGACCTCTTAGATTGAGACATTACGAGATCTATGGTTAATAGAGTCCCGTCGATTGTATTCCTTGACTGAGTTCAATAGCTTTTGGTTAAGGAGATGGCTACCATGGTGGTTGTTAAGCTTTTGGGGAGAAATATTGGCTACACCACCCCACACAACAAGATTTAAAATTTGTGGTGACTATTCATGCCATTTAAACTTATAGATGTTGAACATGGTTGCTTTTTAGTGAAATTCTAAAGTAACGATGACATTGAAAAAGTTCTTACCCAAGGGCCGTGGGTCGTATTCGAACACTATTTAATTGTTCAGCCGTGGACACTGGACTTTAGTCCCTCGCAACCGTTTCCCAATGTTGTCATTACATGGATTAGACTACTTGGTTTATCGAGGTTCCTGTGTAAGAGGAAGATCTTAGAAGAGATTGGTGGTTTAATTGATCAAGTGACAAAGCCAGATTACAATATAGACAATAGATCGAGGGGGCGATTTGCTCGAATGGCGATTTTCCTTAACCTTGACAAACCTCTGCTTTCGCATATTCTGGTAAATGGAACAATACAACGAGTTGAATATAAGGCCTTACCTTTGATTTGTTTTGGTTGCGACAGGTATGGTCACCTAAAGACCCTGTACCCTCACTCGGAGAGTTTGAGGGTTCAACTAATGGAGAAAGAGGCGACACCGGCCAAAAGTGCCAAGGGTAAAGAAAAGGAGACATTCAGGCCATGGATGGTGGTTGACAGAAAATCATGGAGACTTTTCAATGATAAACGGGTTAAGTAGAGGAGTGCATGGGTCGGGTGGCCTGGCCCGGCTCGAAGGCCCGCCCAAAATGTGAGAGGGTTTGGGCAAAAATATAGGCTCGAAAAATGGGTTTAGATAAAAAAAAGCCCCGTTTAAAAAATGGGTCGGGCCTCGGGTAACGCATTTTTCGCTCGGGTCACTAAAGACAAAAAATCTATTTTTTAATATTATTTTCTTATTATTTTCTCCCTATTTTGCTACCATTTTACTATTATGTTGCAACTATTTTGTTGTTATTGTTTAGATATTGTATAAAACTTATTTTATTGTTAATTTTGTTATTATTTTAAAGATATTTGTTAATTTTTTATTGTTTTAGAGGCATTTGTTAGTTTAGTTGCATCTATTTTATTGTTATTTAAGTATACATATTTTTTAACATTTATTTTTAATTTGTCGAGAAATATTTATTTTGATGTTTTTAGTATTTTTGATGTTTTATATATTTTTTTAAAATTATATAAAAATTAATATGGGCGACTGAGTCGGGCCCGAGTTTTAAAATTTTTATTCGGGTCAGGCTTGGGCAAAACTTTAGGCCTATTTTTCGGGCCGGGCCGGGCCGGGCCCGGGCCTAGCAAACTGCCTAAAATTTTTATTGGGTCCAGCCCGAATCTGGCCCGACCCGGCCCATACACACCTCTAGGGTTAAGAAAAAAATTGATTTTAATACTTTAAGTAGTGTGGGGAGTGGGTCGGCTGAGAAAGACAAGATGCCGAAACCAATAGCAGGCCCAATTGGTGGAGAACAAAATAAAGAATTGGGTAAAGCTGAAAACGCTAAACAGGGATATGGACTGAATTGTGTTGCTGCATGCTTGGGCTTGGGCAACCCTCTTGTGGGAGCGTCGTCTGGATTACATACGAGAAATTTTGGGTCGCGTAAGATAGCCTAAGCTGAAGCTAAAAAGGGTCACGATTTTAAGGCTGCTGCAGCCACTCCACGCTTGAGGGGTCTATCGATTAGCATTAGTGTTGGAGCTCATTTGAGTAACGTTGTGCCTTATCTAAATGGTCTTTTAGTTAATAATATGGGATCCAAAATTCCTACTGGTTCGAATCAAAGTGGGAAAATTCATTTAGCAGCCGAATCAACAGCTGTCAATTTTGATAGTTCCAACAATGTTGTTCCATCCATGGAAGTTGGTAAGGTTTCGAATCACCCTTTTAGCAACCTGCTACTCACAACTTCACATATATATCCTAATTTTGAAGGTTCGCTTAAGCTCGAGGTGCCTATTAATAATAGTTTGTTAGAACCAGTTAAACACTCTGCCATCACTTTTAAAGATTATTTGGATCTGAATATTATTAATTGGAAGAGTGGTAGTAGTCTTGGAGAATCGGGAGAAAGAGATCTGGGTGTTAAAATACGGGGATCGTGATCCAAAAGAATGTCTATCAAAAGCAGAAGGAACCTCAACAGAACCATCAAAGGTCATGGTGGTCATTTCAAAGTTACCAGTAATTCTCAAGTCCCTCTAGCAAATGTGATGTATTCTATGGTTGAACTGATTAGTGACCAAATTGGGACGGATTGTGATACTGATGCAATGTGTGCTGATAGGGATATCCAAAAGGAAATAAAAATCCCCAAGTAGTGGAGGTATGGTTTTCTAATTCTTTTCATATAAATTTATGAATTTAACAGTTTTTTCATGGAATTGTCAAGGATGTGCAAATAGAAAATTTCCTTGTATTTTTCATGAATACAACCATGAGTACAAACCATATATTGTGGGGTTATTAGAAACTAGAGTTAGTAAAAGTAAAGTAGACTTGGTTATTGCTAAATTGAGTTTTAAGTTTTCTCATTGTGTGGAAGTTATTGGATTTTTTAGAGGCACTTGTATTGGTTGAAAGGATTCAGTAAAAGTTGAAACTATCCAAACTCATCCTTAATTTGTCTTACTTCGAGTCTATACTCTTCAAGTGGCTCACAATATTTTATCACTTTTGTCTATGGGAATCCTGACAGATAGAGGAGAAGAAATCTTTAGGATGATCTAAATACGGCTATTCCTAATATGTCTACCCTTTAAATGGAAATCAGAGACTTTAACGCCATTCTTTTCCCTAGTGAAAAGAAAGGTGGGCGACATACTAGGAATAAGTGTTCTTTTTTGGGGGGATTTTATGGATTCTAATAATTTGGGTTTTTGTGGTCCCTTTTTCACTTAGCTTAGAGGCAAGATCCATGAACGTCTCGATAGGGCCATTAGTAATAATGTGTGGCTTATTGCATTTCCTCATAGTTTGATGAGTCATCTTTCGCTAATCAAGCCTGACCATAGGCTTTTACTCCTTATTCTAATAATTGAGGCCAACTTACCCAAAGGTAGATCGTTCAAATTTATTACTAGACAAGTTGAACACCCAAATTTTTTGGAGTTCGTTAAGGATAATTTGAGCTTTAAGGGAAACATGACTACTTCCTTTGATCAATTTACCTCTAATATTAATAATTGGAACAAATTAGTATATGGTTAAATTGAAATCGTAAGAGACATCTAGTACAAAAATTATCTTATATTTAGAGGTAGATGGAGCGATCAGATTTTGATCTGTTGAAATAATTAAAAATGGAGGTTCGTGAAGACTTGGAGAATGTTTTATATCATAAGGAGCTCCTTTAGAGACAGAAAATAAGGTTTGATTGACTCTTTTTTGGGGACCAAAATACAAAACTCTTCTACAAGCGTACGCTCCAAATGAGAAAACATAATAGGATTACTACTCTAAAAAATGATAATGGAGAGTGAGTTTTGAATGAGGAGTCCCTTTGGTCTGAGGCTATTTCATTTTTTTCGAAAGCTTTATAGTAAGTTATCGAGTACTACAGGGAGAATTTCTTCTAGTTCTTTTCCTATTTTGGGGTTTGATGATGCTCAACTCTTGCAAATAGAGGTAACTGATGAGGAGATTAAAAACAACCCCTTTTTGATATGGCTCCTTTAAGGGCAGCTAATAATGATGGGTTCCATGCCTTATTCTTTCAGAATCAACGGGACCAAATTGGTAGTACGATTTGTAACTGGGTTAAGATGGCTTTTGCTGGGAAAGATATTGATCCGAATTTGAACAATACTTTAATTGTTCTCATGCCAAAAGTTCATATTCCTGAGAATTTTTCCCATTTTAGGCCCATAAGTTTATGCACTATTCTTTATAAACTAGTGATGAAAGTTATTACCAACCAGTTTAAAGTTGTCTTTCCAAGAATAATTTCGCAAGAGCAAGCTGGTTTTGTAGCAGGTAGGAATGTCACAGGTAATGTTCTTATAGCTCAAAAGGTAATACATTCTATGAAAAGCAAGCAGAAGAACAGGAACTAGATGGCCATAAAGAACGATCTCGAAAAGGCATATGACTGATCGCCTCTAGACGTACCAACGTCTAGAGTAAAAATCCTACACAAAAGATATGGGAAAGATCAAAAAGAGAAGAGTTTAATAAACTATCCTAAAAACATAAAAGGAAATTAAACAAACGAAATGTAAGAAATCAAATAAGCAAATATATATATCAAATCTGGGCATGGGTGATTAGCTCGCTACTAGTGAATATCTTAGCAAGATCTTCCGATACATCCACTGAAATACTAAGTCAACAAGGACTACTTATCTTCCGACCTCACAGTCCAAACCGGTTCATAGTTAAGGTGTTCACGAATAGGCTATAACAATTTTGGATTAATTCTCACCTTGATGACTTCCTAGGGTCATCAAGCCTAGGGTTTAGGTTCTTCCCCTCCTAAACAACTAATTCATTATGAGATCCCTACAAAACAGTTAATTATTCATACCTCCACTCATTAATCCCCCACAGGAGGATTAGTTCCTTATGGATCTAATAAACAATATTAACTTGAATAAAAGAAAAAACATAAAGAACAATTTCAAGAATAGAGTTTAGAAGAAGCCTGACTGTATTAAATTAAAGCCTAGAATCCTCATAAAGTTTGAGAATAATTTTAGAATCTGATTTCTTCCCAAAAATAAATAACAAGAATGGAAATAAAGTCTAAACCCTAGAAGAAAAGAAAAACTAAAATGTAAAACTAAAAAGAAAATTATACAAAGGGAAAGGTGTCTATAAAATCTGTTAGTTGAGCCTATTTATAGACTTAGGATAGTCGTCATCATCAATCCCTAGGTTAGCTGACCTTTTCGAGCTTAAAGTTGAATTGTACGGGCTAAAACACCCTTGGTTCGTATTAATTTCCTGTACAGAGGCAATGTCGTGACACACTAGGTCCTGTGTCGTGACATCAATGGCAGTATGCTCAACTTCAGGGTGTCTTTAGGGGTATGTCGCGACATCCTCAGGTTAGATCTAATAACCTAATTCTACTAAACTAATTTTCAGGATGTGAGAACTCTCCTTCTCTAAAAAAATTTCATTCCCATAAGTTAGTTGAACCAAACAGCTAAGGATATTGACATTTCATCACATCCTCGAATTCCCAAGTAGCCTCCTCCGTTTTGTGGTTACGCCACAAAACTTTAACTATAATATCCCGTTTTTCAATGGTACCAGAAACAGTGATTTCGAAATTTTGTATTTCAATGATCAAGTCAGTAAATATTATTTAATAATTTCAAAGAATATTTACTAGTTATTATAGTGTTTTATTGAATTTTGATAAGATAATTTTTGTTAATTGGTCCGTTAGTCAAGGTACAAGTGGTGTGTATTGAAAATCATTGGTTTTGAAAATTGATGTATTATGACATCGTTTTCATAAACCGAGCTCATAAATATTAGTGTTGAATGTCTACAAAGCTATTATATAAGTGGATTAAAATTTGGTTTAGTACCTTTGACGTTTGGATGTTTAATTA
This sequence comes from Gossypium stocksii, assembly GCA_020496765.1. NCBI lineage: Eukaryota > Viridiplantae > Streptophyta > Magnoliopsida > Malvales > Malvaceae > Gossypium > Gossypium stocksii. The sequence continues at coordinate 96,162,997 of CM035632.1, read as the reverse complement.
AGGAAAAATGACTAAATTGTAAAAGATGTAAAACTTGATCACTATTGAATTTTATTAATTAAATTACTTATTTAGTACATGTGAGAGGACTTATATAGTAATTAGACCATAAATAATTGACATAAATAGTTAATGCTTTATTTTTACTTTAATTATATGATAATATTATAATAAATTAAAATTAAAAGTTAATAAAACATGAAAATAAGGAAAACCCTACCATCATCTTTATTCTCTTTCACTTTCGAACTGAAAACTCCATAGATGAAAGCTTGGAGCATGCAGTTAATTTGGATGCTTGCATGTAAGTCTTCAGGCTATCCGTTTTTCATAAATTTTATGTTTTTGAAATCGTTACAACTAGGTCCAACTAACATGTATCTCTATTTTCAAAACTGTTAATTTTTTTTAAAATTACCATTGATGATTTTTACATGTTCTTTGTAACGACATGTTTTTAGTGATGTCGGGAATAAAGGTTCTAAGACCACAATTCTGGCTAATGAGTCAATATTTATTAATTAACTAGTATTTATATAGTATTATATATGTCGTATAAAAGTTTGCTGTTTAATTTTAAGGTTTAAGTAGCTAATTAAGTAAAAAGGGCTAAAGTGTAAAAGATACAAAACTTGAGGTTTTTTAGTAAATGAATTAATAATTATAAAAAGAAATTTCAATGGACTTGGGGGATAATAAAACCAATTCCCAAGATAGTGGAGGTCTATGAGTGGTTTTGTTGTAATTTTAGGAATTTTAAATTGGTAAAATAGTAATAAAGTTAAACTAAAAGAAAGAAAATAAAAAAAATAAAGGATTATCATTCTTTTGTTTTGTTCCTCTACTGTGAGAAAGAAGAGAGACACCATTGTAGAAGGATTAAAGCTTTGGGGTTGCTATTTGTGCATGCATGTAAGTGAATTAGGCCTCGTTGTTTATAAATTTGGTATTTTTATCGTTATTGAAGCCTAATTGACTTAATCTAGAGATTTATTTGTTAAATAATGGAAGGTTAAGGATTTTTTTTTAATGTAATAGCCTTTGAACTGGAGGGGGATGAGTCACAAGTTTTATGGTTTAAATATTTTGTATAGGAATTCTTGCTAGTTCTAAATTTTAGGATTTGAATGTTATAAAGTGGAAAAATGCAAGGGTAAATTGCAAATTTCAGTTGTTTTGGAGTTATATAAAGGTCCTGAAGTGTTTGGCTAATAGAATTAAAAATTTATAGTATCTAATTTGATAGTTCTAATAATGAGGATTAAATTGTACTCAAGATAAAAGTTTTCAGGTAATTATGTAATTATTGTTGAAGAGATGATTATATGATTTTAATGGTTAAAATATTTAAATGTGAATGATTGAATTAAATTGTTGAATTCAGATCAAGAAAAGAACCAATCGAGAACTAATTGAGGAAAAACCAAAGTAACGGAGTAATCATTGGTCTCGTGTGGAATTGGTTTTATCAAGGTAAGTTCATAGTCCTTGAACTCGAACTCTATTTTATTTATTCTAACTAATTTAATTGTTACATTGTTATTTAATTATAATCTTATATGTAATTTGGTTATTCCAATTGAATTGGGAATTATGGAGTTGTATATATATATATGATCATGGAATACATTCAAATATTTATTTATAGTTATTTGTTGCAAATGATTGAATTATGAAACAAGGAATTGTATATTTTGTAATTATGTATGTGACTTTCAGTTTATCTGACTAGCGATGGGCACAAATCTTTGTCGATTTATTCGATTAGTGCAGGGCACATTTATTGTCGGTTTATCCGACTAGCGCTGCGCGCAAATCTTTGTCGGTTTATCCGACTTGTAACACCCCTTACCCGTATTCGTCGCTGGAATAGGGTACGAGGTATTACCGGAGTTTACCGAATTATTTTTTCAGTTATTACGAGTTAAATACTATTCATTTACTGAAACATGTTATGACGTCCATTAGATGGGCCTCCAAAGCCCAAAACATACATCGGGACCAAACCGAGATTAAATCGAAGCCATAGGGAATTCTTTTAACTCAATATAACCCTTTATAGATATCTAACCTTCCCTGCAAAATTTAAACCGAGACCGATCCAAATCAACCAATCCAATTCAACATATTTTCAAGATAGATTCATGCATATCCATAAGATAACCTTATCACAACCAAAACCAAGATTTGTTAGCCACACCAATGGCTAACTTTACATTCATTTCACATTAACATTTACTTTATTAACTTATACATGCCATTGATTTCAAAAATAAAGTTTCTTAATATACCAAAATGTTGAGGTTGATAGTGTGATGTGTCTCCGACCGAATCCAACCTCTGAGCTCTTAATACTACAAATCAGGGAAAAAGGAAATAGGGTAAGCACATTGTCTTAGTAAGCTCATGTAACAAGAATTATACTTACCTAATATTTTCAATACAATACAATAAACATTCATACATCCATTTAATGCATTGTTACCCTAACATGCACAAACTCAACATTCAAGTTAGTCCAATAATTTCAATGTATCAATAATATATACCATGATTGATGAGCTCATCAATACCATGATTTCCATTCCATTATTATTTTCCCATATTTATCCCGTTGAATTTCTCAGAATTTCGATGGATTTTCAGGGGAACACTTTAGTGTACAAATTCGGGTCCGTCAATTCATATTCATGTATGCACATTTTCATTTAAGAGAGCACACTCCCGTGAACCTCATCCTTACAGCGGGATTACCAGTCAAGGCTAAATCCCCTGTAATATAAACTCATGGAGTATTGTCGGGATTACCAGTCCAGGCTAAACTCAGACCCTAATTCGGATTTCCCGTCTGGGCTAAATCCATTTTACACATATTCTTCGGGAGGGCTATATCAGGATAGGATCACCCGTCCGAGCTAGATCCTTTTTACCGTCAATTCCTTTTTAGAGATCCATCGATTTTTCCTTTCATTCAATCAGGATTTCTTCCCCTTTTTTATCAAATATATCAATGTTTCATCTATTTTCATACAATGAACATTCAAATCATTTTCACATCAATAACATACATTTCAAGCATTTAAGAATATACTTCAAGTTACACGAACTTAACTCGATACTTGTTCGTATACAAAAATCTACTAATCCTGAACTTTTTCCTTTCCTCGATCTAGCTTCGTATTTGAGTCTTCGGGATCTAAATAAATAAATTTAATCATCAATTTAACATTTCATGTTCATATGTACCATTCTCTACAATTCCACTATTATTTATAGTTAATTCAAAGCTGTCTACCTGAGTTGTAGTCACTAAATTATTTTTATCTTGAGCTATAGAGCTCCAAATTAAGATCTGCTATTTTCCCTGAAACTAGACTCACATATCTTCTTATCATAAAATTTTTAGAATTTTTGGTTTATCTAATAAGTACAGTTTATTCTTTAAATTCACCCCTGTTCTGCTGTATGACAGTTCCGACACTTCTTCACTAAAAATTAATTATCTCCTCGTACGGGATTCAGATGATGTTCCCGTTTATTTTTGTTGAAAATAGACTCATTTAATATTTCAAACATATAGATTTTCCAAAATTAGAATAGGGGAACCCGAAATCATTCTAACATTGTCTCACAAAATTTATTATATCTCATGATTTACAATTCCATTGCTTTCACCGTTTCTTCAATGAGAAACTAGAATCAATAAGCTTTAATTCCATATTTTTTTCATCCTCTAATTCAATTTCTACAATTTGTGGTGATTTTTCAAAGTTAGCCTACTGCTGCTGTCCAAAACTATTTTAGTGCAAGAGGTTTATTACCATTTTTCCCCTAAGCTTTTAATAAATGATAATTTCGTCCCTACTCAATTAACCTCTCAATTGAGTTTATTTTTCTCAATTAACACTTTATTCTATCAATTCAAACTACTTATAGCCTTTGGAAATTAGAATTTCAGCACTAGACTTCAATTTCACACTCTTTTACAAATAGGTCCTAAATATCCACTTTCTATTCATTTCATTCAACAAAATCATCATATAATAAGATTAAAGCTTCAATTCTATGCTAAATCATCATATACTTATAGCACTCAACCATGGTGACTTTCAATTTCATCTATGAAATCAAAAACTAATGAATTTAATAGTAGGACCTAGTTGTAAAAGTCTTAAAAATACAAAAATTACAAGAAAAAGGCAAGGGTTAACTCACTTGGTGAAAAAATTATGAAATACCAGCTTGAATAAACCCTTAGGACATTTTTGGCTGATGAAAATGGATAAATATGAAGAGAATTCTAGTTATCCCAATTTAGTCCCATTTTTATTTTAGTATATTTTGTTATTTTCCCATTTTTCCCTTATTTCATCAATTCTCCTTATTTTTCTCAACTTATGCCGCCCAAAATATCACCTCTTGGCTTATTTTCACTTTATGTCCCCCCTCATTAGACAATTGAGCTATTTAATTCTTCTCGTAACTTTTACACTCTTTTCAATTGAGTCCTTTTTATTTAATTAACTACCCAAATGATAAAATTTTCTAATGAAATTTTAATACCATATTACTAACATTTTGTAAATATTTATAAAAATATTTCTGATTCCGTTTTACAAAATCGAGGTCTCGATACCTTGTTTTTACCCAATTTCTTTAATAATTTCTTTTTTCTAACTAACCAGTAAATCGGTAAAATTTTTCTATCGATATTTTCATACGATTTTCCTATCATACCAATATTCATGCAAAAATATTAAAATAAATTTCTCTTTAAATTGGATTTGTGGTTACGGAACCACTATTCCGATAACCTTGAATTTAGGCCATTACACGACTAGTGCTAGGCACACATTTGACATTGTCGGTTTATCCAACTAGCGCTGGGCACAAAACATTATGGTTTATCTAGCTAGTGTAGGGCACAACTATCATTGGTTTATCCAACTAGTGCTGGGTGCAAAACTTGGTTACGATTTATCCCTCAAGCCCCGGGTGCAAATAACAGGTTGGTCGATATTGATGATATTAAATCGGTCCCTTAAAGATGGTTGGTAAATGAGAGATTGCTTGAATTTCATATGAAATGTTCATGATGAACTTATGGTACACTATATGGTATAACTATTACATGTTAGATATTTTAAATTGATGGATTATTGAACACATATGTAGTTCTTTGAATTAATGAAATTATTCATTATTTGATTATCCTTTTGTGTGCAGGTTAGGTATCTATATTTTTTACTATCGACTCAACATCCAATGACAATCCCGAACTCAATGTTGGTGGCGTATTTCTTTTTGTGTCTTGGCATGTACCTAGGATGATAATGTTTTTAGTTATATTTTTTGGGTTTATAGATTAATCTAATGAAGGTTACATATATGGAAAGTTTCATGTAAACTTTGAATGATGTTTATTTTAAGGTAAATTCTTGTATATAAGTGCTTTGTGGTACATATGTAATTATTATCTATAATCGTGATCCTAATGAAATGGTTGATTTTGTATGCATGTTTTTGAAGTGGTTGAGTTGAAATCTTAATGCTAGGTTTAGATTATGATGTGTGTAGTGGTAACTTGATATGATTCAATATGAGTTTCTTGAGCTTAAATGAAAAACATTTGGTATATGCTTGTGACATGAGAACATAGCCTTGTTTTAGATTGATTTGGTGTTTGAATTGAGGTGACATTCGAGGCACATTGGTTAGACATTTGGATGTTTGCATAGGTGAAATTATAGCCTCTTTCTTTATGGATGAACTTAGCATGAAATGAATTTGTTAAGGATGAGTTTTACAACTTTTGAAATAAAGTATCAAGATTTGGCATTTGTTATCTATACTTGACCATATGGACAGTTTTTAAAACAGACAGAATGTCAAAATGGTATCAATTTTTATTTGAGTATCGATATTTTATTAAAAATATCGATACCATGAAATAAATATGATACCCTTGTTTTCCTAAGATAACAGAATTGAATTTTGGTCTCAATTTTCAATAAGGTATCGATACCAATTGTAGATTCAAAAATAAATCTTTAAACTTTAAAATTTTTCACTTTAATCCTTTTCCATGAAGAAATCTCCCCAACAGGTACTTGTAGATTTTAAATTTTCATTATGTTTTGATTTGATGATTAATGATTGAAATCTTATTTTGTAAAGTGTAATTATATTTATATAATAATTATGGAGTTTGTTGTAGCAGCTTATTACTCAAGTCCGGTGATCGGGTCGGGTAAGGGGTGTTACACCTTTTGTATTAAATTTAAGATTTTGAAGCTTGGAAATATTTTAGGACTATTTTGTTAAGTGAATTTTGTTAATTTTGAGTCTAGGGACTAAAATGTGAATATGTTAAAATTGATATGAAATTTCTATAATGAATGTAGAGGGCTATAAATGAATGAAGATAAATTCAGATAACATGTTTTGGGCTAAATTGTGATAAATGTATAAGTTTCGATTTTAGGGACTAAATTGAATAAAATGTAAAAGTTTAGGATAATAATGTAAAATGTTATTAAAGGGTCAAATTCATGTACTTAGATATTTTAAGGTTTTCGAAATGGTTAATTGAGTTAAATTATTATATAGATCAAGAAATGGATCAACCGGTCGATAAACGTAGAAAAAGGAAAATTTACCTAAAATTCCATGGTGTCATATTCATTGCCGATTTTGATTAGGTAAGTTTCGCATGAGACTTAAATTGTTAATGACTTTTTATTATTTTATTATTTAATTATTTGATAGTTAATTGTTGTAATATAATAATTAATTACTAGCATCGAAAGAACTATAGTGCAAAATACGATATACATCGCTAATACGAATAGTTATATGATATGAAATGGTTATGAATATGAATTGGTTAAAGTTACAAATATATGGTTATTTGATATATATACAAAAATGTCCAAAAGAATGGAAAGATTAAATACGTGATACAAGGCACTTGTGAACTTAGTGAATAGCTAGGATACAAATGACATGTTATTAGGGTCTTTAATAGTAGGTACTATGTACCGGTGGTGGATATCTTACTGATGGATAAGATCCTGCATATATTGCGGATTCTACACAGCTAATGTGAGCAACATCGTGTACCGGTTAATGTCCCAATTTACTAGATACCTTATCGATGGCTAAGACCCTGCATATTTGTGGATTCTTCACAGCTCATGTGAGCAGCATCGTGTAACAGTTAATGTCTCAATTTACTGGATACCTTAAATGCTCGGGTAATGGCTTTAATTCCAACTCAGGGGGTTTGATGATGGATGGTACCATTTTTACTGAATTTGGTGTAATTTACTCTGGTTGTTCCTTACTTTGTCTCGACTAATCTAATTGGGTTACCATATGATTATTCTCTTGTTCTGCATTATCCCCTTCTTCCTCTGTTTCGTAACCTATTAAGTCTTGCATGCTAGACTCTAATTAGTTGCATTCTTACTTTTTACTTCCTACAGCTTCCAATTCTAGGTTTTCTATTTCATGAATTTCCTTCCAGACAAATTCATTTAATGTTGGATTTTTCCAAGATTTCCATTACCTCCCCCTGAGTTTCTGTCCAAATACTTCTCTCAGTCATAATATTAAATTTTCATTTATTTTGACTATCCAAGCCATAATAGAAATGTTGAATCTGAACCGCAAAGTGTATGCCTTCGCCTAGTATAGATCTAAGGATTGTTTTGAATCTATCCCATGCTTGCCCCAAGGTTTCAGTAATAACTTGCTGAAAATAAAATAACTGTATATAGCTACTTAATACCTTAGTCATCAACAATGCTCGACGAAGAAATAGTTGCACAAAATCGGCCCAGGTAATAATAGTGTCCGGATGGAGTGTTTCTAACCATATTTTTGCCTTTCCCTCTAGTGCAAATGGAATCAACAACAATTTCATAGTCTCTGATGAAATTCTTGCATAGCTAATAGTGATGCATATATGGTCAAATTTCCTCAAGAATGCTATAGGATCTTCATTAGTGTAATCAACAAATCTGACATTACAAGTAATTCAAGCTAATAAATCCGGGTTTAGTTCAAAATATGTACTGTGAATAATAGGTCGAGATATGCTAGGTTGCAACCAAGTTGTATCGAATAAAGTCCCTAGGCCTACATATTGTTAATCTGACATACTATTAGAACAAACTATATCTACAACGTAACAATTTCCTAATTACTCTTTAAAATGCAAAAATTAAAATCAATCTAGTGACATTGCCTCCCTAGCAACGGTGCCAACAACTTGACCACCTCCAAACGTACCAATGTCCAGAGTGTAAATACTACAATAAAATAAAATAAAATATGAAATGGTATCCGCAAGTATACGAGTTAAGTTGTAATAGATTTTACAACAAAGTAAGTAAATACTCCGAGAATCGTACCCAAGGGACGCGCGTACTAAATCAATCTTAACCTAAACATTTAAAGATCTAATTAATACTTTAAAACAGTTATAGTGTGATAGTAAAATAAAGGTTACTTTTTAAGGTTTTTAAATTTATAAAATAAAACATCATAAAAGAATTAAAATTGCAAGAGATATAGAGAAATAAAGTGAATCAAACCTAAAAATGGGTGATTAACTCGTTTTAACGATCTCAATCAACTGTCTTCTCAGGTTCTTCATCAATTAACTAGTCATTACCCTAGTAGGATCTTCTAATTTTCTACTAACAAAATGAGTCCGCAAGAACTACTTATCTTCCGACCTAGTAGTTCAAACTGGCTTGGGGTAAAGGTGTTCATGAATGGGCAATACTAATTTTGGGTTAATTCCCACCTTGATGAATTCCCAGGGTTGTCAAGCCTAGGGTTTGTTTCACGTTCTTCCTTTCCCAAACAATTGATCCATTGAATAACCTTATAAAATAGTTAAAAGATCATGCTTCCACTCGCTAATCCACCATAGAATGATTAGTTCCTCTTGGTTTTCATAAACAACATGGAATAAATGGTAGAATTAATCATAGGGAACGAACTGAAATAGAGAGTTTAAGAAAAGCTTGATTGATATTAATTATAACCGCGAATCCACAACAGTTGATCTCTTTTGTAAGTCAGAACTCTTGAAAGAAACAAAGAGAAAATAAACTAAAACTACGAAAACCTAAAGAAAGAAAGAAAACAAAACTTAAACATAAAGAGAGAATCTAAGCTAATAGGATGATCCCCATAATATGTGCAAAAGAGGTCTATTTATAGCCTTCAGGGAGCCATCGTCCCTAACCCTAGGTTAGCTGACATTCTCGAACTTTAAGTTCGATTGTGTAGACCAAAATGCCTTTGCTTCCTATTTTATTCTCGTCACAAAGTTGATTTCACGACATACCAGGACCTGTGTCGCGACATAGCAACCAATCTACTCCTCTACAGCCGTTTTAAAGAGTATGCCGCGACATCCTCAGCCTGTGTTGCAATATTGAAGGCAGTTTCTTACTTTTTCCATTATGTTCTCTATGTTGTGACATCGTATCTCCCATGTTACGACATAGCATCCAGTATAGGTCGAAAATGCCTTCTAATGGTCTCTTCTACACTTACAAAGTACATTAGCTCTCCTTTAGGCCTCATTTGGCCTTTAAGGTCAATAAAAGACTCAATGTGCACATTTTATTGGATGTAAGTAAAACAAAAGAAACTTACTTAAAACATAACAAAAATGCTTGTATTCAATATCCTTAAATGTGAAAACTAGTTTAATCTGCTACACCGAATTATGGTAAATTAGTTTTTCTCAAAGTATGACAGTTTTGTTTACCTACAATGTATTGGTGATGGTTTTTTTTATATATTTGGTGTTTTATGTTGATGATATGTTGATTGCAACTAAGAATCCATCTAAAATTAATCGTATTAAAACCATGCTTAACTCTAAGTTCAAGATAAAGGATTTAGGTGCAGCAAAGAAAATTTTTGGGATGCAAATTTTGAGAAATAGACATTCCGGGAAATTGTTTTTATCGCAACAAAGGTACATCATGAAAATACTTGAGCAATTTGGGATGTAAACTTCAAAGCCGATAAGTACTCCTTTATCTACACACATTAAACTCACAATTTCATATTCCCCACAGAATGAAGAATATGAAAGGTACATGTCAAAAATACCTTATTCAAACATAATAAAAAGTTTGATGTATTCAATGGTATGCATTGGTCCCGATATTTTACATATTGTTAGTGTTGTTAGTCGATACATGGCCAATCCTGGTAAGTTACACTAGCATGCAATTAAGTGGATTTTTAAATATTTACGAGTTACTTCTAACATGTGCTTAGAGTTCAGAAGAAGCCCAAAGGGCTTAGTCAAATATATTCATTCAGATTATGTAGGAGACTTAGATCGAAGAAGGTCTCTCATAGGTTACCTATTTGCTTTTGGGAATTGTGTCATTAGTTGGAAAGCTACACTTTAAGCTATAGTGGTTTTGTTGACTACTTAAGCAAAATACATGGCAATTACTGAAGCAATAAAAGATGCAATTTGGTGAAAGGCCCTATTTAGTAAATTGGTAAGTGAAAAATGGGCAACTATCGTATATTGTGATAATTAGAGTGTCATACGTCTCACCAAAGACCAATTGCATCATGAAAGAACGAAGCATACAAACATTCGTTATCACTTTGTTCGAGAGGTGATCATTCAAGAAGACATTCAGATTCTCAAAATTGGCACAGAACACAACTCGACCGACATGTTGAAAAAGAGCCTTCTAGTTTCAAAGTTTGAACATTGCTTGGACTTGGTAAGTATTAGATGGAGATCAAATTATGCCCATAATAAGGCTTGGCAAGGGAGCTAAGCCAAATATGAGTCAAGGTGGAGATTTGTGGAGTTATACGTCTTATTTTCAACCAAACTGTGTGTGACGTCGTAACGAGAAAGTGTTCTTCATCATGATGAGTAGACGATGTCACGATGAGAAGAAAGCCCTCATCTCGATTACATGATCCTCTTTTATCTGGATGATGCAATGCCATGTCACGACGTGGCAACATGCACTTCAAGTTTTTTCGGCTTTTCTTCTTCTTGTTAAACTTTATTTTTAGTTTCCCACTTGAACTCTGATTAACTTAGAGTTATTCTAGTCAGATATGATACAAATTTCAACATATAAATAGGCCTTAGTTACTGTAGGTTTTACATCACATAAATATTTAGATTGAGAGAATTCTATTCTTTGTTTTAAAAGGTTTTGTTTTTAAGGCTTTGGGTTTTTTCTTTAATTATCTTCATATTTTGTACTCCACTTTGTTATAGTGAAATTTCCTTTTGCCCATGGTCTTTTATCCTCTTTTGAGGATTTTTTTCATGTAAATTTTGCGTGTTTGATCTTTCTAGTTTTAGTTTTTTTACTTGATTGTTGATAACAGGAGTTAATTCCCTACACAACTATAGAGCATCCTTTGATGTGGCAAGGTAATAGCTTTTGTAACAGCCCATTTTTTCAATGGTTTCAGGACCACAAATCTTATGAGTGGGTTCGTAAATATTATTATTTAATATTATGAGTCAAATTTTATATTATATTGAATTTTAATATGATATTTTTTATTAATTAAACGAATAGTAAAGTTCAAGTGGGTTGTTCATAAAGTCAAGTGATTTTAGAAAATGAGGTATTAGGACCTCGTTTCATTAAACTGAGCCCATAAATATTTTTATGAAATAGGTGTATTGAAATTTGGTCTAGAAATTGTAACATTTAGATAGTTAATTTAGTAAAAAAGACTAAATCGTAAAATTTGCAAAAGTTAATTGCTATTAGTTTATTTGTGCTAAATGGTTATGAAATCATTATGAAAAGGTTTTAAAATATAATTTGACCATAATGTAAAATTTTAATTAATAAAGTAATAATAGATAAAATTAAAGGTAATTAGTCATCATCTCCTCCATTTCTTTTCTTCAATGGAAACTCCATAGCTTAAGAAACCAAATAATCAGCCAAGCTTTAATCTCCTTGCATGATATGAAATTCAAGCTCGTTTTTAGTAAGTTTTTGAGATCAATGTAGCTTAATCTAGTTAACCTAGGGACTAATTCGTAAAATTTTTAAATGCTTTGATTTATGCCATTAATAAACTTATGATGTTTTTGAGGTTTAATGATAGCTTATTAAGCTTGATAGTTTTATAGGACTATTCTGTGAAGTGATTTTTGTTAGTTTTAAGTTTAAGGACTAAATTGATAAAATAGTAAAATTACATAAAATTTTTGTAAAAATTTGATAATTATAGGCTATATAGGGACTGTATAAAATTTTTTTAGCATTGATTTGGTTAAATTGTGATAGATTTGAAAGTTTAAAGACTAAATTGAATAAAAGGGAAAATTTTAGGGTAAAATGTAAAATGTTGATTAATGGGTCAATTACATGAATTTTAGTATTTAAAATTATTCAAATTGGATAACTAAATTAAATTATTTTATTTAGATTAAGAAACGAATCAATTGGACCATAATCGCGGGAAAGGAAAGTTGGTAGAGTAATCGTCGATGTTGTGTTTGTTGTCATTTTTGGATTAGGTAAGTTCGTATTAGATGTTCTCATGTTTATTAATGTTGAAATCATAGTTGTATATAATTTTTATGTATATGTGTTTAATAAACATGGTTGATAAAGGTCAGCTGTAAATGTGATCAAATACTTGAATGGAAATTTACGGCTTTCTATTTGTTCAATTTATGCTATGGAAAGTTGGTATCAAATTAATCTTAGTATATAGTTAATATCATGAAAGGATCAAAGTATACAGGATAAGCTCGTGTGAACTTAGTGAATAGTTAGGATACAAATGATCATTAGGGCATAGCACGCACTCTATGCCAATGTTTGTTTTAGCAGGCACTATTTGCCGATGACCTCAATAGTAGGTACTTTGTATCGGTGTTGTATTAGCAAGCACTCTGTGCCGATGTTATATTTAGCAAGTACTATGTATCGGTGATAGATATCATATCGATGGTTTGAGATCCTGCATGTGTTGCGGATTCTTTGAAGCTTGTGTGAGTAGCATCGTGTATCAGTTAATGTCCTTATGTTAGCTCATACGAACATGTATCCAAAGTTGGTTTACTATTGTTCTCCGAGCAAAATAGTTAACTATTGAAATGGAAATGAAATAAAATGATATGTTATCTTGGTATGTGAATCTTAACATGTTATGTATTGATGATATGAACGATTTAGGTTTAATCATTTCGTTTAGTTGGAATGATGAAACAAGGCAAATGTTGGTTAGTTCTATGCTATAAATATGATTTGTAAATTAAATTGACAAGTATATGATGTTTTTGTTTTACGAACTTACTAAGTTTTACGTAAGCTTACTCTATTTGGTTTTCTTCCTTGTAGATTGTCGGACTCGTACTGTCGATTGGACCTTCATTGGAGATCACGTTATCTGTCAACTCTTTCGGTAGCTATACATTTATTTTGGCTGGTTATAAGTGGCATATAAATAGGGGTTTGGTATACGCATGTTGGTGATCATCCAGTCATGTTTTGTGCCATTTGAATTATAAAATATGTGTATTGATTAAATCCTTAATGGTATTTTGGTTGAATTGGTATTTGATGGCATAAGTGTGCTTGAAACTTAATGCATTGTTGGTTTGTTGAATTGGTACATACATGATAGGTTAATTGGTGAAAATCAATTGGTGATAATTTGGCAATAGAAGGCTTGGTATAAATTGTTGATTATAGCATATGTTAGTTGGAAATTATTAGATGTTTGAATAAGTTTAATATTTTGATTATGTCTTGTTTTGGATGGTTGTTTTTTATGTTGAAAAGTTGTATCAATGAGGGCACATTGGTTAGGCATATAGGTTGATTGAGAATTGATATGTTTTGGCACAATTTGAATAGGTTTGAATGTTGGTTAATGTAGAGTTTAAAGCCTAAGTTTTGGCATGTGAAATAGCTTGTGTTTGAAGATATTTTTAGGCACAAATAGCCTGTAACATGATCTATCACACGGCCGTGTGCCCCACACGGTTGTATAACACGATCATGTGTCCCACACGGTTGTATAACACGGTCATGTGGTTCTTTTGTTTTTGGTGCATGTTTGTCCACATGGTTACAGCGAGTTACATAGCCTAGGGACACGGCCATGTAACCCAATTTTACACGGTTATAGAGAGTTACACAGTTTGGCCACGCAACCATGTTTAGGAGCCACACGAGCTGAGCCCTGTCACACGGTCGTGTGACCCCTGTTTACATTTTTTACTCAAAATTTGCAAAAGTTTCATTTTAATCCAGAAGTGATCCTGGTTTATTTTAATTGTTTCGTAAGCTCGATTGAAGTCCTGTTTGATCAAATAACATGGAAAATTATTTTAATTAAATTATGAAATGATCTATTTGGTTATTTATGAATGGTTAGTGAATAGTGTTAACATTTTAAGGTCGTAATACCTTATCGCTCAGGTCGAACATTCGAACCGAGTATAGGGTGTTACAACTTCATGCTCCTCCTCCAAGTGAAAGCATTACTTTAATCCCTTTTGCTAGGCATGATTTGATATCGGAGCTTAAACAAGTGCATCCATTGGTACAAGGATCACAATGACCGGCATGTTTGATCATTGAAGTCTGACCATTGCTGAATGTTGGAAGGAATGCTATGTTCACAAAGTCGCAGTTGCTTGTTGCACATGTCCCAGCCAATGGGCCCTCGTTTCTATTCTGACCCCAGTAGATTGCGATGCCACTGGCATCAATAGCCAAAAGTAACATCATCAAAAGCACTGAACCAATGAGTGCAAGTGATATTAAAGACTTAATAGCCATCTTTTTTCTTTGGATGATCTCCAAAGTGCTTGATCAATTGTTTTTTGTGCATAAAGTGTTCATAGAACCATATCTTTTTGTTAGAGTTGAATGACTCGAATCCCATCACTTGTTAAAGAAATAAAATAGAAAGGCAAAATAAGGGAATCTATGAGGGCAAAGGACCGAGGGCCGAATCCGTATAGGACTATGCTTCTTCTGTTTGACATTGACTATAACAAGGTTGTTTAACCCTTAAATAGATATAGTCGAACTCCTCTTGTATTGTTTGTTTTTTCAACATAGTGAATTTCTCCTCTTCTACCCGTGGGTTTTCCCGATAAGTGTTTTCCACGTAAAATCTATGTGTTCTTATTTTTCTTTTTTATTGCTTTGCAATCATTCCTACTGCTATTATCGATGTTGATTATAATGTACGGATAAATTTGATGGCTGTAGATTAACGCCGATGATAATTCATCAGAAATTAAATGAAGGTTCAAAATCTTTGAATGACTGCTGAAATATGCAAGACATGATTTGGTTTTTAGGTATTATTTTGCTATTTTGGTAGTTTATGATTGTTTGTTTCCATGAAATGGTTGTTTGTGATGAGTGATGGATCCATTGAATTAATCTCCAGTATATGACTGCTGTTTTGGTGAGTTTATAGAAGGAAAGTTTCATATATATCATTATCAGTATATGATTGGACACTTTCAGACATGACAAAAGATAGAAACATTATAAAGTGTAAGAAGATGAAGCTAACATACTGGTCATTAGCTCATCATTTCTTGCATTGGATCATATAATTGTTTTGCCTTTTTATTGCCAAGATGTTTTTGAATGTAAGTTATGTAAATGACAGAAACCTAACTGTCTGTAACCTAAATTTAGTTGGGGAAAGAATACTTGAGTGAGTTCAAACTAGGAATCAGCTGAACAACTTTATGATTTTTTTAATAGGATTTGTATTATTTTAACCTAAATTTTTTTTTACCTAATCTGATTTTTTTTATTTGACTAGAGTATCGAAAGTAACTTGTAATTTAGAACATAAATGATAATATTTTTATTTTATTTATTAAAATATAACTTACAATTTTAATTATAATTTTTTTATTTTTTTATTTATTGAAAATTGATATTATGCTTTGTGAATATTTCTGGAAAAAGAAACTTGTATTAATATAAAATATTGTTATGCAAAAATAAAAACAATTTGTGAAATTTCTAACAAAAAGGCCAAAGGCCCAAAATAAATTCCATTAAACTGGGCTAAAACCTAAAAGAAAGGTTTTATTTTTAATTGCCTTTAATAGATATAGCTGAAAATTTCTGGAATT
This sequence comes from Gossypium stocksii, assembly GCA_020496765.1. Lineage (NCBI taxonomy): Eukaryota > Viridiplantae > Streptophyta > Magnoliopsida > Malvales > Malvaceae > Gossypium > Gossypium stocksii. The sequence goes on along the minus strand of CM035632.1, from coordinate 96,146,826 downwards.
CTTCTACGAGCAACTCGTATAGCCACGTGTCAGTAACACATTTCTTCTCAAAAAACCCTAAACCCCTGAGCCTCTCTACAAAACCCAGGGCCAAAATCTTACAACATCAGTTTTCCATTTTCATCTATCGAAAGCCTCCAAAATTTGCATCAATGGCAACAACAGCAGCTGCAGTTAGAAGAAATCTGCTGAAAAACAGCAAGTCCTTACCTCAGATTCTACGTGGCCAAATCATTGGTCGGTCCAATGTTACTGCAAATCTCAACAACGTAGCCAAAGATCATCAGGTTGTTGGATCATTGTTAGTTTCTAACCAAAAGGTACCTGCCCAAATGCCCATTTTTAATTTCCCTGAAATGGGTTCTGTTTTCGGGTCTTCGGGATGGCAGAGCCTGGTGGGGAAAAGTGTTAGTCATGGGATGGATGGTCTCGTTTTCGAGGCTCGTGGGAAGGGCGTGGTGCAGGACGATGATGATATGGATAACGAGTTTGAAGATGATGACGATGATGAGTTTGATGATGATTTTGAAGTCGAGTTTGTAGATGATGAGTTTGACGACGATGATGAGGATGACGACGACGACGACGATGACGGTGGCAAGTTAAAGGACAAGTTTTAAGGATTTTGATTATGGCGATAAAACTTCATAAGAAAAAAAGAAAGAAAAATGCTATGTATTTTTAGTACTAGTATTTTATTATGTTCTTCAATTTTGTTCTGGTTAAAACTTAAGGCTTAAGCCATGTCTATTATTTTCCTTGTGCTGGTAATGGTAAGAGATGCTAATCCAAATTCTACAAAAGGTCACAGTTTTAGAAGTGATTGGATCCGAATTTTCATTTTCATGCCACTCTGTTCTGCTTTAGTATGTGTTTTGATCTTAAACATACTTAAACTGTTCATTAACGGCTTAAAAGATTCAGTACATCCTTTCAGTTTAAGTTCCAAGTGTTTTTTTTTTTTTCGGTTATGAATCCTGAAAAAATTGAGTAAATTTCTTTAAAATACCCATTTTTAAAAAAAATTCATTGGATTAGATCGATTTTCAGAAAAATTATGGGATTAGACCGAAAATACGAAAATGCTTTCAGTCGGAAGCATTTTAAGCAGATTTGCAGAAAACGCTTTCAGTTAAAAGCGTTTTCTTTTTTGTCTGGTTTTAAAGCTACAGTTTTGGTTTTTGTTAAAGTAGGGTTTTGTAGGTTTCAGTGGTTTGGGTTTTTATTTATATATTTTTAAGTTTTTATATATTCTTTAAATTTTTATAATTTTTTGAGATGTAAAGTTAATAATTATTTAATTCAATATTTACAACAATCGTATATTCGAATTGTAAAATTTTATTAGATTCAAAATTGAAACTCAAACTACTCAATTCTATTAACTCTTAGCTTATAATTTTTTTTTTTTTTTCAAATGTAATTGAGTTTTGATCAATTTTTTTTAAGGAAGGTTGAGGTCGATCAGATTTTTCAATGCATTTTTTTTGAACTTTCAGTGCCTTTTTTTATGAGAGGTTGAGGTCGATCAAATTTCTTTAAAAAATATTATCCTAGAAATCCTAGGATATCTGATTGGTGAGTGAGAAATTGTAGGAGTTGAAAGTGGTAGAGGAAAAATGCTCAATATAGGATGCATTTTCAGTGCACTATCAGAAAAAGATGCTGAAAGCGCATCTTACGTGGAGTGTTTTTCCCTCTACCAAATTCAACGCATGCAAACTTCTCATTCATCCAGAAAATTTTTTTGAATCAATTGCCACTCACCTCAGCTCTATAAAAGGAAGGCTTTCAACATTGAGTGGCATAAGGCAATTTCAAGTAAACAAATTTGTAAGAAGAATTGGAAGAAGAGAAAGTTCGTAAGGCATTTCATAAGGCATAATTTGGAGCAACCACGCAATTGCATCAAGTAATGATCAGCTTTTGTTGTTTATATATAATTACAACACTTTTTTTCTGCATAATGTTTTTGTTTCGAATATGTGGAATAGGTTATTTCGTTGAAAATAAGTGGATGAATTAATGCTATTATTTATTACAACAGTGAAGTCCGTAACACCGAGAATGAGATCGGTTTTCTATCAGAAAAAAAAAACACGGTTGGCTTTTAACTCAAACATACAATTATCGAAGTTGCGTGAAAGAATTAGGAAAAAATCATCGGATCCAACTAGATGAGAGTATTGTCATTGAAATATCGATTTTGTGCTTCGGTCGACCCCGTCAAATATGACACTTTAGATATCAAAGGGGCAAAAGAAATAGAGGCAATAGTGCAGACGTATATTGCTAATGGATCACCAATACTCGAGTTATATACAAATGTTGCAAACACAGATGAATGCGCTCGGAGGTCGACATATGTTCTAGTTCGAGAGGTTGGAACGAAAGAACAAGTCGAGAGTCCAATGACACAATTGTGCGATGAGTTCACGACGTTGTTAGAAAGTTCCCATTATGATTGTAACACCTCTAACCCGTATTCGTCACCGGAATAAGGTTACGAGGCATTACCGAAGTTTACAGAACAATTTCTAATTAATCAAGTCATTTACTATTCATTTTCCGAAATAATATTCAAAGTCCCTTAGATGGGGTCTTGAGGCCCAAAACATGCATTAAGATCAATCCAGGACTAAATCGGAATCATAGGAAATTTTTTGCAAAATCTCAAATTTTTTTAAGGGTCACACGTCCGTGTGGGTCATGGACACGCCCGTGTGGTCAAGCCATGTGGCCAACACGCCCATATGACTTACCTCGCTCCAGGTCGTGTGGCTTCACACATTTGTGTCCCTAAGCCGTGTAACTCTCTGACTTGCATACCATGAACAAATCGATCTCACACGGCCAAGTCACACGCCTATGTGCTAGGCCGTGTGGTTAATTCGAATTTTCAAAAATAGGTGCAGGATTCACATGGCCAGGAGACACGCCCGTGTCTCTGCCTGTGTGCTCAATTCTGAGCATTCTATTTTACAAATTTTGGATGCAAGGGACACACGGCTGGACTACACGCCCATGTTACAGACCGTGTATCACACACGGCCTAGACACATGCCTGTGTGTCTACCCGTGTGGACAAAAACAAGGCTATATCCAAGCCTCATTTCTTACCCATTTTCATCCATCACCTGCACCAAACCATTCCAATACCAACCATCCAATTCAAGTATAGATTTAAAACCATTTTAAACATGAAACATGTCATATTAATGCATAACCATATTTAACCTAATAACAATTTCAAAACCAGTTATCATTAGTCATACCAATGGCTAATTGTTATATTCATTCATTTCCATGACAACTTTGATACAAGTAACCTATACATGCCATTTCTACCAATTCAAAACATATTCTTTTATACCAAAAAGTGAAGGTTGATAGTGTGATACAGCTCCAACTTATCTCCTACCTTTCGAGCTTCCAAGCACTATAAAACAAGGGAAAAGAGACGAGGGAAGCACATAGTGCTTAGTAAGCTCATGTAACAAGAAATTAAACTTACCATATACATCCATTAATTCAATCAAACACACATGTAACCATACATTTAAATATCAACCTATCATGAACAAACTCAACACTTGGGTTAGTTAAGTAATTTCATGTAAAATATAAGTATTGATGAGCTCATCAATCCTCATATCTAAATACTTGTCATTTTCCATGCCACATATATCATTCATGTTCCATCTCTTATTTTTATCCCGTTTAATTTCTTGGAATTTCGATGGATATCTAGTAGTACACTTATAGTGTACAAGCTCATTAACTGTCAATTCATATATATCCTTTTCAGAGAGCACACTCCCGCGAACCTCATTTCTTGCAGCGAGATTACCAGTCCAAGCTAAATCCCCTATAACATATGCTTAAAGAGTTTTATCAGGATTACCACTCTAGGCTAAATCCTTTAAATGACAAAACTCTATATCACTTAATTTGGATTACCCGTCCGGGCTAAATCCATTTCACCACATATTCATCGGGAAGACTTATAATAGGATTACCTATTCGGGCTAAATCCTTTTTACCATTCATACCGTAACCATTTCAGTGATCCATCGAAACACTTTTATTCAACAAGGACTTGTTTCCCCTTTTTATCAAATATCATTATTCATTCAATAAATTTCCACACATTAAACATTCAATTGTCATTCAAATCATAGAACATGTAATTCAAGCATTTCAAATACTAATTTCAAGTTACACGAACTTACCTCGATGATCGTTCATGTTTGTAACCTACTAATCCGAGACTTTTTCTTTGCCTCAATCTAGCCTCGTATTTGATTCTTCCAGGTCTATCTAAATAAATTTAATCATCAATTTCATCCAATTTATACTCCAATACATTCAATTTATGCTCTAGGAGAAATTATCATTTTGCCCTTAAACTTTTCATTAATTCCAATTTTGTCTCTAGGCTCAGAAAATGAAATTCATGCAATTTAATTCTCTATCCAAGCCTAGCTAAATTTCCTATGTACCATTTACAAAACTTTTTTTTTCACAAAAATCAGAATTTTTCCATGAATTTTACAAGTTTACAATTTAGTCTCTTTTTTACAATTTCATGAAAAATCACTTTGTAAAAGTTGTTTATCTACTAACAACCTTTCATTTTCTACCATAAATTTTCAATTTATAGCATATTCATCCATGGAATAAATTCCATACTTTGATAACTTTTCAAATTAATCCCAAAAATAAAGAGAACAAGTTGTCCCGAGCTCAAAAATATAAAAATTACTAAAAATAGGACATGGAAACTTACCCAATTAAGCTTGATTAGTTCTCTCCTTCTCTCCTAGGGTTTCCATGCATAAAATTGGGAAGATGATGACAATTAGATGATATTTCCTAATATCAACTTTTAATTATTTTAGTTACCAATTTAGTCCTTGCCATTTTTCAATTTTTCCATGGATGAATCACCATTGATATTTTTTAGCCTATAATTGATGGTCTAATTACCATTTAATGACCTTTAATTTTCAATTTCATGGCTATTTAATTCGTTTAGCATTTAACACTTAACCTTTACATTTCATACAATTAAGTCTTTTTTCTAATAAATCACTAAATTGGTAAAATTTTCCTATCGATATTTTCGTACGACTTTTCTACCATATCATAATTCATGCAAAAATATTAAAGTAAAATTTTCTTTTTAACTCGAATTTATGGTTACGAAACCACTGTTCCGATATCACTAAAAATAGGCCGTTACAATGATATCCCAAAATCATCAATAGGAAGACACTAATCAGTTTCAGCCCTAGATTTCAACCACGGCAGACAGAACATCCAATAGTCAGGGTTTTATGGTAACATAAAATACTGGACCCCGGCACAACATTCAATTAGTGGTTTTGAATTGAACTTCGGCCAACCGATGTTCAATGTTGAGAACACTTACAGGGGAACAGCATCAAGTTCTAATGGTTAGCAATCAGCAAGTGATTTTGGTTGTTTCGACAACTATACAAGAAAGGATGATATACTCCCTACGACGTCCATCGGCGAGGGGACATCAAACCTTGGAGATGCTGGTGGGGTTGAGTATGAAGAAGGCACTGAATCCAATGCCAATCCAATCCAGGAGCTCGGGGCTAATAGTTCAAAAATTGTATTATTTTTTGAACCAAAGTCGATTCCAACTGAACCTGAAGATAGAGGTTCGGATGGTGAAAGTTAAGGCAAAAATGCCAAAGAACATCCACAGTTCAAGGTATACTCACCTCTAACCCACATACATAATGTGGACCTATCAGCATAAGATTGATTGGAGTTTGTAGAACTCCCACACAGAAGACTGGGCCATACAATTTTTTTGTTGGATTCGAATGATTTAGAAGTGGAGAACGACTTTCCTTTAAAGATGGTTTTGTCGCTATAGTGAAGTGATACAGAATAAAGAATGTGGTAAACGTCCACGTTGTTAAATCCTGATTTGACAAGTTTGAGGTGAAATGTGCAATGCGAGATAACAACTGTGTATGAAAAATCACGACTTCTGTTAAAAAAAAGGGGATTTTGGACCATAAATAAATATATCACTCCACATACATGTGTTTCCGCGAGTACTGCATCAAGACTATCTTATATTTGGGGTGTTAAGTTCCTAATTTTAAAGTACTCGTGTTGTTGCAGGTATTTTACGAGATCATCCGAAATTAGACTCGAAGATTATCGTGAACATAATATTACCTATAGGGCAAGCGAGTCTTAAGATTATTGTGTCGGTTTTAATTACAAATATTTGTAGCCAGTTCGATTACACATTGTGGTACCGCAAGGGGTAGATCGCAAAGCAAAAGGCATTGGAGAATATGCATAATCGGTGGGAAGCGTCGTACAATGATTTGTGGTAATGGTATCAAGTACTCGAGAAGTACGCTCCAGGTTGCATAACCAATATGGAAACGATGCTTGCATACTACAACAATCAGTTGCTCCATGGATGTCGAGTGTTCCAACGTTTCTTCTGAACTTTCAAGCAATGTCAATAGACATTCCAGTACCGTAAGCCACTAGTATAAATCGACAGTATCATTATGTACAAGAGATATACGCATCGATTGTTGTTGATTGTGGCATGGGATGACAATGGGAAAATCCTATCAATGGTCTTTATAATAATGCCGGGGGAGTCAGTAGATGATTGAGATTTCTTCTTGTCTAGGTTGAGGCGGCATATTTGCCCCTAACTTGATATATGCATCATCTCCGATAGGGGACCTAGAATACTAGTCACAAATGAACGGCAAGGAAGCCTTGGGAATCGCGCACACCATAGGTATTGTTTCAAACATGTTGTGGCGAACTATCATGGACAATATGATTCTAATGCTTAACGCACACAAATGATCAACATGGGTATGTATTCGCCGCTTCAATTGAATGATATTTAACCAGTCAGCAGATGTTGGGCATTATGGATAAACTATTCATTTTTCTTGAGAGTGTATGAGCTCTTCAAATACTGTTTCCATGAAATATTAAAAAACTTATGGGGTCATTAACAACACTAGGGTGAGATACCACTCTAACATACCATTTAATCAATTGACACAATCGTATGATAGGAGTCTACGATATGGACACATGACGACAAATCTAACATAATGTATCAATTCCATATTGAAAGGAATGCACCATTTATCGATATGAAAGTATGTGGCTGTCGGTATTGAGTGTTCCATTGAAGTTGTTACCTAATAGATCATTGCGTTGCAAATTAAAAAGACGACCGACATCTACTCGGATACACAACAAAATAGATATTCAGGAAAAGACAAATCAACTAAAGTTATGCAGGTGGTGTCGGAACCCAGTGCATACAATGTTGTCATGTCCACACCAATGGGATAATATAAGGACAACATCTCATTGACCAATTTATTATTTTTTTAACAGAAATCTAATTGTTAATTTTTTTCATTAATATTCAAATTTTTTTGTAATTTGTAAACACACGTTTTTATTATACTATAGAAAATAATACAATATACAACTTTATTCTATTTTTCTCATGCAGACTTGATTTTATAACATAAAATGACAACAACAAAAAATTTTGATGTAAAAACAATATTTATTTTAAAATATTTCATATCCAATATTGGTACAATCTTATTGACTATAACTTAGCTAAATGATTAAAATTTACATGAGAAGTACAAAAAATAAAATAACTCATTCATATCCTTGATCAGAATGTGTGCCACAACGGGGTGGTTTACGCTTGGGTACAGGTTGTGGTTTTGGTTTCTCATCTTTTTCACCTTCGTCCGTGGTTGATTGTGGAGTACTCCTCGATTGCCATGGTGTATCCTCTATTCTAGGAACAAGTGGCTACGAAGATGATCCACTTTAGTAGAATAATGATCCTGGAGATGTTTTCAACACCATCGACATAGGTGTATAACTATATTGTGTCCTATAACCGGTGGCAGAACAATTGGACTTTTGGTCAACACCTCATACATAGACAACCTATACGTAATTGTCAGAATCATCGTCGTCTAAAACGTCGATGGCATCAGTGTGTAATATATTTGGGACGGAGGTGGTGGTCCAAAAATAAAACCTGGCATTAATATAAAAAAGACAAATGTGGTACAAGATGTTATGTTTGTGTAAAAATGACGAGGTTAGTGAAAGCACCAAAATAAGTCAAGCTATACTGATCAGGAGGTGGTGCAGCCATTGGTGTCGGTTCTTGCGTTTGTGTAAATGATGGACCCACCTCAGTAGTTGCTCCAGACCTTGGATCCTAGGAGCCAGTCGTGGCCTCCCCATACGATGTTGCCACCCCTCACCTCTTTTTCTAGTAGATATGACTTGCCATAGTGTCTAAACCATGGCATGTACTCTGGATTATAGGTTATATGTGGAGCGATAATGGCCTTGCAATTGGGTAAAAACTCATACCTATTGTTCCAAATGTTAATATATTTCACGTGAAATTTAGGCAATTTTTCATTTGTTCTCACCTACAAGTCGATATGGTGCATATCTTTGATGTTTTGGGGTATCAACTGAATCATTTGCCTAAACCTGAATTGCCGCATAACTATATCCGATTTGTGTATCTCCACCGTAGCATACACTACCGATGGCATCTTCACGTGCCAGATGTTGGGATTCACCAATAATTCAGACCAGATGCATTCTTTAATTCTTAAATAGGAGTATGACGTCCATTCAAACTATATTAAAATAATAAAAAATTTAGTTATATACTATTAATTTTTAAATCAATTGCGTTAATATTATATAATTCAAATTTAAAAAATACATACCTCATCTTCCAATTGTTAAGCTAACAAAAGTCCTATATCATGAAGCTCCTCTAGTAATCCCACGTAACTCGGCCCATGATTTCATTTATTGAAATAATATGTTAATGCAATAATTTAAAATTTAAATAATTTTATTATGGTAAATATAGGGTTAAATATAAAATTGGTACCTAAACTTGTCCACTTCTCTCAGATTGGTACCTATGGTTTTTTTTTGTCCCAAATTAGTTCCCAAACTTTTTTTCGTCCACTAGTTTGGTACCTGAGACTAATGATGTTACCTTTTTTTACTGACGTGGCAGCGTTAACCAATCGCATGCTACCATGTAGCATCTTATTTGGCATTCTTTTTATTTTTATTTTCTTTTTTATTTTCCCTCTTATTCTTTTTCTTTTTTCTGGGCATGTCTCTTCATCTTCTATTTCTTGTCTCCTTCAACTTGGGTTTTCCCTTTACCCCCCATTTTTGTTTATAATGTTGAATTTTTGAAACTTGGGTTTTCCCTTTTAACCCCCATTTTTGTTTATTATTATTTGGGTTTGGATGCTTTGGGCTCTATTTTACCTTTGTGTTCTCACAATTTTTGTGATAGACAAAGACATTTTCAAGCAAGAAAATGTTAGAGAAACCAGACAAAGTTCAAAAGAGAGGATACGGTCATTGATATTATAAAAAATAATATATATATATATACACACACAAGATTATAAAAGTGGATTAAGAGTTCCTTTTTGAAGATTTTTTAAGATCCCATCACACCTTATTTCTAATAAAGTAGATTAAAAGCTTTAAAAATTCACGCATCAAAATTTTACTTAAGATATGAACAACTTACAACATTTTTTAGAGCAATAACGTTGAGAAAAGTATAAGAGTTTTCATCAACATCTTCCTTGGCAAGCAACATCGTCGTTTGCCTCATGGAATCTGAAAGCCGTGATAACTCTTTAATCGCTTCCATTTCTTTTCGAATCTAAAGATTTGTTTCCTCTTTTGGAACAATCAAAATCAAACAGAGTAATAAAGAAGACTAATCGATTAAACATTAGATCAAGGCAAAATCAATGGTGGTGTAAATCTCTAGAGCAACAATGACATGACATGAAAAATCAACCAAAAAAGAGGATGACAAGCTAAACCCCCTTTTTTGGTTGATTTTTAAGACGATGTCATTGGTCAAAGAGCCTACTGGAGGAGGTCAAATGGTGGCCTAACAACAATGTAGAAGCAAAAAAAGAAAAATAAAGAAGAAAAATGAAGAACAGGGATAAGAAAGATGAAAGATAATAAAAGAATAAAGAATAAAGAAGAAGTGGGGTAAGAAAAAGAAAAAAGAAAAGAAAAAGCTACAAATAGTAGACCACATGGCGGCATGCAATTGGTCAACACTGCCACGTCAGCAAAAAAGTAATGGCGTTAGTCTCAGGTACCAACCTAGTAGTAGGAAAAAAAGTTTGAGTATCAATCTGGGACAAAAAAAAACATAGGTACAAATCTGGGGGAAGTGGATAGGTTCAGGTACTAATTTTATATTTAACCCATAAATATATTATCTGATGAACTTTACCCTTTTATGAGTAAGAATGTATAAATGTATAAGGGTAGTCCACTCGAGGACGTAAAAATGGCAATCGGTACCATGCCCATTATTGCAATAGTAGCATGCAACCATTGATTTTAATTTTTTATGATTCCATTGCTCTACACATCTCCCGGTACAACGTTGCGAACACGTTTGGCCCCAACTGAGTTCGTCCACTTCTCTAAAGTCTACGAGTTTTAGCAACCACCTTAAATGGACAAGATTTCGTGATTTATCAAGTATTAGGAGATCCCTGATTATCATAAGAATGTACGCCCGAGCGTGCTGTTCTCTTTGGACTTCACTCGATTCTGCATAGAGCCCACCAAAATTTCTTTTCAACCAATTCATATCTATCCGGGTTCCATAAATCGTTTCAGAAACCCTCCCTAAAAGTTGCTTGCATACATCTCTCCAATCGGTTGCGACAACTGACCCAGTCACTACTGGCTCATTCACCGGTAACCAGAGCTATAACTACACGTCCTCGAGTGTGATAGTACACTCACCGCATGGAAGATGAAATGTATGCGTCTCGAGTCTCCACCTTTCCACCAATGTGCTTACAAGTGTGCGGTCCAATTTACACCCCTTACCCATACAGGCCATGTGCAAAAATCTCGCATCTCTCAAGTATGGTTCGATTAAGGACGATGAAGGAGCGGGTAGATTATGAATATATGTCTCCAAAATCCTATCTTCATACTATATATATAATACAAAATATTAAATTTTATTATAACAAGAAAACATTTAGATTAAATTAGACTAAATATAATAAAAAAAAAATTTCTTACCATTTACAATTGATAGGCCGAAATGTGCTTGTTATCTAAACGAATTAAAGATTTTGTCGTTACTAATTTTAAAAAATACGAAATAAATTGTAATAGAATAAATAATTTTAAAAAGACCTTAATACAATTTTAATTAAAAAAAAAAGAGTTGAGAGAGGAATAAAAATTGAGTGAGAAATTAATAGAGAATTGAGAGAAATTTGAAAGAGATTTGAGGATGTGAGAAAGAGATAGTTGAGATTGAATTGAAAAAAAGAGAAAGAAAGGAAATAAGGGTTTATATATAAATATAAAAAAAATGGGTCATAAGTGGGAGGTCAATGGCTATTTAAATAGTCGTTGGGGTAGGGTAGATGCTGTGAAAAATGCTTTCAGCTAGAAGCGTTTTTAGCTGATGTGGTAGAAAACACGTCCAACTGAAAGCGTTTTCTTATAAATCCGTTGAAAACGCTTCCAATTAAAAAAATTTTCGTTATTTTGGCCTAGCCTAGTAAATTTTTTAAAAAATTGGCCTAATTCGATAACTTAAAAAAAAAAAGACATTTTTGAGAAATTGACCTGAAAATATTAAGGGCATTCTTTGTTAAAATTGTAGTGAGGATGATGCACAATAAGGGATATGTTATTTCCTTTCAAAATTCATAGATCTAAAATCATACCTTGAAACAGCTACAGAGGAAACAAGTGTAGTAAAGGCCTGACTCCTGAGGACCCTAATAACTTATATTAAGAAATTATATATTTACAAAATACATATTTAAAATTAACGTATAAAAATTATATTTATTTTAACACATAAATATATCACATTAAAAATAATAAAATATATAAATTTTTATTAACTTTTTTAGAAAATAAAAAAATAAAATGTTATTAAATAATATAATTTATTGACTTATGAGTAAAAAACTTTCAATAAAAAATTAAAAAATCATTTAATTTCTCAACAAAATTTAGACCTTCTGTTAATTTGATCGAGTTTCACGTTGGATGACAGATCAATTGGATGAATATCATACTGATGTGAAAAAATTGAGCTTTTTACTCAAATAATATAAAAATAATTAATTACGAAAAAGGTATAGAAAATAGAATAATTACAAAAATAGGTATTTATTACAGTATTTGATGGTGCCACCTTATATATTAGCGGCACTAGATAAAAATGTGATGATCTAAAAATTCTAGAGACCTTATATGTAAATTTTCAGTTTTAATTAGGTGCTAAAAAACTGCTTGAAAGGTGACGCCTAATAGTACGACGGCGCCAAATTTTAAAAGGTTAAATTTCACCTTAAACCCCCGTATTTATTATTAATTTTATCTTCCTTTAACACCAAAAATAGATTGACCTCTTGTCAATTAGTTTAAAATGTTTTTCTACCAAAAGGTATTTTTGTAAGTAAGCCAATTTCAACTTGAAATAAATTTTATTTATTTTTCAAAAAATATTTTTATTCTTCAAATTATGTTTGACATAATAGTTAACGGTGTATATAGTAGTTTTCTTTCTCTCTCATTATATTTAGAAACTATAAATTTAACTAATAATTATAATTTATACATAATAAGGTTTTTCTAAAACTTTTATAACTATAATTTTATACCGTATCTGTAAATCAAATTGATGATAAAATTATAAATATTTTTTAAAAAAATAAATAAATTTTTTTCAGTTAGAATCGGCTTACTTACAAAAATACTTTTTAGTAGAAAAACTTTTTACACTAATTGATAAGAGGCCAATCTATCTTTAGTGTTAAAGGAGGATAAAAATTAATAATAAATAAGGGGGTTTAAGGTGAAATTTACCCCTTTAAAATTTGGTGCCACCATACTAGAGGTGTGCATGGGCCTGGCTACCCGACCCGGCCCGAAAGCTCGCCTGAAAAATGGGAGGGTTTGGGTAAAATTATAGGCCCAAAATATGGGTTTGGGCAAAAAAACGAGGCCCGTTTAGAAAATGGGCCGAAATTAAGTAAACCTTTCTTGGCCCGGGCTAAATATATATTTATTTTTAATTATATTTACATTTTATTTTTAATTTTAATATAACCACTTTTTATTATATTTTTAATTTGTGTATTCTTTTAAGAATTGTTTGTCTCATTTTTTATTTATTTCTTATTTTAATATTTGTTTTTATGTTTTTAAATGTATTTGATTTATTATATTTTAAATTTTTTTATTTAATGAAATAAGCTAAAAAAAATTTAATATGGGCCGGGCTGGGCTGGGCTCGGGCTTAACAATTTTATTTCAGGCCGGGTTTGGACAAAATTTTAGGCCCATATTTCGGGCCGTGCCCGGGCCTAAAAACGGGCCTAAAATTTTGTCTGGGCCCGGCCCGGCCCATGCACACCTCTACACCATACTATCCGGCACCATCCTTTTGAAGCATTTTCTCAGCACCTAATTAAAATGGAAAATTTTCATATAAGGTCCCTAGAGTTTTTAGATCATTACATTTTAGTCTGGTGTCACTAATATATCATGTAGCATCGTCAGAACACTGTAGCAAATGTCTATTTTTGTAATTATTCTATTTTCTATGCCTTTTTCGTAATTAATTATTATTTTTATATTATTTGAGTAAAAGAATTGGAAAAATTCCATCTCAACTAATTTTTTTTAAAAAATTAAAATTCTAAAAAATTATTTTTGAAATAATTATTTAAAATCTTTTTAATATATGAAACTTTCCTTCTATAAACTCACCAAAAAAGCAGTCATACACTGGAGATTAATTCAAATGGGTCCATCACTCATCACGAACAACCATTTCATGGAAACAAACAATCATAAACTACCAAAATAGCAAAATAATACCAAAAAACCAAATCATGTCATGCATATTTCAGCAGTCATTCAAAGATTTTGAACCTTCATTTAATTTCTGATGAATTATCATCTGCGTTAATCTACATCCATCAAATTTATCCATACATTGTTGGAAGTAGGCATCTGTTTATGTCAATTATCAGCTATAAAAGAGATGGTTCTATGAACACTTTATGCACCGAAAACAATTCATCAAACACTTGGAGATCATTCAAAGAAAAAAAAAATGTCTATTAAATCTGCTATCTCACTTACACTGATTGGCTCTGTGCTTTTGATGATGCTACTTTCGGGTATTGATGCCGGTGGCATCGCAATCTACTGGGGTCAGAATGGAAACGAGGGCACATTGGCTGAGACTTGCGCAACAGGCAACTACGACTTTGTGAACATAGCATTCCTTCCGACATTTGGCAATGGCCAGACTCCAATGATCAACCTTGCTGGTCATTGTGATCCTTATACCAATGGATGCACTGGTTTAAGCTCCGACATCAAATCATGCCAAGCAAAAGGGATTAAAGTAATGCTTTCACTTGGAGGAGGAGCAGGAAGCTATTACCTCACCTCATCAAAGGATGCTCGACAGGTCGCGACATATTTGTGGAACAATTTCTTGGGGGGACAATCTGCGTCCCGTCCTTTTGGTGATGCGGCCTTGGACGGAATCGATTTTGACATCGAAGGTGGAACGAACCAACATTGGGGTGATCTTGCAAGGTACCTTTCAAGGTATAGCAAAAATGGTAAGAAAGTATACTTGACAGCAGCCCCTCAGTGTCCATTCCCTGATGCTTGGATTGGGGATGCCCTTAAAACCGACCTTTTTGACTATGTTTGGGTACAATTTTACAACAACCCTCAATGCCAATACACGGAAGGCGATATTAAGAACCTGGAAGATGCATGGAAGCAATGGACTACAGATGTTAATGCAACCCAAATTTTCTTAGGACTTCCTGCATCACCTGAAGCAGGTGGTAGCGGCTTTATACCAGTGTCAGATCTTACTTCACAAGTACTTCCGGCCATCAAAGGTTCGGCAAAGTATGGCGGGGTGATGCTGTGGTCAAAGTACTATGATAATCAAAGTGGATATAGTTCTGCCATTAAGAATGATGTGTAGAAGAGGTTGTCTCTTCGATGTATTTGTGTGTATATTTTAATGTAATGGAAGCATGTATTCCATATATAAACCTTGTCATCCTTTCTGATGATCGAACTTAAAACCTGATACCAGAGTTGTGAGTTGATCATTCAAAACCTATGTTTCATAAATCCAAGAATAGTGACCTAAAATTACCAACGACTTATATGTATGCATCTATCACGTTGGATCATGGTGTTCCAAATGGCCAAATGTTAATACAGAATGGTTATAGATATTGAGATTAAAACTCATACATATTTTTATCACCAAAAAAAAAAAATCCGTACATATTTGATGTCTCTTTTTAATAAGGACTACATAATCTATAGGTATAACTAGACTATGTTTCACGCTCATAATCACGTATATTTATTTAACTAGTCTGTATTTTCTTGCATTGGTTGTGTATATGTCTAAAAAGTTGTTAAGAAAATGTAAAAATAAAAATCAATGAAGTTTCTAAAAAATTCTCACCTTAATCTGTTAATTAAAATAATTAATTAAGTTCCTCCATTCACGTTGACCATTAAAATAAATTGACACGTCAATTAGATGGTGATCGTGGCAGCTTTAGATTTAATTTAATATTTTTTTATAAAAATATTAAAAATCATAAAAATAGAAAAAATATTAAAATATTAAAATTGACATAAATTTATTAAAATTATAAAAATCTAATAAATTATAAAATTAATAAAACCTAATTAAAATATTTAAAATTAAAAAATTATTAGAATTCTTAAAATTATAAAAAAAATACTAAAATTGGTATAAACTTATAAAAAAATATTTCAAAAAATCATAAAAACTTAAACTGGACTGGTTAGCTTAAAAGCCATTAGATTGGTTTGTTGGAAATTATGGACATCACATATATAATAAGGATAATTACATGTTATTATTTACTATCATGATAGGTTAGCTAAATTAAAAGTGATCTATTTTGGTTAAAGTTTTATTGGGCTTTAATTATTAAATAAAGTATGTGTCAATTATGTGTAAATACTCTAGTAATTGAGTTCTAATAAAATTCTAATTAATGATGGGCTAATTAGAAATTAGAACTAATATGACAAGGTTATAAATATTATGGTTATGGTCCCCAAATTACATACAATATATTTTTTCTAATATCCCATCCTTAGGAAAAAGAGAGCAAATATTCTATGAATTTCTTGTGTGCTAATTTGAAAGATCAAATCCCTAAGATACGTGGATTTCAAGGAATTTATGGATTTAGGTACGCTTCCGCGTCTAGTTTTGTTCTTAATTTATTCTTGATGATTTGACATAATATATCCTAATTTATAATTTTAATTTTATATTAGATATTATTTAAAATTCTAACAGGGTTGACTTGGGAACTGGGTGGTTGAACCAAATTTTTTATTTTTTAATATTTTTATCAAACCAAAATTTTATTATTCAACTATTAGCATATGTCAAAATAAAATATTTTGACCAAGGTTTTTAGAACCGGATCGGTGGTTAAACTAATTAGGCCATTGGTTTGCCATCTCAACTGATCCATTCAGTTCAATTAAATAAAATATTAAAAAAAATCTGATCAATTGTCCAGTTCCCAAGTCAACTAGTCTAATAGCTTTCTCCAAGCCGATATGCTTGTTGATTTTCGTCGAATCGGTCCAACCAATTGATCCGGTCTAGTTCAAGTTTTTATGTTTTTTTTTTCTAATTTTTACAAGTTTATATCAATTTTAATATTTTTTATATTTTTATATTTTTTGATAATGTTTTTCTGATTTTTTATATTTTTTTATGCTTTTTAATATTTTATAGGAAAAGTATTATAAGAATAGATAAATATATATTATATAAAAAAAAGTAACATCTAACAAAATTAAATACGAAATTGTAAGGGCAAGAAATTAAATGAAAATGAAAATTTTAGTAAGTAATGAAAATAAATTAAAATAAATAATGTAACTTATAAGATGATTCGACAAATTTAAATCCACAAGAAAACTAAATACAATTAAAGAAAATTAATACATAATAATAAAAACATAATTAAATGAATAATAATAATAAAACAATCATATTGACCTGAATTATCATTATTAAAAAAGTTAATATTAATATAAATATAAATTTCCATTCATGGTTCTCCAGTATACATGCTATCCAACTAATAATGTAACATCTAAGTTGATAAAAAATTATATCTCCTCAACTAAAATTTAAAATTTTGAATGAAGGAAATTGTTTGAATTATTGCAAAAATTATTTAATGGTTTGATTTATTTAAATTTCACAGATAAATTTTCCTTTTAAATATTGACGCTACGTTTTGATTAGTTACGATGAAGTTAAAAACAAATTTCATATCCTTACTTATTATAATTAGTTGAAAGAAGAAAATCATTTTAATATCAGAATGTTATTTAAGATTACAACGAGTCCTAGAAAAGCTACTGCAGGCTTAATTCACTACTTGGACCCTAAACAATACTTCTTTTTTCTTTTTTAGAAACAAAAATACTTCTTTTTTCATTTTAGTATCTAAATACCTTTTTTTTTTTTATTTTGGTACCTAAAGTATCAATTTCCTTCATTTTTTTTCCATTTTGTAACCGCCATTAAATAAATCCATTAGACAACTTTAGTAAATAAAAAAGCGTCACATGACATGTTTTGGTTAGTGAAAAAATGACGCGTCATAATTAAGTTTATTTTAAAATAAAATTATTAAATTTAAATTAAAATAAAAAAAAACTATAATATCAAATATTTAAATATTAGAAAACATTTTTTGCTTTGACCCACCATTGACCAGTGTTGACTAAATTTTGATCAATGTTGACTAATCATGGCACTATTAGAACACATTATGTATTTTTTTTATTTTTAATATTATATATATTATATTAATTAAAAATGAAAAAATTTACGTACAATATATATATATATATATATATATATATTTCTCAAGATGAGATATCACTTAGTTTATTAGATAGCATAATTCAATCACCACTAGACTAAATTCTAATGAAGGAAATAGTTTTTCAACACGTTATTTTTTATGAGTATTTCTTGCAAGTTTACCAAAATATAAGAATAACTATTAAATTATGTAAAAGAATTTAGTGAGGTTTCCTCATCTCCAAAACACAAAATAAATCATTCTTCCCAATCTACTTTTTTAACTCTGTAATGTGAGTTCAAAAATTCACACGTCTCCTTTCTCTTATATATATATATATATATCTCTCTCTCTCTCTTATAAAACACTTCTTATCATCTCAATCCTATTTAATGAATTTAAAAATAAATATAAATATAATTAATGTTTTTATAAAATCTTTATTATTTACTAATATAATTATTATGTAACAAAATGAAAATCTAATATATATTTTATTATTTATTTTATACAGAAAAATATAACTTATAGTCTTTAGTAGTCTTTTTTACATTCTCAACTCACGGCTACAGTTACGTTTGAATTTATATACATATCTTATCATTAATTTTAATCTCATTACTATAGTACTCAATCTCTCCACTACTAATCTCACTGCCCAACTAAAGTCACATTTGTTTTTTTATATCAATTTGCATAAATTTGTTAAATAAATATTTTTTAACCCGCATCTTGAGTGTGCCATTATGTAATAATAATAAAATAGTTAATGGTAAACTAAATCATTAATCACTCTAAAATTAGGTGATTCCTATTTTGATCACTCCATTTTTTTTGGTTATTATTTTTCTCTCTTCTCTCCTTTTCTTTATCTCCTCCCTTCTAACTTGAGAACCCTGGTTGCTGCCTCCTTAAAAGTGTTGTCGTTGCTTCCATCCAACCATCTCTAGCAAGCTCAAAAATAGAGAGCCATCATTAAAATCAGGCCATGTTGATGACAGGATTAAGAGATTGGAGCACAAAATTTCTGAAGCTTTGGGAGTGACTTTTGAGAAATTGAATCCTATAGATTTAAAGAGGAGGTTTTGGGCTTCACTTTAGTAAATTGGACAAATTTTTTTTATAACGGTTCGACATTTCTACTTTTGAAAGGTGCTATAGTAAAAAAAAAATAATTGCAATCGTGGCGCACTGCTGTGCTGCTAAATGCAACAGCATCAACGCCCCAGAAGATCCCATAGGCATCTTAGAAACCAATCGTCGCCCTCCACGTTTTCCTGTCTTCTCCTTCCGCATCATCCAAAAATGTCTCCTTGATTAACTATATTCCAATCCCACACTCTCTTTGAAATCTCCACCTTTTTTCTCCTAAAATTTCCTTCTTCCCATGGCTTCCTCCACGGTTCCGATCGGTGTTGCTGTCTCTGCCCCTTCTTCTTTTCTTTCTAATCGGAGAACATCCGTTAGATTTTCGGAATTTCGTGGTCTCAAGATTAAACCCAGGTTGGCGTCGCTGACTCAGTCCACCAGATCGGCGATTCAGGATCGGCGTCGAGTCGGACGTGTTGTTTGTGAGGCTCAGAACACTGCTGTTGATGGTGAGTTTCGTTTGTTTTCGGTATAAATTAATTTGTTTCTCTGTTTTAATTGTTTTTCTTATGCTTTTCTTTTTTTAGTTTGATTGGTTGCTTGGAAAGTGAAAGAAAGCGGGAGGAAATAGAAAGGATTATTGAGCGTAAATGAAAAAGAATTAGGTTTAAGTAAAAATCAAACCTTCGTAGTTGAAAATTTGATTGTTTTATCTAGCTATAAACTAGCTTAACAGTGAGTTCACCTATGTTTAAACTTTACTTTGCTTACTAAATAAGTTTCATTGGAATTAATTGTTTGTATTTGTAGAAAGTTTGTAATTTTCTTTAAGCTTTAAACAAGTAATTATAGGTTAAAGTATTTGGACTTGGATGTGAATATCAAATTTAGATGTAAATTTCTTCTTCTTGCTTGTTCTCAAATGAAACAGGATAATGGTACAACAGCGTAATCATTTTGTTACTTTCCATAAACCTTCAAATTTGAGGAAATTTATGGCCATGCTTCTTTCCTTGGATTCTGATTTTATATATATATATGATTAAGCTAGTTCTTGAAATTTGCAGTGCCAGCAATTAAGGATGAAACATGGCAGTCACTAGTTCTTGATTGTGAATTGACTGTTCTGGTTGAATTTTGGGCTCCGTGGTGCGGACCTTGCCGTATGATCCACCCCATAATCGACGAGCTGTCGAAGCAATATGCTGGGAAGCTCAAATGTTACAAAGTTAACACCGACGAGAGTCCCAACATCGCAACACGATATGGAATCCGAAGCATTCCGACTGTTATGATCTTCAAGAGTGGGGAGAAGAAAGATGCAGTGATCGGTGCCGTTCCGAAGTCGACATTGACAACTTGCATCGAGAGATTCTTGTAGGGTTGGTTAGAAAAATCTCTGTTATATTTTTTCCCCTAGAGTTAAGCTCTTTGCAAATCAGTATAACTTGCAGTGGCTGATGTTATGATAGTGTATCTGAAATAAACTCGTCCGCGCCCCTGTATAGTTCTGCTGAAGATGCTGTATTTTGCCTGTCTTAGTTAATGCTAATCAGTTGTATGCTGCTTGTACCTGACAATTCATATACAGGTATCATGTTCATATATTTTATAATAGTATAATTGTGTTTTAATGTATTTTTTATTTAATTTTGATATGATAATACTAGGTATTCCATAGATTTTAAGATATTTGTGTATTCAACTATCCATGTCATGTTTGGTGATGCTTCCTTGTACTCGTTATATATATATATATATATATATATATTATCTGTTTATATAATGTAACTGTGTCGTCTGTAAATTATTAATTTACTATTAAGTTGTAATAGGATAGTTCTAATTATATATATATATATGGTGTATTCATGATAAAATAAAATAGAAATAATGATAAATTTAGCTCCCTATAATTACTTTTTATGTCACTTTAGTATTTTTTTTCTTTTTTTTTAAGTTTTTCATTTACAAAAAAGCATACTGAATTGTTAAAATTTTACCAATACTTACATCATAGTATACATGTACATCATTGTTAATTTGGGAAATTTAAAAAATAAAAAATAAATTTATGTTTTTTTTTTTTAATTTTTTATGAAATACATATAGACTGGTAGTAGGTTGTAAAATTTTAACAAACTAGCTAATTCTTTTACCCAAAAAAATTAATTAAAATTTAAAGGGTGGAGGTTAAAATGATTTTAAAAAAATTAAAATCAAAGTCACAAAAGAAATAAATGTTAAGGAGTTAAATTTATCATTAAATCAATAAAGATATAAAATCAATTTTATGAGTTTAATAAAATTTGCTAGTAATATTGTATTATATATTTATTAAATTAATTGCCATTTATTATAAATGTTTAATATATTTTAACATTCTAATGAAAGAAAAGTTAAATTAATTGAACCAAATAATTTCTCAGTCAAAATTAGATGTTAATACCATATAGGTTCTTTGTTGATGTGACAATAGTAATCATATTTCCTAAAAGAATTATTATTTCAAAAAATATATATAATTAGTTTATTAAAAATATTAGAATAAAAAGTAAATACTTCTAAAGTAATAGTAAATTTAAACAAAGTCTGCTACCACTAGCACGTCTCTGTCTGCCGCCACTGGCAAGATTTTTAGGTTTTCCTTGGTTTTGGTGTTACTGGTTTTTTCTTTGGTTACTGTTATTAGCGAAAGCTTTGTGTTCTCAAGTATAGTAGGTTTCATTCGTTTTGGGGCTGTTTTTGAGAAACAATGGAGGAGTAATTAGCCCAACTTTCAATTAATGAAAAAGAGGAGGAAGCTATTCAAATTCAAGTCGATCCTGATTTGGGAACGGAGGATGGTCAGTTTCAATTGGTGGGTTGTTTCCTCACAGCAAGCATAATCCGTTTTCCAGCCATGAAGAGTACGATGGCAAATTTGTGGCATCCGGTTAGAGGCGTTCGTATTCGAGATATGGGTGAAAAACGGTATTTGTTTCAATTTTTTCATGTTATGGATATGGACAGTGTTTTAAGAGGCTCACCTTGGACATTTAATAGCCTTTGTTGATACTTTACAAATTGAATTGGGGGGAGGATCCGCTGCAGATTCCTCTTATTTGGACGCCTTTTTGGGTTCAGATACATGATTTGCCTGTTGGTTTATTTTCTGAAAATTTGGCAATGCAACTAGGTAAGTTCTTGGGTAATTTTGTGGAATATGACGTTGCAAATCTGGGGAAAGACAATAGGAATTTTATGCGCATAAGGGTAGAAATTGATATAAGACGTCCTTTGAAGCGAAAGAAGCAAATCTCTTTCGGTGGGAGGCGTTCATATGTCTTTTTTAAGTATGAGCGTTTATCACTTTTCTGTTTCTATTGTGGAAGATTAGGACATAGTGATTCGTTCTGTGAAGCGAAAATGACTCTTGGTGTGGAAGTTGCTGATATGGGTTGGGACTTATCTTTACGTGCGCAATCTAGAAGGGCTTTGATAATAAATAGTGTTTGGTTACGAGAGGAAGGGGTTAGAGGTATGAGAGGATTTGGTAAGGAAAATGGGGGAGTCGGAAGGGGTCAATGGAAGGGGGAATGTAACACGAATTATAGGAAGTTTATTGATCCAATTCTTGGATTTAATTTGGGAGGAGTTCCACCAGAAAAAGGTAAAGGAAAGGTGAAAGTACTGTCAGATTATGATTCGAATATGATAGAGCATGATTTGGAGGATATAACTATTATAGGGGAGGAGGGGAAGAAGAGGCCTAGAGGAGAGTTTGATGATGTTATGGGAAAAGGAGAGATGGAAAATGTCATGGTAAGGAGTAGGAGAACAGGGGATCTTCATTATTTATCATCGGCAGCTGCCAAAAGGTAAGCCGGCAGGGAGCAATGAAAATCTTAAGCTGGAATATCCGTGGATTGGGGAGTCCACGGGCAATTCGAAGACTTCAGCACTCGCTGAGGGTTCATGATCCCCAAATAGTCTTCTTTATGAAGACTAAACTTGGCAAAAATAGGATAGGAAGAGTTCGAAAGAGCTGTGGTTTTGTGAATAGGATTGAAGTGGAGGTGGTGGGGACAAGAGGTGGTTTGTGTTTGGCATGGAAAAATGATGTACAAATCACGCTTCAAAGCTTTTCTAATAGGCACATTGACGTGATTGTGGATGATAATGAAAGAGAGGTTCAATGGAAATTCACTGGATTTTATAGAACTCCGTTTGCACGAGATAGAGAGGATTCGTGGACAATGTTAAAAAATTGTTATAAACAGGATGGCATCCCTTAGTTGGTTTGTGAAGATTTCAATGAAATTATGTATGGATTTGAAAAGAAGGGGGGTGTCCTTAGAGAAGAAAGGAGAATGGAACGGTTTCGTGAAGTTCTTGAGTATTGTCAACTGTTTGATGTGGGTTATTATGGGAGGTGGTTTACTTGGGAGAGAGGTAATCTTCCAGAAACAAACATTCAAGAACGGCTGGATAGGAGTGTTGCTAATGAGAATTGGATTTCTTTGTTTCCCGGGATAAAGACTTAGCATCTGGTACATTCATTTTCTGATCACTGTCCACTTCTGATTGACACTAAGAAGGAAGAGATACGAAGGATGGACAGGCATTTCAAATTTTAGGCTTGGTGGATCTTAGAAGATTCTTTTTTAGATGAAGCAAAATGCTTATGGGAGGTGTCAACAGGTGGTTTTTTGGATAAATTGGCAGATGTAAGACTTGGATTAGCAAAATGGGCTAGTAAGTTACAAAGAAGGAGAAAATGGAGAAAGGATTTTCTAACAGACAAGCTGTCTAAGTTGATTGAGGCTAAAAGAGATGATAATAATTTGGCTGAACTGATTGACACAAAGATTCAACTAAATTTTGAAATTGACAAAGATGAACGTTACTGGGAGCAAAGGGCAAGAGTCAACTGGTTAACATTGGGTGACAAGAACACATCTTTTTTCCATAGCAAAGCAACACAGAGAAAGAGGAAAAATCAGATTCACAAGCTGCGAAGTGAGAGTGGTGGGGAATCGGGCGATATTCAGGAAATGGAGAGTATAGCGTGATTATATTTTCAGTGTTTATTCACATCAGGGATCATGGGAAGCTATGATCATTTGTTATCGGGTATAGATTGCTGTATTTCCGAGGAGGATAATAGACAGCTTACAATGCCATACACAAAGGACGAGGTTCGAGCGGCTTTGTTTGATATGCAACCCACGAAGGCACCCGGCGAAGACGGATTTCCAGCTCTTTTTTATCAAAAATGTTGGCATTTTATGGAAGAGGACGTTGCTGATTTCTGTTTACCTTTATTGAATGGAGGCATGGAGGTTAGTCCAATTAATTCAACTTATATTGTGTTGATCCCAAAAATTAACAACCCCTCCAAAATGACTCATTTTCGTCCCATTAGTCTATGCAATGTCATTTATAAAATTATGGCCAAAGCTATAGCAAATAGATTCAGAGATGTTATTGATAAGTGTATCGACAGTGCGCAAAGTGCCTTTGTACCAGGAAGACTAATCTCTGACAACATATTACTAGCATATGAATTATTGAACACACTAAAGCATAAGAGAATGGGGAAAAAGGATATATGGCTGTTAATTGGACATGAGTAAAGCATATGATTGGGTTGAATGGAAATTCATTAAGGAAATAATGTTGCGAATGGGATTTGCTCAAAGCTGGGTTAAATCTATTAAAAACTGTGTATCTACAGTTTCTTATTAGGTTGTGCTTAATGGAAACATTGGAGAAAAGTTTCGTCCTACTAGGGGGCTATGACAAGGTGATCCGCTGAGTCCCTTTCTTTTCTTAATATGTGGGGAGGGTTTATCTAGTCTTATGAGATTGGCGTTGAAAGTAGGAGTTTTGAGAGGCGTCAAAGCAAGCAGAAGTGGTCCACAGGTTTCTCATTTATTATTTGCAAATGACTGCATTCTGTTCGGCGAGGCGTCTAGGAAAGGAGCTATGATTTTTAAGGAGATCTTAAGCGAGTACAAAATTTACTCGGGTCAGTACGTAAATTTCGACAAGTCTAGGGTCTTTTTTAGTAAAAACACACAAGTAAGAGAAAGACAGACCGTAGTCAGTTTATTGAGAGTTCAAAGTTTCGAAGAGCCAGAACGCTACCTAGGATTACCGAATATGATTGGGTGGAAAAAAAATGAGTCTTTTCAGGATTTGAAAGATAGATTTAAGAAGCGAATTGAAAGTTGGAGTACCAGATTCCTCTCCCAAGGTGGAAAAGAGATTTTCATTAAAGCCGTGTTACAATCCATACCGATATACTCAATGGCGTGTTTTCTACTTCCAAAGACGTTATGCGATGAGTTGGAGGGTATTGTTGCGAAATTCTGGTGGCAAAAGGGCCGGGGTAAGGGGGAATCCATTGGTGTAGTTGGAAAAATCTTTGCAGCTTGAAAGAAAATGTGGGTTTGGGTTTTCTTATTTTGAGCCAGTTTAATGTTGCATTATTAGCCAAACAGGGTTGGCGGCTTTTTCAATATCCGAATTCTCTTTTAGCTCAAGTTTTAAAAGTAAAGTATTATCCAAGCTCAAGTTTTTTAGAAGCACAGTTGGGAAACTCACATTCTTTTACCTAGACGAGTATTTGGGCAGCAAGGGGACTTCTTTTCAAAGGGCTTAGTTGGAGAGTTGGGAGGGGAAATGAAATTTTGATCTGGACCGATAGATAGATTCTAGGGATTGAGCTTGAAGTGTTACATAACAGAGACGACAATGGAGATCTAAAATTAGTGTCTGATATAATCGATAGTACCCAAAAGAAGTGGAAAGTGGAGGTTATAACAACTACCTTTAGAGCGGATGTTGCTCAGAGAATACTGCAGATTCCTCTTGCGACTGATGATTGCAATGATATGCAAGTGTGGAAATATGAGCATTCGGGCGAGTTTTCAGTACGAAGCGCCTATAAACTATTACAGGATGCTAGCATAGATCCTAGTAATTATTTATTACAAACAGTGACTAAAGAATTCTACAGGAAGTTATGGAATTTTCAAATTGCGGAAAAAATTTTAATTTTTGTATGGCGGATCTCCTGGAACTACATTCCTACACTTGCTAATCTTAGGCATAAAAAAGTGACTTCGAATACTGTTTGCCCTCGGTGCCGATTGGAAGAGGATGATAACTGCCATGTGTTCCGAAAATGTCCTATAAGCAGTGAAGTTTGGGAAAATCTTAATATGAGTTGGGTGCTGTCAAATACAAACTAAGATACATGGTCGTGGCTCACCTGGGCATTTGGAAGGAGTACTAAGGAACAGATCCGAATGTTCTGCTGCGCTCTATGGTTTATTTGGGGCTCGCGTAATCAAGTAGTTCATGAAAGAAAGATTATGTCAGGTAAGGACATTTCGCAACAAATACAGAGTTATTTACTTGAAATCGAAAGAATAAGGAGAAAAATCATACCTATGTAGCCCCCAGAACCCGAACACGAGGAGAGGAGGTAATGAAGGAAACAATACAGTTTGATGCAACCTTCGATAGTAGAAACTCCAAATTGGCATCAGGATTGGTTGTTTGCAATCAGAGAGGGGAGATTAAAGCTTCAAAAATAGTCATTCATACCGATGTCTCATCTCCGTTTGTAGCAGAGGCATATGCATGTTTGCAGGCAGTCAAATTTGGTATTGCAATAGGGTTAAAATCAGTTGAGATTTTGGGGGATTCGAAAACAGTGATCAGAAAATGCCAGAAGACGGTTAGGGATAAATCTATTATTGGGGCCATTATAAATGACATTTAGAGAATCAAAGATCGATTTCAAGAAATCTCGTTCCGATTTATTCAAAGATCGGATAATTTTCAAGCACACAGAATAGCAAAGGAAGCATTAGAGAGTAGGGTAAAAGTGAACCTGGAGAGGGGGAGGACGAATTGCAGAGGCTTCACTTCTGAGGAAATTTGGGCACAAAACCCAGATTGAAAATGGTTGCAGGTGATATGAAACGGCAATGATAGCAATTAATGGAAAAATGGTTGGAAAATGCTATTGACTGAACAGATTGGACGTTTCAGCATGAAAAGGCGGTATGGAAATGGTGTCCAGGCTGTTTTTGAAGTGACTGGGAAAGGATTTTTGGTTTGCTTAACTTTTTTAGTTTCGTTGTTTCTTAATTATTTATTTTAGTTGTTAATTTTCCTGCAATGGGCTACTTATTAAAGTTGACTTACGTAGCCTATGTTCTATTGTTTTGTTTTCACAAGACTTTTAAGCCCACAGTTTTTGGGCTATAGCTTTCCATTTATTTTTTAATAAATCCCAGTCAAATTTTATTCAAAAAAATATATTATAATAAAAATATGAATTAAGATTTTATAAGAAAACATTTAATTCGAATTTGATTATTATATTTTTAGTATCAAAATCAAGTTTTTTTTTTTTTTTTGAGTTCCGGGCTTTTTTGAAATTGAATTTTTATAAATTTTGAGTTAAAACTTGTTTGTGTTTTTATGTTTAGTTGTTTTGAGCTGAAGTTTTTTTGGTAAGATTTTTTTTGTTGTATAAGTTAATTTGGTCACTTTTTATTTTTTTTTTCTTTGGTTAAGAGTCTTCATATTTTTCATAAATTTGAAATTTAGTTTTAATATTTTTATTTTTAGGAATTTAATTCTTATAAGATTTTAAAATTTAAGTCTAATTCCTAATTTTATTCATTTTTTAATTAAATTTATTGATATAATATTTTAAAATAATAATTAAAAGAATATTAAAATTTAACAAATAAATAAATAAAATTAGAGTTGAACCTCAATTTTAAAACATAAAAATAAAAGAACTAAATTTTAAATTTTAAAAAATTTCAAAGACTACTTGAAGTAGTCTCCTTTTATGCTTTGGCTTTTCTCCAAATCAAACTCATCCGAGGGGATAAGTATGAGGGTGACGATACATGAGCATGTGAAGAAGCCAGTTCAGCCCATAAAGTGTCCCATCAATTCATCATATAATCTTAATGTCTATAATTAAAGTCCAGTGGCTATAGAAGTTAAAATTTCCCCTTGGCGTCTCTCAGTATACTTCCAAAAACCCATATCTAATGTCACCATCTCTTCTCTCACTGCCCTCCACATTTCATTTCTTACTTCTATTCCTTCTTTAAGGGAAAAAAATTACATTTATAAATATTTGAAAAATATCCCCACCTTAAATCTGATAAACAAAAATACTAAACCACTAACACTTATGGTTAAATTAGGAATAAATGTTATTTTTAAAAGTTAATTGGGTGATTAAGTCGATTTGTAGCATATTTATTGAAATAGATCAGTTTTAGAGAGAAAGAAGAAAACACATCTAGCTGAACGCATTTTCACCCAATGATAATATCCTCCAACGACCGAATACCCGGACGATCGAATTGCCAATCATCATAAAAAGAAACATCTAGTTTTTATTTCTATATGAACCCAAATATTTTCCTCCTTTTTTTATTCAAATCCATTTCTATCAATTCTCTCAAGGATTTAGTTCTAAAATTTTGATTAAAATTCACTCAAGTTCATCTTGATTTAATTCTATTTTTCGATTTTTATTTGTTTTAATTCAAGTTTGGAATGACAAATACTCTTATTCGTTTCGATGACAACCACAATTTCGCGATTCAATTGCAAATAGTAAGAAAATATTTCTAAGATTTTTAATTTTATTTAAGTTTATTATTAAGTTGTTAAATTGTTTTTTATAACCAGGTTGAAAATCAAATTTTGGAGACATGTATACACATTCTATCTACGAGGCCATTGCGTGTGATTGAACCCTATTTGGAAGTTACAGGATTCTTTCACGTGTCCAATATGCTCAGGGGTGTAAATTGGATCCCACACTTACAAGCGCGTTGGTGAAAAGATGGAGAACCAAGACACACACATTCCATCTTCCATGTAGTAAGTGTACAACCACACTTGAGGACGTTCCTATAACACCCATATTCCATTTCTGTTGTCAAAATAAGATACAAAATATTAGTAGTAAAGTTGGAACAATTTATAATGATTTACATTCAATTATTAATTTAATTTCATAAATATGTGAAATATTCAAAAATGACATAGGACTTTCAAATATGGCCCTAAATTTAGTTTCAAAACCTCTAAAAAATTTTACGGGCATTCAAAGACTGTAACACCCCTATCCCGTAACCATCGCTGGAATAGATAAGGGGCATTACTGGACCTTTAACTCAGTTCAGAGCAGTAATCATAACAAACATTTAACAATTTACATCTTAATTCAGTATATATCATTCATTCACATTCAAATCATGCATAATTTAAGCATATAAAGCATTATACATGTATCCAGGACTTATTTGATAACATATGAAAAAGTTAGGAAAACTTAGAAATTTTTTCGAATAAGGGTCACACGGCCGTGTGCCTCACACGGTCATCAGACACGCCCATGTGTCCAGGCTGTGTGAAAACAGGGCATACCTATTGACTTGTACCACATGGCCAAGGACACGCCCGTGTGCCAAGCCGTGTGAAAATTTGGGAGGCTATTGACTTGGGTCACACGGTCAATCACACGCCCGTGTGCTCAGACCGTGTGGCATGAAAATAGGCTTGGTTTAAGCCACATTTCACACCCAATTCTCTTGTACCTACAAACATCAATTTGTACCAAATTCATATACCAAATAAGCAACCATTTCAGCCAAAACAAGTCACATTTGAACCAATCCCTAAACAACCAAATTCCATGCAAATTTTGTAACACAGAATATGTACCAACATAACCAATTCATTCACAACAAAATCTATCAATTTATCCACATTCAAACCTCATATATACCAAGATATCATTCATCAAATTTACCACAAAATGAACTTATCATAATAACCATTCATTCCAAACCAAACATTTCCCATTCAAGCCATATCACATAGCTTGATTAAATACCAAAATTCATACCACAATTATCCACATAAGCAACTATAAAATTCAACCTATAAACTAGCATATACATGCCATATTTACATCATTTATAATAGTTCCAAAAGTACCAAAAATTTGCTTGGATAGTGCGATAGCAATCTCCGACCTCGTCCGAAATCAAACTAGCTTTCGAAATCTATACAACATGGGAAAAATTAAACAGAGTAAGCTCAAAAGCTTAGTAAGCCCATATAATATAGAATTAAACTTACCATTATAACATTAAGCATTAAACAACTTAAATCCAACTCATTTGCTCATATAGCCTAATCACAACACCATTCATATGTTAGTCATTTATCAACCATATATTCATCCATTCAAAAGGATGAAACCAAGCATATAACATTCATGTAACATTCCAATACATGTATTATATCATATATCATCTTTCGTTTATAGAATTCATATGAACCATGTAACATTTCATTTATACAAATC
This sequence comes from Gossypium stocksii, assembly GCA_020496765.1. Taxonomy (NCBI): domain Eukaryota; kingdom Viridiplantae; phylum Streptophyta; class Magnoliopsida; order Malvales; family Malvaceae; genus Gossypium; species Gossypium stocksii. The sequence continues at coordinate 96,116,244 of CM035632.1, read as the reverse complement.
ATATATCTCATGTAATAATTCATCTTATATAATATATATTCTTGTACCATTTAATCTCATATAACATTTACTCATGTACATATAATTCATGTAAACCATGTAATTCATGTAACATAAAATTAATGTAAGACTTATAATTCATATAACATATAATTCATGTAAATCATGTAACATATAATTCATATTGTTCATGTAACTTTTGTATCATGTAATCCTTTCATTTCATATCGGTATAATGCCCGTTGAACCTACGGAAATATCGAGGGATACTCGGGTGATACACACTAAGTGTATAATCGGTAATCCATCAATTAATCATCATGTATGCTCTTTCGAGCTAGAATCGGTATGCTCCTCCTGAGCCGGTAAACTGTAAGCTCAAATGAGCTAATTGGTAAGCTCCGTAGAGCTGAAATGGTAAGTCCCGAATGACTGAAACGGTAAGCTCCAAAGAGCTGAATGGTAAGCTCATAAGAGTTGAAACGGTAAGCTCATACGAGCTGTGGTGAGTTCGCAACAAATGCCAGAGCTCAACCAAATGGTAACCCTAGTGACATGCCACTTGTATCCTACGATTTTCTACGATTCAAACGGGACTCGGTATTTAATTTAAACATTTAACCAATAGACATTTCAATTCAATAATTCATAAATGCATTCATACAATATTCAAGATAACAATTTCAATTATAAATATAAGTTCGATTCTAATTATACAAACTTACCTCGTATTAGCTCGTATACTCGTCATCTACCCGTCTATCTTTTGTTTCCCCCAATCAAGTTCTGGTATTTGTTTGTCTTGATCTATATAAATTCAAATTTAACTCATTTATTCATCAAATCATTCAATTTAGTCCCCAATTAATATATATGACAATTTACATATTTGCCCCCACACTTTTAACTATTTTGCAATTATTCCTTTATACATAAAATATCAAATTATACATTTTTAACTACAACTCCCCTTAGCCAAATTCTATATGGCATTATAATAGCCAATATTTTCACTTATTTCATATTTCTTATCACAATATTTCCATCTTTTTCAATATAATCCTTAATACTCATTTTTCTCAAAAATCACTTTGTAAAACTTGTATATTTAATAACAACCATCAATTATCAAGCAAGAAACTTAAAAATACATATGTATTCAACAATGACATATTTCAAAATCATTAATAATTTCAGAAATTAAGGCATGGGCTTGATAGAACACAAAGCAACGATCTCAAAAACGTCGAAATTATCAAAAACCGAAAAAAACTGTACATTAATTGGTAGAATTGAAAGTGCTTAATGTAAATGACCTAACTTTGGCTTTATAAGCTTCAAAACCGGTGGAAAATGAGAAAATATGGACAACCATTTCTTTTTTTTTTTTAATTAAATTAACATATATTTTCAAAATACCAAAATTAACCTTTAATTAAACAACCAAAAATCATTTTAATGATGTCCACTACCGTCCATTTAGGCCTTTAATGGACTAATTACAGCCTAAGTACCTCCATTATAAAATCCATGGTCATTTAAGTCATTTGACTTATAGAACTCATATTTTTTGCTTTACGCGATTTAGTCATTTTTACCCAATTAACTATTTAAACGGTAAAATTTCTTTACGAAATTTTCACACAGTAATTCTATCATGTTGTAAACATTAATAAAATATTAAAATAAAAATTTTGACTTGGTTAAGTGGTCCCGAAACCACCTGTTCTGATCTGACTCAAAAATAGGTTGTTATAAGGACCAATTCAGAACAAATCAAAAAATTCAAGAAGAATTTGAAAATTTTCAATTTAGGGGTCATACGGCTGTATGCCCAGGCCATGTGACAGAGCCTAACCCGTGTGGCTTTAGACATGGCCGTGCGGATATCTTACACGCCCATGTACGACCTCATACGCCTGTGTGCATGGACCGTGTAACTCACTAACTTGGATCACACGATTGTGTCGAAAGCCGTGTTCCAGCCCATGTAACATTCAAAACACCCTCACATGGCCATGTCACTGGCCATGTGTCTACCCCTGTGAAAGTTGCACCTATGCTGTCTTTAAACATGCTTACACGCCCGTGTCCCAAGCTGTGTGTGCCCAAAAATGACCAATTTCAAGTTCAAAATTCACACATTTGCTTAGGTACCTAAACACACTTAATACACAATTTTATAAGCCAAAAACCATCTTCAAATATACTAAAACATATCAAGAAGATCAACCTAAATGCCTAACTAATGTGCCTTTATTGACACCTCAATACATTACATAACAATTCACCTCCAATTTTGCAAATAATTCTCACAATATATATATACACCAAACATTCCTATCATTGACTACCACACTTTAATATAGTGTCATTGTAATTCATTTAAATAAACCAATTCAACTTAAGCACAACATGCATACTTCCTTAAGTTATTCATCACAACATTACAAGTTAAGGATTTATCTTACACAACTAAGTACTAATACATCATATTCAAAAGAAGTCCTATTACATGCCATATAAACCAACCAAAATTAAAGTCTACCAAGATTACCGGATAGTGTGATTTCGTGTTGATCTGACCTTCTAAGCCCACAAAAATGTGATCTACAAAATAAACCAACAGCAGGTAAGCTTAAGTAAAGTTTAGTAAGTTTGTTTAAATAATTATTAAACTGAATCCTCAATAATCACTACTTCTATTAATTAAATACTATTCATAATATTATTTCAGTATTCATTTCCAAACATCAATACAGATGATCTCATTTAGTAAAATTAGTGGATAACGGTCGTTTGGGCAATACTCAGTATAATTAGTGAATTCTTTTGCTCGATTAAGCAACATTCAGTATATTCAGTCGATGTTGCTCGATTGAGAAATGTTCGGTATATTCAATAGATTTTGCTCGATTGAGCAATGTTTAGTATATTCAATAGATTTTGCTCGATTGAGCAACATTCAGTATATTTGGTATTACATTTTCGTTCCAAGATTATATAAACATTCAAAATAACATTTGATAAGGTTATATTAACATAGAATATATAAGAACCATTAGTCATAAGTAAGTATACGAACTTACAAGTCTAATTTGTAAAATTGCCAAAGTACAAGGACTGCTCCGTAATTTTCCCTTTTTACGATCGTCCACACATTCTCGATCTAAAATAATATTTCCATTTAATCAACTAAATCAATAGTAAAAAATTCAAACATCTATGCAATTTAGCCCTTCTTGATAATTTTAGAAAATTTCTCTTAGCTTTTCACTTTTATTCAATTTAATCCTTAAGCCCTAATCATGCAATTTACCCATTTTTCCTTAGAACCAATGTTAGCCAAATGTTCTATATCTTCATATCAGCCCCTATTTGCAATAATTTCACCTTAAATACAAGCAATTTATCATCTAATCAATTTAGTCCTTAAACATTAAAATCACTAAAAATCACTTTACAAAATAGTCCACCCAAACAATAAAGTTTCATATTCCATCATAAACTTCAAGAAATAACTCAAATCATCAATGCCAACATTTATAACATTTATTAGTCTTTGGAATAGCTGAGTTAAAAAAGATAAAAATTACTAAAAACGGGCACCAAAACACTTACTAATTAAGGCTTCAATTGAAAAACCATGAAAATCCTAGGTTTTCCTTTGCTGTGCCGTGAAGAAGATGGTGAGAATGAAAAATATCATCTTTTTTTAGTTTAATTTAGTATATATACTATGGTTATTTTGTAAATTTTTTAACTTTCTTAATTAATCTTTAATTAATCCATGTTTAAGCCTAATTAAGCCATCCTATACATATCATCATCTAATTCCACTAACTAAATTCCCATGGGTTAAATTATCTATTTAGCCTATTCATTTTAACTACTCAACTTTTTAGTTTTTACGATTCAGTCCTTTTTACTTATTAAACTATCTAAACGATAAAATTTCTCAACCAAAATTAAATATGACCATAAAGACCTCGTAAATATATAATTAAATAATATTTACGAATTATTACATCAAAATTATGATCTCAAAATCACTATTTTTGACACAACTAAAAATTAGGCTATTACAATTCCATTATAGCTCGGTTTATGGGTGGATGGGTCAGTCGTTACGGGATCAATGGTCATTGGCAATTGGAGCGACATTTGTGAGCAACTTTTAGGTAATGTGCCAGAAAAAAATTTTAGTGGCTGAATAAAGATGAAATGGTTGTATGAAAATTTCTAAAATCTCCATGGAAGTTCGAGTCCCCTTGAAAGAGAACAACACGCTCGAGCGTACATCCTAAGGTTAATTTGAGGTGTTCTAATGCTCAATAAATCTCGAATTTTTTGTACATTTTAGGTGGCTGCTACAACTTGTCGAGTTGAAAGAAGTGGATCGACTTAGTTGGGAGTCACCGTATTGGCAATGTTGTACCGAAAGATGTGTTGAGCAATCAACCAAAAAAAATAAAAATTGGTGGTTGCGTACTCATTTTGTAACACCCTTCGCCCAATCTGGTCGTTGGTCTCTAGCTATAAGATACTACAATAATACAGGTTGCACTTGTGCTACAGCACACATGTTGACACAGCTCACATATTGACATAGCTCACATGTCAGTACAACTTACAGATTTACACAACACACATATTATTACTTTACAGACTAGTTCGCACTTAGATACTTTATAGAGAGCTCACACATACACATCATACAAAGTCAGTTCACACATAACAACTTTAATGAATTACGAGGAAGTAATTCTACCTTTTCAACTCAAGTGTAGGGTGGAATGAAATTTAGTCCATAGAAGTGGCGTGAGTCCTTCTTAGTTGAGCTAATTGATGGGACATCAGCACGTCCTCTGGGTCTATCATAAGAAAAAGGAGTCCGCCAATGAATAGTCAAATTTGGAATGTACGCCAAAGAAGTCATAACCAAAGGGGTCCTTAGGATAGGAGTTTAGGAGAACAACCTTATAAGTATATGGCAAAAGAAAGAATGTAGGCGAAAAAATGATAGAGCCCATAGTTATTGCGAAACATCTGAAAAATCACCAAAACCAGTCGAATTGTTATAAGATCGACCAGGGGAAGATCGTTTATCGATCTACCTACCAAGAGACGAGCTCATAAAATGAATTGGAGTCCACCATCCCGGATTAAGAGAAATTGTCCTAATACAATTAAGGAGTTAATCACATTTAATTTTTTTTTTTCATTTAATACCCTTGCAAGATAAGGTCTATTTATGAGTAATGCAGTAAAGAAAATCATTAAGTTCTTTTAAACTTTCGAGATTTGTCGAATGAGTAAGGATCTTGTAGAGGGACCAAGCCAAATCGTGTTAGATTGAAGATCACTGCCAATAAGGTGTCATGCACATAAGAAGGGGTACCTTCAGAAGCTTCACCTCGGTGTTAGATGTTTTGTCTCCATTTTGACGGCCCCAAAATCATAATTTTCACCTTCGAAAACAAGAACTTAGACATTGCTATAGATTGTGTTTGTGAAAGTTATGACCGATTTTATTTTCGTACACTCTCTCACTTTGTAAGGATCTCTAGCTTAGATATAACTTTGTTGGAGAGAATTTTAAAGATGATGAAAGAAAAAGACACGAAATGAATTTTTATTTTATTTTGGTTCATTCATTCTCTATTTCTTACAATGGTTTCATCACTTATAACCCTTATATAATTTTTGCAAGTTACTATTAATTTTCTATACATGTATCTAATAATTAATGTATAACTAGCACATTCATGCATCTAAATTTTTTTAGACTTTGATTAGATCCGGTAGTGATCACATCACATTACTTAAAAGTTTTAATGTAAAAAAGAAAGGGGGAAAAGAAAAGGAAGTCTTAATTTCTATTTATTTTTATCCAATGGTTAAAAAAAGTTTGAAACTAAGGGTTCCTTTGGATACTTGATTAATGCTAGTGCAATGCGATTGGCATTGAAATTTGTGCAATCACAGCACGAAATTGCATTTGGATGATAAAACTGTGGTGCAGTGGAAGGGTGAAGTCGTGCCATTCTCACTAATCTGTATTGATCCAGTTGAAATGTGAAAGTTGCATTTGCAGCTTATGTATCTTTTTTGTGCTTCTTTAATGAATGGAATAAAACAATCTAATGATGACTAAAAAATGAAAAATTTCATATACAAAATTTATAATATAACAGTAAATAATTACAAATAGATAAATATAAACATAAGATAAAATATATAACTATATATTTAAAGCAATAATAATTGAACAATTATAGTTAAATATATAATTAATTTTAAAATATTACATACAATTTTGAATTTTTCACAAGTTTTAATTACTTATTAATAAAATTATTATTAGACGTGAATATAAATGTAGTAATCTTTAATCATTTATTAATTTTGTAAATGTTAAATAATATAAAATTTTTATTTGATATAAGTTCAAGTCGATGTCTTTAATGGTAATTTTACCTTTTTTTTTATTATAATTCATCTTATTGTCATCGTTGTGATTGAATCTGTTGAGAGGGGTTGATTCATTTGGAAGAAATCCTTGAAATGTCACTTGCTGAGTAGTCGATTAAGCCCTCAACAATCGAAGGTATCGACCCTTGCCCTAGATGATTCAAGTTTTGTCTAATCCACATCATGCACGACTTCATTGATTAATTATTTACGTGTCATTCAGGTACATATTTTCTCCACCAACCAAGGCACTCCCACTTCGTAAATCGTTAGGGCTCTCCGCAGAGTTGGGAGATAAAACCTGAGTCTCAAGACAATACCTACGATTGTTGTGCGCTTTGTCAATTGCTCGGAGGACAATGCTTTGAAGACTTTTCTCGAAGAAGTTGACTCTCTTCAAACGAATCTAAACACATATTTCACCACTATTTTTAATCTCACCGCTATCCATCTCACTACAAAAATAATTAATCTTACTATCACCGTTACTTTCTATATCTCCCAAATTAATCCAATTAGTTTTAATTGACGTAAATGAATCCCTCCGGGACAATGTGTAAAGCTACAAGAAGGGAAGGCAGGTTGGGACAGTGTGTTTTATTGCTAGTGTTTAGATTGGTTATGCAGGAAGAACAAGTATATCCCTACTCATGCAATCCATGATCCCGGATTGCAAGAAAGCAAAACCAAACTAATACACTCAGCATTTTTCTCGCTTTTCTTTGCCCCACTTCTTCCATCCACACCCATTTTAAGGCCTATAAAACTACTCATAATATCCCTTCGTTTATTGGATCATTGAAAGATTTAAAAAGAAAAAAAAAAAGATGGCGTCCGTAATAAAATCTGCAATCTTAATTCTGTCGGTGTTTTTATCTGTAAGCTTCAGTTCGGGTGTTAGGTTGCTCCAGGAACAGCCCAATGATGACCCCAAAAACATGGACGCTATTCCTCCCATTGATGCACTCAACCCTACCGAGTTGAACGGAGCCGGTGTTGGCATTCACGAAGATCATGTTGTCCCAAAAGGTTCTGAAATTGGTACTCTTGGTTTTGGTTTTGAAGGTGGTCCTGATAAATGTTGTTCTTCTGGATGTTCCGGTAATTGTAATCCTGGTGGTTTCGTTCTACCATTTCCTCAAATTCCAGAAATCCCAAGAATTCCAGAAATCCCACAAATCCCACAGATCCCACAGATCCCACAAATCCCACAAATTCCACTAATCCCACAGATCCCACAAGTCCCACAAATCCCACAAGTCCCGCAAATCCCACTAATGCCAGGACAGTCAGGATGTGAGAGTGGGGAGTGTTGCCGTCAGGGTTGCGGTGGGACTTGTGCTGAGTGTGGTCAGCCCAGGTGCGCATCAGGATGTTGCCAGGCTGAAACTGTAAAGACCAAAGGGATAGAAGAGGTTATGGACAGTGAACCCAGTCCACCAAAGTAGAGAGATGATACCATATTAAGATGAAATAATGAGGAAGAGTTGGTTGTCGTCTTATTAATTATACAAAATAAGAAGTAATGATGTTGCAGAAGGGTTTGCTATAAAATCCTGTTGGATAAAAAGAGTAATTATGAAGAATAAATAGCTCAAAACAATATTTGATTTACAATATCCTAAAGTTCCTTGAATCTTGTTTTGTAGCCATATGTAATTAATGCATGTGCATGCTAATATGTATGATTTTCTTTGTTATATAAATTTCTGCTAAAACCTTCCACATGCTGCGATCTGGTAAAATCCATCGAATTCCTATTAAAATAATAAGAAAAAAACATGAAATTATTTTCAAGGTAAAGTTATCTTATCCTACTCAATTTTATTACAAGGTTTGATGTGAAAACAATTATTTTAGATTAAATATTAAGAAAATCTTTTATTTTACTTAATGCTTTATCTTTTTGTAGAATATTTGAAATAATTTTAATTAACAATCTATAAAATATAATAAAAATAGGATATATGGGCCAATGTAGTTAGCACGGTAATATTTTGGGTTGATTATTTTATTTTATATTATTTATTTTTACATATTCCTGTATTTTTATGTAAATTATTATAATAATCTGATTTAATATGATTGAAATTCTTGTTAGACATCCGTTTGACATGAGTTCAAATCGTGTGACTTTAAAATGATGTTATTTAATTTTGTTACAGTTAAATTTTAAAAATAAAAATAAAAACTAATATTAACTATTATTTTTAAACTATTAAAACATTATTCTATTCACATTTTGTTGTTACATTTGATTGTGAAAGGCGTTTAGTGCTTTTACATGTTAACATTTTAATGAAATATGAATTTTTGGGATGAGATGGATGAAAATGTCATTAATAAAAAAATTATTTTGTAATGTTTGGTATATATTAGAAAGTATTTGAATTAATTTTAAGAAAATTACATTAATATGTTTGATATACTCAACACTTTCCTGTAAGATTATGGTACAAAATTACCTTTTATTAAATAAAAATAATATTAATTTATTTTAACATTTTTCAATAATGTGTATTATTACCAAATATTTGAATCAAAGATATAATAATAAATTTCATTAATCTTTGTTATTAACAAATATTTGAATTAATTCACAAGATATGATTTTCTCACATTTTTTAGAGTAGGGGTGAGTTTGATAAATCATTGAAAATTTTTAACATTTAATATTTTAAATATGTTTGATAATCATTTTAATTTTTTATTTAATATAACATTTTCAACAAAAAAAAGGTTGAATAAGATACGTAGGTAGCTAACTACTTATCATGTTGAAAATATTAAGTTGATTTTATTTTATAAAAAATTTAAAATAAATCATTTTTTAAGAAAAATGAGATATTTAAATTATCATATTTATCTTTTATCCAAAATAATATAAAATATTATACTTATAAGATTAAAATTTTAAAAAATCAATAAGCTTTTAAAAATCAATAATTACTTTTATCAAACATCATTATATTGAGTACTTATATTTACTAATTTATCAAACAAATTTCTAATATAAATTTAACACTTATAAAATTTAACACTTTATTTTATAATACTTAAATTTTCAGTTTATCAAAAAAATTCAGCTTTGTTAGGTGACATATCATATCTTTCTTAACACCAAAATTGAACACTAAACTAATTTAAATTTTGAATAAGAGTAGGTGTTGGTGATGTTATTACTGGAGTAATGAGATACCATTAATTTTGCACAGAATACTTAAATTTATAGGTTGTCTTAAGTTTTGTGTACTAGGAACAAATTTTACTTATAACAAAATAAATATAGATATTTATCTAAGTAATTTATTGAAATAATAATCAAAATTGTAGACAAAACAAGCAATAGTCATGTTTTTTTTTATGTTAAATAAATAAAGTAATACCCTAAATACAAATAAAAGAAAATTGTTAATTTTGTCTTAACAAATTTCTTTTTTTACTTTTCATTTATATGGAAAGCAATGCGAAGCAAATGTTAAATTGTAGAGAACGTAAACTATTTTTTCTTGCCACGATTAAATTTTTTGAAAGTGATAATTTTCCATTATTTCAAATGTCCTCTAAATATTAAGTTCTATAATCGAAACCTATTAAACAATAAAATTTATGAAAATTAAAACAAGCTAGAGAAAAATCTAATTACAAAAATATTAATCCAACCAAAATAATATAAAACTATGTTATTCTTTATACATATATGTGAAAACAAATTAAAACAAACATAAGAATAAGAATAAAAAAACACTAAATATAAATCCAACCAAAATAATATAAAACAATGTTGTTCTTTGCTTTTGGTTGCAGATTAGGCTAAGGGTTTATTGAAGAAAATTTCTGATTTTGAAGTTTTAATTTGATATTTTAAGAGAATTTTGGTTATGAGGCTTTGAATGGTTTGGATTGATGATGGTGATAAAGTAGATTTGTGTGGCCTAAAAGATGGTGGCGAAATAAATTTCATGAAATAAACTTAAAAGAATAAGATAAACTAAAAACTGGTATATATATCATTTTCAATTTTTATGTTTTGTTGAGCCCTCTATACAGAAGAACTAGGGATTTCAACATTTTTTTTATTCTTTAGTTGAATTTTTATTTCAGTTAAGATGGTAAAGACTAAAGATATAATTTTTTTATTTAATTCTTTACCTTTATTTTACTAAAATTAGATGGGTAAAGTTAAACAAAATTACATTTAGATTTTTAGGTTTTTATAATTATTTTTATTTTTATATATTTTAAATTTTTTTATTTTTAAATGATAATATTATTATAAAGTCATCAATGACACATGGCATGATCTTATAGTATCATGTGTTCACACTTAACGATGTTACAAGAATACTAAAATAAGTATTGGAAAAACGTTCAAAATGATAATTTGAGACAAAAAAAAAATTTATAAATATCAATCTATCAAAACCTGTTAAGTTTAAAGGTTAAATATATATTTAAGTTTAATATATATATATATATATATAAGTGAAAATGTTTATTATTAAAAGTATGAAATCATATTTTATTAATTTTATTATATATATATATATACAATATTATTTATTTCATTATGTAAATACCTTGAAAGACAAATATGAAAACATTATTGTTTTGAACCAGAACATAAAGCATGTAATATAAAAAAAAAAATCTAAATATTATAATATTAGTAAAGTAAACTATAAAAATAGTTACTTTTATTTGCCTTAAATTACATTTTAATTATTTATGTTTAAAATATTACGTTTTAGTCACTTATATTATCGTTTTGTTACGAAGTGGTCACCGTACCGTTAAACTCCGTTACCTCTCTAACGGCAGTTCTATGTGGTAGTCCAAATGAGTTTTAAACTCTAATTTAGATGTCCAATTGCTGGAATAAAAATATGTTTTTTATTAAATAAATTTAATTTAAACTGTCACGTGGCATTTAAAACCCATTTGGACTACCACGTATGACCATCATTAGAGAGGTAATGAAACTTAATAGTAAAGTGACTACTTCGTAACAAAATGATAATGTAAATAACTAAAACATAACATTTTAAATATAAATAACTAAAATATGACTTGAGCTAAATAAAAGTGGCTATATTTAAACTTTAATATTAAGAAAAAAAACAATTACTAAATATATATTCCCAACGGAAAAGAATCCGACATGTCATGGGAAGGAGATCTAAGATATAGTCGGTTACGCAGGTATTACAGCGTAAGACAAAAGTAAAGAGGCGAACAGAGAGCAGATCTCAAAACCTCATTCATGTCTTAACATCCCAAATAATATGGATCGATTACTGAAAGCTGCAAGAGCTTCCGGTTCTCTCAACTTATCCAATCGATCTCTCAGGTCCCTTTATTTCTTTCCTTTCTTCATTTCCATTTCACTGCTACATTTCAATTCATTGTTTCTTTTATCTCATTTTTTTACAGAGATGTTCCAGAAGAGATCTACAGAAGCTTGGATGCTGTTGGGGAGGGTGAAAAATGGTGGGAGGTAATTTAATTTAAATTTATCGTTACATTTTCCATTTAATTTAATTTCAAACTTCCTTTTTTAAGCTTAATTTGAGTTCCTTTTATTATTATTATTATTATTATTATTATTATTATTACTATAAGGCTGTGGAGCTACAAAAGCTAATTTTGGCACATAACAATATCGAGTCATTGAAGGAAGAAGTGAGGAATTTACCTTTATTGACTGTGTTGAATGTTAGTCACAACAAGCTTACAGATCTTCCGGCTGCAATCGGACAGTGAGTTGTTTGTTACTTTCTTTATGGATTTTTCTAGTTATGCTTCAAAATTTTCATCTTATGATCTTATTCTTTCTGCTATCTTTATAGGCTTTCTATGCTGAAGTTGTTGGATGTGTCTTTTAACTCTATAGTGACAATACCAGAGGAGATTGGCTCGGCAACTTCTTTGGTCAAGTAAGCTCCTCTGCACCTCTCCCACATCTTTCAAATAAATAAAAGCTGGCTTACTTTCTTTGTCGTTGTGGTGCTATTAATTTTGTGATGCTGATGTCATTTTTGCATTTGTATAGTTGTGTTATTGCATTCATTATATTTTGATGATCATATGCATATTTTCAACATAGAAAATGGAATGATTCTCTTGCTTAATTTCTATGGTCATTTTATATGCTGTTTCCTTATGCTTGGGGATCAGATTGTGGTTTCTTTTTTAATGAAGAAAAGAATCAGAATCTTAGTTTACCGTCTTATTGGATTACCCTTTTGTGATTTCCAGGTTTGATTGTTCAAGCAATCGTATTAAGGAACTTCCATCCTCACTTGGAAAATGCTCAGATTTATCAGATCTAAAGGTTTTGTATTTTCTCTTTATCTATCACCGCCGTTATTATTATTTATCTTTTTAATGCCCTTCAAGAATATGCTTTCCGGATTTGACTTCTGCCACTTTTTGCTTCACCTCTAGAAACACCTTGATCTTTGAACACTGTTACTGCCCCCAACAATAATGTTTCTGTTACAAAGCCACAAGTAGTTTTGGTGTATGTCCTCTGCATTTCCTTGGATATAATATCTTCTTGTTAAATTTATCATTGTTGGTTAATTTCAATCTCACACGTGCGCATCATTTGTATTTTAAAGCCATATCCCCAACTTCTGTTATGAATGGATGCTAGAGTTATTTTCAAAGAAGGTTTTCTTGCTCTTTTAAGTTGTCCTTTCCAACCATTTTCATGTTGTAAAGTGTAAATATATTTACCTTTGCTTATTTGGTTGTCATTTGACAATTAGGTTCTAGAGGTCGGCTAACCTGATAACTAAGAAATCCAGTTTATGATGTGCTAAAATCTTCTTGTCATAAAACTACGAGTTTCATCTTGTTTTATTTAATATTATATATGATCCATAAAAGGCTTTTTTTTTTCTTTCTCGTTCTGGCAGGTATCGAATAATTTGATAACAAGCTTGCCTGAAGATCTTGCAAACTGTTCGAAATTGACAAAACTAGATGTGGAGGTATTTAAAGACAATTATTTTGTACAATGTGACTGCTTTGGAGAGTCTTGCTGGAAGTTTCTGTTGTAATTTTTTTTTTCTTTTTTTGATTATGGGGTTGCTGTTGTAATTAATTATCATTAATGATGTATTTCAGAGCCTAATTTATCCATTATGTTCTAATTGTGTCAGGGGAACAAGTTAACAGCTTTATCTGAGAATTTGTTTGCATCATGTACAATGCTTACGGAACTCAATGCATGTAATATTTCATTGTGATATGACTTTTCTAGTTTATATCAGTTATGTTTAAATCTCCAATTGTTAAAGAAATTTTCACATCCCTGCAGCAAAGAACTTGCTGAGTGGTATACCAGAGAACATTGGATGCCTTACGCATCTCATCCGTCTTGATCTTCACCAGAACAGTGAGTGAAATACAGAGTTATGCTAGAAATCATCCTTTTGTACTGCATGATAAGTCATACCGGTACTGTATGATGCAGGAATTTCATCAATCCCACCATCAATATCGGGTTGCTCTTCTCTAGCGGAATTTTATATGGGGTCATATTCTTGTCCACCGGTTACAAAAGATGTTTAATTAGTTACCTGAAAGTTTTGTACTTTTTCATATTCATCTGGTATTTGCCACGTCAAATTTTCAGGAATAATGCACTGTCAATTTTAACCGAGGAATTAGGTGCCCTTTCTCGTTTAGGGACATTGGATCTTCACTCAAACCAGGTACCTATTTCAATCTCTTTTGCCAAATCATTGTATTTGAGCTCACCATAGGTTATACTGCTGGATTAGTGACCTGATTCTGTGACAGTTATGGTTTAATAGGAAAACTGTAATGAGTTGAATGTACATGAAAATGGTCTATTTTTAGCAAAACTTGATTTACTTTCAGTATATGGCTTTACATAGTTGACTCTAGTTTGCACCTTCTATTACAAGTAGTACACATGAAAGGTCATTCATATATTGCAAAATGAATTCAATTAAATTCCATCGTACTATTGTGCATGATTAGATGTTCACCACAATGTTTATCCTTGCCAAAACTAAATATTATACCAACAATTTAGCATCACACGGATGTCATGGCTGTCTTTTGTTTTAAACATCTTTACATCTGCTTTTTAGTTGACCAACCATCAAGCCAGTATCTGGTTTATGCTTCATTCTGATTTCTTAGCTGTGTTGAATGCATTTTTAGGATGTCTACATCAGATGTAACCGTAATAAGGCTAGTAGTTTCTTTGAGCCATGAGTATTTTTGGGTCTTGTGACACATTTGTTAGTGTAATATATTTTCTGAGAAAATGTAATGTGTGCATGTGGTCATTTGATTTATACAGTTACTTCATCTTGTTTTTTTCCATGTTCGTGTTTATCTTCTTTGGTCCTGGAAATAGTCTGAATCTTACTAAAATGGAACTGCATACTGACTACTTCAAATGCATTATGCATGCAGTTGAAGGAATATCCGGTAGGAGCATGCAAGTTATCTCTATCAGTTCTGGATCTTTCTAATAATTCGTTGACTGGATTGCCCGCTGAGCTTGGTAAGCTTTGCAAACTTCGGATCATTAGTTATTCACTTCTGATGCATCTTTAATTAGAATGTGTAACAGGACATGATGCTCTTAGGATGCAGCAAAAGCATCAGTTTTGGCTGACAATATATATATATATTCCTTTCCCGCTCACATTCGGTGGAAAAAACAATATAAACATGTTTTGACTCTTCGATATTCATGATGAACATATTTTACTCGGATCTAATATGTTGTTCTGTCTAGGCAAGATGACTATGTTACGGAAACTTTTGCTCAGTGGCAACCCTTTGCGAACTCTAAGAAGGTCTGAGGCATTGAGGGATTTATTTGTTCATAAAGTTCAGTGCTCTTCTTAGTCATGTTTTATCAGCTGATTTTTTTTTTTGCCCTTGCAGTTCACTGGTTACAGGACCTACACCAGCTTTATTGAGATATCTTAGAAGCCGACTTTCCGAGGCTGAAGGTACATTCATTTCAACATGCATTCTACATTGTACCATTTTAGTCTATAGCTGTTATATGGTATCTCACTTACTTCCTCCTTGCTTCCTGTGGAGGCTTTTGACCAAATTTCAAATTCCAATGATTTTTGGTTCTGTACCATTTCTTATTCCTAGGAATCATAATGAAGCTTTTCTTGTAGATTCAGGAGCTAAAACCCCTGCCAAAGAGGAAGTAGTCACTATGGCAGCTCGATTGTCCCTCACTTCAAAGGTATCTCCTTTACCATATCAACTTAAAGATTCATTTCGAGATTTCAGTCTGATCTTCTATTGGAGTATATTGTGTATGTTGTGTTTGATCCTATTATTCTGGATGGTGAATCTAATAGGTTAGTTCGACTAATTGTTACTTCTGCCCCTCTTTTGAGGATATTGGCTTATACTTTTTCATTGGAACATGGTTTGCATTACAAGATGTATCAATCCAGAAAAATAGACCATCATATAAATTGTGAATTTGAATTACTGCTTAATCGAAGTTTGTTTTTCGAAATATCAAATTCATATAAGCTCTAACTTTATATAAGTTTCATGTATTGTCCGAGTTATTTTCAACAATAATATCCTGATTCACTCTTGAAGTTCTTGGTATGCAATTTAGCAACTAACATTTCTTGTTCATCTACTTTCAGGAACTTTCGCTGGAAGGCATGGGCTTAAGCGTTGTCCCATCTGAGGCATGGGAATCAGGTGAAATCATAAAACTCAATCTTTCCAAAAATTCTATCCAAGAACTGCCAATTGAACTCTCCTCATGTTCATCCCTTCAGGTATTTGCTCTTTAGTTATATTTTCTTCTAGAAGTATAGACATTGATCATGATAAAGTAAAATGATATGTGTATCAATGTTTCTGAATTGGGATAAAATACATATATTGTTGCTTGAATTTTCCATTGGTTTGCTTAGAGTTAGGCATGACGATTATAGCTCATTGTTGATGTATTATGGATGATCTTTTGCTGGAGTTTTAAACCAATAACGGATTGGCTTGGGTGTGAAGCAGACTGGTCCTACTTACTTAAATTGTTATTAACTGGTGTTTAAATGTGCAGACTTTGGTTTTATCTAGGAACAATATTAAGGACTGGCCGGTTGCAATTTTGAAATCACTTCCCAATCTTTCTTGTTTGAAGTTGGATAGTAATCCACTAAGACAGGTGACCAGGATATATTTTTTTTCCACCTTCATTTTAGTCCTTAACTGTTGGGAGAGCAATGCATGCTTGTACCCACACAGAATAGTTGAAGTCATGATTACCTCCTAGATATATAGCAAATAAAATATGCCTTGTTCGTGCTGGATACTATGTTTTGTCAGAATGTCTCGTCAATGTAAAGGTGGCTTATGCAACAGATGATTGGATTGGTAGTCTTTGGAATTTCTCTCCAAGAACATCTAAATAAGCACTTAATCCGAGATTGATCATGCAGCAAGATATTTAAACAACAGCAATAGGTTGCATATTTCAATTCCTTTATGCTAGGCTAGATTTGTTAAATGATATATTTTCAGTGCAATAGGACATACTATGCTGATGTCAACAGTTGCTTCTTTATCATAACACATGCATGTTTCTCTTTTAACCTGTTTGAGCTGAACTAGTTCTTATCTACTTGGTCATAGATTCCATCTGATGGATTCCAAGCAATCTCTATGATCCAAATACTAGATATAAGTGGTAATGCCACTTCATTACCTGAGAATCCAGCATTTTCCAACTTACCACACTTGAAGGAGCTTTATTTGAGGTTAGAAACTAATGAGATATGTTTGCATGCAAAAGTACAAACATATGCACAATTATCTGTGTTTATGTTCTTTTAGGCAACATTTGCTGTTTATCTTACTTCTATGTTGACTTGACAGACGAATGCAGCTACGAGAAGTCCCATCAGAAATAATGAGCTTACGCCAGCTGCAAATCCTAGGCTTGAGTCAAAATTTCCTTCAATCAATCCCGGAGGTAAAATATTCTTTTAGTATAGCTGGCATCCATTGCAAGTCATTAATATTTGGCGTAAACCGACTTAGTAACAATTTATGAACATCCACTAAATAGTTGTTATAGGCACTTGTTTTCTCCATTGATCACATGCGAATGTTCTTATAGTAATGTGAAGTTGAAATTTTTTGGAAACTTGATTTACTGTACCTTCATCCCTGGTGTGTAGTGGCTTGTTGTATAAATCCTAAGGTTTTTGCTACGGTTCTCATATAATCACGGTTTTTAAATATTGACCTGTGTTTCAATATCGGATTGACCTAACATGTGAGGTGTTGAACTAAGACACGTACCATATGTTTCTTGGTTCTTATCGTTGGCCTGCATCATATATTCTTTTCCCTCGGTTCTTTGACAGCTTGACTACCCTGTAGTCTTTATCCTTTTTTGTTGCTTCTTGTGCAGGGATTTAAGAACCTTACTTCTCTCACTGAGCTAGACTTGTCTGACAATAACATTTCCACACTTCCTCCAGAACTGGTCCGTATTAGACTAATCCCTTTACCTTTTTTTTTTTTAAAATATAATTTTGTTTGGTTTTTTTGGTTTTCTTTTTATTCAGATTATATAATTATGTCGTTTTTAATAATTGGTTTTTTGGGCAGGGTCTGCTTGAACCAAGCCTCCAAGTTTTGAGACTTGATGGTAATCCATTGAGAAGGTATACTGCATTTGAGCTATGGTTCATTCCAAAACTTAAAAATCTGTGAATGAAAAAAGTATTAAAGTTTTATAAACCCGAACTTAGTTCAGGGTCATTTTTTTTTTCCTGATAAAACATGTTTTCTGTTTTGGTTCTAGCCATTATCTGTTCTTTTTCTTCTTTTTTTCAGCATAAGGAGGCCAATTTTAGACAGGGGAACCAAAGCTGTTCTGAAATATTTGAAAGACAAACTTCCGGAGCAATAAGGAAAGCATGCAACTCTGTCGTTTATGTTTTTTTGAAAGCTTAATCTCAAGTGGTGAAGCTGTTGAGTTTCTTGATTTAAGCTGAGACGGGTAGAATGTAATATAAGTACAAAAATAGTGGTCGTAAGCTCCTTTTCTGTCGTATTTAATTCATCATGGCTGTGGATGTAATGGATACTATTACAGTCAAATGCAGTACACACTGGTAGCAGTGAGAGCCGAAACCTGTAAAGCACGAATGTACTGGAGCCTCATGCTTTGTATGTTTTAACCCTATCCCCTTTTATTGGCTTGGAGAGTGTTAGGGTTGAGTGTTTAATTGTTTGAAACATACATTATACAGGAGACTGTTCTCATTTGCTCGGTTTGCAGTAACCCCACCTTTCCTGGTGCTCGTATGTTTGGCGTATTTCCGTTTTTGCTACCATTTTCACTGCTGCTTCGCTAGCAAAGTCTGATGATTTCTTTGGAAAGCATTCCTGCTGCCGAAGCAATCTTTTTGTAACTCGATATTTGGATTAAGAGGGTATAATATATGAATTTTTTTCCCTATTATTACTTTTCAAACAAGAGAATGCTAACACTATTGCTTATTGGATATAAGGAATACTTCTGTAACCCTATATTTTACAATATGTGATCACATCACACCATTACCAAAAGAAGTTATATTCTACTAGTATTGAGATATAAATGTAAGCAACTATGCAAGACATGTAAAGTATTAATTTTACATTTGATTGGATTATTATTTTTTCTACATATTTTAGTTATTTGTTAGTTATAAATTAATCAAAAATGGTAACTTTTAATCCTTTATTTCAGTTGTTTGTATTAAAGAGAATTTTTTTCGTTTATTTTGAAGATGTCCTGTTTTTTTACTTGAGCTTTTAATTGTATGTTTAAATTTGTACTAACTATTTTTTATTTTATGTCTAACTATTTTAAAAGATACGTTAAATATGTTGTTTTTACTTGTATCATTACATTAATAACCAAAGGTATCACAACCAGCACAAATGATATAAATTAACAAGTGAAAAATAATATTAAGATTGTTAATTTACAGTTTTTATTAATATTAATCATAATAATCATATTAATTACGTACATGATTTAAAAAGTCATTATATTTTTAGTTTTTATATTAGGCCTAAATAGTAGATTTAATTATTGTAATTTAATTTAATTTTAGTCTCTATAGTTTTGAAATTTCAATAATATAATAGTTAGATTCGTTAAGTTTAATTTTACTATTAGTATTGTACCATATGAAGTTGTGGAACTAACCCTCTAAGACGAAGCTAATGGGTGCCAGCAGGCGTCTTGGCTAAATGGAAAAATATCATCAGTAGTCCCTCTCAGTCTTAATTATTCGTTTTAAGTCCTTTAATCATTCAAATAAATGAAAATTTTGACCTCTCCTAAAATCTAAGTCCTTTTCAAAATAAAATTTTTAGCCTAAACCCCTCAAATGTTCAGAAATTTATCTTTACCCCCCAAATAAAATTTCTAGATGTCCTTGTTAGTCTTTCTTCAATTTAATCATCTTTAGTTTTCAAATTTTGAAATTTCAATCTCAATTCAAATGATAATAGCAGTTAAATTCATGGACTAAAATACTAAAATTTTTTGTGAATATTATATGAAAATAGGAAAGATGATATGGTTTTACACATGATAATATATTTGTTACAAAAAATCTTGAAAATATCAAAATTTAACACAATGAATGAAAGGTTTGGTCACAATTGAAATTTTAAAATTTGAAAAGTATAAGAAAAAAAAATATAACAGAAAAAGACAAAATCTACAACTTAATAGCAGAATTTGACAACAATTTAAATTCATGCAAAGCGTATCATTTTCTACTTGAATGATGAAAACACCAAAAATGGCTTAAAATTTTGGCAACTTATTACTTTTTCATTGCACAAATTCCATATTGACAAAGGCCAATCACCTACATTCTACAAAAGAAGAAATTTTAACAACAGCAAGCACACCATCCAAATCCAAGCTCTACACTCAATCAATTAGATCAGACCCTGCGCAATATATAAGCAAAGATTCAAGTGGCAACCATCTCATCTCATGCCTCCAGATTTTTAGGCCAACCCCACAAGTTTCTCACTGAGCTCCCATATTTTGCGTGCTTTCTCCTCATCACTGGCCTCAGGAGACAACTGGTTCTCGAATGAAGCCGAATTCTGGTTCCAGCTCCAGTATACACCCGATTTTGTCAAGCTCGGATCGCTCACAACCTTCGTAGAAGCAATGGTAGTGTTAATGGACAAGACATAAAACAGAACTTAATTCACAAGTTTTATACCTTAGCTAGTCTTTTTCCAGCTTCGTCTTCGGAGACAAAGCCCTTGGTGATGTACTTCTGGAACGGAGGGAAGAGGAGTCAGAACAACGGAATGTGCTCCCGGAACAAGCCTGTCGTAGCTATGCAACCCGGGTAAAGGGAAGCGAATGTGATGCCGCTTTCCTCATGGAACCGCCTGTGGAACTCTTGCATCGTGAGCATATTGCAGACTTTGCTATCCTTGTATGCTTTGGCACCATCAAATTCCCCACCATCAATCATGGTTGAGCTATTAAGCCCATTTAGTCCCCCTGCAAGTCCCCTTAGATCCCCAAGGTTGGCCTTGGGAGGTACGTTTCCGGCCAAGGTATTCGTGTTTCCTTGATACAACTCCAAGTTAGTACATCAATATCACAATCTTCTATAATATGATCATTTTAAATGCATTGGTAGTGATGTACCTGTAATCGAACCAACGATAATGAGACGCTTTGAAGGATAATCAGAATGCCTCAGGTCATCAAGCAACAACCGGGAAAGAAGAAAGTGACCAAGATGGTTAGTTCCCACACTAAGCTCAAATCCTTCAGCTGTGAAAGAGGGTTCCTTGGCAGTTGGCTGGTAAACAGCAGCATTGCAAACAAGCACATCAAGAGGCCTCCCCGATCGCTTGTAACCGTCAACGAATTGGCGGACGCTGTCCAGTGAGGCGAGATCTAAGTGCATGATGGTGTAGTTTTGTTTAGACATGCCAGCAGACTTTGCAGCTCTTTCAGCCTTGAGAAAGTCCCTGCAAGCCATGATAATATGCCATTTCCCAGTTTCAGCCAAGGCCTTAGCAGTGGCTAAACCCAATCCGGAGGAGGCACCGGTGATGATAACACTACCCTTTCTTAGAGTTTTCTTGCCATCCACCGCAGATCTGCTGATTGCTGGAGTTGCAGTAGCTGTTGTTTCGGCTCTCACAGCTCCATTTCTTGGGTTGAATATCCTCTACAATAGAAATAAATTCTCAAAAAAAAAAAAAAAAAACAGTAGAAACAACAATGCTTGTCCTAGTTAAACAACAAGAAGAGCAAATACAAACCTTGTTAAATCATAATTTCCTTTTAATATGACTGAAACATGTAACTTCAATGTTTTGTTCTTACACGATTGAACAACATGAAAAATAACTAGCTAACAATGAAACCTTGCATCTTAATGCAGAAGAACTGAAATCAGCTTTAGCGTGGTCAGAAAGTGAGACCCCAAAGAAAGTTGAATCCTTGAAAGATGGACTTGATTTTCCCTGCAAAAAAAAAACCCCCACCATTAAGAACAGAAAAAAGAAACCCAGAACCATTTCATCAGTAAAAAGCTAAGAAGAAAACCTCTTTGGGTAGGGTGAAAGTAGCTGGAACCAAAGCAGCAGTCTGCAAAGCCATTACCAACTTTGAAATGGGTTATTTAAGACACTTAAAATGAGCCGTGGCTATGGTGGGCTTAGAAGAACAGCTTTCCAGTGTTGCATATATAAGGTGGGAGGGAAAGTAGTAGGACCCTTTAAAAAATAAAAAGAGAAGTCAATGGAAGGATAAGATAAATTGGAAGGCAATGTATCTGCCATATGAATTCGCCAATGAGACTTTCGAGTTTTGGATTTCCTACATTTGGTTTTCCCTAGTATGGGGGATATTTTGGTCCTGTCCCCCTATGGGTGAGGATTGAAAGAGACAGGGAGTGGTCTCTCGAGTGGGGACTGGGGGTACAGTGGTGATGTGGAATTTCTTTTTTAATTTATTCCTATTATTTTTTTTGACAAATTATTAATTCATATTACATAAATGATTAGGTTTGATTTGAATTGGAATTTTGCTCAAGCCTTGGTTCTTGTCTTATCAACCAAACTAACGCATTCCTGAACCAAATTTCATGGTTTCCAAAATATATTTATAAAAATAAATATTTTTTTATAAATCCACTTATCATTTTAAAAACAATAAATTATTCTTACAGAGTAATTTTATTTTCTTTATATAAAACTAACATTTAATCAAATATAATATTATTATATTAATAATCATTTTTATTTTTAATTTTTAAAATATTAAAAATTTAATAATATTATTAAATATTATAATGCTCAACATACCTATTTAATTATTTATATTAAGCAATATAATAAATCATTAAGATAATTTTTTATTATTAAATAAATTATGTCATATTAAAATTTTATTTTATATGAATATTTTAACAATAAACATATATTATAATTTATAAATATTTAATAATTAATAGTTTATAGTTTATAGTATAAAATATGAATATTCTAATTATACAAATATGGAAATATAAATTATGCTTAGTTTCATTTCTCTTTCAACTCTCTAATGTGTTACCATTCACTTACATATATATATATATATATATATATATATATGTTTAAATTAATTTTTAATTAAACACTATTTTATTAAATTTATTTATGATATTAATTATTCCAAAAAATTATTTTATTATAAAATAAATTACAATTGTTAAAAAATACTACTACAATATTTTAAAGAAATATACTTATATTTATTTCACTAAAAGTAATTTTTAGAAAATAATTGTAAAAAGTAATTGTCAAACAACAAAAAGAAAATATTTTACGCAAAATCATCCAAACACGCAAGGACAAAAAAAATCGGTTTTAACAGCCTAAATATCGACCAATTCTTGTTTCATTGGTCTTGGGAAATACGAAAATAAGAAGAGCTTAAATCTCTCTAAACCAACAAAGTGCTGTTCAAGAACATTGGATTTGACCAATGAAGAATATGTAGTAAAAGAATTTCATTTTCAATTCAATAGGCTTTCCACCTCTAATCTTAAAACTCTACAATTTCCGACACCGGAAACACATCGGAATCTAAATTTAGGGTGTAATTCTCTTTTTCTTTTCTTTTCTTTTTTCGAACGAATCTATATTTTCCTCGATGCTCAAATGCAGTGGCTTTCCAATTCCCCTACATTCGGGAGCATAGGCACAAACAAAGAAATGAAACTGTCTAAATATTACAAATCTCAACCAATTTCTCACTGTACACAAAGGTGGGGAGAAATGGATTGCATTGACATATTATCAACTCATTTCCCTTCACCCTTGAGGTGTTCCCTCCCTACCCAATTAAATTCGAAATGGCAATCCAAAATTTTGGAAAGTTCTAATCTCACCACGCAGGCCGGCGGTTACAATCACCAGACCGCAGGCCGTGTCTTGGTTAACCCCAGACAAGTCTACACTTGTCTTAGGGCTGCTCCAGGTCCGTGTTACCTGAACAAGTTTTTCCTCTGGCCATGTAGCAGAGATTCTGTCAAAGAAGTAGCTATTGGTTGCGCTAGAAATGGTTCCATGGAGAGGGCTGTTGGTGTACCCAGATGCCGATAATGAACCCTCATTTCCGCTGTACTCTTCAACAGGTGTAGGAGGATGATTGGCAGTTGAAACTTCATCGATATTGTCATCCAATTGTATATCTCTTAGTCCCCATGTGCCTGGCCAAGGGATGGCAACTGATACATCTTTACAGTGAAAATGTTCATAAGATTGTGTCACGGTGACTCCTTTATTTCTGCTAGGCCTCGATCCAGCTTCGTGTTTCCACACATAAACATAAGAGTCCTCACTAGCACAGACAACATATTTTCCATTTGCCGTAACAGAAGCTGAGATTTGACTGTTTGTGTTCCGAAATCCTGTCCAATAGTCAACAACTTCAGTGGAATCAAGCATAATTCCAGAGTCACATGCAGATATTTATACCATATGAAGAATTACCTTTAAACTTGTGAATTAGATCAGAACTATCAACAACACGAATTCGTGAATCTGCAGAGGTGACAAGTACTTCCGATGAACTTACGGGTGCAAACTGTTTGAGAAAGTAACCAATAGGGGGAAGTATAAAGTGAAAACATGGTGGCAAGAAATATGGCAAACAGACAGAATTTCAAGCAGCAAGGGCACAGGATTACCTGGAAACCTGTAATTTTCTTTTGATGAGACTTCTTCCTTTTATTCTGCAAATTGATTTGACTTTTCGGTTGTAACTTGTTCTCTGAAAAAATATGCATAAATGCAAGTGTTTAAGAAACTTCTATCACAAGTCAACTATAAAATAAAGAAAAAGTATGCAGACCAGAGAGGGAAATCATAAACGTGTACCAGAAGTATTGTATAAATGGCAGCTTCCTTTGTATGAGCCAACCAGTGCACCCTTCAAAACATTGAAAAGCTTCATAAGCTATAAAGACTTACTCATAAATCATATAGAATGAAGTTGTAATTGACCATTCCCAACCTGGCCATCAGGCGTATAACAAGCAGCAGTGACCATTTCGTGCAGATCATTCCAATCAACAACTTTACAGTCAGGAATGCTCCATATGCGAACTTTAGCATCTAAGGATCCACTAATGAAGTATTTATCATCAACTGGATTAAACTGGATGCAAGTTACTGTGTCAAGGCAGATCCAAAAGAATAAAGCGTGATTAGTAATATATAAGCCAATTTCAAGTGATGAGAAAAAATTAACAATACGTTTCTTCTATGTTGGATCTTTGAATTACCATTTCCATCAAATGTACACCAAGCAGACCTAACTTCAGTGAATTATATGCACATTCTAAGCCACAAAATTACATTCAAGTTTTAGCTACTCAAGAATCTTTTACGTTTTTCTAAGTTGGTACAAAGATGGGTATTAAAACTATGGAACATAAGTAAATCTCAAATTATTCACTTATAAGTACTGTAACTATTTATTTAAAAAAAAGAAAAACTACAATTTAGCGATGTTCTTAAACAGGGCCATTATGAAGTTAAACTCCTAAGCAAAAAAGGACATGAAACTCACAATTTACTTACCATAATCACTGTGTGAAAATATGCTCAAACATGTCTTGCTAGTCAAGTCCCAAAGCCTAACTGTTTTGTCCATTGAAGATGAGAGCAATTGCTGAAAAGAGAAAATAGAAAAATCTTACCAGAATATCCTGCAGCAATAAATTGGTTCATGATTCTAAAAGAGGCTATGCAGTGAACCAGGGAAAAGAATTCATTGAAAAGGTCAAACAACGCCCTCTTGAAAAGCTTGTGATATGGACGCTTTTATCGCAATAGGAATTTTAGTTTTATTTATTTATTATATCAGGTTTTATTAAGAGTTTTAGTTTTACTTAATTTCTCTACTACATTAGGTTTTTATTTCCTTCATAAACTCTAAGTTAGGAATTCTATTAGGACTCTTTCCTTTATTATTAAAAGTCTATAGAAGGCTGCCAAATATGAAATAAAGAAATAAGCAATTATTCTATAAAAAAGAAACGTTATTTTGAGAGGGGGTTCAGTCAAAGGACGAATCTGCCTTTTGAGTAACCATAGGTTGAAGCAAGAATTCTTTCTCGTCTAGACCTGTGACTAGATCCTACACCAAGGCGCATAACAACTTGGTATCCGAGCCAGCTGTCATGGGTGACGAAAAGACTTCAACAGCCAAGCTGGAGGCTTTCATGGAACAAATGGCTACAAGGCAACAAGTATTAGAGGAGCAGGTGGCAATATTATCTCTTTCGGTCCAAAAGATAACGAAAGGAGATTCAGAAAAGAATAATGAAGAACAGGGCAGCAGCGGAGGCAGGAAAAGGAATTTAGACTTGCAACACAGTGGGTGCATGGTGCCACGATACTGTAAGATGGAATTTCCCACTTATGATGGTGTTGGAGATTCTTTAGGATGGTTGAAACGATGCGAAAATTTTTTTGGCAATCAACGAACTAACAAAGAAGACAAAGTAAGCTTAGCATCATTCCATATTTTAGGAGAGGCACAATTGTGGTTTGATCAAATGGAAGAAGAGAGGCAAATCTTGATTGGGGGCGCTTCAAAGAGTGTTGTCATGTAAGGTTTGGGCCACCTATGAGTAATAACCCCTTGGGAGAACTTGTCAACTTGAAACAAACTGGGACTGTAGAGGAATATCAACGCCAATTTCAATCACTATTGGCTAGGACTACTGATCTTAAACCTCGACAACAAGTAAACCTCTTTACTGCCGGGTTGATAGAGGAACTTAGAATTGATATTGAGATGCAACAACCAGAAAACCTTGGAGTTGCAATGAATATGGCTCGAACATTGGAACGTAAACAAAATGTCTCTTCCAAACTGTCATCTTGAGCCATCCTGAATTGGCCAACTTCCCAAAACACTGGCAGCAATTCAATCATTCCAACAACTAAGAGCATTGCAAAGGGAGGGGGACAAACAACAGAATCAACAAGGAACAACGGGAAAATATGTTCTTCTGCACCATTTGTGAAGAGATTGACACAGACAGAAATGGCGAAAAGAAGGGCTAAAGGGCTGTGTTATAATTGTGACGAGTCTTATTCCATGGGACACAAATGTAAAAGGTTATTTTCGATAGAAGTACCAGATGTTGAAGGCAAGCAAGATGATGATGAGATAGATGATTTTGGATTAATTCTGAGGTTTATTCTGAAATTGAGCTTGAGGACAAGCTCAACTCCGAGAAGGGGAGTAATGATATGGAAGCTTTTATCGCAATAGGAATTTTAGTTTTATTTATTTATTATATCAGGTTTTATTTAGAGTTTTAGTTTTACTTAATTTCTCTATTATATTAGTTTTTATTTCCTTCATAAACTCTAAGTTAGGAATTCTATTAGGACTCTTTCCTTTGTTATTAACAGTCTATAAAAGGCTGCCAATATGAAATAAAGAGATAAGCAATTATTCTATCAAAAAGAAACCTTATTTTGAGAGGGGGTTCAGTCAAGGACGAATCTGCTTGAGTAACCATAGGTCGAAGCAAGAATTCTTTCTCATCTAGACCTGTGACTAGATCCTATGCCAAGGCACATAACAACTTGCTACAAACATAAAGGACTACATAGAGGCATGACCAATTGTTTACATGACTCCTGAATTGTTAAAGATTTGAAGGGCTTTCAGGCATTCAATTACAGTTACATCCCATTAACATTCAGGACTGGTTTATAAAAGCTTGTGGTCGTAAAACCAAACCCATTTCTAATCATTTAACTCTCTATTAATTATTAACAACATGCAAACTCAAAAGTGGTCCTAAAATTATCTCAGAACTTCCACAAGGTATACAGTATCACCAGGAACCTTAACCAGAAGCGATGACAAGGAAAAAAGGCATCACAGAAACATCAAAGACAATAACCAAGACCAAGACACGGGTTAAACCAATCTCCACTAAAAAGATCAAGCCTCTTGCAAGATAAGTCACTATCTGACCAAACAGATAGCCGATCTAAGCTAACCATGTTAAAGTAAAGTTTTCATTACTATTCATGTTGTCTGTGGCAACTTATTAGATCATTTACTTCGTGTGCCAAAATATAGCTTGCTAAAATTAAGTATGTTTTACTTGATAGTCTAACACTTTGCAAAAAAGTTGCTCTACTTCATTTCTGTCCTGTGACATAATAATGCATGCACATTATATAGCAGCACAGAATATACCATAAATGCTCAGTACATCAGACTAAATAGACAACTACAACCACCATGGGGAATTTATTAGAAGACTTCTAAAGTCTAAACAAAAAAACACTAAATAAACTTCTTCCCATTAACATTACTAATTGAAAACCTGAAAAGCAAACCAATCACACTACATTCATGCATATGTTTCTACTAACCTGAGACTTGGACCATGAGAGGTCGAGAACATCATCCAAATGTCCTTGAAAAGAACAAACAGGTTTATCTGAAAGTGCAAAAACAGTCTCTGGCACCACAATGTTGTCCAGGCTCAACGATTTCCGGCTTATTGATGACCTTCCTCTTCTCCTCTTATCAGGAGGGTAATCAGTACTCGGCGATGACAGAATCGGTTCTGGAGATCCATTAGCCACAAGCAAAAGGTTGAAATTCCCGTCTTCAGGCTTTTCCATTAACAACTCCCCTTTCCTATCCGATTCAACTACCTTCCATATATGAATTACACAATCCTCACCTGCACTAGCAAGGTATTTGCCATCTAAACTGAATTTTATACTCCAAATAGACCCTGTATGCGCTTGTATCTCTTGACTCTTGTAAAGAGCAGTGAGCTCTTTACATGATTTCCCATACTGTTTTACCCTCACTCTCTCCGGCCCATGAAACGAAACATCCTGGCTATCATCAGTGGCGGAACTCGATCTCCTCCCACCCTTCTCCGATGATGTATCCCTCTCGTCACTGCTTCGCCTTTCCTTATTACCCTTCACGCTATTTGCAACGCTCTTTATACTCTTGAACCAACTCCCTTTCTTCTTCGACTTTGAAACACCAACACCCCCACCACTGACAATCAAATCAGCATTATCTTTATTACCCTCTTCTACATTCTGCCTTCTCATTAACTCTTGAACGATCGGAGAATGGCCAACGCAAACATCGAACTCCTCCATCGTCAACTGTCTCCCTGTCCCAACTTCCTTCAACTTGTTCCACATCCCATCTTCTCGAATCTCATTCACCACAAACTCTTCCCCATTATCAAGGTTCTTAATGGTACACACTTGTTCACTGCAATCCATCTCATCGTCCACCACAACAGCCTCCCCATCACCAAATGATTTAAAGCTAAGTTCCCCATTCAAACTCTTGCTAATACGCCCCTTGGGTGGCTTAGATCCATTACTTCCGCAGCGTCTTAAGTTAGCAGCCGCCACATTACTTTGACCACATTCACTGATGTTATTATTATTATTTACAGTACATAAACCCACAGAAAGAATGGAAGAAGATGAATTGGAACGAAGAGATAAAGGCGAAGAAGGAACAGCAGCAGCACTACAATCACCATCCGATTTCGATCGTACAATTCCAGAAGAACTGGATTCCTTTTCTCCTCCACGATCTTGATCTTCCAACTCTTCTTTTACCAACCTATTCGACGAAACTGATCTTCTTCCCAACTCACCTCCACCACCACCACTACCCATTTCCCGTCCGTCGCCGACCTCCGTTTCTGACCCGGGTCTTATCCGGGAAAGACCCGGGTGGCGGCTCAGCCCCATTTCGCGGAGCAGACGGGTTCGTCTTTCCGAAACGGAGGAGGGTTCAGAGATCCAGATGTCGAACTGGGAAACAACCTTGGGGAATTTAGGGACGGGAAATGGGCGGTGGGCATTATTAGAAGGGGCAATTGGGTCAGAATCCGAGTCAGAAGAAGGAGAAGCAGAGTTGGAACAAGAACAAGAATTAGAAGAAGCAATGCGGTCAAGGGAATCGTAGAAGTACTCTTCTTCTGCTTCTTGGTTTACTTCAACTACTTGAGTCCAATCGTGGTCGTTTAACTTGCTGCTGTTGCTACGAATTGGGTTCTTGCTCATGCTTTCTTTATGAGCATTCCCATTTCAATTTCAAACATACAACCATTAGAAAAAAACAACTCTGGGTTTTGGTTGGATCAAAGGAATGCAAGGGAAAACAGTTTTTGGAGGGAAAGAAAAAGAGAGAGAAAATCAGATCCAAAGGCAAAGGAAGGAGGGAAAAAGGAGAGATGGGTTTGGGGGAAAAGAAGGAAGCAAAGCAAAGGTTGGGTTTTTGTGGGAGAATAGAAATGAAGGGGAGATTGATTTGAGTTTTTGTTGGTTTTTTGGTTTTTGGGGTTTGGGCAATTGAAAGCTGAAAGGTGAAAGGTGGACTGGAGGATCTAAACCAATATTGCTTTCCAATTAAATTATTTTCTATCTTTTTAGCAATTTCTTTCTTTTTTTTTTCCGATTAACTCCATATTTTTATAAATTTACGCAAATATAATATAAAATAAAATATTATTTATAATTTGATTAAAAGCATTTATTAGTGAAATTTAAAAATTATATAGATAAAATTATTTTTATTATTATAACAATAGATGTTATATTGAAAAATATTTTTTTTAGTTTAATTTGTTTCCTTGGAAACGTTTTATCTAAAATATATATTTTCCATCGTCGTGGTAGAATATAATGAATTTGGATAAATTCATTGCATTCTATTTTGAATTTTTTTTTATCAATAATGAAAATTTTAATTAATTTAATTTTCAAATTTTTCATTTTAGTAACTTTCATTAAATTTAAATAAATCAATATCCTTCCTTTATAATTATCTTGAAAGATTTTTTTTAGGGATAAATCTCAAAATTATATGTAGTTTAATGTACAGTTGTTTATATGAACTTTGATTTTATACATGAAATTTTGATTTGAGTCAATTCTTATAAATATTAACACAATGATTGATATAGTCTCATTTTATGTTTATATATTGCATGTATATAATTATACTTATCCAATATAAAAATAAATTGACGTATTTATTTCTTCTAATATATATGATTAAATTAAAATTAAAGTTTCAAGTATACATTAATCTATAATTTTAAGATTTATCTTTTATATATATATATATATATATATATAAACTTATTTTTGAAACTCCAAAAAGTTAATTTTTTGATGATTTATTTATTTTTATGTCTTCATTCATTATGAAACTAAATTCAAATTATAACTCGTTCAATTACAAAAATAATAAATATCTCTAATTCGTCAATAAATGTGAGTAATGACTATTGCACTTGTGAAGAAAAAACGGAATTCAAACTCCAAATATAAATAACAAAACAAATAAATAAATATACTTTTTCTTTCAAAATAAATAAAATAGTGTAAATAAATATGAATGGCAAACAGAAGCCGGCTTAATTGAATTAATGTTTCTATCAAAAGCATGTTTTATTGAAAAGCATCCTATTTTGAACACAATTTAAAATGAAATAATATAATATAGAAAGGAAAAAAAATTCAGAAAAATAAGAGTAATTAATAGCGTGCTGATTTGGTGAATACAAAAGTGAAAATAAAAAAAGTTATTTGTTGGGTTTTGAAATATTCAATTTTAATTTGAATTAAATTTAAAATGTGATATTTTAGAGTTGGAATTAAAAATTTTAAACAACCTACTCCATTTACTAATTACCTAATTATATTAATTTATTGTGGGTTAATAGCTTCAATCATCCTTCAACTATGTCCTTACATTTTAATGATATATATTTTTCAAAAATATCTAATTCAAGTTGGACACAAAATATTTAGAAATCGACAAATGTGTTTTAAAATAAATATTTCATGTTAGATTTGAATTGATTTATTTAATGTCTAAATAGACAATTAGGTTAATGAAAAGACTCGACAAGTACAATATTGATTTTTGAGGGCTCAATTAAAGTTTATAAATCAATTTAGAATTCAGGAGAGGGTTTGGATTGTAGTATGTTAGAGTCGAAAGTTGAGTCTGCTTTGATTCAGTCAAATTTTTTTGAATTCTTCCAACTATTCGTGGTAATTAAGTTTAACTTTTTCATATTAGTTTTGGGTTTTAGGTTTTAGACATAAGTTGATTTTATGGCTTTTGGACCTTAAGAAAGTAAAAAATGGTTGTATATTAAGGGCATGGACATGGTTGGAAAGAGAAGGGATGGGCTTAGAGTTGAGGCATTGAAAGCCCAATAATATAATGCGGTTTTAGGCAGAAAGAGAATATGCCTGCCAACTGTTCGTCTTTAATCCTCACACATGTTTTCCAGCCCACTACTGTTCAGTGAATGTGACATCCTACGACTGATAATTCTTGTACCCTCTTTTGGGACCATTTTATTTACTTTACCTCGCTATCTCTTTTAATTCCCCTACCATATCATCTTTATAGTATTAAAATTCTATTTAAAATATTTCAAGATATTTATATATTTTTTTCGTATACAATGACATATCTTACTTATTCTATACTCTAATCATATATATCTAATAATTTTTTTTTTAAAATTTCTGGGCTAAGATGAAGAAATTAGGTGGAAGTTAATGATAGATTGATGTGGTACAAACACTAAAGAAGTATGAAATGCCATTGTCTATGCGTGCTGTGATAACCTTTTTTTCTTTTGAACATTATTTTCAAGAGATATAGATATATATATATATATATAATTTAGTATATTTTATTTTAGATATGCACGATCAACAAATATTAAATGTAATAGTAAGGAGTATTACATTTTAATAGGAGAATAAAGTTCAAATTTCAGAAACGATATTATTGAGAGGAACAATCACAACCCCTAAATAGAAATCATAAAGCGAATATGAAAAGGTAAAAATAAAATTATTTAGACAATTATCCTATTAATTCAAACTTCAAATTCATTAAATCTCGTGTTTTAAAAACAATCAATTATACATCAGAACTAAAATTATAATAAATTTATTTGTATATAACTTCACATTTCTTGAACTTTTTAGCTTTTAATGGCAATAATCAATTTAAGTCGATGTTTTAATTCTTAATTTCATCAAAGAGCCAATATGTATGTATATATATATAAATAGTGAAAACACACAACTTGAATCCGCAAATCATGCATTCTAATTGTTTTCCACCATTTTTTCTTCTTCTTTTAATTTCATGAAGAATGGAATTGACTTTTTGAAACCTAATTAATTCAACAACTTGGAAATTAAAAATCAAACATAACTCATTAACAAAATGATAATCAATACTCTACGAATTCTAACTCTGATTATCTAAAATAAAAATAATAAAAATACTCTATGAATTTTATCCTTCTATATATTTTTTTAAAATTCAAACAAAACATTTAATTTGAATCGAGATAAATTTTCATATTTAATTTACAAATTTATATTTAGTATATAAAAATACTTTTATAAAACACTTGTCAACCCTTCCCTTTAATTGTCCATTAACATCAAATAATTTCCTTCATATTTATGCATTGCCAGTGAATCAAATGGTGAATTTATATTTTAAAAAAGTTCTTATTTGGCGGAACTAAATATTGCTCCCTAAGCTCTTATCATAAATCAATATTTCATCGAATTCTTTTTTTTTTTATTTTGTGAAACTAAATTATCTTCCATATTCAATTTATAAAAAAAATAATTCTTTTTAGGTTCGTGAATGCTTTTTTCAACAATATATTTTTAAAAAAAATTGAACTCGAATCCTTTCTCTTCAATGGATTTATTTAATACAAATACAAGTAAAACTTAACTAAGAGTTTAAAGGTGGAAGGATTATCCAATAAATTTCAAAACACATTTGGAATAAATTTGATTTCAGGTTACCTAAATCACATTTATTTAACCTGGGGGAAAATTGAAAAGAGTGTTTTTTTTTTCAAAGTATCCGGCCAAAAAAGGTATAATTACAACTCATTCTTGCACATGAATTATGACGACTTGTGCATCATTTTTATATTAATTTACCAAAAAGTAGAAAGAAGGGAAGAATCCCCGAAGCCATAAGAGAGAAATAAATAAAATAAAATAGGTGGATTCAGCCTAAGTCCACCTCATATTTTGAGGCAAATATCAAGCTAACAATTATTTATGGGAAAAAAATTGTATTGAAATTAATGACAAAGGAAAACCATGCATGGGGCTGGTTTTCTTTTTGTTCATTTAATGAAGAATATACAATGTGAATTTCAACCATAAGCACAGATTTTTACCTAAATTCTATCAAAGTTAAATCCATTGAGACATTAATATTGGGTATAATCAAATATATTTGTTGCATTACATATTTATGAATGAATGGAAAATTGAGTTAAGAAGGTCATTTTTTGAATGTATGTTCCCATCATTATCAATCTAAGTTATAAAAAAATATTCTAGTAGATGCAGACATAGCATGTGTCTTGATTCTCAACAGCCTGTTTAAGCTTTAAAATGGATTCCATTTTCATCTCTTAAATAAACATTAAAATTATTATTATTATTTCAATATATAACATGCTTTAGCATCTAATTAAAATTATTAAAATCTCATACTCAATATTTGGTGTCTTTCAATAATAATGTAGCAATCAGCATGTCAAATAATTTTAGATTTGATACCAAAACTTTTACAACATACTAATTTCTATATCTTATGTTATTATTTTACCATGGTTGAAAATGGAAAATAACTTGAAGGGTCATTCTTGAAAGCCCCAGATCATTACAACTGTGCTTCCAAATATAGTTGCAAGGATCAGATTGCAAAAGCTGGGGAAATGAATAGTCTTATATTTCATATCAATAATAGGGAGCGATTGCTTTCCATTTAAATCTTTTTATGGGCGAAATCAGAATTCTTTTTAGGGCTAGAATTAAATTATATATTTTGATGATAGTAAAAATGTAATTTTGTTATTTTAATAGCTTATATCTTTATAATTTTTAAAGGATTAAATCAAATTTTTATCATTTTTGAGGGGCCAAAGTGTAATTTTACCATTACTAGTTTAAAATTTTATAAATTATAAAAAGTCTAAATAAAAAATTTTCCATTTTAAGAGGGACCGAAGTCTTTGCCAGCCCTTGGTATGAATCGTAGCTTTTTAAATTGAAAATTAATACATTTTCAAAGTAGTAGTTTGAGAATAAAGAAAGAATGGTAGATATTAAACTCGAATATCTAATTTATTGAATATCATATTTTAAGAGTTTGTTGCATGAGTAATATAACTTAAACTCTGAGTTTAGAGTTTTATGCAAATTGATCTATGGTAATTAAAAGTCAATTAGTTTGGAGTTGTTTTGACTTTTTAACATTATTTATGTTTGTTTTATGATTTATATTTGAGGTTTATGATTTTGTAGGAAGTAAGAGTTGAAGTCCAGATTTAAATTTTCTTTATATAGTAACGTATTCCCATTGCAGATTGACAAAGTCTATCATCCTTTGGTCGTCTTTGAATTATGATCCCATGACCGTACATCTTTGTGTTATGTGGATTTGTGTGAAAACTTTTGACAAATCTAGAACAATCAAATTTGTGTCTTGTAGTAAAATGACAAACAATTGGTGGGCAGTTATGGCATGCCTTGAAGATACTAGCTAGGATGCCAGGATTCAATGGTTGGAAAGTGAAAACAGAAAGACGTAAAATTTCATCGACGATGATGTCTCTGACTAAATGGTCTTTCGAATACAGGCTTTTGCTGTCTGCCTAAAACTATGAAGCTTTCTTGGTAGATGTATAATGGCTGAAACAGATACAACATGGTACCGCAATATCAGGGATGTGTGACTACGTGATATTAGTAAGGTGTCATCAAGTTGAGATGAAATGCTCGACCTTGCTTGTTTAAACCATAACCTCACTCAGGGTGCTTCTTATATCTTTAAAATGGGCCTGTAAGGTATAATTTGGGACTAAATGGGCCTTCAATTTGCCTTCCGATTTACTCCTTTACAAATGCATAGCTCTCCCATTGAATTTGGTGCAATAAGAAAAAAAAAGTTAAAATATATTACCTTTCTACTTTCATTTTTAAAAATTTAATTTTTCTATTTTTAAAATTTCAAAATTCTGGTCAAACTGTTAATATTGTTTTTTTTTTGTTAAATTATGATTAATTATTAAAGAGATTAAGGTATTTTGGAGGTTTGGGCTTTATGGTTAAAAGCGCTTATCAAATGATAAAAAGGAACACATGTAATGAGCAAGATGCTAGGTGGAAGACCGTTTGGAAATATCAGGGACCACACCGAGTCTGATTCTTTTTATGGTTAGTATGTAAGGAACGGTTGCTTACTAATCTTGAGCGTACTCAAAGAGGTATTGGACAAAATGAGGTTTTGCCCAGTATGCCAACATGACACAGAAGACATTTTGCATGTCCTTAAGGATTGTCCGGTGGCTAAAGACTTTTGGAGACATATAGTGTCAGGAGATCCCCAAACCTAGTTCTTCTCTGTTAGTCTCTTAGAATAGATCAAGACAAATCTAGGAAATTTTGGATGGTTACTGAGGTTTGAGGCCTCTTGGCCAATGCTTTTTGGTTTGATTGCTTGGCATATATGGAAAAATAGGAATTTCTTCATATTTCAAGGATTGTCCTTGTAATGACCCAAATTCCACTGGCACCAGAAAAGTGAATTTAGGGCCTCCGTCTTAGGAAAACGAGTCCGTAAATATTTATTAAAAATATTTACGAAGTTAGTTATGAGTTGAATTAGATTTTTGATAAGTGAATTTACTTTAATTAGAAATAATTAGTAGAAAGGACTAAATTGAATAGAGCATAAAAGTTTAATTATAGAATAGAGAAAAGTTAAAGGATTAAATTAGTAATTAAACCAAATTAGTGACATGTGTATGTTAGAGAATGAATACATGTGTATTTAAATTATTAGTACAAATGTATATTAGATATATTTACTTATAATTTAAGTAAAAGATATTATTATTATTATTATTATTATTATGATGTCATATTATAATTTATTTAATAAATAAGTGGTGCCAAATGTATGGTGATGGGATAATACATGTGTATATATGTGTATTAATACACATGTAATATATTTATTAGTTATTAATTAGATATTTTATAATAATTATTAATTAAGTAAATAATAGTAAAAAGAAATAAAGAAAACAAAGAAGAAGAACAAAGAAAGTTACAGAGAAGTAACGAAAATTTGGGAAAGAAAGGAAGAAAGAAAAGAAAAAGGAGAAATTGGAGAATTGAAGCTTAGAAGTTTGAAAGGTAAGTCAATTAAGCCCTTATTCTTTAATTTAAATGTTTTAGAAGCTTTAGAATTGAGTCTTGTTGAAACTAACTAGAAGTTATGGAGGTTTTTAAGTTTTTGAGTAAAGTTTATGTTGGATAAATGGTTGAATTAAGGGCTTAACTGATAGAATTATTAATTTGAATTGATTAAGAGATTAAATTGTAAAAGAGGTTATAAGTTTTGTGTTTGAGGGACTAAGTTGAAAGAAAACTTTCATTAGGGTTCTAATATGAACATTTGACAGTTAATAGGAATATGAAAGGAAATTGAGTATAAATAAAGTAGTAATTAAGTTAGAAAAGTAAATGGGTTCAATTGAGTTAAATTAGAAATTTAAGTAAAAATTTAATATTTAATGTGAAAAGTGTGTGTAATTAATTAATTGTAATTATGCTAATTGTCGTAGCAAACAAGGAAACCAAGACGTCTAATACGAAGGGGAAGGAAAAAGTGATCGAGGAGTAGCTCGAGAAATATCGGTTTGTATTATCATAATTCATGTTATTTATTGTTATGTGTTTAATTTTGTTATATAATATATATATATATATATATATATCATGGAATTGAAATTGAGACAAGTAGTGATATTTGATTTGAATGTGATTAGATATGATTGATGAATATGTACATTTATATATATGTGAGAAAGGTGACTAAAGTGTTAATTGATGTGAATTTGAATGATCGTGAGCAATTGATAAGTGAATTTTGAAGTGGAAGTGAATTTGATATTGAAAGTGAAATTACTATGTGATTCCGATACCATATTAACTAGTTGGGCTAGGGTGGATATAATTGGCATGCCATAGGATTGGAAGAGTTCAGGGATTCTTCGACCTCGAGTCGGTGAGACACTTGGTGTGTCATAGATTTGCTTCGGATAGTTTCGATGAGGCGTTGGTTGCCATTTTGCTTCGGCTCAACTGATGAGACACTTGGTGTGTCATAGATGTACTTTGAACTATCCAATGAGGCGTTGGTCACCACTTTATTTCGGCTATGCTGATGAGGCATTGGTCGCCATTCTGGTGTGTTTGGTTGGATCCGTGTATCCGCCAAGGTCCGAGTCAAGTTAATAGGGGAAAATAAGTGAAATGATAAATTTTGAATAAATGAGATTGAGTTATTGAAATGAGATTTGTGATATGTGATTGAAGGCATGAATCAAAGATTCATGAAATGTTCAAAGTTGAAATGTGATTTGAGAAATCTTATGTGGTTGAGAAATGATTCAAGAATTTATGAAGTGGTACAAATTTTATTGCTGAGATATTGAACCAAATATTGGAAATGATGTAATGGAAATATGATAGATTAGTATGGAACTATATTTATGATTTGTTATTATTTGTTTATGATATGATATGATATGTTATTATTGTTATAATTTGAATTATGATAATATCACTGAGTATTTTCAATACTCAGCATACGATTGTTTTCCGTGCGCAGGATAGGTCAAGTAAAGTCTAGCTCAGCATCTGAATCAATCCCGGCTTCAGCTCAATTTTTGGTGATGAATCTATCTTTTAAAAATGTGGCATGTACTAGGTTTGGTTTTAGCCACTTGTAATTACTTATGTTTTGAATGTAAATATGGTTTATAAACCTTAAGAAGTTTTTGGTATGAATGAATGAATATTTGCTAAGTTTGAAAATGAAATGAATGGTATTTGATTAAAGTTTATAAGTCAATGATTTGGGCATGAATTGGGTATGTTTAGTGGGTGAAAGTAGCTTAAAAATGATGAAAAATGTTGTTTTCACAAGGCCAAGACACATGGGCGTGTGCCCAGGCCGTGTGGCAAAGTCAGGCTTGCCCACGGGCTAGTTCCATGGGCGTGTGTAGCAAGTCAGATCTGCCCACGGCCTGGCCCCACGGGCAGGCCACACGGGCATGTCCCAGGCCACACGGGCGTGTGCCCTTATTTTCAAAGAAAAGTTTCCAATGTTCCTGGTTTAATTCCAAATCACTTCCTAAGCTTATTTTGGGCCCCGTAGGTCCATATTAAAAACTTTTTGATGGAAATTAGAAGGTTTTAGATTGAAACTCAAATTTATATCTCGATTTTGTTCGTTTACTAGTGTATAAGTTCGATAATGCCTTGTAACCCTGTTCCAACGACGGTTTGGGGTTAGAGGGTGTGATAGTCCTAGAGCCTTTTAGAAACTATTAAAGCGTCAATAAGTTGGGCAAAACAATACAATGCAATTAATAATTTGGACATTCTTTAGAGGTAGTAGTTTAGAATTTTAATGTCTTTTAGGATATTATTGGAACGTTAGGGAGTTTGAGTGTTTGTTATGGGTAGGTCATTTTAGGTTGTATTTTTACACACACACACACAAATTGGAGGTTTTGTATTATAGAAATTGAATCAAATTTGAATTTTTTTTATTCTAATAAACAGTAAATACTAACTCAATTCCAATTTTATTTTTTTAATTCTTTTTAATACTACAAAGACTAAATTGATCTATTGAATCCTAAATGAGCACCTCTCAAATAAAGTCTTTTATAGTATATTGATTTTAGAGAATGTAATCTTTTAATCCTTGGTTAGTTTCACATTGTGGTCATTGTTGCTACCTGGGATTTAAATAGCGGTCCAATATCAAAATAGCGGCCGTTATATAGCGATAGCGGCGCCGTCCGAAACCGCTACTGCTGAAAATAGCGATGTGAAGCGGAGACACACCGATAGCGGCGGATCGCGGCCGCAATTTAACGGGTAACGGCCGATTGCGGCAATAACGGGTCGTTATTCCCGTTATTTTCCGTTACAGTAAATTAAAAACAATTCATCTCCTTTAAAAAAAAATCAACAGAAACACAATAAAACAAAAGGGAATATATTCCCTTACCTACAAAATCAGAGAGTGTTCAATAAAAAAAAAGTAAAAAGAAGTCCAAATTAATAAACAGAAAAAGGCAACCAAAACTCAAAAGCAATAGAAAACATGGATTTAAATTTCTCAATTTCATATTTTGGTAAACAACACAGCAGCAAATGAAAGCGAGGACTTGAATCTGAAAAGCAAACCCTGCCCTGATCACTTGCACATTCAGAGATTGATAATTTTCAAGTAAGTACCTGAAATTTTGTCTTGATTCTTGCTTGCATGTCTTGAATCTGCAGGGCAAATATGTTCTTTAGACTTTAGAGATGAATCGATGAAGGGAGAAGGCACAACCAGCATATTCCAAGAATTTTAGAGGAGAGGATGATAGAGTTTCTCTTCACTCTTTACTCTTCGGTTTTTCTTCTAAGTTTTGTGTGTCTACTATTTAGGGATTTGAGAACTAAGAACAAAGGCATTTCTGGCCTGCCGTTTCATTTTCTTTTTCCTTTATTTTTAATTTTTATTTTCTTTTACTCTTAGGCAAAATCGAGGCACCCTATTCCCTATGTGTTTTATTATCAATGTTACTTAACATATGTGCTAATTTTTCAGGCAATTTAGCCATCCCTTCTTTTACTCATTCCATGTCATTTTGCTTTTCTTTCAATTTGATCCTGTTTGTGATTTTCCTCGTGGTTTCATCCAATGTCTCCCCTAATTTTTTGAATATATTTGAAAATTCTAATAATTTGGTGGATATGAATAAATTTAGCCAATTTAATTGTTTGTGTTCTTGTCTTGACAGGTGTTAGGATCAATTTGTTGATTAGTGTACTGATTATTAAATATCCTCTTTTAATGCATTCAGATTTTTATTTTAAAAAAATTACTAAAAAAATTATAGATTAATAAGTTAGAATTGTTTGGAGAGATTTTACTGAAAATGAAAATTACTTTGACGACAATCATATTATTATATTTTTTAATATGAAAGCTTCAATCTTATCAAGATTTATAATTTTACTTTATATGTTATTCTTTAATTAATATTGTAATTATAATTTATAATGATAATTATTTATTATTTCATTATTTTAAAATAATTTAAAAATTATTAAAAGTGACTTTTTATAATTATAATTATAATTATTATGTTTTACAATAAGTTGTGCGAATTTAAAAAAAAAATCACGATCGCGATAGCCGCAGTGATCGTAATAGCATCCGTTATGTCCGCAACCGCGATAAACGCAACGCGACCGAAAACGCGGCCGTTACCGCAATTTAAATCCCTGATCGCTACTCTTTTTGGATAAATAATCATTGTGGAATGCTTTGATAACTTGATGAGGATGAGTTGATGATGGTGGAAGGCGGTTGATCAGTGAGTTAACTCGAGTGAGTCCAAAACAAGTGGGAAGAAAGGGTTTCACGGGTAGAAGAGAAGAAGGGTTCAGAACATAGAAGAGATTAGATTGTGATATTTTTCTGAAACTGATAGGGGAAAATTGTTTTGAAGATAGATATGACAATACATCATTCAATAGCCCCATTGCGAATATTGAACAGAAAAACACCAACCAACCATTTCTAATCCATGGTTCTGATGCAACAAGTCAAGAAATGAGATTCAACATGGTGATAAACAGTCGCGAACCCAGGTTTCGGTTACCTAAAATGAATTTTTTTTTTTATTTGAGGTGATTTATAATTTATAAAATTTTATATTAATAATAGTAAAATTACATTTTAGTCCCTTAAAAATAATAAAATTTTGATTTGATCCTTTAAAAATTATAAAAGATATAGACTATTAAAATGGTGAAATTATGGTTTTACTATTATAAAAATATACAATTTCATTTATTCTCTTTTTTTTTTTAATTTTATAAAATGGTTAAATTTCATCTTTGATCCCTCTAATATACTTAATTTGAGATTTAATCCATATATTTTAATTTTTGATATAATTTGTTTTTACATATTTTTATAATGTTCTTAATTAGTGCAAATAGTTAATATGAACTTTTCGATTAAAACATTATGGGGTTATATATAATTTGAGCATTTTAAGAGTTTTAAAGACTAACATGTGCTTCCTATTTTTTTTTTTAAGTTTACGCCAGTTCTTACCTTTTTTTGACAGTTTTAGAAAAATAGTTAAATTTAAAATTTTAATATTTAACCTCTATACTTTAATTTCTAATGTAATTTAATCCTTGTAGTTTTATAATGTTATTAATTAGTCCAAATAATTAGTATCATTAATTTTTCAATTAATACATTATGTGATTATAATAATTTGAATACTCTAGGGGCCAGAGAAGGAGATGTGACTTTGATTTGTTTTGGTTTTGCCTTGCTTTCTTTTTCCTTTTTAATATATTATAAAATAATGACCAATTTTAACCATTATACTATGTTGAAACCTAAGATTTAATCTCTATACCTTATTTTTGACATAATTTGAGCCTTTTTTTTTTATAATGTCATTAATTAATCTAAATATTTAATATTGTTAATTATTTCAATCAAAATGTTAACGTTAATTTTTCTTAGAAACACTATTTTAATAAAAAATTATTTTATCATGATGAGTTCGAATGAATTTTTTTTTAAATTTATATAATCATTTTCAATGTTATTTTTATTATTACATGACTATCAAATGATTTTTTTTTAATTTCAAAATATTACACGAATAAATATAATAGAAAATTTTAATAGTAGTAATAATTAGATTTAAAATTTTAAATAAAAAAATAGATAATTTGAAAGTTAAAAATAAAATATATTTTAACTTTTAAAATTTATAGTTCACACAAATAAATAATATAATTAACCGCCTTTTAAACTGGAAAAGGAAACTCTTGAAGTACAATTTATTAACCACAATCTACCAAC
Organism: Gossypium stocksii; assembly: GCA_020496765.1. NCBI lineage: Eukaryota > Viridiplantae > Streptophyta > Magnoliopsida > Malvales > Malvaceae > Gossypium > Gossypium stocksii. Next base: position 96,073,088 of record CM035632.1, on the reverse strand, counting down.
ATTTACTCCTGGCAGTTCTGGACACCAACAAATACAATATGTGGAAATAACTCAGAAGTAATAGATACATTAAGCAGAACTCGAATTTGAGAATTCTAATAAAATTTATATAACACGAAGTATGAATGTGTTAAAATTTATATTTATTGTAAATATTCCATTCAATTGAAGTCTCGTTAAATAGTAAGTATTGTCAAATATTATAATTTAATAAAATTACGGTTACTTATTATCGACATATTTTAATATTTTATCATTTTATCATATCAAGTCACATAACTTATCTAACGAGCAACTTATATTAAACGACAAGTTTATCAGATTAAAGAGAACATGTGACTTATATGGTTTCCTCTTATATATTAGCCTTCTATTTGACTAATGGTTGTAAAACACACATTGAATTTGCAAATGATCTAAAGTGTTTATACACTCAAGAAATGTTTCTTTCAATGAATTATTTTATATTCACTTAATTCGAGATATCTTCTTGAAAACAAAATATTCTTTTATATAGAGTTGGTACATATAATTTTATTATATTGATCACTTTTACTTCTTTAAAAGGAGTTAAGATAATTGGTTATCCTTAATCAGAACTAGAGGTGTAATCGAGTCGAACCGAAATTGAAATTCAAAGCTTAATACACAGTTCGGGTTTGATTATACATCATTCTTTTATTTTTTCTCATCTTATTATTCCAATTTAGAATGATATATTTTTATGCATTACAATAGTAAATGCTTGCCTATTCTATCCTCTTTCTTTTCAAGTTTCTTCCCTATCAAACATGCCCAAAATTAATTTTTTCCTACTGTTTTACTCTTTCTTTCTCTCCTACTTTTCTCTTCAACTAAGCACACTCAAAATCAACTTTTGATTTTTAGTCGAGGTGCCTTCAGGTAATTTTCCTTTGTTGTTCTCTTATTTTGTTTCATCCATAGGAAGATGAGTGAAGGGAAAGATAGTGGAGCAGCATGACTCATTGTAACACCCCCTACCCGTATTCGTCGCCGAAATAGGGTACGAGGCATTACCGAAGTTTATCGAACAATAGTTTTTTTTTTTTTTAAACTCAATATATCCCCTTTATAACCACGTAACCTTCCCTGCAAAACTTAAACAGAGACCAATCCAAATCAATCAATCCTATTCAACATATTTTTAAAATAGATTCATTCACATTCATAAGATAATCTCATCATATACCAAACCAAGGTTTGTTAGCCATACCAATGGCTAACTTTACATTCATTTCGCATCAACATTTACTTTATTAACTTATACATGCCATTGATCTCCAAAATAAAGTTTCTAGATATACCAAAATATTGAGGTTGATAGTGTGATGTATCCCCGACCGAATCTGACCTCCGAGCTCTTAATACTACAAAACAGGGAAAAAGAAAACAGGGTAAGCACATTGTGCTTAGTAAGCTCATGTAACAAGAATTATACTTACCTAATATTTTCAATGCAATACAATAAACATACATACATCCATTCAATGCATTGTTACCATAACATGCACAAACTCAACATTCAAGTTAGTACAAAAATTTCAATGTATCAATAATATATACTGAGATTGATGAGCTCATCAATACCATAATTTCCATTCCATTATTATTTTCCCATATTTATCCTGTTGAATTTCTCGGAGTTTCGATGGATTTTCAGGGGTACACTTTAGTGTACAAACCCGGGTCCGTCAATTCATATTCATGTGCGCACATTTTCATTTCAAAGAGCACACTCCCGCGAACCTCATCCTTACAGCGGGATTACCAGTCCAGGCTAAATCCCCTGTAATATAAACTCATAGAGTATTGTCGGGATTACCAGTCCAGGCTAAATCCCCTGCAACGACAATTACTCTGATGAGCTTGGATCTGAATTACCAGTCCAGGCTAAATTCAGACCCTAATTTGGATTACCCGTCCGGGCTAAATCCATTTTCCACATATTCTTCAGGAGGGCTATATCAGGATAGGATCACCCGTCCGGGCTAGATCCTTTTTACCGTCAATTCCTTTTCAGAGATCCATCGAATTTTCTTTTCATTCAACCGGGATTTCTTCCCCTTTTTATCAAATATATCAATGTTTCATCAATTTTCATATAATGAACATTCAATTCATATTCACATCTATAACATACATTTCAAGTATTTAAGAATATAATTCAAGTTACATGAACTTACCTCGATACTTGTTTGTATATAAAAATCTACTAATCCCAAACTTTTTCCTTTCCTCAATCTAGCTTCCTGTTTGAGTCTTCAGGATCTAAATAAATAAATTTATTCATCAAATTAACATTTCATGTTCATATGTACCATTTTCTACAATTCAACTACTATTTATAGTTCATCCAAGGCTGTCTACTTGCGTCATAGTCACTAAATTATTTTTGTCTTAAGTTACGGGACTCCAAATTAAGATCCATAAATTTTCCCTGAAACTAGACTCACATATATTCTAACCATAAAATTTTCAGAATTTTTGGTTTAGCCATTTAGTACAGTTTATTCTTTAAAGTCACCTCTGTTCTGCTATATGACAGTTCCGACGTTTCTTCACTAAAAATTAATTATCTCCTCATACGGAACTCAGATGTTGTTCCCGCTTGTTTCTCTCGAAAATAAACTCATTAAGGATTTTAAAAATATAAATTTAAGTCCCTAATTATTTTTATATAATTTTTGGTGATTTTCCAAATTCAAAACAGGGGAACCCGAAATCATTCTGACCTTGTCTCACAAAATGCATTATATCTCAAGATTTACAATTCTATTGCTTACTCCGTTTCTTCTATGTGAAACTAGACTCAATAATATTTAATTCCATATTTTTTTCACCCTCTAATTAGATTTCTACAATTTATGGTGATTTTTCAAAGTTGGACTACTGCTGCTGTCCAAAACTGTTTTAGTGCAAGAGGTTTATTACCATTTTTCCCCCAAGCTTTTAATAAGTGATAGTTTCGTCCCTACTCAATTAACCTCTCAATTGAGCTGATTTTTCTCAATTAATACTTTATTCTATCATTTTAAACTACCTTATAACCTTTGGGAATAAGAATTTCAGAACCAAACTTCAATTTCACACTCTTTTACAAATAGGTCCTAAATATCCACTTTCTTTACATTTTATTCCATAAAATCATCATATAATAAGATTAAAGCTTAAATTCCATGCTAAATATTCATATACTTACAGCACTCAACCATGGTGACTTTCAATTTCATCCATAAAATCAAAAACTAATGAATTTAATAGTAGGACCTAGTTGTAAAAGTCTTAAAAACACAAAAATTACAAGGAAAAAGCAAGGATTAACTCACTTGGTGCAAAAATTATGAACAACCAGCTTAAAGAACCCCTCCTATGGCGTTTTTGCTGATGAGAATGAAGAGAAATCTCAAGAAATCTAGATATTTCCATATTAGTCCTAGTTTTATTTAGTTAATAATGCAATATTCCAAATTTACCCTTAATTCATCCATTTTTCTGCTAATTTTATGCCCTTGCCGTCCAGCCCAAATAAATTTTGGGTCTATTTGCTTTTTAAATCCTTTCTAATTAAACACTTAAGCTATTTAATCATCCAAACAACTTTTACTCCTTTTCTAATTTAGTCCTTTTCATTTAATTGACTGCCCAAACGTTAAAATTTTCTAACGAAATTTTAATACAATATTACTAACATTTCACAAATATTTATAAAAATATTTTTGACTCGGTTTTACGAGATCGAGATCTCGATAACTTGTCTTTACCTAATTTCTTCAATAATTTCTTTTTCTTAACTAACCACTAAATCGGTAAATTTTTTTTTTTGATATTTTCATACAAATTTTCCTATCATATCAATATTTATGCAAAAATATTAAAATAAATTTCTCTTTAAATCGGATTTGTGGTTACAAAACCACTGTTCCGATAACCTTGAATTTAGGCCATTACAACTCTCCCCCTTTAAGGATTTTCGTCCTCGAAAATCTTACCAGTAAAGAGGTTCGGGTATTGTTTCCTCATTGCCTCCTCCGGTTCCCATGTCGCTTCCTCAATCCCGTGCTTTTGCCATAATACTTTTACCAAATTTATCTTTTTATTTCTGAGCTCCTTTGTCTCTCGTGCCAAAATCTTAATTGGTTCTTCACTGTAACTCATATCTGGCTGAATCTCCACTTCTGTCGGAGAAATAACATGTGAAGGATCCGACCGATACCGTCGTAGCATAGACACATGAAAAACATTATGGATTCTATCAAGTTCCGGTGGTAATGCCAATCGATAAGCGACCGGTCCAATTCTTTCTAGGATTTCATATGACCCGATAAATCTTGGACTCAATTTACCCTTTCGACCGAACCGGAGAACTTTCTTCCAAGGAGACACTTTTAGGAATACCTTGTCACCAACCTGAAATTCAATCTCTTTTCGTTTAAGATTAGCATATGACTTTTGACGATCGGAAGCTGCTTTTAGACTATCCCGAATCACCTTTACTTTTTCTTCTGTTTCTCGAATCAAATCAACCCCATGTATCTTCTTTTCACTAAGCTCTGCCCAATATAACGGTGTTCTACATTTTCTACCATACAAAGCTTCATACGGAGCCATTTTAATACTGGACTGATAACTGTTATTGTAAGCAAATTCAATCAAAGGTAGATACCTCTCCCAATTACCTTCAAACTCTAATATACAACATCGGAGCATATCTTCCAATACCTGAATTACACGTTCAGATTGACCGTCTGTTTGAGGATGAAATGCAGTGCTGAAATATAATTGAGTACCTAAAGCTTCTTGCAATTTATTCCAGAAACGAGATGTAAATCGGGGATCCCTATCTGATATAATAGAGACAGGCACTCCATGTAGCCTGATAATCTCAGATATATACAATTCAGCCAATTTATCTAAAGAATAATCCATACGTACTGGAATAAAGTGTGCTGACTTCGTCAATCGATCAACGATCACCCAAATAGCATCTTTCTTTCTCGGAGACAATGGTAATCCAGATACAAAATCCATTGTAATTCTTTCCCATTTCCATTCTGGTATAGTGATTGGCTGAAGTAACCCCGAAGGTACCTGATGTTCAGCTTTAACTTGCTGACATACCAAACATCTTGATACAAACTCAAAGATATCACGTTTTACCTGGCCACCAGTACAACTTTTTCAAATCATTATACATTTTATTACTCCCTGGATGTACGGACATAGTACTGCTGTGAGCCTCGTGTAGAATTTTCTGTATGAGCTCTGAATTCTGAGGTGCACATACCCTGTCTCTGAATAACAAACAACCATCGATCCCAACCTGAAATTCAGAATCAGTACTCGACTCACATTGTGCCCGTTTAGCTTGTAACTTTTCATCATTTTTCTGAGCCTCACAGATCTGCTGTAGAAACACTGGTCTAGCTTTCATTTCAGCTATAATTGAACCATCTCCAGATAATGATAACCGGGTATTCATAGCTCGCAAAGCAAATAAAGATTTTCGACTCAAAGCATCAGCTACAACATTAGCCTTACCCGGATGGTAATCAATAGTCAAATCATAATCCTTTATCAGTTCAAGCCATCTGCGCTGTCTTAAATTCAAATCTTTCTGTGTCATCAAATATTTCAAGCTTTTATGATCAGTATAAACATAACATTTCTCACCGTACAAGTAATGCCGCGATATCTTCAACGCAAATACAATAGCAGCTAATTCAAGATCATGTACTGGGTAATTTCTTTCATGAGGTTTAAGTTGTCTTGAAGCATAGGCTATAACTTTACCTTCTTGCATCAAAACACAACCTAAACCATTTAATGAGGCATCATTGTAAATAACAAATTCCTTACCCGGTTCAGGCTGCACTAGTACAGGTGCTTTCGTTAACAAATCTTTCAATCGGTCGAAACTCTGCTGGCATTCATCGGTCCACTCAAACTTTACATCTTTCTGCAGTAGACGAGTCATTGGAGAAGCTATCATAGAGAACCCCTGTACAAATCTCCGATAATACCCAGCTAAGCCCAAGAAACTTCTAACTTCAGATACACTTTTCGGTGGATTTCAATTTACAATAGCTGAGATTTTATTCGGGTCTACCCTAATGCCTTCAGCAGATACAATATGTCCAAGAAAACCCACTTCTCGAAGCCAGAATTCACGTTTACTGAATTTAGCATAAAGCTGTTTTTCACGTAAAATTTGCAACACTATTCTCAAATGTTCTGCATGTTCATTTTCATCTCGGGAATAAACTAAAATATCATCAATGAATACTACCACAAATTTGTCTAAATACGGTTTGAATATCCGGTTCATCAGATCCATAAATACTGCAGGTGCATTAGTTAGCCCAAACGGCATAACCAAAAACTCATAATGCCCATACCTGATTCTGAAAGCTGTCTTTGGCACATCTGATTCCTTTACCCGTAACTGATAATAACCCGATCGAAGATCAATCTTTGAAAACACTGTGGCACCTTTCAACTAATCAAATAAATCATCAATTCAGGGTAACGGGTACTTATTCTTTATGGTTACCTTATTAAGCTGTCGGTAATCGATGCAAAGTCTCAAAGATCCGTCTTTCTTTTTCACAAACAAAACCGGGGCACCCCAAGGTGAATGACTCGGTCGAACAAAACCCTTATCAACAAGTTCCTGTAACTGTATCTTTAAGCCATCCGGTACGGAGCTATAGAAATTGGAGTAGTTCTTGGAACCAAATCTATAGAAAATTCCACTTCTCTTTCTGGTGGCAACCCTGGTAATTCCTCTAGAAACACATCAGAAAATTCACATACCACTGGCACTGCCTGAATCTTCGACTCAGATACCTTAGTGTCTAATACATAAGCAAGAAAATCATCATACCCCTTTTTGATATACCTTTGAGCAGTAATAACTGAAATGACATCAGATAACCCCTCTATCTGATCAGATTTAACTCGAAGCAATTCACCGTTCTGACATTTTAACAAAATATATTTCTGTCTACAATTTACTACCGCATCATGCTGGGTTAGCCAATCCATGCCCAATATCACATCGAACTCATCAAAAGGAAGTAACATCAAATCAGCCGAGAAACAATAACCTCTTACCATTAGTGGACAATCTTTACAAATTTTATCCACCAACATAGACTGGCCTAGGGGGTTCGAGACTTTAACCACAAATTCAGTTGGTTCAACAGATAAATTTTTAACACATGTAAGCTTTATACATATATATGAATGCGTAGAACCAGGATCAATTAATGCAGTAATATTAGTGTCAAGTAAAGAAAATGTACCAGTAATAACATCGGATGCTGAGGCATCTTCTTTGGCACTGATGGCATATGTCCTAGCAGGTGCTTGTGCTTCAGACCTGCCTGCAGATTCTTTCGTGGCTCCTCGGCTACCACTGACATTTCTGGATGGCCGTGGTGGTCTGCCTCTCGAAACTGGATTACTCGGCTTCGATATTTGTTCAGCTTCTTTTTCATCCCTTTCTGGACAATCTCTGAGAAAATGATCAAATGAACCACATCGATAACAAGCCCCACTTTTCAGCCGACATTCTCCAAAATGAGCTTTATTACAATACTGGCATCTCGACTTAGGAGTACCGACACTGCCCACACTGGTCACTGATGGAGTAGATGGTCTTGGATTAGAACGTTGAGAGCCTCGTTCTCTACTTGAATATCCAGTGACTGAAGTGAAACGATCTTGGTACTTTTTCAATTTCTTTGAAGCAGAAAACTGTGATTTGCTCACCGGTCTCTTACTAGCAATCCGAGCTTCCCTTTCGGCTTGTTTCTTCTCTTTACTCAGCTCTTCTGCTTTATAAGCTCGCTCTGTCAGTGTAGCAAACTCACGGATTTCAAGAATTCCAATCAACAATTTAATGTCTTCATTTAGCCCCTCTTCAAATCGTTTACACATTTCGGCTTCTGATTGTACCCATTCCCGAGCATATTTACTCAGCCGAACAAATTCTCTTTCATACTCAGATACCGATCTGTTACCCTATTTCAGCTCAAGAAATTCTTTTCTTTCCTGATCAAGAAATCTCTGGCTGATATATTTCTTTTTAAATTCATTCTGAAAGAACTCCCAAGTAATATCTTCTTTCGGAACCACTGAAGCTTTAGTCTTCCACCAATGATAAGCCGTGTCTTTTAATAGTGAGACGGCACATTTCAGACATTCTTCTGGTGTGCATGATAATTCTTCTAAAACCCGGGTAGTATTCTCTAACCAAAACTCAGCCCTTTCAGAATCATCATCAACTGCAGCTTGGAATTCTTCAGCCCCATCCTTTTTAATTTTATCAACTGGAGCTTTCCCTTTTCTGATAGATTCAATACCTGTACCTTGTGTAGTCTCGGAAACCAGTGGAGGAGGAGGAGGAGCTTGAGTTTGCTGCACTACAGGGTTAGTTCTTATATACTGAGTAAACCAATCATTCATCATTTGATAAAAAACCATTTTAGCCTCTTCACTTTGGTCCCTTGTCTCGGACCTTCTATTACTAGTAGCTTCAACTTCTCTTTGTTCCCTTTCCGGGGCCGGAGCACGACTCCCGGCTTCCTCGGATTGAGCTTGGTCGGCAGACATTTACTATAAGAACAACATATTTAAATGGTCAGGAGATATCACACTATCAACAATAATTTAAATGGCATGTATTGTTTATCCCGTATTTGTTACGTCGGTCCGAGAACTGGCTAAACCGTAGCTCTGATACCAATAAATGTAACACCCCTACCCGTATTCGTCGCCGAAATAGGGTATGAGGCATTACCGAAGTTTATCGAATAATAGTTTTTTTTTTTAAACTCAATATATCCCCTTTATAACCATGTAACCTTCCCTACAAAACTTAAACCGAGACCAATCCAAATCAATCAATCCTATTCAACATATTTTTAAAATAGATTCATTCACATTCATAAGATAATCTCATCATATACCAAACCAAGGTTTGTTAGCCATACCAATGGCTAACTTTACATTCATTTCGCATCAACATTTACTTTATTAACTTATACATGCCATTAATCTCCAAAATAAAGTTTCTAGATATACCAAAATATTGAGGTTGATAGTGTGATGTATCCCCGACCGAATCTAACCTCCGAGCTCTTAATACTACAAAACAGGGAAAAAGAAAACAGGGTAAGCACATTGTGCTTAGTAAGCTCATGTAACAAGAATTATACTTACCTAATATTTTCAATGCAATACAATAAACATACATACATCCATTCAATGCATTGTTACCATAACATGCACAAACTCAACATTCAAGTTAGTACAATAATTTCAATGTATCAATAATATATACTGAGATTGATGAGCTCATCAATACCATAATTTCTATTCCATTATTATTTTCCCATATTTATCCTGTTGAATTTCTCGGAATTTCGATGGATTTTCAGGGGTACACTTTAGTGTACAAACCCGGGTCCGTCAATTCATATTCATGTGCGCACATTTTCATTTCAGAGAGCACACTCCCGCGAACCTCATCCTTACAGCGGGATTACCAGTCCAGGCTAAATCCCCTGCAACGACAATTACTCTGATGAGCTTGGATCTGAATTACCAGTCCAGGCTAAATTCAGACCCTAATTTGGATTACCCGTCCGGGCTAAATCCATTTTCCACATATTCTTCAGGAGGGCTATATCAGGATAGGATCACCCGTCCGGGCTAGATCCTTTTTACCGTCAATTCCTTTTCAGAGATTCATCGAATTTTCCTTTCATTCAACCGGGATTTCTTCCCCTTTTTATCAAATATATCAATGTTTCATCAATTTTCATATAATGAACATTCAATTCATATTCACATCAATAACATACATTTCAAGCATTTAAGAATATAATTCAAGTTACATGAACTTACCTCGATACTTGTTTGTATATAAAAATCTACTAATCCCAAACTTTTTCCTTTCCTCGATCTAGCTTCGTGTTTGAGTCTTCAGGATCTAAATAAATAAATTTATTCATCAAATTAACATTTCATGTTCATATGTACCATTTTCTACAATTCCACTACTATTTATAGTTCATCCAAGGCTGTCTACTTGCGTCATAGTCACTAAATTATTTTTATCTTAAGTTACGGGACTCCAAATTAAGATCCGTAAATTTTCCCTGAAACTAGACTCACATATATTCTAACCATAAAATTTTCAGAATTTTTGGTTTAGCCATTTAGTACAGTTTATTCTTTAAAGTTACCCCTGTTCTGCTATATGACAGTTCCGACATTTCTTCGCTAAAAATTAATTATCTCCTCATACGGAACTCAGATGATGTTCCCACTTGTTTCTCTCGAAAATAGACTCATTAAGGATTTTAAACATATAAATTTAAGTCCCTAATTATTTTTATACAATTTTTGGTGATTTTCCAAATTCAAAACAGGGGAACCCGAAATCATTCTGACCTTGTCTCACAAAATGCATTATATCTCAAGATTTACAATTCTATTGCTTACTCCATTTCTTCTATGTGAAACTAGACTCAATAATATTTAATTCCATATTTTTTTCACCCTCTAATTCGATTTTTACAATTTATGGTGATTTTTCAAAGTTGGACTACTGCTGCTGTCCAAAACTGTTTTAGTGCAAGAGGTTTATTACCATTTTTCCCCCAAGCTTTTAATAAGTGATAGTTTCGTCCCTACTCAATTAACCTCTCAATTGAGCTGATTTTTCTCAATTAATACTTTATTCTATCATTTTAAACTACCTTATAACCTTTGGGAATAAGAATTTCAGAACCAAACTTCAATTTCACACTCTTTTACAAATAGGTCCTAAATATCCACTTTCTTTACATTTTATTCCATAAAATCATCATATAATAAGATTAAAGCTTAAATTCCATGCTAAATATTCATATACTTACAGCACTCAACCATGGTGACTTTCAATTTCATCCATAAAATCAAAAACTAATGAATTTAATAGTAGGACCTAGTTGTAAAAGTCTTAAAAATACAAAAATTATAAGAAAAAGGCAAGGATTAACTCACTTGGTGCAAAAATTATGAAAAACCAGCTTAAAGAACCCCTCCTATGGCGTTTTTGCTGATGAGAATGAAGAGAAATCTTAAGAAATCTAGATATTTCCATATTAGTCCTAGTTTTATTTAGTTAATAATGCAATATTCCAAATTTACCCTTAATTCATCCATTTTTCTGCTAATTTTATGCCCTTGCCGTCCAGCCCAAATAAATTTTGGGTCTATTTGCTTTTTAAATCCTTTCTAATTAAACACTTAAGCTATTTAATCATCCAAACAACTTTTACTCCTTTTCTAATTTAGTTCTTTTCATTTAATTGACTGCCCAAACGTTAAAATTTTCTAACGAAATTTTAATACAATATTACTAACATTTCACAAATATATATAAAAATATTTTTGACTCAGTTTTACGAGATCGAGATCTCGATAACTTGTCTTTACCTAATTTCTTCAATAATTTCTTTTTCTTAACTAACCACTAAATCGGTAAATTTTTTTTTTCGATATTTTCATACAAATTTTCCTATCATATCAATATTTATGCAAAAATATTAAAATAAATTTCTCTTTAAATCGGATTTGTGGTTATGAAACCACTATTCCGATAACCTTGAATTTAGGCCATTACACTCATAATCTTAAAATTCATATGTATAGTATAAAGTTATTCAAATCAGTATGTAGAGGTGGAAAGCAGAAAGTAAAAAGTAAAATTAAAGATCTTCGTATGTAACATAAAATCAAAGATTTGGATAACAATTACAAATGATTCAAACAAATGGACCAAATTTGTATACAAATGCAGATTACAAAGGCAAAACCAAACAAAAAAAAGTGTTTCAATCTGACAACATGATAAATCAAACAAAGACAAATTAAATTATGAATCTTTTCTCATTTTTCTTTCCAAATTTCATGAATCCTTGAATGGCTCCGACATCAATGGCCTTATTGGTACCTTCTACCTGAAGCTCTGAAACACTATCTAAGTTCGACTTTCATTTTTGTTGAAATATTTCTGTCCAAAGCATATCTTGAGTATACTATCTTTCAAAGATCCTCCAAACAAATGAGAAAATATTTGAAAATTTTAACATACCTGTATTGGACGCAATTTGTCATCCAACACTCAAATCGAAATCCAAGTGGCATAACTTATAGAAACAAGAACCTGAAGCAGAAGCATTATGGGATGGCAAGCACACACCAAGCTGCTAGCAAGAATTAACTATGGCTATGAAATCAGTTTAAGTAGTAGAGTTTCTAGTTCTTTTTCCAAAGAAAAGGAACTTTCTAAACCCTTTGGATGCTTTGGGAGAGTTTTCACCATTGTTCCATTTCTTCCTGGAGTGAACTGAAGGTTCCATCTCTATTGCTTCATTTGGTGGTGGTGTTGAGATCTCTATTTCAGCAATCACCCTACCTGACGTATCTTTTCCATTCACCTCGCTGTTTGTTCCGACATCTACATTTGAAAACTTAACAGTCTTGTCAGGCGATGGTGGCATGGGATCAACTGTAATCATCTCAGGAACATCTTCATCAAAATCTTCTGCTTTTAAATGATCTGATTGCAGTGGCTTATTATCCTCAGTAAGCATATTCGCATTGGAGTTTTTTGACTCTGATGATGTGTTTCTTTGAGGAATTTCACATTCTTCAGGTTTCATTATTGAAGTAGTGCTCTGCAACTCTTGAATGTCTTTGAAATCATCAACAATGGCAGTTTGTTGAGTTGCTTCGGATTTGAATGTGACCTCTTCTGAGCCCTTTTCTTGTGCATCTGTGTCACAGGAAAGTACTTTGTTTGTGCCACTTTTCTTATCTGAAGCTTTTACTTTGTTTGTGCTTGATTTAACCTTCTGAGATCCAGTTGTCGATGAACTGTTTTCCTTCGATGCAGACTTTTTCGGTTGGTTTGATTTCAATTCGGCTGATAAGACCATCGAAGTGTTCCGAGCAGTCGCAAGGCGTTCTATAGTGGAACTTCTTAGAGCTGGCTTTGGTACTTTCTTAGTGTCCTGATTCAGGGGTTGATTCTTCAAAGAAGTTGTTAAAGTTTTGGTTCCAATGGAGTTTTTCCTGGAAGTAACTGGGTTAAGACCCTTAGCTGCACTTCTCTCAGCAATCCTCTTCTGGCGCTGAATCCGTAATTCCTCGATTCTCTTCCGAATCTCCTCTTCCTATTTGAAAATAGACAAGACCGAGGACATGAAATCAGAAACATGTTAATGGACACACAATTGAAAGTTTTCATATGTTAAGACCATGAAAAATGACACAGCAATGCGTTAAAATTTTTAGCCACATTGAGCATTGCAGTTTAGAGCCTAAAGGGTTGATAAATACCTGATCAAATTTGGATTTCCGGACTGCGGTTCTGGTTCCGGCCGGCGTTTTCCTGATCTTTGATGCCATGTCTGATTCGCTCTTGACTACTGATCTGTTCAGAACTCTAGATCGAGATTCTTTATTCGAAAGTTTCCCTTCAGAACTTCTATGTTTTCTACCATTAGTATCCTTGTCATCAGCACTGGTTGTTTCAACATCCGAATGTTTCCTATTCACTTTAGCAGATAACATGTTCATTTCACAGTCGATTTCTGGAGTCCGAGAAGAGATGGCATTTACCTCAGATGAATCACGTCCAAGCATCATGTAAAGGTCATCTGGTTCATATGAAACAGAAGCAGCCTTTGGAACACTTTCTGCATTGTCATTTTTGGTAGCTTCGATTTCGGTAACCATACCTATACCGATCCATAACTGAGAATCATGTTGATCTTCTCCTAATGATGGACCTTGAATCATTAAAGAATCATCAATGAGAGCATCTTTCTTGTTTTTCTCAGTGTCGGAACATCCTGCGGCTAATGAAGAAGCATTATCACCGTTGAACATTTTGAGGCCTATGATCTCATCCTGGTTTGCTGATTTATCCAGTTGGTTGTTCATAAACCATTCTCCTTCTTTTCGACTTCTGGTCATTGTAGATTCTGTGGCGAAATCTGATATATCAGTTCGAGAACTGATCCGAGAACCATTGCCTTGTAGCATCACCAATTCCTCATTTGTGTTCTCTCTTCTCTTAACAACTGGTCCATAGAATTCATTAGTTCCGAAGTTTATCCCTCGAGTTTCAACCTCATAGCCGCTATCCACCTGTGTGGCCAGAAAGGGATCACTAGATACTGCAGGCTGATTTCTTACTGTCTCAGAGTTCGGATTAAATACAGATGACCTCCCGATTCCATTCTCAGAACTATTGCCTGCAAAATATTTACCTTGCAACCTTGCAGGCTCGGAAGAATCCAAATCCTTTTCCTGCAACAGAAGGTTTTGGAAAGCATCCCAGGGATTGTTTGCAGTGGCAGCCTTAGTTTCATGTTCATCATCATATGAAACAGTGTTTCGATGCTTGCTTCGATCGTGTTGCTTATGATATCGCGAGGTAGATTTATGTTGTTTCTCCAATGATACAACAGCCTCCTCCAGTTGCTGTTTAAGAGAATCTCCATCAATGAACTCATCCTCATCTGAAGTCTCTTCAGAGTCACTGTCCTTTTCCCCATTCCTCTCGGAAGAAATGTAATTAATGTTACGGATAACTACCTTTCTTGAGGCTTTCTTTCCCTTCTTTTTCTTTCGAACCTGCTCTTCTGGTTCATTCTCGGAGCTTGAATCACTAGTCTCGGTCGATTCATCTTGCTTTGAAGTTTCATCTGCCTTACTACGTGAAGATTTTTTCTTGTTCCTAGAAGATGATTTATGACTTCTATGATCCTCTGGTTCCCAACCACGCGCAAGACTTGAATCCTCCACATTCGGAGGCCAATGCATATTCCCCGGATAATACGGAGGCGCAGCATGCATCCCGGGGAAAAAGTAACCTTGATATGGAGACATTTGTTGAAATCCAGGACCCTGAAAATTGTGCATGAATTGAGGAGCATGGGGTGGCCATGGCATCTGTACTTGAGCTTTCCCATCTGTGGAAGATGTTAAAGATTTCAGAACATGTACAGTTCATCATATAAGACCTGAGAAATTCGGGGATCCATCCTTACCGGGGTTAATATCTGAACTCCCAGCATCAGATGCATCAGCTGAACCGTTTTGCTTCGTGCTAGACAAACTCATCATAAGATTTTGATTTGGATAATTTTCTTCCCCCGCAAGTACGATCCCGGATGTTCCAAGGTAAGACAAGTCCGGTCTTGGACATGCTTGCATTGCTGCTACTTCAGCCATCCAAAGCCTATCTTCATTCTTTCTCTTGCACAACTCATTGAAATTCAAGCAGGCTTCCCTGACACATAAAATGAAATAGACTATATTTCCGAATATCGAAGATATATGGTCCTTTATTTTCGATGTATAACATTAAACTCACACACACATACATGAACAATGATTTAATGTTTGGATGAAAAAACCAAATGGCATAAAGTAATGTAAAAAAATTGCATACAATCTGCATTAAGACAAAGCTTTCATGGCCTCAAGTAATGCTGCAATTTTCAAACCGAAACTCCAGTAAACTCTCATTATATCTATAGAAATGCAGACCTAACTCCTAACTGATGGAAATCATTGGTTTACCTCAACCGTGAAGCACCGAAAGCATCCGCAAAAGATAGGAGATCTTCGATATGATCGGGTTCATAACCGGCAACCAAGGCACGAGCATAAGCCATTGCTTGTTCTTTAGAAAGTACTTTCTTCCTAGTTTCGAGAACTCGTTGAAGTCGAACCCTGCAGGTTTAACCCCAGGTGAGCAATGGCTGCATAGTAATGACAGAAATGTAAAATCAGAGCTAATGCGAATAAATTGCAAAGAAGAAAGTAATTTACTTTGAATTTTCTTCTTGAACAGCATCCCCAGTTCCATTGAATTCACCATTTGACTGAACGAAGCATGAAGAACACGTGAATTAAGATTGTGAGATATCAAGGGAATGAAACCAAACAAATGTTTTAGCAGATCAGACACAACATACCTTTGATGAAGAAAATGTTTTATGGAAATTCCCGGAAATAACTGATTCAGTTCCTGTCAGTTCCAAATTGGATGAATCACGAGTAACATAATTGATAATACTATAACAAGATTGAATTCTAAAACATAGAACTCAACAAAACTGATGAACTTCATAAACCAAAATCCACCACAACATTAACAGATCTTCATAACATGAAAAGAACAAGTTCAGACAAAACATACCATCTGTCTCTGTGGCACCAGCTGCATTTGCTGCTTCATTTGATTGAATTGAATTCTCAATCTGCTCAATTTCTCTCTCCACTGTCACAAATCTCTCAAGAACTTCCGGTGTGCTAACAAACCTCACAAACCTGTTAAAACCCAAGTTTTGGTTCAGTTGGTTCAAAGCCAGACACCCTTAGAAAGAGACACTCAATAAAATTAAGATTCGAATCTCGATATCCGTAACATTTTACCTTTGCAGAGTGGCTTTAGTGAACCAAGAAGGAGTTAAGCCAACTGGACGAAGAGTTATAGAGTAGCCTCCTTTTGATATTTGATCTTTAGCAGTTTTGAGATGCGAAATGAAGGGATCTAATAATCCAGATGCCAATTTCTCACTCTCTTTTCCAGCAAAAATCACCAGTTCACATCTTCAATTTCAGATAAACCAAATAAGATGAAATGACACAATGAAAGAACCTCAATTCACACGAAAAAAATAAAAAAGATACCTGGTTCTAGTTGGAGTGAGTTGGAACAAAACATAATCAAGACGTGTCCTAAAGTCCATAATTTTAAGACAAGACAAAGAAACAAACACTGAGTCTTCATAAAATGAGTTCATGATCCATTGTTGGAACTTGTAACAGCAACATGTTGTGTTATGCTAAAAAGCTTTAGAAACTCATGGGGTTTTTCAGGTGATTTAGTTGCACTATAAAAGTTGGCAAGGTTTTTTTTTTTTTTTTTCTTTTTCATTGGATGTTGTGCTGTTTCATCTTTTGCAGGTTATTTAGTACTTTGGTTTGTGTTTGGCTTGAAAGAATGTTACAAACTATAGACACTAAAAAACAAACATTTAAGAGAAAAAAAAAAGAAAGAAAAGAAAAAGAAAATGGCAGTTTGCCAGCAAAGAGTTGATGAAAAGGCATAGAGCTTTATCACATGGGAAAGTTATGAAGATCAGAAGGAAAGCGAGATTTTATGATATTTTAGAGGAAGTTGGGTCCCATTTACCGACAGTATTGTTTCCATTTTCTATTTTATATATAAAAGTTTTGATATGAGAAGATGAATTCCATTGATGTCTGGTTCTGATTTTGCAAAGTTATTAGTTGAGAAGTCAGTTCTATACTTTCTTTTCTTCTTTCTTGCTGTTTTATAATCTTGTTTTTCAAGGAATATACATTATGGTCAAATATGCAATTTTGTGACCATTGCATATAAAAAGTTCAAATAAAAATTAAATTTAGTTTTATTTAAAATAATAAAATTAGTTTATAAATGTAGTATATAGAAATATAACAAATAATACTATTCTCTACTTTGTAAAATAAAAAGATAATACTACTGTCAAAATAATATTTTATATGATATGATTAATAAGCATAATTTAAATCCTATCCTATTCTCTTAGAATAGAATCATGGGAGTAATGGGTATCTGCTTTCATCTTTTTAGATATCATTATCATTATATATATCAATAATGGTATGAGAACCTATTTTACGAAAAGTCTCACAATGACTCTAATTAGGGTTCATAATTAATTAATTATCACCAATGCGGCTTTCTATAATTGTAGTTGCAAAAAATAAAAAAATAAAAAAATTGCAATCAAAATTACTGCCAAATTTTGATATCGTTGGTTCAAATCTAGCTTTCAATCAATAATATATAAATGCCATTCATTGTCTGATTATGAAAGATTTCCACCAAAACTTAAATTTGGAGAGTTTTTCTTGCTTCTCAACAAACTTGCCACTCACTTTTCCCTCATTTTATATGTGATATGTATATTTGAAAAATTATAATTTATATTAATATTAATATTTAAATGTGCATCAAATATAAATATTTTACCAAAAATATAACTTCTCGAAATATTATTTTTTAATATCTATTTTACAAATCATATTTGAGTTTTAATAATATCATTCAAAATTCGAATACTGAAATAATATTATAATAATACTTGTAATGAATTGCGGTGAAAACAAAAATTGAATGAATGAGGTTTGATTGATTAGTGGGTAAAGATAATGGTTTACATTAGTTGTGAAATGGTACCTAACAAGTTATTAATTGCTTTGTTTTTGTTTTTTCTCTCAACTTTGAAACAAACGATAGTAAAGTTGACATTTTGGGTTTCGTTAATTTTTTTTTCTTAAGAATCAAAATCCATACCTTTCAATATAAATTAAAGTTTTGATTGGTTATTTCATCCAAGAAAAGCAACCCCCAAGGGGGAGGGGAGACTATGAAGGCATTATTTATGCTATAAAGTTCCTATTTTCTAGAAGAAAATATATTTTCATTTTTTTACCGTCATTTATAGAACTAAAGAGAGTTGATTTAAAGAGCATAACATCGTCAAGAGTGCTCTCTCGTAATCTCCCAAAGAAATAGGTCTGTTATGGTTAGATTCTGAGTAGGGCAGTGACGAAGGTAACTATGGAGAGGGACATCATCTCTCTCTTAGAAGAAGAATTGGTGCAATTGACAGTTAAAAGCTCGCCAGTGGTTCCCAAAGGAAACCAAATACTCAACCAAAGGCCATAATTTGGCATCTACGTAACTTCACATAATCAATCCAACCAAGCATTCATATTGCTATCCTAGTACTCTTGTTCATCCATACTACTTTGCACATTCACAAAGGATCATTTGCATATATCAATCATGAATATTAGCCATTATCCATGAATTTATACAAAATGAAGTATTTCATATGAAGCCAACACACTTGACCAATTTCTCAATGACACAGAACAAAATAGACTAAGTCCTTATACATGCCATTTCTCAAAATATCAAAAACTAACTATACCAAATGCTTTAGTTGATAGTGTGAACGAAGCCTCTGACGTCAGTTGATTCGCGAGCTAATTAGGCGGCACTATAAAAAAATGGAAAGGAGAGGGAGTAGGCATAAAGCTTAGTAAGTTGCAAGTAAATAAAAGATAACAATTTACCATGCTATAACATGCTCTCGATACATTACAATTTGTGCATGATACCAAAGAATAGCTACAAGCATAACTTACTCATCTTCATCTTTTACTAATCATACAACATAGTTTTGAGCTCACATTTCATACATTTCATAAAGGTACTTGCACAGCTCACAAGGTCATCGTAGTATTTCTCGATCTTGATACAAACTCTAAATTTTCCCGTTGAACCATTTAGAATACGAAAGGTATTCAGTAAGCCTCATATAAAGGGGTATCATGTCGATGCCATATCCCAGACATGGTCTTACACTGACTCTCATATATCGAGGCCGAGACCATATCCCATACATGGTCTTACACTGGCTCTCCTCTCTCCGTGTCGATGCCATGTCCCAGACATGGTCTTACACTGACACATATCCAAGCCGATGCCATGTCTCAGACATGGTCTTACACTAGCTTGCATGTCGAGGCTGATGCCATGTCCTAGACATGGTCTTACACTAGCACTCGTATCAACGCCGATGCCATGTCCCATACATGGTCTTACATTGGCTATCACATATCGGTGTCGATGCCATGTCCCAAACATGGTCTTGCACTGACATATAATGAGGCCGATGCCATGTCCCAGACATGGTTTTACACTAGCACTTGTATCGCCCCTAGTATCATGACATGAATATCCAGTCTATTCTTATGGTTCAATCGAGTTCTATCACATAGATTCTCATCATTTCGTTAGACAGAAATCAAAATTTAGCATTTAATACTAAATAAATGCTCTCATGCATAACTCATAATCACAATTAATCATTTTATGCTAAATCAATAATTTCATGTATAATTATAGAAAAGTTACATTATTTACCTACAATTTACCTCGGTATACAAAATGTAGACGGGTAATTTGGTTCAATCCGCTAGCTTGGTTTTCCGCCAATCTAGGTTCGGGTTTCGCACTTCTTGATCTAAAATAATAAAATTTCACTAATTTAACCACTATATTAATTTAGGCAATCAAAGATTCACAATATGGCAAAATAACCAATTTGCCCCTAGGCTTTCACAAATTGACCATTTTACCCCTAAGCTCGGAAATCAATTTTTATCAAATTTCTTCATTTCTTATGCCTAGTTGAACCCTTTTTACTCATATGGCAGCCCCCAATTTCCATTATTTCATGCCTTGACTACACAATTTATGACTTTTACAACTAGGTCCATTTTAGGTGTTTCCTATGAACACCTCTTTACAAAAGTTGTTTATTTAACAACTATGATTCATTTTCTTCCATAAAATTTCAGCAAACCACATGAACACTTTCATGGAAATACCCTAAACTCTCAACCATTTTGCAAAATTGTAACACCCCTTAACCCCGAACCATCGTCGGAACAGGGTTACGGAGCATTACCGAAACTATCGGACAATTTACAATTAATACACAATTATTAACAAACATAACATAAAATAACCTTATAGTCCCATATATGGATCTTCGAGATCCAAAAATACGAGTTAAAAGTAGTTTGGGACAAATTCGAAT
Organism: Gossypium stocksii; assembly: GCA_020496765.1. Classification (NCBI taxonomy): domain Eukaryota; kingdom Viridiplantae; phylum Streptophyta; class Magnoliopsida; order Malvales; family Malvaceae; genus Gossypium; species Gossypium stocksii. The sequence continues at coordinate 96,052,305 of CM035632.1, read as the reverse complement.
ATTCAGAAAATTTTTCGAACATTTTAAAATTTTTCTCAAATACTGGGCTCACACGTCCGTGTGGATTGGGGACACGCCCGTGTGACCCCATGACATGCTCGTGTTAATGAAATGTATGGTTCAACACAGCTGTGGTGGTTTGGGACACGCCCGTGTCGCTTACCTGTGGAGCATTCTAATTTTCCTCACACACGGCCAAGCCACACGCCCGTGTGCCAGGCCGTGTAGACTTAATTATGAGTCTTAGACACTAAACTAACCTTCCTGCACAATTTAACCTAAAATCAATGTACAATTTATGTAGCAACCAATATATTTACATATATAAACATATCTAACCATTTTTAAACAATTTATTTATCTATTTGTTCAATAAACATACATCAATCAATTGAATTCATGCTAATAAACTTTAGTTAATTCCATTTCATACTTATATTTAATATGTCATATTAGTTCCCTTTTTATACTTAAACCAATTTAAATCATTATTTGACAACCATAATCATAAGACTCATATAGTTAACCTATTCATTACCTAGGTACATGCCACAACTACCAAAGGTAAGGTACATAATTAAAATTTCTCTGATGTCGGGGTTGATCTGGATGCTGGACCGGACACTATCTTTTAATTAACCTGCGCACGGAAACAACCGTACGCTGAGTATGGGAATACTCAGTAGTATTACCATAATTCAAATTATACAATAACTTATATACATTCAATTTGTGTTATAATTACTTAATAACTATTTCATACTTTAAAACAAATTATTTAATAATAATAAGCACTATTTCAAGGCTTGTATTTACTCCAATACATACATTATTTCATTATCAAATTTGCATTGAATTTTTCATATCTCATTTCAGAAATTTCATTTCACATTCCATATCACAAGATCTCTTTCACTTTTCATCCAATATTTCGAATAATCAATTCAGATAACTTACTCATTTCACTTAAACATCCCTATTAACCTGACTCGGACTTCAGCAGATACACGGACCTAATTAAACATATCAAAATGGTGACCAACGCCTCATCGGCATAGCCGAAGTAAAGTGGCTACCAAAGCCTCATCGGATAGTTCGAAGTACATCTATGACACACCAAGTGTCTCATCGGCTGAGCCGAAGCAAAGTGGCTACCAAAGCCTCATCGAAACTATCCGAAGCAAATCTATGGCACACCAAGTGCCTCATTGACTCGAGGTCGAAGAATCTCTGAACTGTTTCGATCCTATGGCGTGCCAACTATATCCACTAAGCCCGACTAGTTAATAGGGTACCGGAATCACATATCCATATCATTTTCACTTTCGATTGATCATAATCATTCGGATTCAATTCAATCACAAGTTCAAATTCACATAATCACATTATTTACTTCCAAGTCACATTTCAAATCAATCACATTCAATTCAATTTGATTCAAATTCAATTACTTTCTCATATTCCATATACATTCCAAACATTCACATTCAATACAATCTGATTCAATTCAAGGGCATTCCAATCACAATTCCTCATATATTCAATTCAATACATTTTCCACTTTCCAATCAATATTTCATCAAATGCTTATATATGTTCATACTTCATTTCAATATTATTCAATTTATAATTTCTAATGTTCACATTCAAATCAATTTCTGAATCTAATATATATATAATTCAATACCACATTAATTCTTCTAATTCAAACCATATTACCAGAAATTTCCATTTAATTCACATACAATTTATTCTTTTACTTACCTCAATTTGCTTATTATATACATATCAATTTAAAAGTTAACAAATAATCAAATTTGAATTATAGTAATACTAACCTGGATTCCTCGTTTTTACTCCTCATTTGTTTTTCTCTTTTCCTTCCTTGCTCGATGTCTCAAATTCTTTGTTTACTACGAAAATAATAATAATTTGCATTATTAATTACATCATTAAAATTTAGATAATTAAATTTTTATTCAATTCCTACTCTTCCTCTTCATTCTACATTCTTTATACCAAATTCTATCATTTACTCATATATTCTTTTAGAGCTGTCTACCTGCACAATAGTCACTAAATTGTTTATATCTGGAGCTACAAAACTCCAAATCAAGTTCCGTTAATTTTCCTTGAAACTAGACTCATGAAACTTTTTACCGTAAAATTTTCAGAATTTTTAGTTTTTCCAATTAATAGAGTTTATTCCTCAAATTTACCCCTGATTCACTGTCTGACAGTTCCGACCCTCCTGTACTAAAGTTCAATTATCTCATAGCTCAGGACTCGGATAATGTTCTCGTCTATTTCTATTGAAACTAGACTCACTGAGGATTCTAAACATATAAATTACAACTCATAAATATTTTTGTACAATTTTTAATGATTTTATCAATACAAAATAGGGGATTTCAGAGTCATTCTGAACCAGTCTTACAAAAATTTAAATATCTCAATCTATAGGCTTCCTTTGCTTGTTCTTTTTCTTTTATCTAAAAAATAGACTTAACAAGCTTTAATTATATATCTCATTTAACTTCTAATTCAATTTCTACCATTTTTTGGTGATTTTTCAAAGTTAAGCTATTGCTGCTATCCTAAAACTGTTTTCTTATGGCTTATTAAATCATTTATCCAATTCTAACTTAAAATTCTTCCAATTAAATCCCTAATTCATTTTCTAGTTCAACATAAACCATATTCAAAACCTTAAAACTTCAAAGACCTCAACTTAAATTCATCAAAACTTTATTCTAATGCTTATAAAACATCAAAATTAAAAGGAAATGGCCTAAATTGACTTACCTATTAAAGCTTTAAGCCTCAAATCTCCAATTTTTCCTTTTTCTTTTCTTTCCTTTCTTTTCTCCTTCTTTCTCCCCTATTTCACGTTTGCCTATTCTGTTTCTTCTTTTCATGTTTTGTTTCTTTTCTTTTTCTTTTATAACACACACACACACACACACACATATATATATATATATTAATTTAAAATAATAATTATTTTTATAAAAATCTATTTAACAACTAATACAAATATCACATTTGTACTCACATATATTATTACACATGCATATTTTAATCACCACATTTGTCATCATCTTATTAATAATAATAATAATAATATAATAATTAATAAATTTCATAAAAATATCTAATATAAAACTATAAATTAATAATATACATTATAATTTAATATAACACAACAATAAAAATCTTAGATTTTTATCAACAATTACCGCCTCATCAAATAACAAATGGCATAATTCCATTTTGGTCCTTTATAATTTCTATCAATCTATAATTTAGACTTTTATCAATTATTCAATCTAGTCATTTTCACTAATTTATCTAAATTTAACTAGATTCACCTAATTAAAACCTAGTTAAACACATAACTAACTTTATAAATATTTTTAATAAATATTTACGAGTTCATTTTACTAAAAATGGAAGCGCGATAATTCATTTTCCGATATCGTACTTTTGAGGTTGTTACAAAAATACTCCCCACATTACCTAGCTCATGCTATATGGGTCCCCAAAATGTAAAAATTATCAAGAAAGGCCATGAGAATCACTTACTTGGAAGGGAACTAAATGACTAAAATTTCGAGCTTCAAAAACCCCTTTGGTTGTTGATATTTTCGGTGAAAAAGAAGAAGAAATGAAGAAAATGAAGGCTTTGTTTATTTTATGATTTTTTAGTCAAAATTTGTTACCAACTACACTTAATTTTGACCAAATTCTTATGTCTTTCTCTCCCTTGGCCGACCACTCTAATAAAATGGGTCTATTTGCCCATTAAAAACCCCCAATTATGGTTCTCTAGCTATTTAACACTATTTACTAGTAAATCACAACTTTTACCCTTTATGCGATTTAGTGCTTTTTAGCAATTAAGCTCCCAATCGCGTAAATTAATTCACCAAAATTTTCATGCATCCTTATAAAAATGTTATAACACATAAAATAATATTAGAAATAATTTCTCCAACCTCGGGTTAGTGGTTCCGAAACCACTTTTCTGACTAAGCCCAAATTCGGGCTGTTACAATAGTTTAGGACAAAAAGTGGACGGCGATGAAGGACAATTCGGGAATCAGAGAGGTAGAGACCAATATGGAATCTCCCTTGTCACGATCGGATCTTAAGGAAAAAGATAAGGATAGGATTTGGTTTGACGATAAATTTAGAGGTGTTGATAAGGATGAATACAAAGATAAAGTCCTTTATTCTAAAAATCCAGATTGTGATAAAATGGAACACAGTGAGCCTTTAATTTGGGCCAGCTCTCCTTCGGCTATGGAAATGGGTTAAGTTGATTCATCTCACAATAACATAGATGGACCTAAGGGATCAAGAAAAGGATAGAGAGGAATTGGGAAAACAACTCCAATGGATCAAAGTGGGGGATTTTCTTATCGAAAAAGGAAAGAGGATTAAGAAGGTCTGGAGGGTTTAGTGTAACACTCCAAACCCGTATCCATCGTCAGAACGGGGTTACGAGGTATTACCGAAGGAAACCCAAATTTGAACCATCATATACGTATACATGTTCAAACTATTAAACCAACCGTATTAAAAGCACATAACAAACATACTCTCTTTACAAGTCATTTTATAACATAAATCGAACATGTAACTAGTCACATATTTCATAGGCAAAATAATAAACATATCTTTATTTCACAAAAACATGCGCACTTAATCAAACGAATAAATGTATTTGTTTACTTGAATTTTATGAACAACAAATCAAGTACTTAGCATAGTTGGCAATATCACATTTGGCGTATTAAGTATAAACCAATTATAATTATAATGAGATATAAGTGTAGGTGAATAATTACTCAAATATAATAAAAGAATTTTTTTTATTACTTAACTCAAGCATCATATGAACATTTAATATCAACCATCTTCAATCATTATTAACTATGATATATGCACATAATGCATATAAACTAATATTCAAAACTTAATAGCAACTCACCTATTTTGTGTTAAACCACCATGATACTTTTTAACAGTTATTACTATTCATTTGGTCATTTTCTAAAGCTTTGACCGAACATAAACATATTAATTACATGCTTATTCATTATCCACTACCATTTGTACCACTCAAACATACCATAAGCACATGTTTACGAGACTTAATTGTCATGGTAAATTTTTACCGTACCCTTTTAAAACCTATTAAGCACATAAAACCATTCAGGTTCTACCCATGCCGCATATTATTAAAATGTATAGCATACATACAAGATTATATTTCTATGCTTTCTCTATTCGGCTAATACCACATCCACAAAAAGATTATGTAGCTTCACTACTCAAAATTTACCAAAAATTTTGATTACAAAGCATATGAAATTTAGTCACCACTTACACAGCATTATTATAAAACCAAATATGCAGCCATCATTTTACCACCTTACTAAGCCAAACCCTAGTCATTTCAAATGCAATCCACACTTTTACCAAATACATCATGCCTACATGGCATAATCATAACTTAACTAGCTCAAAACATACCTAAAATACACTACTTTCATTACTTACTCATTTACCGAAACACTTAATCATGCATTTATATAATAACTTCAAATATTAACAAATTAAATCAAGCCATTAAACCTTTCTCCACATGTTCCTCACATATATAACAAGAATTTAATTCAACAAATATATCATGACCATAATCAACCAAGTTTAAAACATCATTCAGTATTAAACATACTAAACCTCCAACATTAGTATACCATATTATCATCACTTCAACTATATGCAAAACTATCCTGCCTTGATACCGAATCATATAGCCATATATATTCAAATCACCAAAACCAAAGCCAAACATAATCTGTAATATCCCGAAAATTTCTATCATTGATATAGTAAAATAAAGAAATAAAGAAATAAAAAGAGAAATTTTAAGCTATATCAACAAAATCTATGTAGGAAGTGATTATGATGTATTAATCCAAGAAAGGACTAAATCGTAAAAGTGAGAAAAGTTTTGTGGCCCAAGAGTAAATACTTAAAATTTAAGGGGTTAAAGGTAAATATGGAAAAGTTGAAGGACCAATAGTGCAAATATTTTAAGGGTAGAATAATCTAGAAACTAAGGAAAATTGATGAATTAGGACTAAATTGAATAGGTGAAGAATTATGAGGGACTAAATTATAATTTTACCAAATTAAGTGATGACTCAAGGATGGAATTTTAAAAGATCATGAAGGGTAAAATGGTCAATTGGAAGAGAGAGAAATATAGAAAGTAATGATTACATTGATGATATTTTATAATTATATAATTAAATAATTATTATTTTATTAATATTTTAATAAGATATTTTATTATTTTATTATTTTATTTAGTCTATATATATGTGTATGTGGGGGAAAAAAAAAGGAGAAAAACCACCACGCCTTTTCCATGCAATTCATGTTAGGAGAGAAGAGGGGAGAAAGAAAGTTTGGCTTTCTTTACAATTTGGTCCTTCCACCAAAAATTCACCATTTTCACCTAGAAATCAAAAGAATTTTCATAGCTACCGAAGGAGAAAAATGTTAAGGAGGCTATGAGGCGTTAGAATATCAAGTTGGATTCAAGAAATAGAAGCTGGAGGAGAGAGAAAGTGAAGTTAAAGTTTGGAAACAATAAAACAAGGTAAGAACATCAAGATTTCCATGTATTTTTAAGTTTAATATTATTGAAAAAGCATGTAAATGATGTTAATGTATAGTTTCCTTATATATGATTCTATGTTCTTGATATGGTAGTGAAGAGAAAATAAGATAAAGTGATGGGAAATAGTGTAGAGAAAGAAAATAAGGGTGATATAAACTTGATAATTAATATCTTGCACTAAAACAGTTTTGGACAGCAGCAGTAAGCTAAATTTGAAAAATCACCAAAAATGGTAGAAACTGAATTAGAAGTTGAGTAAGATATGGAATTAAAGCTTGTTGAGTCTATTTTCATATAAAAGAAACAGAACAAGTAAATGAATTCTGTATTCTGAGATATTTATATTTTTGTGAGACTGGTTCAGAATAATTTCGGGATCCTCTGTTTTGACTTTGGAAAATCACCAAAAATTGTATAAAAATAATTATGGACTTAAATTTATGTGTTTGAAATCCTTAATGAGTCTATTTTCAATAGAAATAAGGAGGAACATCATCCGAGTCCCGTATGAGGAGATAATTAAATTTTAATGAAGAAAGGTCAGAACAGTTATACAGCAGAACAGGGGTAACTTTAAAGAATAAAATGAACTTATTGGCTAAACCAAAAATTCTGAAAATTTTATGGTAATAAGATATGTGAGTCTAGTTTCAGAGAAAATTAACAGATCTTAATTTGGATTTCTGTAGCTCAAGATGTAAATAATTTAGTGACTATGACGCAGGTGGACAGCTTGATTGTTCACATATAAGTAAATAGTGAAATTATTGATAATGTTACTTATAAGCATATTATATAAATTAAGGATGTGGAATGGAGAGGAGGAGGAGGAAAATATGTATGAATATTCAGTTAGCATGACTAATTTGTATGTTTTAAGCCCAAGGACTAAATCGAATAAAAGCAAAACTTTATGGGTAATTTTGTAAAAATGTTAGAAATGATCAAATTACATGAAATGGATTATTTTATTATTTAAATTGAAAATTTTAAATGAAAATTGTTAATTTAGTTCAAGATCGAGGGAAAACATGTTTTAAAGATTAAATTGAAAAGTGTTGAAATTATGGAAAATTTTGATATTTTATAGAATTTATGGGCTCTCATTAATATGTATGATGATAACGGCTGGAAATAAGGATTAAATCGCAAGAATTTAGTTTTCTGAGCCTAAGGGTAAAATCATCATTAATTAAAAGTTTGGGGGCCAAATGGTAATTTTGCCTAGAGCATTAATTGAATGTATTAGAATATGGAATGAATGAAAACAATGGTCAAATTTATTTATAAAGATCCCAACGACTCAAATGCGAGACTTGAACGTGAAAAAGAAAAGATATTGGATTAATGAATTTATAAACACGGACAAGCAACGCGGTAAGTTCGTGTAACTTGAATTGTATTTTTAAAAACTTGAAATATGTGGTTATGTGATGAAAATATGATTTGAATGATCAATGCATAATAATTGATGAAATATTGATAATACTAAAAAGAAAGTAAATCCCGATTGAATGGAATGGATTTCAATGGATCATTGGAAAAAGAATTGACGGTAAAAAGGATCTAGCCCGGATGGGTGATCCTATTCTGATGTAGCCCTCCCGAAGAATACAGAAAAAAGGATTAAGCCCGGAAGGGTAATCCTAATATCAGCCCTCCCAAAGAATATATGGGAAATGAGGTTCGCGGGAGTGTGCTGGTGGCTCTCCTGAAGAATATATGTGTATAGGCCCTTCCGAAGAATACATGGGAGCTGAGGTTCGCGGAAGTGTGCCGAGAATTGAGGTTCGCGGGAGAGTGAGGTTCGCGGGAGTGTGCTTACTGAAATGAAATGTGTAAGACCATGGTTGAAAGATACCATGGCAATGAATAAGACCATGGTTGAAATATACCATGGTAACACATGCATATGAATTGACGGACCCGGAATTGTACACTAAAAGTGTACTCCTGTATGAATTGACGGTTAATGAGATTGTACACCAGAAGTGTACTATTGGATATCCATCAAAATTCCGAGAAATTCAACGGGATAAATATAGAAGATGGTAAACACATAGCTAAAAAGGGTAAATGTGAATTGATGGATTACAGATTTGCATATTTTAAGTATACTATATGATTTTAACTATCGATATTCCGATAAATTTAGTAGATAAGAATCCTGACCAGAAAAGGAAATATGTATATAAAAAGATTTGTACATATGTTCCTGAAGTACATGAAAAAAAAATGACAGCGATACTGGATATATGGAAATATAAGATGATGATATTTGTATATGGAATTTATTGATGAATATATTCATCCATGATTATAGATTCGTATACTTTAATAATATTAATTGTATGACGATGAAATTTCGAATGACTTAATGATAACGCCCTGACATGGAAATAATTTGAGCACGAAACAATAATCATGAAATTGAACTTGAAATACAAGAAAACGATATTTATTCGATATTTTAAAAAATATGACATGGAAAATACATGTATATGAAACTTACTTGATAATTATGCACGTTCAAGATTATGAATTGTCCCGGAATAAATATATACAAAATTCATGAAAACAATGATACATGAAATTTTGGTATAATGAATGATTTATGTTTTGAAGAAATGGCAAGAGAATAATATGTATCATATTATATGAATATGTGGCTATCTTTAATATGTTGATATATGAAAATTGGGTAAGCCGTAATAAGTAATAATCTCAAGTATGATATGTTGATACAATAAGTTTATCGATTCTAAAATTATATGAAATATATTCAAGTATACTAATGACTGTTGTTGTTGATGCTTAGACAAGTGCCAAGCTATCGGTTAAATGGTAATATGTTTATTATTTGATACGTCAAAAGGGAAAATGATCAAATGAAAATATACATGTGTTTATGGAAGAGTGGTAAAATTTAAGTTGTATAATTTCTTATAAAATGAGTTATCATTTGATAAAAAAAAGTTCTATAAACTCCGGTAATACCTCGTGACCCTATTCCAATGATGGATACGGGTTGGGGTGTTACATAATCGTACCTTGACTAAGCCTTGAAACTGAGCTTAACAATTTATACATAACCCAAATTCATTATTTTAATACACATTTCAGCCTATACATGCCATAGATTCCAAAAATTTTCAGCTTATAAAGTACCAAAGACAGTCTATAGTGTGATAAGCTTCCCTGACGATTCCCGAGCTTGTAACTTGGATTTAAAATCTATAAAACAGAGTAAATGCGAACACACAGAGTAAGCTATCATAGCTTAGTAAGTTATAAACAAATAAACAACAATGATATTATCAACTTAATTAAACTAACTGAATTATATTAGTAGTACCACGTTTAGTTTCAAACATATAAAGTTCATATTATATATATTCATTGACAAATATCACTTTGACCGAATGTTCATATAGCTAAATTAACATAGCAACATTGAAATTCTTAAGCCAAATAATCACTAAAACATAGCTCACCTACGCATAATTACATAAGCTCATATATTACAAAATGACCTCATGTACATATATTAAATATTTGGCTGATTTCTCAATAATCTCTTATGCATATAATTGAAACTCATTCATTAATATTCAAAAGGCCGAATACTCATAATCACATGTACATATAATTCTTATTAACATTACACATAGCTTATAATAAGTAACAAGTTATTCACTTACCTTATTTCAAGTAAGTATCAAGCTAGTACATACCTGGTCTTTTAGTTAGTTTAAATGTTTGTTCACCACATATCGATGCTCGATGAACCATTCAGAATTGGATAGGACACTCAGATAATCTCACATACATCGTACAATGCCAATGTCGTAGACGTGGTCTTACATGTAATCACATATCGATGCCACTGTCCCAGACAGGGTCTTACTCGCACACATATATCGGAATCACATATCGATGCCATGGTCTTACTCGCACACATATATCAGAATCCTATGTCATGACATATGTATCCTAACTATTCCTAAGGTTCATATAGGGCTTTTGGACATCGTAACTCGGTTGAAACAAATTCAGAAACTTTGAAATCAAGCTTATTTACATTTGGCTATAATGCATAATAAATCATACTTTTCATTTCAGCATGTATATTTAGCATCTAATTAAATTTAAGTACGTCTATTTGCTTATTAACTTACCTCGGACAATGTAAAACGGAACGGGACGGCTAGTGACAACTTTCGTTTTCCCCTGATCCAAATTCGTTTTCTTTAGTTCTTGATCTAAACATAATAAAATTAAGCTCATTAAAATATATTTTCATTCAATTTAGTCCAAAAATACATAAATAGACAAATTACCATTTTACCCCTAACATTTACACTTTTTACAATTTAATCCCTAATGCACAAAATACAAAATAGGCAAATTTGACAACACCCATGGTAGGCTGAATGCTCCTAGTGTCCATACAAGTCAATAAATTTCATTTATTTCACATTTTAGTCCCTCAAATTTTTATTTTTGCAATTAAGTCCCAATTACTCAAAATCATCAAAAATCTCTATACAATACTAATTAATCTACCACAAATATTTTATTTTCTAACATCAAACAAAAAAAATCACAAGCTTTTAACAATGGCATAACTTAAAATATTCATAAAAATCAAAAATTCAAGCATGGGTTTAGTAGTACTCGAAGCAATAATCTCAAAAACGTAAAAATTATAAAAAACCGACTAAGAACTTACCTTGGATCGAGCTTGGAAAGATGGCCGAACCTAAGATTTCTTCATTTCTTTTTCTTTTCTTTTGTTTCGGTCATATGAATAAAATGAAGAACATGGCTTTCATTATTTTATGCTTTATGATTTAATAACATATTATATAATTTACATTTTTAACCTTTATTAATTAATAACTAATATATATCATGGGTACAACCGGCCACCCCTAACTCTAGTGGTCAATTTGCAGTATAAATTCTTCAATTTACAAAGCCAATAACAATTCGGTCCTTATACAATAAACTATCAACTTTTCAATTTACGCGATTAAGTCCTTTTATTTAATCGGGCACTTAGACGATAAAATTAAATCACGAAAATTTCACAGATATAATTCACACATAATAAACAAAGTAAATATTTTTTAAATATTTTTTTTGATTCAGATTCATGGTCCCGAAACCACCGTTCTGATTAGGGTGTAAATCGGGCTGTTACATTTAGAAACACTCTCTGAAAGTAACAGCAGGGGAAAAAGGGAAAAAATAGCAAAAGAGGAATCTAGAATTGGAGAAAACATAGTTCCAATGGGTAATTCTACAGGAGAAGTTCAAGCATCACCTCAATTAGGACCGGCGGCAGCCAGTTGGCTTGCCGACCGGGCACAATGAAAATCCTATGCTGGAATGTCCATGGTTTGGGGAATCCACGAGTAGTACATTGACTTCATAATGTACTGAAGTTGTATAAACCCTAATTTGTCTTTTTTATGAAGGCAAAACTTAATAATCATAAGATGGAATCAGTTAGGAGGCGTTATGGTTTTATGAATGGGATTGATGTGGGGGCGGATGAGAGTAAAGGTGGTTTGTGTTTAGCCTAGAAAGAGGAAGTGGATATTACATTAAGAAGTTTCTCTAGGAATTTTATCGATGTGATGGTTAAGTCAAAGAAGATAGAGTTGGAATGGCATTTCACGGGATTTTATAGATCTCTATTTGTAAACAGTAGAAGCGATTCATGGAATGAGTTAAGAAGACTAAGGACGACTACTAATCTTCCATAGCTAGTTTGTAGAGATTTTAATGAAATTTTATATGCGTCTGAGAAAAAGGGTGGATTGCCAAGAGAAGAAAAAAGAATGGAGCAGTTTTGGGAAACTCTTTCGAATTGTGATATCTTTGATATGGGTTTTTCAGGTCCATGGTTTACATGGGAAAGAAGGAATCTCTCAGAAACAAATATTAGGGAGCGACTTGATAGGGGATGGCAAATGCAAGTTGGTTAAAGTGATTTTCACATGCTTCAATTTGACATTTACCTCATTTTTTCTTCGACCATTGTCCTCTTTTAATTCAATTAGAGAATGAGGGTAAAGAGAGAAGTAAGAAACCTTTTCATTTTGAAGCTTGGTGGATGATGGAGGAGACATTTGAGGGAGAAGTCCAAAGAATATAGAGTTCGACTAGTGGGGATTTTTTAAACAAACTTGACAGCCTTGGTAAGGGTTTAATGGGATGGGGCCGATGCATTCAGTGAAAAAGAAATGAATTAAAAGCGAATTTTAATCGAAAACTGGAGGATTTAGTGAATGCAGATTGACAAAATAAAATATTAGATGATTTAATTGATACAAAAATTTAATTAATCTGGGAGATTAATGAGGAGGAACTGTACTGGGAACAAAGGGCGAGGATAAATTGGCTTAAGACCGGTGATAAAAACACAAAATTCTTCCGCATCTTTGCTTCTCAATAGAAAAAAAGGAATACAATCAATTGTCTAGAATTTGAAGATGGTATGTAACACCCCTAACCCGTGTCCGTCGCCAGAATAGTGTTACAGAGCATTACGGGCTTATTACATAAATAGTCATATATTTCACATACATTTTCCATTTGTAAATAATTATCAATCAAATACATTCACATGGTCCCTAATATGAGCCTACGAGGTCCAAATCATGCATTGAGAGTGATTAGGAACTAAACCGATAACTCAGGAAACTTTTTGGAAAACATAAAAAATTTTCAAAATACAGTGGACACACGCCCGTGTGGCCCGGCTGTGTGTCTCACACGGCCGAAGACACACCCGTGTCACATGTCGTGTGGACATTCGAAGTGGGATCACATGGCCGTGTCCTAGATCATGTCCTACCCCGTGTAACTCTCTGACTTGTGTCACATGGCCAACCACACGCCCGTGTGACTACTCTGTGTAACTCTCTGACTTATTTTCATTAAATCCTATAGGGGACACACGGCTATGTCACCTGGCCATGTGTCACACATGGTTGAGACACATGTCCGTGTCTCTACCTATGTGGACAAAAATAGGCTATTTTCCAAGCCATTTTTCTCACCCAATTTGCGTTCACCTATACCAAACTAAATAACATATCACAAATCAATAATAGACAATTTAAACCAATTTCAACCAAGCTTATTTCCTGCTAATTCTATACCAAATCTATAAAGTTCATAACATCCTGATTCATCTATTCAAAACCTATCAAATTCACATTCACCATTCATCAAAATGGTTACTATCAATTGTGCACTATTTTACCTAAAGTCACAAACATACCAATCCCACATTTCAACCATTTTAGTACTCAAAATACTAGTCCACAATCAAGCATTCACATGGAAACTATCATCCACATAACAAAATGACCATTTGTATAATTTATATAGAACCAAAACATTTATCATTTACTAGCCAATTCAAATGGCTAAATACATAACTAACATATATACCAAAACGACCATAACTCTTGTACATGCTATATAACCAAATGCACAAGTTCAAAGTACCAAAATAATTGCTGGATAGTGTAATGCGATCTCCAATAACTTCTTGAATCGAGCGAGCTTCCGAATCACTATAAAACATAAAAAAGAAAATAGAGTAAGCTATGAAGCTTAGTAAGCTCGTATAATATAGAATTAAACTTACAAATCATTCACAATTTATAAGTAAACATAGTAAATTCATTCAAATTGTCAAATGCCTAAACACATGAATACTTCAAGAGGTTAGTCATGTAGTGCACATATAATCATCAAATCAATATGGATGAATTCAACAATCATTCATGTAATACCCCTTACCTGTATTCGACGCCGGAACAGGGTACGAGGTGTTACGGGACCTAAAACCCATACAAACATTCAAAATCGAGACATAATTTTTCCACTCAAATTTAAAACTTTTCATACATACACATATTATCCCTTAAACGAGCCTACGAGGCTCTAAACATACTTTGGGGGTGATTTGGGACCAAACCGGGACCTTTCAAAAATTTCCCAACACTTAGAAAATTTTTCATGAAAACAGGGTCACATGCCCGTGTGGGTAGGCCGTGTAGTCACACACGCTCGTGTGGCTTGGGACACGCCCATGTCCTCAGCCCGTATAACTCTCTGTTTATGACATCATCAACAAATGAGGGTCATACGGCTAAGTCACACGTCCGTGTGCTAGGCCATGTCTTCTACACGGCTGAGGAGACACACGGCCGTGTCTCTGCCCGTGTGGGCACCACTTAGGCTATTTTCCAAGCCCTTTTGTTACTCTTAATTCTTTACCCTTTTATATATTTCATAGGCACATATCATACTGATATGCTCGCGATATTAAGTAATAAAATTTATAAAAACTGATCACACTAAAACTAACTAATATCACGATTTTAAAAGCAAGCGCACCTATCGAATAGTAGTATAGTTTAGCGGCAAGACCGAGTTATTGTACCCAAGGTAACTAAAAGTACTAATACTTACTTCCTTTCTATTATCTAGCCTAAAAATAAAAGAGGATTGGTTGAAACTAATTCTAAAACTAACTAAAAGTGCACAAAAAGTAAATTGGGGAAAACTTTAGGGAAAAGCTGATTGATATGAGCAATACTTAAGGGAGAATCCACCTAGACTTCACTTGTTATTAACTTCTTGAACTAGATGATTTCTTCACTTGACTTGATCCGTAGAGATCCCTAACTTATGTTAATCCCTCCGTCGAGGTTAAGAACAGCTAGGCCTAGGCTGTTAACTAAAGGTTCTTTATTAATTAACACCCTAGGTTGCATTAATTCAATCTATGGATCCCTCTATTAGGTTTGACCCTAATCCGGCAGATTTATATCGCCCTATGTCTAGGATTGCATGCAACTCCGCTTAATTATGGGAGATCTACTCTTAAAACAGGGACTTTTGCTCCTCTGCCTAAGCACATGAAGTTCTTGAAGTAATACTTAGGATTATTAAATCAAGAATGAAGAACACATAATTAAGAACAATTCAAGTATTTATCAAATAATTCAAGAATAAATAATAACAAGATCTATCTTAGGTTTCATCCCCCTCAAGTATGAGGGGTTTAGTTCATAATAGAAAAAGAAAACATCTCAGAAGAATTAAGATAACAAAACATAAAGAACCCAAAAACCCCTGAAGGAATTTAGGGAGATCCTTTGTGTTGATGTAGAACTCTGGCTTCTGGGATGAATCAATCGACTTTCCTTGGAGTAATCCCTTGCTTTCACTCCTTGTGTTAGCATAATTATGGCGCTCTTTCTTGAGAGAAAAGAGTATATCTTTAGAGTTGCCTCCTGGGGTCTTTATATAGAGTTTAGAATGACTTTCTTAGCCCCTAAGTATCCAAATCCGAGTGAAATTCCTCTTTCTTACGACAGGGACATGCCCGTGTGCCACGACAAGAGGCCGTGTGAGATTCTATTGATGGAGGTATAACCGTGTGGCCTGGCCGTGCTTGTCGGGGGTTAGACCGTGTGATTTTCATGTGACACGACCGTGTGGCACGACCGTGTGGTGACTCTTTGGGCCGTGTCGATTTCATATTTTGGCCCATTTTCATAGTTTTTGGCCTGTTTTCTGTTCTTTTCTCTTCCTTATGCTCTCCTGAGTATAAGATATGAAAAAGAAAGATTAAGAGCACCAATTCTCACAAAACTGATAATAATTCATCCAAAATATAGGCTAAACATGAGGTAAAAATATGTATAATTTATCGTTTATCAAATACCCCCATACTTAAGCCTTTGTTTGTCCTCAAGCAAAATCTCAATCCCTAATCAAGAATCATTCCTCTTAACTCACAATCTTTATCGATAAGATTTCAAATTAATTCACAGGTATTCATACAATGATAATTCAATCAGAAGAACATTAAAGATTCAATCACTCTAAGTTGAGAATTTTATCATTGAAACATAAGTTTTCTCCATTCTCTTAAGTAATTATCTCTTCATCTTATTAACAGGAGTTGACATCCTCGCTAAGGATTCACTCTATCCACTCGAAGTGTTTAGGGTTCAAAAATTAAGCACTCTTTAGTCAACCTGAAAAGTTATTACCATAGGCTTGCTAGAAAATCAGATCTCCACCACTGTTGATTGATATGATACATCGATCAAAAGGTCTTTCAATGGTTGTAATGGGGCTTGGTTAGGGGTGTTGTCACAGGCTGCAAAAGAGGTTTAGAATCGAGATTGAATTGAAAAAATATCTGGCTAGAAAAATCTCTATCACTGGAACATATTTATCGAGCTAATTCTTATGATACATCATTTCCACCTTGGTAGCCTTAAAATAGAAATATGCAAAGACTATTTGAATTATTACAAATTACAACTGATTTAATACATACATTTTTTTTAAGAACAATTCAAGTATAATACATTAAATTGAATATTTACAATTTTACAATATGGAAAAGAGAATAAAGCTAGATAATAAGTTCAACTCCAATCTCGACAAAAATAGAGATCAAAGTAATTAAATGGAATTCAACAAAAATGGGTTATAGGTTAATATTAGAGGTAAGTCAAAGAAAAGGTTGTTAGATTCAATGGGGTTCACTAGGGGTTAATTTATGGAGGTAGGCTTTTGTGGAGTAAGTGGGTTAAATCCTAGGTGCCTTTATCATTTCAGTGTATCAAATCAATGATGTGGTCTTGACATGTATAATCAAAGCAAGTTCTAGAATAACAAATCAATATTGACTCACTCAAAGCAATAATAAAAGTGAGCACGAAAGAATGTATGCTCAAAAGGCTTAAAAATCTCACCAGAATTATGGCTTTTGATGTCAATCCTGCGAATTTTAAATCTCAAGATAATACTTAGAATTAAGGAAAATAACTTATGAAAAAATTTGGGGTTCTCAAAAATTTCAACTTATCATGCTTGATTCCCTAGTGTTTTAAAGTTTGAATAATCAAAGTACAAGCACCTATGTCTTAATTCTCAACATATCAATAAAAATCGTAAATCAATTAGAATTAATTCCTAATAGGAGATTGAAGATAATGCAAAGAGTGAAAGTGAGAATTTGAGGACAATGCAAAATGTTAGAAATGTTCAGGGATTTCAAAGAGAGTGTAAAGACTTAAAAATAGATTCCCCCCACACTTAAGATGTACATTGCCCTCAATGCACAAAGATAATATTAGTAACAATAAAAGCACAAGATCATAAGATAGGGGGAGGTATGAAACTCCTTGCTTTGGATGGATTAGTGAGACGGAGATTGGAAGAGTTGGCAGTTGTGGCAATGTGTTCCCTTTTTCGTAGAGATTTGAGTTGTAAAGCTCCTTTGAAACTGCAAAAGTATTTATTAGTCGTGGGAATTTTGGATTAAGAGAGATTACTCACTAGGGATTAGCCGATATGAAAAATAGAAAAAGGAATAAAAAGAAAATAATAAACTAAAGGAAAATAATAAACTAAGTTCTAAAAATACTAATATTCAAATAATGAAAAAGATAAAGTGAATTAAAAATAAAAAGGAAAAGGAAAATAAAGTTAGAAGAAAGGAAAAGGTAAAAATAGGGATCAGAGGTAAAATAAAAATAAAAATAAAAATTAAGATAAAAATAAAGTTAGGAGGAATAGAATCTCTAATCCTCATGTGGGTCACGCGGGGGTGGTGGAGTGATGTTGAGATGCTGACAAATCTGCAGTAAGGTGGCATCGATATGATCGAGGCGCTAGAAGCATTACTGCTCGAACTGTGAGAAGCGCTCAGATAAGTCAGCATGGGAGGCTGCCGCACGAGATGAGTGGTGATGTGGTGGTAGCGCTGCTGGTGCATCCTCCTCCGGTGGTGGGACATCGTCAGGAATGTCCTCTGGCTCCTCGCCCTCCTGAATGAGGCAGAACTGTAAGGGGGTGCCTCTTGGCCTCCGCTCGATCATCCTCATATGAAGTATAGTCGCGATGCCTTGAGGAGACATTTGGCCAATGAGTGTGTATGAGGATGTTTGGGCCGCGGTGTTGAGGGGCCCGAAGTGGCTGGCCAAGCTTGTAATGTACAGGCCCATGGATATAACGCCCCGACGGTGCCTCTCCGTTTGATGCTGCATGGCGTGCGCGATGAAGTATGCCAAATCGATGACGTGTCCGTTCGCCATGCACCATAGGAAGTAGGCGTCGTGAGTGTTGACGACGTCTGTACTCTCTCGTATACCTGTCAGAGTGTGAGCAAGGAGGGCGGTCGCCTTGCTAACACTGGGGTTATAGGTCTGACGCCTCGGGGTGATTTCTTGCCAACAATCGATGGGCTGGATATGGATGCGACGGGAAAGGTTGGGGAAGTCCTCTTCTTCCATGAATTCTTTCGTGTAAAGTCCGAGTGCAGAGCCGAACTCTGGAACATTAAGTTGTAGCACGAGGCCTCCAAGACGGAACTGGACTGTCCCAGGGTCATCAAACTGGTTCATGACGGTCTGGAGGTGGAATGTAGAGCAGAACTCGAGGGTGAGTTCTAAGTACATAGGCTCCACGATTTGGAAGAACTGTTCCCATGGCTCGGTCATTAATAGGGCTCGGACGTCGTCCACTAAGTGTATTTGCTCGGGGTCGGCCCAATTTATGCATCAGCCAGTGGATATAGTACGAGCTCAGAGTAATTGATAACGTTCCTCCTGGGAGGCTTGGGAAAAAGTGATGAACGGGTGTTGAGCCTCGGAGGTGGGCCTCGATGATGAACTTCCTGGCCCATTCTGTTTCTTTGAAACAGGGACTGCAATTTTCCTACCGCGTGATGATGACATAGTATCTGAAATAAAATAACAAGCATTAGTCCTAAGGATTGAAATTAAACTAGATAGATAATAATTAAAATGTAGATTAAGATGAAAATGTTCCTAAGAAAACATAAAAATGAGGATTAATGTGAATAGTAGAAATTAACCATTTGTAAATGTGTAGCAAAACTAAGAAATATGGGTATGTATTTATACTAAAATTATGAGATAAATGGCAAGCAATTGTGCACTTAAATGGCATGCAATCCTAATATGATCTCTAACATTCTAAATTATTCATCCTAATGTAACTAATTTTATGCTTGAGTTAATATCTAGAATAAAGGAAAATTAACTAAATAGATAATAAAAATGAAATATAAATAAATAAAATGAGAAAAATGAGAAAATAGAACCAAAAATAGAGTTACACGGTCGTGGGTTGAGGTCGAACGGTCGTGAGGTGGGTTTGCACGGGCGTGGGTCGGCTGTGGACAAGCGTAGTGGTGGTTTTAAGGTCGGCGGTGGCATTTATGGTGGTTGTGAAGAGGAGATTTTAGGGTTTGAGTGAAAAGGAAAGTGAATAGTGGCCCACTATTTATAGTTTTTGGGGCACACGGGCATGGCACATGCCCGTGTGCCTTGGGTTGAGCCCGTGTTCTTCGAACTCCGGTAGTTTTAGGTGTGTCTGGTTTGAGACACACGCCCGTGTTGATGTTTCGCACGGCCGTGTGCGGTCGATTCTTCATTACTCACACGATCGTGTGACGGGTTCCATGGCCATGTGCAATCGTGTTCGTTCTTCACACAGCCATATAGAAAGGCACACGGTCGTTTCCAAATTGACAGTGTTGGCCACGGTCTGAGGACATGGGCGTAGGGATTTGTGCAAGCCCGTGTTGATACTGCAGGGTTGCCACGTCCATGTCGCACGGCCGTGGAGATTTGTCGGTAGCCCGTATTGAAGTCGGAAGGTTGCCTTGGCCATATCGCATGGCCGTGGCTATTTATCAGTGGCCCGTGTTTTGGAAAAATTTTTACTCTGGTTATACACGGCCTCGGTACACGACCGTGTCTCTGCTGAAGTGTTCACACGGCCTTGGACATGCCCGTGGGCATGGCTGTGTGGTCCTAAATCTCTGCATTTAAAAGGGTTAGTTGATGAAAAATACTTAAAATTTTAAAGAAGGAAAAGTTACTAAGTTAGTGCTCGGGTTGCCTCCCGAGAAGCACTTATTTAGAGTCTAAGCTCGACTTTTCCTAGATGTGTCACGAAGGGATTTCGTGGAGCTGAAGCTTCTCCCTGTAATCTTTAAAATTCTCACCTCTGTGGTGTTTAAGCCTATGTCCGTTTACCTTTAACGTACCGTAGTTGGGGTGAGTTACCTCAATTGTGCCGTATGGAAAGACAGTTTGAGCAGTGAATGGACCTGACCACCTTGACTTGAGTTTTCTAGGAAATAGTTTCAGCCTTGAGTTGAAGAGTAAGACAAGATCACCTGTTCTGAACTGCTTAGGTTGTTTTAGTCTTTTGTCATGACGTCACTTCATGGCTTCCTTATATAGTCAGTGAGCTCTCGTAGGTATTGCAATGCCATTCTTCTAGTTGATTTAACTGCATTAATCTTTTCTCTCCTGCAAGCTTGAAATCAAGGTTTAAGAATTTGATAGCCCAAAATGCTTTATGTTCAAGTTCAAATGGCAGATGACAACTTTTTCCGAAAACAAGTTTATAAGGAGATGTGCCTATGGGTGTTTTAAAGGCAGTTCTATAAGCCTATAAAGCATCGTCTATTTTCCTTGACCAATCCTTTCTATTTGTTTCTATTGTTTTCTTTAGGATGCATTTTAGTTCCCTATTTGTCACTTCGACTTGGCCACTGATTTGTGGATGATAAGGGGTAGCTATTTTATGGTGAACTCCATACATTTTTAAGACTTTTTCAAACAGGGCATTGCAAAAATGTGTGCCCCTATCACTAATAATTATCCTAGGTGTTCCAAATCGAGAGAACAGTTTCTTCAAAAATCGTACTGCCATTCTAGCATCATTAGTAGGTAAGGCTTGGGATTCCACCCATTTTGACATATAATCTACTGCTACTAGTATGTACTTATTCCCAAATGAAGTAGGGAATGGACCCATAAAATCAATACCCCATACATTAAATATTTCACATGAAAATATATAATTTTGAGGCATTTCATTATGTTAAGAAATATTACCTGTTTGCTGACATTTATCACAAGAGGTCACATACCTATTGGCATCCTTGAAAAGTGTAGGCCAGTAAAAGCCTGATTCGAGTACCTTATGAGTGGTTCTAGCTCCACTGTGATGTCCTCCTGTGGGTCCTGAATGGCAGTAATTTAAAATTTGGTATGCTTCTGCTTCAGTAACGCATCTTCGAATAACCTGATCTGCACAAATTTGAAAAAAGAAAGGATCCTCCCAAAAGTTGTTTTTCACATTAGCGAAGAATCGCTTCTTTTGCTGATGGGTCAGCCCTTTTGGGGTTATGTTAGCTGCTAAATAATTTGCAAAATCAGCAAACCAAGGAACTGTTGCATCTGCTAAGGATAGGAGTTGTTCTTCAGGAAACAAGTCGTTTATTTTGTCGAGGTACTTGGATTGCGTGTTTTCGAATCTTGAAAGGTGATCGACTGCCAAGTTTTCAGCTCCTTTCTTGTCCTTTATTTCTAAATCGAACTCCTGTAACAATAGAATCCATCTTATTAATCAAGGTTTTGCATCAGTTTTAGTTAAGAGATAGCGAAGAACAAAATGGTCAGTATAAACAATGACTTTTGACAAAATCAAATAAGATCTGAATTTATCAAATGCGAAAATAACAGCTAGCAATTCTTTTTCTGTGGTAGTATAGTTTGCTTGAGCGGCTGTCAAAGTTCTGCTAGCATAATAGATCGGTTGAAAGTGCTTGTCTCTTCGTTGTCCCAAAACTACACCTGCTGCAAAATCACTTGCATCGCACATTAGTTCAAAAGGTAGATTCCAATCAGGTGAAATCATAATTGGGGCATTGACTAACTTTTCCTTAAGAACGTTAAAAGAGTCTAAACATTCTTGGTCAAAGTTGAAAAGCACGTCTTTTTCTAGCAACTTTGTTAAAGGCTTAGCTATTTTAGAAAAATCTTTAATAAATCTGCGATAAAAACCGGCGTATCCTAAAAAGCTTCTTATAGCCTTAACTGAATTAGGAGGAGGTAATTTTTCAATGGTTTCAATTTTTGCTTTATATACCTCTATCCCTTTACTAGAAATTTTATGTCCTAAAACAATACCCTCTTGAATCATAAAGTGACATTTTTCCCAGTTAAGCACTAAATTTGTCTCTTCACCTCTTATCAAAACACGTTTTAGATTATTAAGACAAAGTTGGAAAGAATTACCAAAAACTGAGAAATCATCCATAAATACCTCCATGATATCTTCCACAAATTCATTGAAGATAGCTAGCATACATCGCTGAAAAGTAGCAAGAGCGTTACATAAACCAAAAGGCATTCTGCGATAAGCAAACGTACCGTATGGGCATGTGAATGTCGTTTTCTCCTGATCTTCTGGAGCTATCGAGATTTGGAAGTAACCAGAGAGACCATCTAGGAAACAATAATACATGTGACCTGATAATCTTTCCAACATCTGATCAATAAAAGGTAAGAGAAAATGATCTTTTCGAGTGGCGTCATTCAGCTTCCTATAATCAATACAAACTCTCCATCTGGTGACTGTTCTTGTAGGTATTAACTCTTTTTTGTCATTAGACACCACAGTCATGCCTCCCTTTTTAGGAATAACCTGCACAGGACTTATCCAAGAATTGTCAGAAATAGGATAAATAATGCCTGCATCTAGAAGTTTAATTACCTCGGTTTTTATGACTTCCTTCATGTTGGGATTTAATCATCTTTGAGCTTTCACTGATGGTTTATATTCATCTTCCATTAAAATTTTGTAGGTGCAAAAGGACGGATTAATTCCCTTAATATCTGAAATTTTTCAAGCTATAGCATGCTTGTGTTCCTTTAACACATGGAGTGGTTCCTCTTTTTCTGCAATGCTCAAATCTGATGCGATAATGACTGGTAAAGTTGAATCTTCCCCTAAAAAGGCATATTCTAAATGATCTAATAGTTGCTTCAACTCTAATTTAGGGGGTTCATCAATGGAAGGTTTCTATCTTAACTCATCATTTATTTTTATACTTTCATAACTTATGTGTCTTGTGATGATTTCATTAGAATCTAACTCTTTTCTTACTTCCTTAATTTTAGTGGTGACTTCCTCTTCTCCTCCACCTTGAACAAGACACAGTTCCAACGTGTCTGTCATAGAAAGTTCCTGAAACTTATCTTGAACAAAGTAATCAATAATATCAACAAAATAACAGGAATCATCTTGTTCTTTAGAAAATTTCATAGCATCATAGATTTTAAAAATGACTTCTTCCTCACTAACTCTAAGTACTAATTTACCATGCCCTACATCAATAAAAGCTCTAGCAGTGGCTAAGAATGGACGTCCCAAAATTAAAGGTACCTCAATATCCTCATTCATATCAAGCACAACAAAATCAACAGGGAATATAAATTTTTCTACCTTTACTAGCACGTCTTCTGTGATTCCCTTAGGATATTTAACAGTTCTATTAGCTAGTTGAATACTCATCCTAGTGGGCTTTGGTTCTCTTAGACCTAGTTGCTTGAACATTTTGTAAGGCATGAGATTAATGCTAGCACCTAAATCAGCTAAGGCTTTAACAATAAGTAAACTACCAATTAAACAAGGAATAGTAAAACTCCCTAGATCTTTCAATTTTACCGGTAGTTTATTTTGGAGAATAGCTGAGCATTCTTCATTGAGTTCCACTGTGGCTAATTCTTCCAACTTCCTTCTATTTGTCAGAAGTTCTTTAAGGAACTTCGCGTACTTCGGCATCTGCGAAATTGCTTCAAAAAAGGTAAGTTAATGTGTAATTGTTTAAAAAGTTCAAGAAATTTACCGAATTAGACATCTGTACGGTCTTTCTTTAACTTTACCGAATATGGAATGGGCGGTTGGTATTCCTTGAGTGTTGGTGGAGTGTTTTCCTTGGGTTCTTCTGCCTTGTCTCCTAAAGATTCAGGAGCAGACTTCTTTTTTGGTTCAGTTAGTATTTTCCCATCTCTTAGAGTAATTGCTGTGACATGTTCTCTGGGATTTGGCTCAGTATTACTTGGTAGTCCACCTTGTGGTCTTTCTGAAATTAATTTTGCAAGCTGACTGATTTGATTCTCAAGCCCTTGAATTGATGCTTGCTGGTTCTTTAGTGTCGTTTCCGTGTTTTGGAAACGGGTTTCTAATGTGGCCATAAATTTGGTGAACATCTCTTCAAGATTTGACTTTTTCTCTTGTTGTGGTGGTGGCTGCTGGAATTCTGGAAGAGGCTGTTGTCTTTGATTTCCTTGTACTCCCCATGAAAAATTAGGGTGATTTCTCCAACCTGCATTGTAAGTATTACTATAAGGATTATTTTGGGGTCTAGAATTGTTACCCATATAGTTGGCTTGTTCAGTTTCCATGCTATGTCCATAGGATGAGAAATCTAGATTGAACATGTTTATTGGAGTTGTATCACACTGCATCACTGATTGTGCCTGTGTAGAACCAACAAAATTATAAAACTTTTTATTTAAAAGTTCTACTTGGTTAGTAAGCATAGTGACAGCATCAATATTATAAACTCCTACGGCTTTTGTAGGCTTTGTCCTCATGACCTGCCACTGATAATTATTCAGTGACATCTCTTCAATAAATTCATAAACTGCTTCTGGTGTTTTGTTATTGATTGTTCCTCCTGCGACGGCATCGATTATTTGCCTTGTTGAAGGGTTCAAATCGTTGTGAAAGGTTTGAACTTGTAGCCATAAAGGTAGGCCATGATGAGGGCATCTTCTCAAAAGATCTTTGTATCTCTTCCAGGCATCATATAGTGTTTCTAAATCCATCTGCACAAAAGAAGAGATATCGTTTCGTAATTTAGCTGTTTTAGCTGGAGGAAAATATTTAAGTAAAAATTTTTCGGTCATCTGTTCCCATGTGGTGATTGAGCCTTGTGGTAAAGAATTTAACCACTGTTTGGCTTTATTTCTCAAAGAGAATGGAAATAGCCTTAGACAAATGGCATCATCAGAAACGCCATTAATTTTAAAGGTATCACAAAGTTCCAAAAAATTGACTATGTGTGAATTTAGATCTTCATCCTGTAAACCATCAAACTGCACCAATTGCTGTATCATCTGAATAGTGTTAGGCTTTAATTCAAAATTATTAGTAGCAATAGTAGGTCTAAGAATACTAGTTTGGGTACCAGCCAAACTAGGTTTAGCATAATCATAAATAGTGCGCGGAGCTGCTTCTTGATTTGCGGGTGGCGCGACTATTGTGGGGGGTGGTGGAACGTTTTGATCTGCTTCCATCTCTTCTGTAGGTTCTGGCCTTTGTTCTTGATCTTATTCTGGATACTGTAGGCTTTGTCTGATCTCTCTGCGAGTTCTGCGAACTGTTGCTTCTAAATCTTCGTCAAAAAGTAATAGTCCTGCTGGGTTGTTTCTAGTCACAAACTAGAAATACCTAGAAGGAGAAAAAAAAAACAAAGAAAATCCAAAATTAAAAAAATAAAAAAATAAAAAAATAAATAAAAACTAAAAATATATAAATAAATAAATATAGTAATGGCTAAAGTAATAAAAATCGAGTTTTATTAATATTTTAGTTCCCCGACAACGGCGCCAAAAACTTGATATGCTCGCGATATTAAGTAATAAAATTTATAAAAACTGATCACACCAAAACTAACTAATATCACGATTTTAAAGGCAAGCGCACCTATTGAACAGTAGTATAGTTTAGCGACAAGACCGAGTTATCGTACCCAAGGGAACTAAAAGCACTAATACTAACTTCCTTTCTATTATCTAGCCTAAAAATAAAAGAGGATTGGTTGAAACTAATTCTAAAACTAACTAAAAGTGCACAAAAAGTAAATTGAGGAAAACTTTAGGGAAAAGCTGATTGATATGAGCAATACTTAAGGGAGAATCCACCTAGACTTCACTTGTTATTAACTTTTTGAACTAGATGATTTCTTCACTTGACTTGATCCGTAGAGATCCCTAACTTATGTTAATCCTTCCGTCGAGGCTAAGAACAACTAGGCCTAAGCTGTTAACTAAAGTTCTTTATTAATTAACACCCTAGGCTGTATTAATTCGATCTATGGATCCCCCTATTAGGTTTGACCCTAATCCGGCAGATTTATGTCGCCCTATGTCTAGGGTTGTATGCAACTCCACTTAATTATGGTAGATCTACTCTTAAAACAGGGACTTTTGCTCCTCTGCCCAATCACATCAAGTTCTTAAAGTAATACCTAGGATTATGAAATCAAGAATGAAGAACACATAATTAAGAACAATTTAAGTATTTATCAAGTAATTCAAGAATAAATGATAACAAGATCTGTGTTAGGTTTCATCCCCCTCAAGTATTTGAGGGGTTTAGTTCATAATAAAGAAAGAAAACATCTCAGAAGAATTAAGATAACAAAACATAAAGAACCTAAAAACCCTAAAGGAATTTAGAGAGATCCTTTATCTTGATGTAGAACTCTAGCTTCTGGGATGAATCAATCAGCTTTCCTTGGAGTAATCCCTTACTTTCACTCCTTGTGTTGGCAAAATTATGGTGCTCTTTCTTGAGAGAAAAGAGTATATCTTTAGAGTTACCTCTTGGGGTCTTTATATAGAGTTTAGAATGGCTTTCTTAGCCCCTAAGTATCCAAATCCGAGTGAAATTCCTCTTCCTCATGACAGGGACACGCCCGTGTGCCACGACAAGAGGCCGTGTGAGATTCTGTTGATGGAGGCACTGCCGTGTGGCCTGGCCGTGCTTGTCGGGGGTTAGACCGTGTGATCTTCATGTGACACGGCCGTGTGGTGACTCCTTGGGCCATATCGATTTCATATTTTGGCCCATTTTCATAGTTTTTGGCCCGTTTTCTATTCTTTTCTCTTTCCTATGCTCTCCTAAGTATAAGATATGAAAAGGAAAGATTAAGAGCACCAATTCTCACAAAACTGATAATAAGTCATCCAAAATATAGGCTAAACATGAGGTAAAAATATGTATAATTTATCGTTTATCACATACCCTCAATTATTATCAACTTAATCATCAACACAAGTAATATAAGACTAACCATTCATGATAAACAAGCATGATCACATCACACAAGAACTTGCTACTTGTATGCACATAACTACAACAAAGCCTTTCCACATGCATGCATAAATAGGCTTACGTACTCATAACCAATATGAGCCATATCTCATGGCCATATACAATGAAGCAATATAAGCTAATACATTTTGGCAAATCCTAAGAATGCATATCACCAATAACTAAGTCTCTATACATGCCACTCACTCGAAAACACTTGAGATTTATCAATACCCCAAATTGATAATTTGATAGTGTGATGCTGACTCTGACGATCTCTAACCCTGAGCCAACCTGACAACACTAAGAGAAATGGAAAGGAGGAAGTAAGCTTTATAGCTTAGTAAATTGGCATGTAAATAATAAGCAATTAATTAATATGTTTTTACCAATCCTTACAATGTGTTCTCAAGATAATACGAACATAATTGCATATAATTCCACTATTACACATGTTCATCTTAGGCTATCTGCTTAAGTCACAGTCACTAAATTACTTATATCTTGAGCTACGGAACTCCAAATTAAGATCTATGAATTTTTCCTGAAACTAGACTCATATATCTTCTTACCATAAAATTTTCAGAATTTTTGGTTTAGTTAATAAGTACAGTTTATTCTTTAAAGTCTCCATTGTTTTGCTGTTTGACAGTTCTGACCCCTCTTTACTAAAATTTAATTATCTTCTCGTATGGGATTCAGATGATGTTTTCATTTATTTATTTTTTAAAATAGACTCATTAAGGATTTTAAAAATATAAATTATAACCCATAATTATTTTTATACAAGTTATAGTGATTTCCCAAGTCAGAACAGTGGATTTCAAAATCATTCTGACTTTGCCTCATAAAAATTCAAAAATATCATAATGTGTAACTCTTTTGCTTACACCGTTTCTTTTATATGAAAATAGACTCAATGAGCTTTTATTTCATATCTTATTCAACCTCTAATTCGGTTTCCACCATTTTTGGTGCTTTTTCAAAGTCACACAGTTGCTATTGTCCAAACTGTTTTATTACTAATTTTACTCTTCGATGATTTCTTTGTTTTAACTTCCATTCAAACATACATATTACCAAAACATATCCATAACTAGCCATTAACAAATAGTTACATACGATTCATTGGCCAATTTAACCCATACATCAACAACAAAAACTTGAACATATCATTTCTCAATTTAATTTGGCCTAAAAGCCTCACATATGATCATTAATTAAATTCATCCCACATGTATACATCATAAGTATAAACCTATAATCACAATATCATCACAAGATCATTCTCATAGGCATAACTTACTCATTTTCGCCCATACAATTTACACAACATAAATCGAGCTCAATCCTCATAAATTTTGTTTAGGTACTTGTACCACTCACAACATAGTCATAGCATTTCTCATTCTCAACATAAGCTTTCAATCACCTGTTGAACCATTGGAATATTAAAGGGTATTCGAATAAGCCTCATACGTAGGGTAGAATGTCGATGTCCCAAATATGGTCTTACACTAGCTCATACGTCAAAGTCGATGACATGTTCCAGAAATGGTCTTACATTGACTCTCATATATCGAGGTCGATGCCATGTCCCAGGTATGGTCTTACATTGGCTCTCTTCTATTCGTGCCGATGCCATGTCCCAGACATGGTCTTACACTAACACATCTCAAAGCCGACGCCATATCCTAGACATGGTCTTACATTGGCTCTCATCTATCGGTGCCAATGCCATGTCCTAGACATGGTCTTACACTAGCACTCACATCAATACCGATGCCATGTCCCAGACATGGTCTTACACTGGCTCACATGTCGAGGCCACAACCATGTCCTAAACATGGTCTTACACTAGCTCTCGAATAACCCTAGTATTATGGCATGAATATCCGATCTATTCTTACTGTTCAACAGGGATTTTACCATATCATTCTCATTATTCAAATTCATGATCACAATCAAACATTTTATGCTATGTTAAGTAATTAATGCATAAACACAATAGAGTTGTAATATTTACACATAACTTATCTCGAATGCAAAAGTGGCTAATTATTCCGACTAGTCCATAACCTCGTTCTTCCTCGATCTAAGCCCGAATTTCATTTTTCTTGATCTAACATATCAAATAATACTTATTTAACGATCATATTATTCAAATCAATCCAAAAATCACACTTTGGCAATTTTACATTTTTACCCCTACAGTTTCACATATTTACGATTTTGCCCCTAGACTTGTAAAATGAAATGTGTTCAGTTTCTTTACTACCTATGCATAGCCAAACCTTTTTCATGCTTATAGCAGCCCACATTTTCTATTATTTCACACATTTACCACTTATTTTACAACTTTTACAAAATGGCCCATTTTAAGTGTTTTCATGGAAAGCATTTAACAAAAGTTGTTTATTTAATAATCAATATTCATTTTCTTCCATAAAAATGCAGCAAACAAGATGAATATTCTCATGGCAAAATCCTAGACTTTCAACCTTTTTACAAAATAGTCCACTCATTAGTTAAATTAAGTTATAAGGGTTCCAAAAACATAAAAATCAACAAAAATGCTCATTAAAATCACTTACTTGCAAGGGTCTAAAGTTGCTGAAAATTTCAAGCTCCCATGACCATTTGTCTTAGAGAAAATTGGTGGAGAGAAGATGGAAAAAAAAGATGATAACTAGGTTTTTTTATTTTTTTTATTCATTAGTCAAATTTTGTCACCTAATGCCAACTAACCATTGACCTTTCATGATTTTTGTCTCCATATCCGGCCACCACATTAATATTTGTCTATTTCCTTAATAAGGACCTGTATTTTAATGTTCCATAGCTAATTAACACCTTTAGCTAATAGAACAAAACTTGTATACTTTATGCGATTTAATCCTTTTCCAAAATTAAGCATGCAATCACTTAAATTAATTCACCAAAATTTTCAAACATCCATATAATCATGCTATAACAGATAAAATAACATTAAAATAATTTCTTGACCTCAGATTTGTGGTTTCAAAACCACTGTTCTGACTAGACCCAAAATCGGGCTGTTACAATTCAAGCTTCTTGAACTTAAATCTTCCATTTCATACTTTAATATATGATATACATCAATTTCATGCAATTCATATAGCTCTTGTGCTAGTTCATATCAACTCACATAATAAACTGTAACAAAACTATGCCCGTTGAACCACTTAAAATATTGTTAAATATACGGGTGGTACACATGAAGTGTACAAATGGTAATCCGTCAATTCCTATACATATATGCTCTTTTAAGCTATAAACGATAAACTCCTCCTAAGCTGAGGTAACAATAAGCTCCGATAAGCTGAGATATCAATAAGCTCATACGAGTTGTGGTGAGTCCGCAACACATGCAGGAATCTCAACCAAATGGTAACCTTAGTGACATGTCATTCGTATCCTACGAATTCCTAAGGTTCAAACGGGGCTCGGTATTATTTGAACTTCATTATTTAGACATTTGAATATCATATGATCTATTTTCTCAATTCATATAAATACTAATGTGATCATTATGATCGTACCATAAAACTAACTACTATCACGATAAAGGGAAGCGCACCTATCGAGCAGTAGTATAGCTTATGGCAAGACCGAGATGTTGAACCCACAGGGACTAAAAATACTAGTATTAACTTTGTTTTTTTTATCTAGCCTGAAAATAAAGTGCATTTTTTTAAACTAATTAAACTAAACTAATTAATTAACTAAGAACGTGACAAAGAATGAATTAGGGAAAATACTTTTGAAAAACCGATTGATTAAGACAATACCCAAGGAAGAATCCACCTAGACTTCACTTATTATTCGACTCTAAACTAGATGACTTACTTACTTGACTTGATCTGTAGAAATCCCTAATTTATGTTAATATCTCTTTCGAGACTAAGAACAACTAACCCTAGGTTGATTAATTGAAATTTCTTTCTAATTAAGACCCCTAGTGTTGCATTAACTCGATCTATGGGTTTCCCTCTTAAATTTGACTCTAATCCGGCAGATTTTCGTCGTCCTATCTCTAGGATTACAATTAACTCCTCTTAATTATGTTAAATCTACTCTTAGGCAGGGACTTTTGCTCCACTGAATAAGCACATTCAACTTGAATTAATATCCTAAAATATTAACACAAGAGTTAATAACACAATTAAGAACAAATCAAGTATTTATCATATAATTCAAAAAATAATAACAAGATCCGTATTAGGTTTCATCCCCCTCAAGTATTTAGGGGATTTAGTTCATGTTTGTAAAAGATAACATCTCAAAATATGAAAAACAACAAAACATAAAGAACCCAAAAATTTTGAGAGAAATTGAAAGAAGATCTTCAGTCTTGATGGAAATCATTGCTTTTGAGATGAACTAATTGGTGTTCTTCCAGTAATCCCTTGCTTTCTACCCTCTGTTCCCCTTTAATCCTCTCTTAGGGTGTTTTTATAGACTTTGGTATGCCCAGAATACCCAAAAATTAGCTTTCTCCGCGTTAAACTAAAATAAGGCTCGACAGGGGCACGAACGTGTGACCAGCCCATGTGAAGGTGCTCAGGTCGTATGTAATACTAACTTAGCTTTGGGTCAACATGACCGAGACACATGGGCGCGTTGCTTACCCGTGTGGAAGTGTCTGGGCCGTGTTGAATGCTGATTTTAGCCCATTTTCTCTATTTTTGGCCTGTTTCTTGCTCTTTTCACTTTCCTATGCTCACCTACGTATAAAACATAAAATTAAAGGATTAGGAGTATCAAATTCATTAAATTATAAGGAAGATTATCCAGAAAATATGCCAGGCATGGAATAAAAATATGTTATATTTACAGTTTATCAAATATCCCCACACTTAAGCATTTGCTTGTCCTCAAGAAAAATCCTCAACTCACAATCAAAATAGATTTTTCTCAACTTATAATTCATATCAATAATGTCTCAAAATAATCCACAAATAATCATACATTGATAATTCAACTAAAAGATCATCAAAGTTTCAAGCAATTCAAGTTAAGTATTTTATCACAAAAACAAAGTTGTCTCCCTTTACCTAAGTAATCACCTTTAATTCAAAACTAACAAGAGTTAACATCCTTACTAAAGATTCACTCAAATCACTCAAAGTGTTTAAGGTTCAGAAATTAAGCATGAAAAGTTATTACCATAGGCTTGCATGAAAATCAAATTTCCACTACTATGAATTGAGATGATACATCGATCAAAAGGTCTTTAGAGAGTTGTAATGGGGCTTTGGTTAGGGGTGTAGACACAAGTTGCAAAAGAAGGTTAAAATCGAGATTGAATTAAAAAATTGCCTAGCTAGAATAAAACTAATATTGAGAATTTACATCACTAAATAAATTTGAACTTTTCCTTATGAATAATATCGTTCAAGTTCAAGCATTACATAACTTCGAAATAATATGCCAACGAAATTTTAGTAATTGAAATGCTTTTTTTTTAAAACAAATCAAATATTTCTAATGAAACTTTACTATTAACAGCAAAACATGGCTAGGCAATTTATTCAAATCAAATCTCGACCAAGTAGGGCTTAAATTAATTACGGGGATTTCAACAATAATGGGTTATGGGTTAATGTTGAGGGTAAATCAATAAATGGTTTTTTAGGCTCAATGGGTTCACTAGGGGTTAATTATGAATGTAGGCTTTTATGGAGTGAGTGCGTTAAACCTAAGTGCCTTTATCATCTTGGTATATCAATTCAATGGTGTGGTCTTAACCTGTATAATCGAAGCAAGTTCTAGAATAACAAATCAATATTGACACACTCATAGCAACAATAAAAGTGAGCAAGAAAGAATATATGCTCTAAAGACTCAAGATCTCACAAAAATTATGGCTTTCGATGTCAATCCTGTAATATCCCGAATTAGGGCCTAATCGGAACAGTGGTTTCGTGACCACAAATCAGAGATAGAAATAATTATTTTATAATTATTTTGAGGTTTATGATATGATTGCATGATTGTGTAAAAAATTCGTGAAGAAATTCTTGGCATAAAGTGCTTAATTTAAAATTAAGGACTAAATCAAATAAGTTGCAAAACTTGTATTCTAGAAGTTTCTAGTATGAAATTGCTTTGAAATATTAATTAGGAAGTCTTGAATGGCAATTTGACAAATTTTAAGTTCATGGACAAAATTTAGACATGGAAGGAATTTTTGAAAGTTTAGTAAGGAGGGGCATTTTGGTCATTTGGACATTAAATGAAATAAAAAGGGAAAAATAACACAAAATTGGTTATCATCTTCCTTAGTTGCTGCCGAATGCTCCCTCTCTCCATAGCTAGGGTTTCTTCAACTTTCAAGCTTCATAGTAAGTGATTCCAAGCCTCGTTTTTAATGATTTTTACGTTTTTGAGATCCCGGTAGCTCGGTATAGCTTATGATAGTAATATTTTGAGTTAGGGTTCATATTTGGAAAAATACCCATAGGTGAAATTTGTGTATTTTGATGTTTTATGATAGAATATGAGATTTTAAATTATGTTAGACAACTTGTGCTACTCGGTTTTAAGTAAAAACGAACAAAACGGTCAGAATTGTAATAGCAAATAAACGATCAGAATGTCCTAAAACATTAGAATTTAAAATAAAATTTAATTTCCGAGCTTTGGGGTAAAAGTGTAAATATGTAAAAGTTTAAGGGCAAAATTGTAATTTTACCAAAATTTGAATTTAGAATTATTTTGATAAATGTGAGTATTAAATAAGTTAAATGCGTTATTTTAGATCAAGAAAGACGTGGAATCAACCTTGATCGAGGAAAAGAAAAGATTGTGGACTAAATTGCAAAATTGCTATATTTTGTACCGAGGTAAGTTCATGTGTAAATAATGTAACATAATTGCTATTTTAAGTGATTTAATGCCATTTATATGATATGATACTTGTTATTATGAATATTATGCTTTGTGAAATATTATGTATTGGTATGAAAAGTATGTGATTAAATTGATAAGTATGAGATGCAAGCAATGTATTGGTTCCGATATTCCGAGGAGAACGACTGGGAAATGTGTGATTGAGGAAAATCCCGTTTGAACCTTGGGAATAGATTAGGATACAAGTGACATGTCACTAGGATGGTTGGGCATCCGAGCTCATTGAGTTGAGTCCGAGTTCGTGAGATGTAACTAGGCATCCGAGCTCGTTGAGTTGAGTTCGAGTTCACTTATGGATACGAATGCCCGAGCTCGTTGAGTTGAGTCCGAGTTCGTTTATGGGCGGGTTACATGGTTACTTGATTATATATGTGGCACTTATGTGTAAATTATCCATGTATCCGAGTTATATTCCGAGGTGTTCAATGAGTAAAATTCTAGCGAAATGGAAGAACACTTGAGAAGCAAGTATCATTTTGATAAGTGTTGTGAAATGGATACTTTGGACAGGTATGTACTTAACCCTCGGGTTAAAACTTGATACAACATCAATATTGTGGTAAGTTGACAATGGATGATTAGAAATGTGATATATGTTTTGGTGATACCATGCTAGTGTTGTTTGGAAGAATTGCTTTGTTATGTTACTTGTTATTTGCATGTGAACTTACTAAGCATTCATGCTTACTCCCTCCTTTTCATTCATTATAGTTTTGGACAAGCCGGCTCAAGAATCGGGATAGGTCGAAGGCTCGATCACACTATCCGAAGAACTTTTTGGTAAAATGGCTTGTATGACTTAAGTATGGCATGTATAGCAATGTTCTTATTTTGTGTAAATAATCTTGTGACATGGTTGTGGTTTGGTTGAGAAAATACTTGATAATGATTAGTCATTGGAATGGCTAGCCTAGATCATGTTTGATGCCATATGAGGTTAATATGTTATCTAGATCATGAAAATTCATCAAATGATGAAATTGCCATAAAACAGAACATTACAGTAACAATGACGTGAGTTTGAAAAATCACTAAAAATAGTAGGAGCCGAATTAGGTGATGAATTAAATATAAAATTGAAGCTTATTGTGTCTACTTTCATATGAAAGAAGCGAAACAGGTAAAGGAGTTATATGTGATGAGATATTTGAGTTTTAGTGAGACAGGGCCAGCGTGATTTCTGGATCCCCTGTTCCAAATTTAGAAATTCACCATAAATTGTACAAAAATAATTAGGAGGTGTATTTTATGTGTACAGAATCCTTATTGAGTCTAGTTTTAAGAGAAACAAATGGTATAGTCATATTAATTTTTTCCAGAGAGAAAATGGGTTCGTAGTAAGTAGAGGTCAGTGCGGTTGAGTCCTGAAACAGGGTAATCTTTAATTAATAAACTGTACTAATTGACTCAACCAAAAATTCTAGGAAAAAAATTAGTAAATAGATATATGAGTCTAGATTCAAGAAAAATTTACGGATCTTGATTTCGAGTTCCGTAACTCGAGATATGATTTTTTTTAGCGACTATGACGCAGAAAAACTGCTTATTCCGAAAATTAAAATAAATGATGTAAAGTTGATTTAATGATAAATTAGGTTTAGTAACACCTCGAGCTCGACTCCGGCGTCGGTCTCGGGCGTAGGAGCGTTACAAATCCTATAAATTTCAAACTTCAAGAAAATACCTAAATTTAGGGAAACAACCTAGAAAGATTTTAATTCTCAAAATTCCACTTATCATGCTTGATTCTCTAATTCCTTAAAGTTAAACAATTAATGCACAATTACCTATGATTTAATCCAAGACATATCAATAAAAAATCATAAATCAATCAAGATTCATTTTAATAGTGATATGAGAAAGTTATTTGAGAACAAGATAAAATTCAGGGATTTTCTAATAAAGAGATAAATCACCTCTCCACACCTAAGATGTACATTATCCTCTATGTACAAAGACGGATAAAACAATAGCAACATAATATCATAAGAGAGGGAGGGAATTGACACTTACTTGAATTTTGGATGAAATCCTTGGAAGAGTGAGAACAGAATTGGAAAAAGTGCTAATGAGGTGCATGATGAACTGGGCAGAGGTGAAGGTGGGTGAGGAGACTTCGGTGGTCATAGGGAGTGTAGTTCCACAATCAGAGAGTCAAACAAAAAGTGTATCGTGGTGTTTGGTGTCGTGGTGGCTATGGTCGTGGTCGAGCAGAACATGGCAGTTGTGGAGTGCCTTTCCCTAGTGGATTTGTATATTCCTGAATAGCATTGAGCTTTTGAAACTGTGATATCATCAATAATGTTTTAGGGGAACATATCGAAGGAGTTATGTAATGCCCAAAAATCCCGAACTTTCTTTTGTGGTTAAGATGTGTATGGTGTGTTTGATATTTTTAGTTAAGTGTCTTTATAGCGTTAAAGGGCCATTTGTTAAGTTCGGAGTTTGAACTTTAGGATGGAGAAATTCTAGTTACAAGTTAAAGGAACCCTGATTGCGAGTGTCATGGC
This sequence comes from Gossypium stocksii, assembly GCA_020496765.1. NCBI lineage: Eukaryota > Viridiplantae > Streptophyta > Magnoliopsida > Malvales > Malvaceae > Gossypium > Gossypium stocksii. Next base: position 96,015,114 of record CM035632.1, on the reverse strand, counting down.
TTTTAAATAAATGAAGAAGAAATAGGACACAAGTGAGGTTGTGGTGTAGTGGTTAAGTGGCGCCACTTAGATAGCAGAGAGGTGGCGTCATTAGTAGGTAAAGGGATCCTAGGTTCGAGTGCTTGCATGGCATTATTTGGGAATTTATTTTTGCACTTTGGATGGCTTGTAGTGGCGTTAGAGTGGACTTTGATGAGAGTGTTCATATAAGATAATCAAGGAGTGGATTAGGGAGCTTATATTGGAGAAAAGTTAGGAGATAGGAGGGTGGAAGGAGTTGGAGCTGGATAGGTAATTGGGGGAAGGCAATTTCGGCTTTAGTAAGTGTTATGCCAAATTCTCTTGACATTTTTCGGCATTTTTCTCTTTTGGTTCGATTTGCTTTAGTGCAACTAGGTAATAGGTGATTTCTTTTCTTTCGTGATTTATTTGTTCTCTCAAGTACTCAAAAGCTGAAACCTTCTTTTTCTTCTTTTGTGTCGACCTTTTCATCCTCCCTTTGTTTCGAATTCTCCTTTGGTTCTTCATTGGAACTAGTTGAATTCTTCTTCTTCTTTCTCTTCTCATCTTGTGCCGAATATCCCTTTTCACCACACTAGACTCTAAAGCCGAATACACTTTGGCTGAATCCTTGTTTGTGCCGCCACTATTTTTTTCAACTTTGGCCAATTGATTCTTAGTAAGGACTTTACTCTTTCAATCGGTTTTGCTAGGAATCGACTTCTCATCTCCCTCACTCTTATAATCGATTTTGTAAGGGTTAGTATCGAATCTCTATTTTCCAGATCTCTACCGAATCATTCCTTGCGTTTTGGGTTTTGGGTAAATAATCTTCACTCCAGTTTAGGGGTTGGCCGAATGGTCATAAGTATTGGAAGGGTGACACATATTGGATATGAGTCACCTGTTATTCAGTCTCTAATGGTTAAGGTTGATGCAGATCTAAGAAATAATCACGTTTAGTGATTAAGGAAGGGCTATTAGGACTTGTCGCTCAAGGTAAGGCAAATGGTAAGATGTCAATTTTCGGTAAGGATATTTGTTAAGCATATGATTAATTGAAGAGTCATATTGATTGTAGGTTCGTGGCAAAGGGGATCGTAGCGCGTTTTGTTATCAGGTGTGTACATACACTGCACACACTGAATAGATCAGTAAATCCCGAAATACCAAAAAGTTGAAATGACAAAAAGTCGAAGGTTTGGTTGTGGTAATCTTGCGAGTGCGCGAACACTCGTATAAGGGTAATCGATACAACTGGCCAGAATGGGCCAAATGGGCCTAACGGGCTCGTGGGCCCAGATAAGCAAAAAATTGGTAGATTGGTAATAAGTGACGGGCCGATTAAGTTGGTTGTATGGCTTGGAATAGATTTAGGCCTGATGGGCCGTATAGATGTGATTGGGCCTAATGGGTCATATAGATGTGATTGGGCCCGATGAGCTATATGAATGCATGTGGACTCGTTAGGGTTATTTAATGGACTTTTAGGCCTAGTATCTAATAATGGTTTAAGCAGACATAAAATTTAATTAATCAACTAAGTGCAACTGTGGACAAGTCATAGGGTTAAAGTGTGGTAATGGGTATATACATGTCTAGGATTGGATCTAAGGAGAGCTTGGTACTTAAGCGGTCTTAATGACTCACCTCCTCTTCTCTGGAATCCTACCTGGTGCATAATATCCGTTCACTTTAGCCGACGAGGACTTGTTGACGGGCCAAGGTGCGTAATTAGACCCATAATGTTAAGAAATCACTAAAATACCCTTGTAGGGTAGAATTACTGAAATACCCCTGTGGGGTAGAATTATTGAAATACTCTTGTAGGGTAGAATTACTGAAATACCCTTGTAGGACAGAATTACTGAGATACCCTTGACTTACAAAATTACAGAACAACCATTAATTTACAAAATTACCAAAATACCCCTCTGTATTATGACTAAGATTTATGTATGCTATATGATTTCTGCTGCATTCATGTATCATTATATTGCATATGGGCCGAGATTATGATTGGAGGAAGTGTATATAAGGGTTGCACAGTCGCTTAAAAATGTTCACTTTTTCCAAAATAATAACTATTTTAAATGAAGCTTCCGCAACGATTAAGATTTTATTATTAATAACGTTTTAAATAGGGAATAATCTTTCTAATAAACCATATTGGGAATTGATCAAATGCAAACTGGGGTTTTACACAAATTTTTAAACAATAAGGGTTTTCAATAAAAACTTGGTTTTCAAAAATACTTCAATGTGACACGCCAGATTCTGCCATAACATCTGGGCCGGATTTGGGCTGTTACAAGTTATGATGGTACTCATTAAAAAATAGCCATAAACATAAAATGTTCAAAATATAAAAATAAAAGTTTTGTAGAACAAAAACAAAATAAAATTAAAATTAAAAATAAAACAAACAGAAAGAAAAAAAACAAAAGCAAGTAAAGAGGACTCAAACGTCTTCATCGACAGATAGGTCGCGAGGTGATGGCAGTGAAGGCGAAATGTGGAAGTAATGGCAAATCTACTGTAGAGTCGCTTAAATGCTGTTGAATTGATGAACAATGCTATTGAACTGTTGGGTGCAATACTGTTCGAAACGTGCGAACTGCTCAGAGAGGTCAGTTAATGTGACATGTCGTTGACTCTGAGGTGGATGCGGTAGTGGGTCCTCGTGAGGGGGAGGGATATCATCAGTAATATCCTCAGGGTCATCCTGATCGGTGGATCGAGACAAACGGTATTGGGGTAGATCGAACCCATGTCATCGCTCGATCATCCTCATATGAAGCATGCTGAATATGCCTTGTGGAGACATCTTACCGATGAGTGTGAGGGATAAAGACTACGCCACTATGTTTAGGAGGGCGAAGTGTCTCGCTAAGCGTGTCACATAAGGACTGATGCAGATGCTCTTTTTCGGTGGCATTCAGTTTGATGACGAATGGCAAGGGCAGTGAAAGATGCTAAGTCGAAAACGTCATTGCGCCATGCTCTATAGAAAATAAGCGTCATGAATATTAAAGACGCCCGTGCTTTCTCCGACCCGTCAAGGTATGAGCTAATATGGCATGGAGGTATCGTCATACTAGAGAGAGCGGACGCCTTGGAGCGACTTGGTTATAGGTGCCCGAAGCAGAACTGAGGGTCGCCCAACAGGAAGATGGTGCATAATAAATGTGGCAGTGGAGATCAGAGAAGTCACCTTCATCCACAAATTCTTTTGTATAAAGTCCCAAAGCGACTCCGAACTCTGGGACACTCAATTGCAATACTAAACCGCCAAGACAGAATTGAACTGTACCTGAGTCATCGAACTGAGATGACTGTCTGTAGATGGAATGTCGAACACAGTTCTAATGTGAGTTCCATGTACATCGACTCGATAATGTCGAAGAAATAACCCCATGGTTCGGTAGTGAGGAGGGCCCGAACTGAGTCGGTAAGATGGACTTGCTCTAAGGCGGCCCAATTAATACACCGGCCTGTGCCAAGCGGTCTCGCTCAAAGGATTTGGAAGAGCTCTTGGGGTCCTGATGGAAACTGTAGAAAAGGATGGCGCACTTCGACGGATGTGCTTGATAAAGGGGATTTGTTTTAAGATAATTAATTAACTAAGAACGCGACAAAGAATGAATTGGAAAAAATACTTTTAGAAAACCGATTGATTAAGGTAATACTCAAGGAAGAATCCACCTAAACTTCACTTATTATTCGACTCTGAATTAGACGATTTATTCATTTGACTTGATCCGTAGAAATCCCTAATTTATGTTATATCTCTTTCGAGACTAAGAACAACTAACCCTAGATTGATTAATTGAAATTTCTTTCTAATTAGAACCTCTAGTGTTGTATTAACTCGATCTATGGGTTTCCCTCTTAGATTTGACTCTAATCTGGCAGATTTTCATTGTCCAATCTCTAGGATTGCAATCAACTCTGCTTAATTATGTTGGATCTACTCTTAGACAGGGACTTTTGCTCCACTAAATAAGCACATTTGACTTGAATTAATATCCTGAAATATTAACACAAGAGTTAATAACACAATCAAGAACAAATCAAGTATTTTAACTATATGAACTTACCTCGTATAACACCTATTCATAACTATACTCAATTAAAATCCAATCTTTACTTTTCTGGACCTATATATAACAAATTTAGCTCATTTAATTACTATTCTATTCAATTTAATCCAAAACACCTATTTTGGCAAAATTACACTTTTACTTGCAATATTTCAACTTCTTTACAATTGAGTCATTAACTCATAAAAATACAAATTCATACAATTAAGTCCCTACCCATGCTAGTCAAATTTCTCTTATTGATATAGTAACCCATATTTTTCATTTATTTTACATTTCAACCATAAAAGTTTCATATTCCTCAATTTAATCCTTAATTTACAATTTCAATAAAAATCACTTTACAAATGTTGTTTATCTAATAACAATTATTCATAATCTATCATAAAACATCACAATACTCACATTTTCATCAATGGTAACATCTTAAACCTTTAACAATTTTTTGAATTAGTCCTAGAATAGCTAGACTAAGTTGCAACGATTCCAAAAACATAAAAATAATTAAAAAGAGGATGAAATCACATTTACATGCACAAGGAGACTTGGTCGAACCTTCGAGCACAAAAATGGAGTTTTTTTCTTCTTATTTTTGATGGATGAACATATTAAGGAAGATGACTAATTTGTTTCTATATTTTACTAACTTATAATTACGAAGTTACAATTTTAACCTTAGTAATTAACCTTTAAAAATCACCAAATAAGTATCTATAAATGTCCACTAACATATAAATGGTTTAATTACCACCTAAGTGCTCTTACTTTTCAATTCTATAGCCATTTAGTACATTTAACTGATAGAACACCACTTTTGTACTTTACACAATTTAGTCTTTTTATCAAATTAAGTACTCAAACAATAAAATTTCTTAACAAAATTTTCAAACAATCATACTAGCATGCTGTAGACATTAAAATCATAATAAAATAATTATTTTTACCTCAAATTTATGGTTCCAAAACTACTGTTCTAATTTGACTAAAAACGAGCTATTACATTATAGATACACGAGGGGACAAAGTAAGATGGCACGTATCACTAAAGCTTTCTTTGAAGGTCTTTTCACATCAAAACAAGGGACACCTAATGTGCAACATATTTTATCGGGGGTTGAGAAATGTATTTTCGATGAGATGAACTCTGAGCTAACGAAGCCTTATCAGAAGAAGAGGTTTATGCTGCTTTGAAAGGAATGAGACCAACTAAGGCACCAGGTATTGATGGATTTCCAACCATCATTTTTCAATGATGCTGGCATATTGTAGGAAATAAGGTTAGTCTTTTCTATTTGAGTGTCCTTAATGATAAATCAGCATGGAAAATATGAATGTTACTAATATTGTTCTGATACCAAAGGTCCAAAACCTAACAAACATGAATAAGTTCATATCGATTAGCTTGTGTCATGTCATCTATAAATTGGTGGCAAAAATGTTTGCCAATCGTTTCTAGAAGGTTTTAGACTTTTGTATTAATAGTTCTGACAACGTTTTTGTGCCGGGCAGGCTAATATCAAATAATATCTTATTAGCATATGAGATATTACACAATTTTGGTCAAAAAAAGGAGGAAGTAAAGGTCTGATAGCCCTAAAATTGGACATGAGTAAAATTTATGATAAAGTGGAATGGGGTTTTATAAAAGAGATGATGACTAAAATGGGTTTTGCAAAGGCCTAGGTGGATACGGTGATTAAGTGTATATCAACTGTTTCTCATTTAATAAGCATAAATGACCCGAGAGGAAACCTTTTTCGCCCTACAAGGGAGCTAAGGCAAGGAGACCCTTTAAGCCCTTTTTTTTATTTGCAGTGAGGGTCTATCCACTTTAATGCGTCTTGCTAGTAGTGAGGGGAAATTAAAAGGAGTTAAGGCAACTCGAAGTTGAACTGGAGTATACGATTCTTACTGTAAGGAAGGAAAGAAGTTTTCATTAAAGCAACTTTATAGTCTATTCTAACTTATTCTATGGCTTGTTTTTTTGCTACCCAAATTGTTACGTAAAGAACTGGAAGGAATAATTGTCAGGTTTTGATGGAAAAAACCTCATGAAAAACGTGGTTTACATTGGTGCGCATGGGGGAAACTATGTGATTTGAAAGAAAATGAGGGTTTGGGGTTTCAAAGTTTAGTGAATTTTAACGTAACCCTACTAGCAAAACAGGGGTGGTGAGTTATTTCAATCTCAAATTCTTTACTGGCAAAATTTTTAAAAGCAAAATATTATCCCAATTCAAAATTTTTACAAGCAAGTTTAAAACATAATACTTGTTACATGTGGAAAAGTATATGGAAGACGAGAAAAGTGCTTCAGGAAGGCATGTGCTAGAGGGTGGAAAAGGGTGATAATGTTTCTATTTTTAATCATGCATGGTTACCAGGTTCTGATAATTACAAGTTAAGTCATCCAGTTGATAATTGCAATTTGGAGTATGTTGTTGAGCTCATTGATAATAATAAAAGAGAATGGAAAGAAGAGATAAGTACCAATACCTTTGATGCGGTTGATGCGAAAGGATCCTTTTGAATCCCATTGGTAGCAATTCCTCATGAAGATGATCTTGCTTGGAGGGGTGAGCCATCAGGAGTGTTCTCGGTGCCAGTGCCTACAAACTATTATAGATGAGTATTCCTACTCCTACTTTAAATACATTACAACTCATTTTTAGAGATTTCTATCAAACGCTATAGAATTTAAAACTACCACCTAAAGTTCAAATTACAGTCCAGCACATCTAGAAAAACTTCATCCTAACTAAGGCAAACCTTCATTTGAATAGACTGGTAACAAATATAGAGTGTCCACAATGTGGGAAAGAAGTAGAAAACGCACCACATATGTTCCTTCTCTGCCCTATTGCAACAGAAGTATGGAGATTAGTGAATTTACAGTGGTTAATACCAAATAATATTCAAGACTGGCTTGAATGTCTTACTTGGCTTTTGATAACTGTCCAAACTCCTTGAGGCGAGTGATATATGTCTCCCTTTGAGTTTTATGGATGGAGAGGAACAAATATGTGCATGAACAAATAAGCAGATCGACTAAGCGTATGGCTTTTTTCATTTATAGATATATAAAAGAGTTGGACTGCTTAGAGGAGAAAGGACTTACCAAGGCGGTAATCAAAGAAACATGGGTTTCTTCTTCTAGAGAGGATATAAAAATCAATTTTGATACCGGCTTTAATAGGGATTTCTTCAGAGTACGATCAGGAGTGGTTGCTCGAGATGGAAGGGGCAAAGTGATCGCCTCCAAAGCAACCATCCATGAGAACATCATTTCGGCTTTCACAGCAGAAGTACATGCATGTTTAGAGGCAGTAAAATTAAGGTTAAAACTAAAAGACCGTAAAATCCATATTGAAGGGGGCTCGATATTAGTCATTAAGAAATGCATTTCAGACTCTAGAGATAAATCAAAAATATGTTCTATTATCCAAGACATAAAGGCTTTACAGGGCAAGTTTAGATTACTCAAATTCCAACATGTTCATTGCAAAGTAAACAATCTGGCAAACACTATAGCCATTGAAAGCTTGAAGAAAAGGGAAGAGTTTTACTTGGAAGGCTCAATACCAATATATGCAGTTAAAGCACTAGAAGACGATTGGATCAGAGAACCAGACTAAAGTCTTTGAGGAAACGCAGTGTTTGCTCCCTGGAATTCAAAACATCAAAGAAGAAATATTTTTTGGAGGAAATGAATATCTGGAAACAAGGGGAGCGTGTTGGACGGCAAAGGGGTTTTGGGAAAGTTACACCGTCAGGTAATTATGGTTGGACATATGATGGGATAGATGATTTCTTTTTCGAGGAAGTGGGCTTTTAGTGCCTTATTTTTTCCTTTAATTTTGTTTTCTCTTTATCTTTTTTTAATGCTATTATCGAAAACTTGTTAGGCTTCTATAGTGGGCTGTGAAGTGACCCTTGGACATGAGGCCTATTTTTCTATTCATTTTGATTTTATTTTTATAAAAGCCCAGTTCAATTTTGCTAAAAAAACAAAAGATTTGATATAAACTTGTTAACCCTCGAACAAAATTTCATGAATTTGGACAAAATCAACCTGAATTTCTTCTTTTATCTTTCCCACGTATCATTATGGGACTTTGGTAATGAAAACAAGTTAGTATTTAATTTAAATAATGCAAATTTGTAGAGAACTGAAGGATGTTAGTTAGTAATTAGTTGTTATCTGATTGCTAATTAGTTAAGAATTAGTCGTTTGTAGCTTTAGTATAAATAGCTCTTGGCTATAATTTTATGGAGTATGATTTTTAGAAATAAATATCAATAAAATCTCTTCAATTCTTTATTTTTTCTTTCTTCTCAAATCACTATTGCAAGTTATTATTAGTATTTTAATATGGTATCCGAGTTAAGTTTATCGCCGATCTGATTATTTCAGCCATCGTGGTTTTGTTGGCCATTGTAGTTTTACTGAACTTTCTATTCTTGTTTCTATTTTTAGCATTTTTTCTCTCTCTGTTGTTCATCATTTTTGTTTTCAAGACTAGTTTTCTTGAATTGTTTTTTACTCAAAGATTCATGGTGAGTATACAATTGAAGTTTTTACCACAACAAGTCGTTTCATCCGTTGATTTCTATTATCCTCTTCATTTGCATTCATCATACACACCAGGGGTGTTGTTAGTCTCCTATCAACATCTTGGAATATAAAAAATTACAATATTTGGAGTCCTTCTATGCATATTGCATTGTTGGCTAAGAATAAACTTGGCTTTGTTGATGGTATATGTACTAAAGATTCAACTGCATTTGTATTTCATTCTCAATAGGAATGCTACAATTCCATTGTATTGTCATGGATTTTGAACACAATCAGTAAAGAATTTTTAGCAAGTATTGTATTTGCTTCTAGTGCAACACTTGTATGGAAAGATCATCAAGAACGTTTTAATAAGGTGAGTGGATCTAGGATTCATTAGCTTCATTGTGAGATTAAATCACATGTTCAATGTGTTGTTTTTGTTTATTTTATCGAGTTAAAGACTTTTTTTGGGATGAGTATATTGTTTTGGTGCATTTTTCTTATTGTGTTAGCAACCAAGGAAAAATAGTGAACATATTGCTCAAGAATGTTTATTTCAATTTTTTATGGATCTAAATGATTATTATAATGTTGTTCAAAGCCAAATATTGTTGATGCAACCCTTGCCATCTTTGAATTAAGAAAGAAGAATCACAGAGCCAACATTCTTCAGGTTTTATTGTTTTGTCTGAGCCAACTTTTTTATATTCTTCAAGTGTGATTCATAAGAAAAAAAATTCACTGGTGTGTGTGATCATTGCAAGATCAAACGATACAAGAGAGAAAACTATTACAGGTAGATTGGTTTTCCATCAAACTTTAAGTTCACGAAGAAGAAATCATTTTCCTTGGCCAATAGTGTTATAATTGTAAACACTTTTACTAATTCGAGTAATGATTTGAGTGTAGCAAATTGTTGGATCTGGTGCCCTAAGTGTAGTATATTCGTTTGTACACTTATAATTTTTTTGAACAGGTTGGTTAATAAAATTATTCATGAATTACATTAATACCCTTTGTATATTGTCCTCACGTGGTTTTTTCATGTAAAGCAAAATAGAAGCAAATATTAGCTCACTGGTTATTTAATGTTTAACTAATACTAAGCGATATTATGTGATCAGATCATAATACAGAAAGACAACTTATATTAGTAGACGAATCTAAACATGTCTTTAGTCTAATCAGAAAGAAGCAAATTGATTAAAAAACTAATATGCCGTCTATCAAGTCTAATTGGAGAGATGCTTTGTCTTGGGTATTGAAGCGGATGACTCCCAAAAGATAGAGACATTGTAACAACTTGTTTTTCAGTGTTATTGAAAACAGTGGTTTTGGGACCCTATTTTCAACAAGTGAGTCTATAAATATTATTATTTAATATTTACGAGTTTAAATTAGAAATATATTGAATTTTGGTATAGTAATTTTTGGTGAATTTTTAGTTAATTATGGTACAAGGATTAAATTGAATAAGTGGTAAAAGTTAATTATTATAGATTTTTAATTAGTTAAAGGATCAATTGGGCAATCAGACCTAATTATAATGTTGGATGGTTGATAGGGGTGTTCAAATTTCAGTTAAAACCGAATTAACTGACTGAACTGATCTAATTCGGTTAATCAGTCTGTTAATCGATCTAATTCGGTTAAAGGTTGGTTAATGATGTTTTGGAAGTTCAATTATTGATTAATTCGGTTCAAAATTGGGTAATTAGCCAAATTAACCGAGTTAATCAAACTTAATAATTAATAATACAAATTATATGTATTTTTAATTTGGTTAATTCAGTCAAATGAACATTATCAATTTATTTATTTATTTGATATGTTTTATACTCCTTTTAACAAGAAAAAAACATATAAATTTTGGTTCGATTATTTTTTTTGAAAAAATTTCGGTTCGGTTAGCGGTTAAAGGATTAAAATGTTTGGTTAATTCGATTAATACTAGTTTGGTTCGATTAACCATTCGGTTAACCGTTTGAACACTTCTAATTGTAACACCCCCAAACCCGGCCTGGACGTTATGGCCGAATCTGGTGGTGTCACATGAGACTGTTTTCGGAAATGCGTTGGTACATTAAAACTGTTCCAGTTATTAGCGCTTGCTTAGTTCAAGAAAACGTGTACTAATTGATTTGCTTCGAAATATTTCTTTTACACGGAAGCTTTTGAAACCAAATAATTTTCGAAAAATCGTTTTTACTTATGAAAATCATGGTTTATTTTAAGAAAACTGTACTTGTTGCATTGCAGTTAAAAATAATAATTATCAATTCAAACTCCCAAATTAAAACAAAATAGTCCCAAAGTTCAAAGTTACAGTAATTAATCCCAAAAATAATATTTAAAGCAATAAAAGCATATAAACCATAAAACCAATGTATAAGTGGTAGTGGTCACCATCGAGTCCTTCGCTGCACCGACCCGCCTACTGCTAGGGATTACCTGAAAAGATTAAATAGAGAAAGGGTGAGTTTTTGCAAACTCAGTATGTAATCCTTCACAGAAAGCATGCATGCAGACATTCATCAGAATACAATCAAATATTTATGTACAGATCGGGCCTGAGCCCTTTACAGATTCAGTGTGGACCTTAGCCCACTCAAATACAAAATCAGATATGACTTAGGGCCTTAACCCATCTCAGATATAGCATGCATAACAGAACAGAATAACAGAAAAACCCAACCCACCAACCCTCCATACCAATTCCGTCCAACCCAACACACCATGTGGGGATATAATCGACCCACCTATCCCTGCACACCAAATAGGGTATAAAGTATCCACCCATCCTTACACACCATACTGTACCGAATTACGGCACATATCAGAAATGTGCAGCTTAGCTGCCAAATATCAGGCTTTAAAAGCTTTTCAAATACTTCCTTCAACTTTATCAACCCAACCCCGATGCAATGCAACATACCAATATGACATGCAACCATGCAGATAACAGACATAAATTTATATTCAGATCAGTATAGATATACATGCTAAATGTAACATGCTTAAAACTTATATCACATAATTAGATTATAGAATCTGGGGTCAAAATAGTGCTTACCGACCCTACGATAGGTCACAGTCGACTTGGATGACCCGTGCAACCTTACAGATTATTTTAGAAAAATGGGCTCACACGCTGATATGGCCTGCCCGTGTGGGCTCACATGCCGATATGACCTGCCTGTGTGGGCCCATACGTCCGTGTGGCCCACATGGCCCAAATTAGCATTGGCTGTGTGGATCACACGGCCTGGCCCATAATCTCAGACGCCTGTGTGGTTCACTCGAGTGGCCCCACACGGCCCAATTGGTCGAGCTCGTGTCTCACACACGGCCTCTCCTAACATTACATGACCGTGTCATGCGTCTATGTCACGCACGCACAGCTTGGTTCGTCGTTCACACGGTCGTATACTGTCATACGGCCTACCACATGAGCAGCTACATGCCTGTGTGGCATTTTTTGGCTTTCACTGATTCATATTTTTTGTGTTTTCAGTACACACCTGTAATGTTTCGTTGCCTAAAACCCTCCTGAGCAATTTAACACCTACAATTGACCAATCCAATCATTTAGATAATCACTTAAACAACCGAAATGTTCAAAGCCCGAAACAGAATACTTGTCATTCGAGTGAAGACCCTTACCTTCAATTTAATATCCGAGATTACAAGCCTCTAAAACGTTGATTGAGCGTGTTGTTTAGTCCCTTGATTATCCTTTAGACAACCAAAGAATCCCTCCTCAAAACTAAGCCGAAAGATATTTAGCAACTAAACCAAATTTGCCAACTTACGGAACCACGAAATCTCACGTTTGCTTACACAAAACAAAAGGAAAAGAAGCAAAAAGAGAGGAGATGGGGAATGCAAATTTTGGCAGCAAGGAACTAAAAAGGAAAAGGGAAAAACATAAGAATTATTTTGTGTGGGAGGAAGAGAGAGAGCCAAAACTTTTTGGGTGAATCTAATTGAACTAACCTCATAAATTCACATCCCTTAATTCTTTCTACCCACTTCTTAGAATTCTGATGCCAATCCAACTCCTCCTCCATAAACGTGCAAAAATATAACCAAAACAGGGAATCAAACCCAAGACCTCATGTTATCAAACTCTCTACTTAACCATTAGACCAGTAGGCCCATTCTAATATGTTTTTCCCAACAATTACTTATAAGCCTATTACCCAAAGGTAGGGCTTCATTCAATAAAAATCCAAAATTTACCCAAGTTGTGGCTTGAACTTAGGACCTCACACACACACCCAGAACACTTAACCATTGGAGCAGAAAGATAATTATGTCATAACTTATCAGAACATAAATTTAAAAGTTGGGGCGTTACAATTCTACCCCCTTAAAAGAAAATTTCGGCCTCGAAATTTTACCTGATCAGAAAAGGTGAGGATACTGCTGACGCATCGAATCCTCTAGCTCCCAAGTGGCCTCCTCAATGCTATGATTCTGCCACAACACCTTCACTAAGGGGATAGACTTCCTTCTTAGAACCTTAACATCGGGATCTAAAATCTGAATCGGCTCCTCCTCAAATGTTAGATCTGGCCTAACCTCAATATCCTTTACTGGAACAATATGCGTAGAATCAGAGCGGTAGCGTCTTGATAAATCGTAAATTATACATATTTTTACCTCATATTTAGCCTAAATTTTGGATGAATTATCATTGAATTTGTGGAATTTGATGCTCCTAATCCTTTAATTTCATGTTTTATACTTAGGTGAGTATAAGGAAGAGAAAAGAGCAAGGAACAGGCCGAAAGCGAGAAAATTAGGCCTAAATCAATAATCAACACGGCCTGGAAGTTCGTCACACGGGCGTGTCACACGGCCGTGCCACATTAACAGGCTCAAACACGGCCTAGAAGTCGACTCACATGTGAGTGGCACAAGGGCGTGTCCCTGTCGTGAGGAAGTTTAATTTCACTCGGAAAAGGCTACTTAGGGGCTAAGAAAGACATTCTAAACTCTATATAAAGACCCTAGGAGGCAACTACAAGGACACACATTATTCTTGCCAAGATGGAAAGTTAAAGGCAGGGAATTAGTCGAAGGAAAGCCGATTGATCCATCTCAGAAGCCAGGATCTACATCAAGACAGATGATCTCCCTTCTATCCTTTCAGGAGTTTTGGGTTTTCTCATGTTTTGTTATTTTATTTATTCTGAGATGTTTCTTTTTACAATTATGAACTAAACCCCAAATATCTAAGGGGGATGAAACCTAAGACAGATCTTGTTATTGTTATCTGAACTGTGTAATAAATATTTGATTTGTTCTTAATTGTGTTTTTAATTCTTAAATTGATATTTCTGGGATATTGATCTAAGTCAAATGTGCTTATGTAGAGGAGCAAAAGTCCCTGCATAGGAGTAGATCCAACACAATTAAGCGGAGTTGATCGCAATCCTAGACATAGGACGACGAAAATCTGCCGAATTAGAGTCAAATCTAATATGGAGAGCCATAGATCGAGTTAATGCAAGACTAGGGGTTTTAATTAGAAAGAGATTTCAATTAATCAACCTTGGATTAGTTGTTCTTATCCTCGACGGAAGTATTAACATAAATTAGGGATCTCTACGGATCAAATCAAATGAAGAAATCATCTAGTTCAGAGTTAGATAACAAGTGAAGTCTAGGTGGGTTCTTCCTTAGGTATTGCTCTCATCAATTAGTTTTCCCAAAAGTAATTTCCCAATTTACTCTTTGTCATTTCTTTAGTTTAGTTTAGAATAGTTTACACAAACCACCTCTTTATTTTTAGGTTAGCTAATAGGAAGGAAGTCATTACTAGTACTTTTAGTTCCTTGGATTTGATATTCTGGTCTTGCCACTAACTGTACTACTATTCGATAGGTACACTTACATTTTTATCATGATAATAGTTAGTTTCCATGTACGATTGATTTTATTACTTCATCACAATCACGAGATCAAGTTTTTGGCGCCGTTGCCGAGGAACTGAAATATTAAGAACACTCGATTTCTATTACTTTAGCCATTTTTTATTTTTATTGCAATTTATTTCCTACTTTTATTTTAGGTTTTATTTACTAAAATTTTCTTTTTCTTTTTCCCTTCTAGGTACCTCTAGTTTATGACTAGAAGAAACCCAAGAAGACCATTATTGTTTGACGACGATTTAGAAGCTACAGTCCATCGAACTCGCAGAGAGATAAGAAGAAGCTTGCAATATCCATAACAAAGTCAAGAAGAAGAACCTGAACCTGTTAAAGAGATGGAGGTAAATCACGATAATCAGCTACCTCCTATAGTAGCCGCAAATCCTGTTGAGCAAAATCTTACTCCGCGTACTATGTATGATTATGCTAAACCTAATTTAACAGGCATTGAATCTAGCATTGTTAGGCCTACTATTGCTACAAATAATTATGAACTAAAACCTAACACTATTCAAATGATACAACAGTTTTTTCAGTTTGATGGTTTGTAGGATGAGGATCCTAACGCTCATTTAGCCAATTTCTTAGAATTCTGCGACACATTTAAAATAAATGGCATTTCTGATGATGCCATTCGTCTTCAGCTATTTCCATTCTCCTTGAGAAATAAAGCTAAACAGTGGTTAAATGCTTTACCACGAGGGTCTATCACTACATGAGAACAAATGACCGAAAAATTTTTGCTCAAATATTTTCTGCCAGCTAAAACAGCTAAATTAAAGAATGATATCTCTTCTTTTGTACAGATGGATTTAGAAACACTCTACGATGCTTGGGAGAGATATGAGGACTTATTAAGAAGGGGCCCTCACCATGGGTTACCTCTATGATTACAAGTTTAAACCTTTCACAACGGTTTGAATCCTTCGACGAGACAAATGATCGACGTGGCCGCTGGTGGAACAATCAACAATAAAACACTAGAAGCAGCTTACGAGTTTATAGAAGAGATGTCACTGAATAACTATCAGTGGCAAGTCATGAGAACAAAGCCATAGAAAGCTGCCGGAGTTTTTAATATTGATGCAGTCACCATGCTTTCTAATCAGGTAGAACTCCTTAATAAAAAGATTGATAATTTTGTTAGTTCTACGCAGGTACACCCAGTGATGCAATATGACTCAATTCAAGGAAACATGTACAATCCCGATTACTCCTCCTATGGACATGGCATGGAAACTGAACAAGCCAACTATATGGGTAATAATTCTAGATCCCAAAATAACCCTTATAGTAACACTTACAATGCAGGCTGGAGGAACCACCCAAATTTCTCATGGGGAGGACAAGGAAATCAAAAGCAACCACCTTCTCCAGGATTTCAACAACCACCGTTCTAACAAGAGAAAAAGTCGAACCTTGAAGAGATGCTCACAAAATTTATCACAGTGTTAGAAACCCGTTTCCAGAGTACTGAAACGGTATTGAAGAACCAGCAAGCATCCATTCAAGGACTCGAAACTCAAATAGGCCAGCTCGCTAAGCTAATTTCTGAAAGACCACAAGGTGGGTTATCAAGCAACACAGAAACTAAATCTAAAGAGCACGTTAAAGCTGTTACACTAAAGAGTGGGAAAACACTAGTTGAACCTAAAAAGATGGTATTACAAGAGCCTGAAGAGAAAAAAGTTGAGGAAGCCGAACCCAAAAAAAGTGTCCCACCAGTACTCAAGGAATATAAACCACCTATCCCATACCCAGCAAAATTGAAGAAAGACCGCATGGACGCCCAATTCGGTAAATTTCTTGAACTTTTTAAGCAATTACACATTAACTTACCTTTTGTTGAAGCTATTTGACAGATGCCAACATATGCAAAATTTTTGAAAGGACTTCTTACAAATAAAAGGAAGTTTGAAGAACTGTCTACAATGGAACTTAACGAAGAGTGTTCAGCAATTCTCTAGAATAAACTCCCAACAAAATTGAAAGATCCAGGAAGTTTTACTATTCCCTATTTTATTGGTAATTTAAATATTGAAAAGGCATTAGCAGATCTAGGTGCTAGCATTAACTTAATGCCCCATAAAATGTTCAAACAACTAGGCTTAAGGGAACCAAAACCCACTAGGATGAGTATTCAATTAGCCAATAGATCTATTAAATATCCTAACGGTATCATTGAAGATGTATTAGTTAAGGTGGAAAAATTTATATTCCCTGTTGACTTTGTCGTATTAGATATGGATGAGGATGTTGAGGTACCTTTAATCCTAGGATGACCATTTTTAGCTACTGCCAGAGCTGTTATTGATGTAGGAGATGGTAAACTTGTGCTTAGGGTAGGTGATAAAGAGATTGTGTTTAAAATTTATGATGCCATGCGATTTGCTGGGGAACAAGATGATTCCTGTTATTTTCTTAATTCTATTAATCACTCTGTTCAAGATTCTTTTCAGGAAATCACTTTTAAAGACACATTGGAACTGTGTCTTATTCAAAGTCGGGGAGAGCACGAGGTCACCACTGAGATGAAAAAGGTAATAACTGAGCTAAACTCCAACGAATTTTTCATAAGACAAATAGGTTACGAGGGTATTGAAACTGAGGATGAACTAAAACAAAAACCCTCTATTGACGAACCTTCCAAACTAGATCTTAAACAATTACCCAAACACTTAGAATATGCATTTTTAGGAGACAATTCTACACTACCAGTTATTATTGCCTCAAACTTGTAACCTAAGGAAAAAGAGGAACTAATTCAAGTGTTACAAAAACATAAAAGAGCTATAGCTTGGAAAATTTCTAACATAAAAGGAATCAGTTCTTCCTTTTGCACCCACAAAATTTTGATGGAGGATGAATACAAACCATGTATGCAAGCTCAAAGAAGACTAAACCCCAACATGAAGGAAGTGGTGAAAACCGAGGTAATTAAACTTCTAGATGCTAGAATTATTTATCCTATTTCTAAAGTGCTTGGGTAAGTCCTGTGCAGGTGGTTCTTAAGAAAGATGGCATGACTGTTGTTGCCAATGAAAAGAATGAATTAATCCCTACAAGAACTGTCACAAGTTAGAGGGTTTGTATTGATTACAGGAAATTGAACGACGCCACGAGAAAGGATCACTTCCCCTTACCTTTCATTGATCAGATGTTAGAAAGACCATCAGGACATATGTACTATTGTTTTTTTGGATGGACTTTTTGGCTATTTCCAAATCCCGATAGCTCCTGAAGATCAAGGGAATACGACATTCACTTGTCCATACGGTACGTTTGCTTATCGTAGAATGCCTTTTAGATTATGTAATGCTCCTGTTACTTTTCAGCATTGCATGCTAGCAATTTTTAATGAGCTTGTAGAGGATATCATGGAGGTATTCATGGATGACTTCTCGGTATTCGGCAACTCTTTCCAACTTTGCCTTAAAAATTTAGAACTAGTCTTGATAAGATGTGAAGAAACAAATCTTGTTCTGAATTGGAAAAAATGCCATTTTATGGTAAAGAAGGTATTGTGCTAGGACAAAAAATTTCTAGTAAAGGGATAGAAGAAGATAAAGCAAAAGTTGAGACCATTGAAAAACTACCTCCCCTTAGTTCAGTTAAGGCAATTAGAAGCTTTTTAGGACATGCTGGTTTTTATAGAAGATTCATTAAAGACTTTTCTAAAATAGCTAAGCCATTAACGAAATTACTAGAAAAAGACGTGCCTTTCAATTTTGATCAGGAATGTTTAGAGGCATTTAACACTCTCAAAGAGAAACTCACCAATGCGCCAATTATAATTGCACCTGATTGGAATTTACCTTTTGAACTAATGTGTGATGCGAGTGATTTCGCAATAGGTGTAGTTCTTGGACAGCAAAGAGATAACCATTTTTAGCCAATCTACTATGCTAGCAAAACTCTAACAGTAGCACAATAGAACTACATTACCACAGAAAAAGAATTGCTAGCTGTGTTTTTTGCGTTCGAAAAATTTAGACCATATCTAATATTGTCTAAAGTCATCGTTTATACTGATCATTTAACTATTCGCTATCTTTTAATTAAGTCTGATGCAAAATCTCGACTAATAAGATGGATTCTATTGTTATAGGAATTTGACTTAGAAATACAAGACAAAAAAGGAGCTGAAAACTTATCAGCAGATCACCTTTCCAAGCTTGAGAATCCACATCTCAAAGAACTTGATGAAGTTAAAATAAACGACTCGTTTCCTGAAGAACAACTCTTAGTCATATTTGATTCTGAGGTACCTTGGTTTGTTGACATCGCAAATTACTTATGTGCTAACATAACCCCAAAAGGGTTGACACATCAGCAAACGAAGCGATTCTTTACTAATGTGAAAAACTACTTTTGGGAAGACCCTTTTCTTTTTCGTATTTGTGCAGACCAAGTCATTCGAAGATGTGTCACAACAATTGAAGCAAACAAGATTTTGGAACACTGCCATTCAGGACCGACAGGAGGACATTACAGTGGAATTAAGACCGCCCATAAAATACTCGAATAAGGTTTTTATTGGCCCACATTATTCAAAGATGCTAGCAAGTACGCTATTTCTTGTGATAAATGTCAACGAATAGGTAATATCTCTAAACATGATGAAATGCCTCAAACATATATGCTTGAATGTGAAATATTCAATGTGTGGGGCATAGATTTCATGGATCCATTCCCTAGTTCATTCGGAAATAAATACATTTTAGTAGCAGTCGATTACATGTCTAAATGGGTAGAAGCCCAAGCCTTACCTACTAATGATGCTAGGATGGTAGTAAGATTCCTTAAAAAACTTTTTTCTCGATTTGGAACACCAAGAGCAATTATCAATGATAGGGGAACACATTTCTACAATGCTCAGTTTGGGAAAGTCTTACAGAAATATGGAGTGTACCATAAAACAGCCACCCCTTACCACCCTCAAACCAGTGGACAAGTTGAAGTAGCTAATAGAGAGCTAAAACGCATTCTAGAGAAAATCGTACAAGCAAATAGAAAAGATTCGGTAATGAAAGTAGATGACGCTTTATGGACCTATAGACCGCCTTCAAAACTCCCACAGGAACATCGCCTTATAGACTCGTTTATGGGAAAAGTTGTCATTTACCCTTTGAGCTAGAACATAAAGCATGTTGGGCCATTAAATTTTTAAACCTCAACCCTGATCTTGCAGGTGAAAAGAGACTCATGTAGCTAAACGAGTTGGACGAATGGCGTTGCAATGCATATGAAAATTCACTCTTATACAAGGAAATCACAAAGCGACGCCACGATGCTCGCCTGAAGCAACATAAACAATTTAAGCCTGGGGATCTTAAATTATTCCCTAGAAAGCTAAAGTCGAGATGGTTAGGCTCATTCATAATCCAAAGTGTTCTTCCCTACGGCATAATTGAGGTAACACATCCAACTCAAGGCACTTTCAAGGTAAACGGTCATCAACTCAAACTATATTATGGTGACGACTTTAAGAATGATAGAGAGGATCTTAGGCTCCACAATCCCTCATAAAGGTGTAGGTAAAAAGTTGAGCTTAGACTATAAACAAGTGCTTCTCGGGAGGCAACCCGAACACTAACAAGTTTGATTTCCTTAGATTCATAACTAACTCCTTAAAACGCAGATCCCTTAGGACCACACGACCAGACACACGGGCGTGCCTAAGGCCGTGGATACCCCACGGTTAGAAACACGGCCATGCGATATTGCCTGGCCAAACCTGTCAATTCATACACGGGTGTGTGATTACAAACACGGCCGTGAGAGAAGCGACCACCAAAAGACACGACTGTGCTATATGGCCGTTTGTCCCAACATGCCCGTGCTAATAAGCCGTGGGCAAAACTAAAAAATTAACACGGGCATAGGACACACCCGTGCTAACCAACCGTGGCCACACCGATCAGACCACGAAACACATGGGCCAACCCAAGCACCACACGGGCGTGCGCCACGGCCATGGGCCAAATCACTGTTACTTAATTTTTAATTTTACTTTTCATTTTCTTTACTTTATATTTCTCTTTTTCTTTTTATTTTGCACTTAAATTCTTATCGAGTAATACTTGAATTTTACACAGTTGTGCTTATTCTCTTCAGTCACCCAGGATCATGAACTTCAAGTAGTCCTTTCCCCCAAATCTTCACACCTCCAACCCAAGGAATTCATCCAATATTCAGGGAGTTTCACTTCTCTCCCTATCTTATGATTTTATACTTCTATTTTCACTAACTTTATCTTTGTACATTGAGGGCAATGTACATCTTAAGTGTGGGGGGAACTCACTTTCATTCTTTGTATTATCTTTGAAACCCCTGAAATTTTTTACCACTAACTTATTGTATTGTTCTCAAATTTTGAATTCTCACTTTCACTCTCTGCATTATTCTCAATCCCCTATTAAGATGAATTCTGACTGATTTATGATTTTTATTGATATGTTGAGAATTAAGACATAGGTACTTATGCTTTCATCATTCAAACTTTAAGACATTAGGGAACCAAGCATGATAAGTTGAAATTTTTGAGAATTTAAATTTTTCTAGGTTATTTTCCTCAATTTTAAGTATTATCTTGAAATTTGAAATTCGCATGGTTGACATCAAAAGCCATAATTCTGGTGAGACTTTTGAGCCTTTTGAGTATACATCCTTTCGTTCTCACTTTTGTTGTTGCTTTGAGTGAGTCAATACTGATTTGTTATTCTAGAACTTGCTTCAATTATACATGTCGAGACCACATCATTGATTTGATATACCGAAATGATAAAGACACTTAGGATTTAACCCACTTACTCCATACAAGCCTACCTCCATAAATTAACCCCTAGTGAACCCCATTGAGCCTAACAACCCATTCATTGACTTACCTTTATTATTAACCTATAACCCATTTTTTGTTGAATTGCCTTTAGTTATTTTGATCCCTAGTTGAATTATTGTCTAGTTTTGTTCTCTTTTTCAGTTTCTAAAGTTCATAAATATTCAATTTATTTGTTATTTGATTTGTTCTTAAAAAAATATATACAGTTAATTCAGATGTACATTTAATTCAGTTGTAATTCAATATTTTTGCATATTTCTATTATAAGCTTCCGAATCTAGAACGATGTCATCGAAAAGGCTTCATTTCTAGAAATATGTTTCAGTGATAGAGATTTTTCTAGCTAGATGATTTTTTAGTTCAATCTAGACTCTAACCCACTTTTCAGCTTATGACAACACCCCTAACCAAAGCCCCATTACAACCATTGAAAGAGCTTTTGATCGATGTGTCATATCAATACATAGTAGTGGAGATTTGATTTTCCTGCAAGCTTATGGTAATAACTTTTCAGGTTGACTAATGAGTGCTTAATTTTTTGAACCCTAAACACTTTGAGTGGATAGAATGAATCTTTAAGAGGGTGTCAACTCTTGTTTATTTTGAGTTCAAGGTAACTACTGAGGAGAAGGGAGAAAACTTGTGTTTCTGTGACAAAATTCTCAACTTAGAGTGTTTGAGACTTTGATTTTCTTCTGGTTGAATTTTCATTGTATGATTACTTGTAGATTAGTTTGAAACATTATTGATAAGGATTATAAGTTGAGAAGAATGATTTTTAAATGTGAATTGAGATTTTTCTTGAGGACAAGCAAAGGCCTAAGTGTGGGGGTATTTGATAAACCGTAAATTATACATATTTTTACCTCATACTTAGCCTAAATTCTGGATGAATTATCATTGAATTTGTGGAATTTGGTGCTCCTAATCCTTTAATTTCATGTTTTATTCTTAGGTGAGCATAAAGAAGAGAAAAGAGCAAGGAACAGGCAAAAAAGGGGCAAATTAGGCCCATATCAATAATCAACATGGCCTGAAAGTTCATTACACGGGCATAGCACACGGGCGTGTCCCTGTCGTGAAGAAGTTCAATTTCACTCGGAAAAGACTACTTAGGGGGCTAAGAAAGACATTTTAAACTCTATATAAAGACCCTAGGAGGCAACTACAAGGACACACATTATTCTCGCCAAGACGGGGAGTTAAAGGCAGGGAATTACTCGAAGGAAAGCTGATTGATCCATCTCAGAAGCCAGGATCTACATCAAGACAGATGATCTCCCTTCTATCCTTTTAGGAGTTTTGAGTTTTCTTATGTTTTGTTATTTTATTTATTCTGAGATGTTTCTTTTTACAATTATGAACTAAACCCCAAATATCTAAGGGGGATGAAACCTAAGACAGATCTTGTTATTGTTATCTGAACTATGTGATAAATATTTGATTTGTTCTTAATTGTGTTTTTAATTTTTAAATTGATATTTTCGGGATATTGATTTAAGTCGAATATGCTTATGTAGAGGAGCAAAAGTCTCTGCATTGGAGTAGATCCAACACAATTAAGTGGAGTTGATCGTAATCCTAGACATAGGATGACGAAAATCTGTTAGATTAGAGTCAAATCTAATATGGGGAGCCATAGATCGAGTTAATGCAAGACTAGGGGTTTTAATTAGAAATAGATTTCAATTAATTAACCTAGGATTAGTTGTTCTTATCCTCGACGGAGGTATTAACATAATTTAGGGATCTCTACGGATCAAATCAAATGAAGAAATCATCTGGTTCAGAGTTAGATAACAAGTGAAGTCTAGGTGGATTCTTCCTTAGGTATTGCCCTTATCAATTAGTTTTCCCAAAAGCAATTTCCCAATTTACTCTTTGTCGTTTATTTAGCTTAGTTTAGTATAGCTTACAACCAAACCACCTCTTTATTTTTAGGCTAGATAATAGGAAAGAAGTCATTACTAGTGCTTTTAGTTCCTTGGATTCGATATTCCGGTCTTGCCACTAACTATACTACTATCCGATAGGTGTACTTGCCTTTTTATCGTGATAATAGTTAGTTTCCAGGTACGATCGATTTTATTACTTCATCACAATCATGAGATCATGTGGTAATAAATTCGTCTTTGGTATGTGGTTCATTTTGATAAGCATGTAAATTTGATATTGTTATGACTTATTGAGGCTAAATTGATGACCAAATAGGTGTTTATTTGAATGGTTGGACATATGAGGTTTAAACATGATAAATTGCATGCAAAATAAGTATACTTAAATTGTCATTTATGCTAAAAAGGGGTCAACTTTTATTTTGATAAAATGGGTATAGATTTTATAAGCAATTTGCTAGCTGAATAAATGAAGAGATGAATGATTAGGTATATATATTAATTTGGATCAGTTGTTGATCATGTAAAAATGGATGTATTATGATCTGTATTTGTGTCCGAAATCAGTTAAATGATATTATGGTGACTTACGTATGAATTAGTAAAGTACAAGACCATTTTCATTATTATGTTGTAATGTTTGATAATGTCTCATGTATAGATGTTATTTAGGCCATAAGGTATGTCTTGTTGTGACTTAATAATTCGAATATGTATAGGTTTATAAAAGATACATTTGATATTTAATTAATGTAATGTGATAAGCTTATTTATAATTTGAATATTTGCATGCCATGATTGTAGGTTATATGGTTTGGCTCTTGGATTTATAAAGCATTTATAATATGATTTGATATATATATATATATATATATATATATTAGTTGATTAGAATATGGAATTTATGATATATATAAAATATGGTTTTGTGGTATGTTAGTTTGGTTTGGAATGTGAATTGATAAGTGACATTGATAAGGTAAATTATTAAATATGTTCTGTATATATATGAAAGAGTTAAATAAGCATGATTGAATTTTGTTGAATATGTGTTCCATATGACTGAATGAGATTTAAAAGAATGAGATGTACATATGTTTCGAATAGTAATTTATGATGCATGTGAAATATGATATGGATATATGTTTGTTGATTTGATTATCTGAATAAATAAATGATAATGACTTGATTGATTTTCAGAGTATGGTTTGAAATATGAATTTTGGTTTAGGAAAATTAAGTAAATTATGGCTTCGGGGTTTGTAAATGATTCATGAATTATTTAATTGGATATGTGATATATATATACACTTGGAATGACTTGACATTTATGAATGAGTGGTGAGATGCTATTTGAGCTTGAGAATTACGATAATGAAGTTGAAAAAATTTTATACATGATTTGCAATAAGCGATTGTTCAGAAATGTGCTTTTGTTCGGTAAACCCTAATCCTGTGACAAATACGGGTTAGGGGTGATACATCCAACTTATCAAATGGATCAATTTCTATCTTCCTCTCATTTTAATTTAATTTGTGTGTTTTGTATGATTAAATTATTTCTAAGGAAAATGACATATAGATTCATGCGTGGCTAATACCTTTAGGAAGATTAACAAGCGAATGTGAGAATAATTAACAGAAAAATGAGGGTTTATCTTAGAATTAGTTGGCTTAAATTGTGTATGCTTAAACCCTAGGATTGACGACCCTAGAAAGTAATCTAGGTAGATAGGCCGAAAGGATAAGTCTACCGAGCACCTCATAATTTATCCCAGTTTAAACTATGAGGTTGAAAGATCAGTGAGTTTTTATTGATTAATTAATCAATTAGAGGTCGAAAGTAATAATTGGTTAATTATTAGCTAATTCACTAAAACTTGAGTTTTGTAGTTAATTACGAATATTGAAGTGAATTAATCTTTTGTCTATTAATTAAGATTTCGTTGTTTGTCAATTTCTTTTTAGTAATTTTCTTTTATTTTATCACCTTAATTTTTTATCGTAATATTATTTTATACCCTTGATTTTATTTTATTTTATCACCTTAATTTCAAGAAAAAGACCACAATATCAAGGTCATCAACAAAAGTAAGATATAAGAGCATGACATCCACAGTTGTTAAGATAGTCTGGTTGTCAGGATTAATGAAAGAAATTTGTGTTAGTAATATCAAACTAACAATATTATTTTGTGACAGTCAAGCTGTGTTACAAATTACTCTTAATTCGGTTTATCATGAGATAACAAAATATAGAGAAATTGATTATCATTTTATGATAGAAAAAATATACAAGAAGATTTGATTCAAACAAGGCATGTCTCTACTAAAGAACAGCTTGCAGATGTTATGACAAAAACACTTGGGATACAACGACATGAATATCTTATTTCTTAGTTGGGGGTGAAAAATATTTACCACCCTCCAACTTTTGGGGGGAGTGTAGATAAGTGAAGGATGTTAGTTAACTGTTATTAATTTAGTTAGCATTTAGTGGTTTGTAGCTTAGTATAAACAGCTTCAAGTTGTAACTTTATGGAGTATGATTTTTAAAAATAAAAATTAATAAAATCTCTTCAATTCTTTGTTATTTCTCTTTTTCAAATCACTATTTTAGGTTATTATCAATATTTTAACAAAATTTATATTACTTAAGATAATTATGAAAATATAAATGGTTGATCCATAAAATACTGAAGGTGGAACCTTCAAAGTTTGTAAGATCAATACAAAACAATGAAACGTTGGACCCATATCATCATTCATTCACACATCTGTTGCATTAGCATTAGTTATAGCAATTACGATATATTTGCTTTTTCGGACACGTCGAGATTTGGGTGTTTGATTGACGAACCTTTGTCTGTTAAATCTTGCACTGCTTCTGTTTGCAAGAAAATTTTGAAACCAATTAGCAGAAAGCTTGGGAGTTCGGTTCATAGTTAGACGATCAACGTAGTAAAGTCCGAATGTTGAACTGTAACCTCCTGCCCATTCAAAGTTATCCATCAAGCTCCACGCAAAGTATCCTCGTACATCAGCACCCTTCCTGTTTCAAATCAGCAGTCCATCTTATGTTAAAAAAGATGTTACTCGTAACGTTATTTGGGTTTCGGTGCGAGTGTTATAGATGGATGTATTTATTTAATAGTTAGATGTGAATTTGAACAAAAATATTAAACCCATTTAAAATATAACCTGAGATCAAGTTTTAAAATTCAAAACCTCAATTTATTTTGATCTATTTTTAAGTTTATAATATATTATTATTTAAATATAATATATTACAATATAACTATTAAAAAATTACATTAAATTATTTAAACTTAGAAGTTTAATAAATATATTTATGATGCTAGTAAAAGATGTATATACTTATTAAATATTAAATAAAAAAACAATATAAACAAAGTTTAACGAGACAAATATAAATAAATTTAATTGTATAGAGTCCTCAAGCATTTTTCTCTTTTATATCTCAAGTGATATAGAATTCTTATTTATAAAAAATTTCAACCGACATTAGTATAATCACATTATTTAACAATAAAAATTACTATTCAAATAAATATTTATTAAATAACCATGACTCTTGAAACGATGACAATACTTTTAATAATTAAAAGATAATCAATTATAGCCTTTCACTTGTATTTTTGGATGAGTATTAACTTTTCACTTATTACTATATATATATATATATATATAAAACATACCATAACTTTGGATCGATCTACAAAAGCTTTTTACAAAAATAAGCATCCCAATGTTGGACACATATCGATAACCACGACTTAGTTTTGAGTTTGATTATAAGAGAATTCAATATGTTTTGTATTAGGGTTAATACATCTTTTGTAACTTAAACTTCATACTTTGTATTTAATTATTATTTTACTTAATTGGTATATAAATTTTAACTTTACCATATACTTTGGTACTTAAATAGTAAGCACCATTAAAATATATTGACGTGACGCTGTACTAATAGGGTGATAACACATGATCGCTCAAATTTTGACATGAGAAAAAAATAAAAATTATAAAAAAAAATATTTTTTACATATAAGAAATAAATTTAGACAATAATTTTTCCACACTCATTACTGACATGTTTTTAAGTAATTTCTTTTATATTTTTTTATTTTTCATACATTATTATATTTTTATAATATTATTAAATTTAAAAGACATAAAATTGTGATATTTTATAAAATCTATGTTTTATACATTTTATATATTTGGACAAATATATTTTGTATATTTTATAAAATATGGTATTTTATATATTTTATAAAATACAATGCGAAATAATGTGTTTTATAAATATCATATTTTATAATTTTTTTAATTTCATAATAATATAAAATTTTAATATTTTATTAAAAATTAAAAATATTTGAAATGAATCTGGACAAAAAGTTATCTAGGGTGAAATGTATTGGACAACTATTTGTCTAAATTCATTCTTTATTTGTAAAATTTATAATTTCATTTTTGTTACATGTCAAAATGTGGGCTACCATGTATCACCATGTTATTGGCTGCTAATGCCATACTAGTATATTTTAAGGGTATTACTACTGAGGTACTAAAGTATTAACGGGATTGAAGTTTAATTATCAGTTAGATAAGAAAAAAAAAGAGAGAGAAAAGGTACCAACTAACTGCTAGTGGCCAAATTCAAAGGTAAAAGATATATTAACCCTTTGTATTAAGTTCTAATAAGCGAGAACAGAAATCACCTTCTACCCACTGCCAATAAATCAATAGCATATAATTTATCTCTTAGGATAACTTTTATATATATATATATATATATATATGTTATCTGAACTCAGAATGATAGATCAGATTAAGGAATTTGATAAATCATGATTATAACCTATTTTTTAAAAAGATATATATTTGAAGGATTATACCGTATTCACATGTTTGGATGTTTTTGAGAAAACTTAGCTTGTGAATAGTATATTGTAGAAATGAGCTCTTCTTTCTAAGAAACAATAAGATAAAGAAGATAAAGTGAGTTACCTAATTGCTCGGGCCAAAGCAGCAAGATAACCATTGTAGAAATTGATTCGGTTGACATCATGCAGCAAATTTGGAGCTGCTTCACTCAGTGGGGGACAATATCCTGTAAGAATATCTAGTCAAAAAGGAATGTATATTCTACACTAATTTACTAGTTCAAATGCTATATCTATGCTGACATGCACCATATGTTACCGTGTATAAGGGTCTAAGTATATTTGATTTTGTTCAAAAAACTTTTAATGTATTAAAGAATTTTTGGAGGAAGATAACTTCGTAGTAACATCTTGAAAATATATTTGGCGCAGGAATGCTTTAAAAAAAAACCACATGGTCGGACCACCTTAACCTATTGCTACAAAGGCTGCTTTGAAGCTTTTGAAAGAGGACTCACAGCCTTCAAGTTCTTATTTAGAATGTAAAAATTGCATAAATTACTTACTATCATAACTTTTTTATTTTAAGTATTGAAAATTAAAAAGAAATTATAAATTAAATACTATTGTTAACAATTATTTTCATTTTAGCCACTTAACTATAATAATTTTTTATTTTGATCATTCATTTTATCTTTTTAAAAATTATTTTTCCTTTTTTTAGAATTAATATTAATTTTTTTAGTAAAGATATCCGAGGTTTTATAGAGAATTATCTAGTTTTTTATCGAAAAAAAAACTTTAGATTTTTACATGAAAAAGCCATTTTTATCTTTTTTATTTGTTTTGTTTTATTTTATTTTTTTAGAACTTTTATTTTTTTGTTTTCTCAAGGAAAAATATGGGATTTTATAGGAATTGTCCTAAGAAAAACCACTTTATCCTTTTAATATTCTTTATTTTTAAGAATTAATTTTAATTTTTTAAGTAAAAAAGAAAATTTTGGAATTTATAGAAAAGCCATAGAATTGAGTTACAGGAAAAAAAAAACCTTGAGTTTTATCTCCATAGCTAAATATTTCAATTTATTGTAAAAGCTCATATTTTTAAAAAAAAATTAATTTTAAAAAGTAAACCAGTGACCAAAATGAAAATTTATTAAAATTGAGTAATTAACATAAGTGTAAAATAACATTCAACTAACAAGGGTGACCAAAATAAAAATTTATTAAAGTTGAGTGATTAAACTGAAAATGGTTATTAATGATAGTGACCAATTTTTAATTTTTTTTATTATTTTTTTGCCTATAACGAAAACTTATGAATAGTTTACCTAAATTTAAGTACGGGAATTTCAAGATTTAAAGGAACAGCCATGGACAATATATAGCTCTGCAGCTTACCATTCTCTGTTACATATATGGGCATGTTATTGTATCTTTTTGAAACATGATCAACAATCTTCTCCATGCCCCTCGGAACAACATAAAATCTTTCAACACCGGTCTGCCAAAAAACAGCAACTTGCAATAAACTGAGAGAAGTGGAAGAGGAATGGGAAGATTTCAGGAAACAAAAAACAGAAAGTATCTAGGCAGTCTTTATATTATAATCGAGAGTGCAATTTAGTCCCTATACTGTATAACTGAACAATTCAATTCTTTTTTTGTTTGATATACCAATACAGACCTGTAGATAGAGCTAAAGCATGCATTATAGATTTCAACTCATATACTTCGACAGATTTCAGAAGTAAACGTCAGCATGTATACAACTTTTCAATGATAATGTTATCAGACATACAAGGATTAAATTACTAAGTTGTATATAGTACAGGGACTTCCAAGAGCAATATATGAAAGGAGGCAAGCAAGAGCAAGAAAAGGAATTACTGGTTCACCGATTAGAGTGCCATCTCTTTCTCCAGTTGTGAATGTAAAGCCTCTGATGAAATGGTCTCCACCAAAGACGCAAGGAGAACGGATGCAATCCTTGGCATATAATGTTGAATAATGATTAAGACCAATAAAATCAATACTGCCTTTCATATACTCAGTTTCTTCACTGGAAAACCTTGGCAGTTCACTCCTGTGGTACTGGCGCATTTCAGGAGGGTAATCTCCAAATACCAAAGGATCTAAAACCCTGCTTAGTCATCACTTATTCATGTTATATTGCAGAATATATCTTTACTCAACTTGGATTCTGATTCAGTTGATTCATGTAGTAGGTCTGAAGTTTGAATCTCATTATCCAAATATCAAAGTAATTGTGTTAAATGCATATACAAAGAGAAATATAGAATATCACCCTCTAAATCCATATTTGATTATATTTACTTTAAACACGTACCCAGTGGCGTAGCCAATGTGCTGGAAGGGCTCCCCTTCTAAAATAGAAAATTTTTTATTTAGATTTTTTATAATTTATAAAATTTTAAATTAATAATGATAAAATTGTACTTTAACCCAAAAAACTGTTAAAAGTTTAATTTAATCTTTTAAAAATTATAAAAATATATACTATTAAAATAATAAAATTATATTTTTACGATTATAAAAATATAAAATTTAATTCTCAACCCTAAAAAGAATTTCCTTAGTCCGCCACTACACATTCATGTATCCTAACATATAAACGTGATTCAAAGTAACATTATGAAAGCTGAAAAGGAAATCTTAAAAGGAAAAGGAAAAAGCTAGCAGAAAGGGAAGGGTCATTATTGTGAGTTTCATAATTCATTTAAGTATCTTCATTTCCATGTGACACTTGTACTGTCATAATGGTTCCAAGATTTTGCATTTTCTGTGGTTCACTAATTACATAAACAATCCGTCTCCTTCAAGTCAAGTGGATTCTAATTGGTTTGCTTTGGTTCACAGCTTATTTAATGTCAGAATCCATGAGCCCAACCAACACTTAATGACAAATTTTTTACTGGTTCAGAAGATTTGGTTATCTAGTAAACCAAGGAAATGGTGCAAGATCAAGTGGTCATTGAAAATGACAGCTCATATAACTCGTATGGTTTTATCTGGTTCATCATAAAAGAAAGACCCAAACCAATGTTAAGTTCTACCATTAAACATGACCTTGCTGCTTAAATTTTCAATAAAAAAAAGAGGAAACATATCAGTGCATTTATCAGGAATTTTCTTCTAGCATTAATAAAGCTTTAGGTTGAGATTACTTACCAGCCACCTGTAAAAGCCAGAGCCCGATTCACGGCTTGACGATCGGATTCTACATCTCTTAGTGGTTCATACATATGTGACTGCACAACTAATCCTATCGAACCACCTTGTTTTGACTGCAGCAGCATCAAATTTGGGTAAGAAAAGACATCATGAAGCAAGGGTCAAGCTATAAACATATACGGAATCTCATTCCTTAACCTGAAATCGTTCTCGGTATAGCTTAACAGCCTTGCCATGGGCTAATAACATGTTGTGAACAACTATAAGAGGCTCAATGTCGGCATTGCCAACTGAACAATTTCCGAAAGGTGGAGAACAATGAGCAGGTGGATAAAGTCCCCTAACATATGACATTTCTGCAAATATATTAGGCTCATTGATAGTTGTCCAGTACTTAACTCTATCGCCAAAGCTCTTGAAACAGGTTTCAGCCAAAAGAAGAAAATCATCCCTGCAAAAGAACTGAAAATTAGGAAACTTAACAACATGATTACTTCACAGCAAAACATTTGGTTAATATGGAACAACTTGAATGAGAGGAGAAATTACTGCATTAGTGGACTGAGCCAAGCCCCATATTTATCCTCCAGTTCTTGTGGAAGATCAAAATGGTGTATTGTCAGAAATGGTTCAATTCCTGCTTTTTGGCATTTGCTTAATCAAATTACATCATTCTCAAGAATCTCAAGATACAATTTTATCCTCTTACCCCTGAGCAAGAGGTTGTCTATAATTTTGTTATAGAACTTGATTCCACCTGGATTAACTTCACCAAACCTTCCTCCTGTTCCACGATCGAGGGATGTTAGAGTTGTTATAATCTAAATCAAGTAAGTTTCTGGGTTTTGGAAGCCATACTAGGTAGAATTCTAGCCCATGAAATCGAAAATCGATATGCATTCACCCCAAGTGATTGTGCAATCTCAGCATCTTCCTGGTAAATTATACATAAAACAAAGCAACAATCAAAACCTTTTGTCTTCTCATATATCTAAAGGCTGAAATCAGTAACAAAGAATGAATTTATCAGTGAGACAATACCAAGAACAGATGGTAATCATCATCTGCATCATCTCCATTCTCATTGTTTTTAATGTTACCTGACAAACATTTGGTCAAACGTTAAGCTTCAAACATGTGTGCTAAATTCCATGATATCTGTAACCTCAAATTTCCTGTTTACCTGGAATATGAGTGAAAACATCCCAGTTGCTTAGGCCTTTTCCATCTTCAAGATATCCTCCTTCAACCTATACCATGAAAACCAAGAAGTAAAAAAAGACAAACACACTGCTGACAGCCATTGAAGAACATCCAAAGCTTGCTTAGCATGCCTGGTATGAAGAAACAGCTGTACCAAACAGAAAGTTATCTGGGAATTCAGATCTTCTAACATCTTGGCTTTCAATCTCAAAACCTTCAGCATTAGAAGTAGAAGAAACAAGTAGATATACAACAAAAAACATCAAAGAGACATGGATTATGACATTAACAGGCATCTTAGAGAGAATACAACAACAACAGCAGAAAGCAGAAACAAAATCTATAGCAAAACTTGGGAATTATTGGTCAATAACCATAAAAGGACAATCACAAATTTGCAAAGTTCCAATTACTGCTAAACAAGTGGCCCATGCGCATAAGCCTTTCATTTTGTACTAAATTATTGGTATAGGGTCGGAAGCAGTTCCTGTCCTAATCTAAAAAAATCCAATTTTTCTTATTAAAATAATTCTCTAATTGCTCCTCTATACTAGTATTGTTGAAGTTAATTCTTCGCTATATTTAATATTTGATTTAAATGAATCAATGGAGTGAAGCAATTAAACTGAAAATCATAAAATTATTTAATCTGGTTTATTTAACTTTATTTGGAACTGGAAATTTCTTGTGTAGAGCCAATCAACAGCTACTCATATTCGTACTTAATTTTGGTGGGGTGAAGATTGGAAAGAAAGGGGCATCCTATTAAAAAAGTATGATAAAGAAATTGACTATACAATTACTACATTTAGTCTCAATGTCCTAGTTTGGATTAAAATGAATTTCAGAATCAGTCTGGTTTATTTTTGTCTCTCTCCTGATTTGGTAAGTGAAGGGTTAGGTACGATTTGGATACCATAATTTTCTTCTTGGATTTCGAATTATATTTTATTTAAATATAAATATATAAATTAATTATAATCAAATTCATATTTGTTCAATTTAAATTAATTATTATATTAATATCAATATTAAAATAAAAATATTTTAAATAACAAAATATATATTTTTTTGAATTCAACGAATCGATGAAGGTTTTGGGAAAACAAAATTTTTTATTTCAACACGAACATCTAGTGTCACGGGTTGCTAATTGAAATTTGTGACAAATGCACACAGAACATCCCATGAAGATCAACTGATTAAATGAGGCACATTTGATCCATTTGAACTAACCTGATTTGTGGAACATGTGGAGAAACCCATCTACTTGAACCCTTGGTAATCTAATGGAACACCTTAGTAAAACTAGAGTTACCATGATGAATATTTGTAATCCCAAGAGATAAGATTGTATAAAGTTAAATCCCTTAAGACTCTCATCTTGTAGAAAAGCTTCGATCTTGACCGTTGATGTAATTTAAATTGTACTGTTGGGTTTTTGGGAGTTCAACTATGAATAGAGGTCTTCTCCCTCATTTGTAATCACTCAGGTGTAAAATCTTCAAAGTACTAGAAACACTTTAAGAGCATTTACTCAAACACTTAGTGTGATTAGTTTTCTTTTGACTTTTCTGTTTGTATTTTGCTTCTTCAATTGAGAGATTGAGAGTTTGCTTTCGCTTTATTTCGGTGCCTTATAGAATTTTTGTTGAGAATTCTTACCTTTCTAGAGTTATGCTGACTTAGACAGATTTGAAGCTAAGTTTGTACCTAATGTCGCGCAACTTGCAAGGCTTAAGTTCTAGCCTCGTGACAGTTGATATTTGAGCTAGTGCTCAATAAGGCATTAATTGAGATGACGAAAGGAGTAGATAAGCATGTTGAGTAGACGGAGACCCATTGGAGGGGCAGGAAAATTAGCAGAACTAGGGATATGTTGTTAGCTTTTGAAGGTTTGGAGACCAATCTTAAGGAATCCTTAGGTGATATCAAGGAAACACTAGAGGTAGTTGAGGGACCACCGTAGAGTTAGACTTAATGAAATAGTAGCTCAAGGAATTGGTGGTGGAGACTTTCGGTTCCAATGTGGAAGCGATACAAGGGGTGCTCAATTCCACTATGGATAAGTTGACAATGAGGGACGATGCTCTCGAGACTATGATGTCTGTAACACCCCTATCCTGTAACCGTCGCTGGAATAGGTAAGTGGCATTACCGGACTTGTAACTCGGATCAGATCAGAAAAATTTTGAAATTTACAATCAACAACATAGTTCTAAAATCATTCATCCAATCAGGCTTTAAAGCTTATATAAAGGTACATACATTCATTTAGGATCAAATTGAAAACATATAAAATATAGGGAAAACATTGAGAAAATTTTCAAGTTAGGGACATACGGCCGTGTCCCTAGCCCGTGCATATCAACACGGTCGTGCCCTACTAGACACACCCAAACACTCAAACCGTGGACAACACTGCCAAGCCCTATACGGTCACTAGACACGCCCGTGTGTCCAGTCCGTGGCCAACACTGTCAATTACCACACGGCTACCAGACACGCCCGTGTGTCTAGGCCGTGTGCAAGACTGCCTAAAATCTATTAGGTGCAGGGGTTACATGGCTGAGTCACACGCCCGTGTGCTATGACCGTGTGGCACAATGTAGGCTTGGTTTAAGCCATTTTGCCACCCAAATGGGTCATTCCTACAAGCATCAAAGTAACCACAACCTTTCATACACCATTTGGCAATCAAAACAAGCATTTCAAGCATAAAATGAGCCATTTCAAACACAATTTACAAGCATTATTCATCATCTAAACATGTACCAAATATGCATCATTTCTTACTAATTCACTCATCAATTCAATAGCTAATAATGCTACCTAAATAACATCATAACACTTTGCAATTTATCACATAGAAATACATCATGATAGTCATTCAAAATAGATTAGCATATACAAAACAAGCCACATCTTATAGCTTGAATAGGTACCAAAACATACCACATTCATTAGCAAAGCTAACCATAAACATTCACTTAACAACTAGCCTATACATGCTATGACCATCTCATTTACAAAAGTTCAAAAGTACCAAAAGCTTGATGGATAGTGTGATAGCAAATCTCCGACTTGTCCGAGGATGGAGCTAGCTTCCGAATCTATAAAACAGTGGAAAAGTAAACGGAGTAAGCTTTAAAAGCTTAGTAAGCCCGTATAATATAGAATTAAACTTACCGAACATTAGAGATAAGTACATAATTAATGTCAAACCAAGTCATAAGCTCATATTGCCTATCCATCATTCATACACAAGTTAGTACTTGCAAAATCTTGTGATCATTCATTCTCTAAATGGATCATTCACGTAGCACAACATATATCATTTACTTATGACATATAATTCATTGATATTCATACCATATAGTTCATATAAATCATGTAGCTCATGTAACATGTACTTCATATATCCTTTGATTGTCATATAATATGTATCGACAATTGCCTGTTGAACTTTTAAGAACATCGAGGGATACTCAGGTGATACACACACAGTGTATATACGTATAACCTGTAATTCGTCAATGCATCATGTATGCTCTTTCGAGCCTGTAACGGTAAGCCCAAAAGCTGAACATATGATCCTGAAGGATGAACGGTAAGCCCGTAGGCTAAACGGTAAGTCTGAAGACTGAACATGTAATCTCGAAGGATGAAAATATAGCTCATGAGCTGTGGTGAGTCCGCAACAAATGCAGGAGCTCAAACCACCCTGTAGCCCCAGTGACATGTCACTTGTATCCTACGACTTCTACGGTTCGAACGGGACTCGAAAATCATATCACACTTGTAATCTTTAGACATTTCCATATAAATTCATATACGTGTAATCAATACGCAATTCCATTTCTATAATGTATCATACTTTCACATGACAAATTAAACCACAATTATAAGCATTTACAATTCAATTCTAATTATACAAACTTACCTCGATTTCCTTATATCTACTCGTCTACCTTTCGTTTTCCTCGATCAAGTTCTGGGATTTGATTGTCTTTATCTATATTAATACAAATTCAACTATTCAATCACCAATATATTCAATTTAATCCAAAAACATGTATTTTGACCTATTTACAAAGTAGCCCTTAACTTTTAATCACTTGTAATTTAGTCTATTAAACACAAAATAGCAATATACACTATAAGACCCTCAATTCATCATAGCTGAATATTCATATACCTCATATAAGCACATATATTTCATTTATTCACAATTCCAACCACAAAAATTCTACCTTTTTCAATTTAACCCTTTTTCGGCATTTTTGTCAAAAACTACTTTATAAAATTTGTATATTTTCAAACAACCATCAATAATTCACCATTATTCATCAAAATAACATGTATTCATCAATAGAATTTTTCAAAGACATAAAAAAATTTCAGAAATTGAGGTACGGGTCAGTTAAACCGAGCTGCAATGAGTTCAAAAACATAAAAATCATTAAAAATCGAGACAAAACCATACCTTAATTGGTGGATTTAAGCTTGCCGAATACAAAAGCTTTCCAAACCCTTTTGTTTTGTTTGAAATCGGTGGAAGATGATAGAAATTAAAGCATTTTTCATGTTTTATTTTAACTAAAACATATAATAAAACCAAATGACCATTTTAGCCTTTAATAAAACCATTTGAAAATCATTTAATCAAACCCACTACCGTCCATATACAATTATAAAGGAAAAATTTCACTTTAAGGACTTCTAAATATAAAGCCAAAGTCATTTAAGCCCTTTATGCAATAGAACTCCTATTTATCGCTTTATGCGATTTAGTCCTTTTTACCGAATTAACTATTTAAACGGTAAAATTTCTAAACAAAACTTTCATACCGTAATACTATCATACTGTAAAACATATTAAAGCAATAAAAATAATATTTCAACTCGGTTAAGTGGTCCCAAAACCACTCGTTCCGATTAGGGTCTAAAATGGGCTGTTACAATGTCTACTTTGAAGGAACGAATTGAGGAGTGATCTGCCACAAATTGATATGCCAAATTAGGCTTTCCCAGTATACTTAAAGAGCTTATTCTTGAGCAAAATAATATCTTTTGCATAGTTTTTCGTAATTTTTAGATTTTAAGTTAATAAGTGAAAATGTCTCGTTTTTGATAATTTTGTGACCCAATTTGACCAATAGTGTCATTGGGGGCCTAACGTACGATTGAGTGGTGTAAGGACGTGTTGAAGGTTGAAAACAAGTGAGAATGACACCAAAGGAAAAGGTATATCACGATATTCACACCTTGGAGTTGTGATACCTCTAACAATATGGAAGATTGGAGACACCCTTCAATGGTATCGCAATATCCACATTGGGTATCGTTATATCTACCATTCCAAGAAGACCCTAAGGCTTAACATTGCCCAAGGTATCACGATATCCTCTTTTCGATATTGCGACATCAACATCATCAAGTGGACAAAATTAGACAAAAAAATAGTCTTTGTCCACCCGATCTACCAATCACCTAATGCCCGTGTAGTGGGAAATTTTGGCAACGAAAATTCATCAACTTTCATCTTAAAACAAAAAAAGTTGGCTGAGGAGGAGACATACACACATTAGCTTAATTTTAGTTTTAGTTTTCTGTAGGTTTTCTCTTAGCTTTTTTTGCACTTTTTCTAGGGTTTTAATTTTCTCTTCTTCTTTCTTAGTTGTAGAGTTTATTTTTTTGCATTCACTTCTTATTCTTGATGTTCTTGGTGTTACTTAAGTTAGTTACCACTATAATTTAGGTTTATTTATACTTTTAGTCCCTAAACCTTGGTTGCAAGACATTTTAGTTTTAGTTTAATGTATTTCAATTTATTTGCTTTAAATCAATTAAAGTTAGTTCCTTTTATGTTTATTGCTTTAGATTTCTGTTGAATGCTTTTAATTTTATGTTCTTGAAGTTTTCTTTGATAAAAGTCCAAACTTTTGTATTTTTCTTAAGTTTTACTCTAATGACTTCTTTACTTTTCATTTCCATGTCCATTCTCCTTATTTTCAGCATGAGTAGCTAAACCAAAAAGGGGGTTGGTTGATGGAGATGTGGGTAAGCTAATTTTTGGACAAATGACTAAATCGTAATAAATTGAACTAAATCGAATAGACCTAAAAACTTAGGAAGTGACGCCCTATCACATCCCAAAAATCAGATTAGTAGAAATTGTGTTAGTGAACCAAGAGTGGCCATGTCTTGTTTTTGAATAAATATTGTAGGAATTATGTCAAGAAAATTGATCTGGTTCAGTGGTTAAGTGTTCTAGTTGTGTGTTTCAGGTTCTGAGTTTGATTCCCTTCCCTTTAATTTTGAAGTATTTTTGTCCCTATATCTAGCTTGCCACATAAATGAGCTTGTTGGTTTAGTGGTAAGGCTTTAGCTTACCCTAAGGCCCCAAGTTTGAAAATCTTGTTGTGTGGAAAAGTAGAATTATTTTTGTTTCTGTCCTACTTTGCTGCCCATGCCACAGTATGTGGGTCAAATTCAAACTCTTATTAGTCAAACAAGGTTATAGTAGTTAAATATGGTTACTTGGGATTTGGGTAGTTTTAAAAAAATTAAGAGATTATCTCCTAAAATTTCTCAAAAGTGTTGTTCCCCACTTTCACATTTTTCCCCCACTCTATTTTCACATTGGTTTTTGTGTTCTTAAATTTTTTCTGTTGTTTTCTTTTTTTATTTATTTCATTTCATTTTTTTCCAATTTTTGTCCTAACTTTCTTGTTGAACAACCCTTTTCTTTATTTCTTTTTGTAACACCTCATATCCAGTCTAAACGTTAGGACCAAGTCTGAAAGTTACATCAAAATGTTTAAGGTTAAAACCAACACTTAAGTACTTTAATATTTGTCCTACAGAAGATATTTAGTCAACTAAACCGACACAGAAATCCAGGCTTACAAACCATAGTCTGAAATAAAACATAGGTTAGTTCATATTTAAATAAATAGTATAATATCTAAACAAAGAGATGACCGAGCTCCTAACAGGCCAAGCCTCCTAAGTCGGTGGGTTACCTACAATTCAGTCAACAAATGGAATGAGTTTATAGCTCAATGTGTGTAACCGATATATAGGTAAGACAATAATATATATAACAATATTTGTGTAACACCCCTCACCCATATCTGTCACCGAACTAGGGCACAAGGCGTTACCAGACTTAATTTCACATGATCGATCAATTACAAGACACAAATATTCATTCAAATTTAAAACTTTCTCATTCATATCCGGAACATTCCTATTATGGGCAAAACATACTTTGGGTGTAGTTGGAACTAAACCGAAAACTTTCAAATACTTAGAAAAGTTTTACTCAAAACAGGGCACACGCCCGTGTGATACAAGGACACACCC
The DNA here is from genome assembly GCA_020496765.1 of Gossypium stocksii. Lineage (NCBI taxonomy): Eukaryota > Viridiplantae > Streptophyta > Magnoliopsida > Malvales > Malvaceae > Gossypium > Gossypium stocksii. The sequence goes on along the minus strand of CM035632.1, from coordinate 95,975,095 downwards.
ATGTGGGCAGGCCGTGTGGTCGCACACGCCCATATCCCTAGCCTATGTAGAATTTATTTTCATTTCAAATCTACAGGAGTTTTCACATGGCTAAGCACATGCCCGTGTACATGGCCCGTGTCTCTCACATGGCCATGACTCACCCGTGTTCTCCATCCGTATAACTCTCTGTTTATGGCATTATCACACATTTTAAGTCACACGGCCAAGGCACACACCCGTGTATTAGCCTATGTAACATACTCAATTTTTCGCAAATTGAATGCAGGGGACACACGGTCAGTATACACGCCCATAGGGCAGACTGTGTATCACACACGGCCTAGACACATGGCCGTGTGTCTACCCGTGTGGACAAATATAAGGCTATTTACCAAGCCTTTTGCCACCTTGAAACACAAACAAACATATACCAATCTTGCTAATACACAACATGGCCTAAATACTCATCCAAACATCCACAACATGATGTCTATACATCAAATTCATTCCATATTCACCATACATACACATCACACCACATTTCACAAAAATGTGCAAGCTTGCACTTTGATGAATTTCGTCACATTGATTAGATATAACTTAATCATTATTGGCTCATTTCCAATGGCCAAATACAAAACAACTACCAACAATATTAACCAACATTTTTGGCCAAAATGACTATGACATATAACCAAAGAATAGACCACCTATACATGCCATAATTTCAATGTTAAAATCAAAATACCCAAAGTGGTTGTTGATAGTGTGGATGGATTCTCGTTGATCACCGAACCTTGAGATAGCTTGACGAACCTATATGGGAAGGGAAAAGAAGAGGGGTAATCTACATAGCTTAGCAAGTCTATATGCAAATAATGGACATCTTAAACTTATAATACATAATTAGCATGAATAAATTCATATAACCACATTTGAGAGTGTATATTCATCACTTACTCATATAGCTTTACCAAATGATTTATCACACACATTGAGCACATAACACATATATTATTCACTTAAACCTACACATACATCATCTTAACACATAGTCATTTTCACTTTCTATCACAGTTTATCATATCATTTCACTACTCGTTGAACCATATGGAATTCTAAAGGATACACAAAAAAGTTGAACAAAGGTGCCACACTTTATTTGTAGCCGAAGCTACCACTAATATGTAGTCGAAGCTACCACTTATCACATTTCACTTAGATGCTCACTATTCAGCTATTCACAGGCCTGTTCACACAAGCTGACGATCGAGTCGAAACTACTCAGTGCTGCTCACACAAGCTAACAGGTATCCGCAACAAATGTAAGATTACCTAGCCATTGGTATTCGAACTAGACTAGCACCTCGAATCACTTTTACACTTATGCACATATACGATGGGTTTCCTAGTGACCTGTCACTCGTATCCTAATCAATTCCTAAGGTTCAATCGGGGTTCTCACACTTATCGATTTCTATCAATATACATATTAGGTAGTTTATTACAATGTTGCAAATATTAAAAATAAATAACCATAAGTTCAATATAACGTATTATTCACATATAAACTTACCTCGGTACAAAATGCTAACTTTACGATTTAGTCTGAAACCTTGCCTTCCCCCGGTCAAGGTCGATTTCCCCATCTTTCTTGATCTATAATACCAAATTTAACTCATTTAATACATAAATTACTCAATTTAGCACAAAATCATCCTATGGTAAAATTTACCACTTTACCCCTAATGTTGTCAATTTTTACACTTTAGTCCTTAGGTTCGTAAAATGAATTGCATCCATTTTTCTCAATACCCAAGCCTAGCCGACTTATTTTCTCTCTTATAGCAGCCCACATTTTTACGCTATTTCACATTTTATGCACAACTTTTACAACTTTTACAATTTGGTCCTTTTTTGCATTTTCATGAAAAACCACCTAGTAAAAGTTGTTTATTACACATCAAACTCTTATTTTATACCATTAAACATCAAAATACTTTCATGTCACACATGGGTAAAATTTTGAACATGAACCCTAGCTTAAAATAGTGATAGAAATAGATAGTTCAAGCTTCAAGGACTTAAAAAATGCAAAGAAAATTAAAAACATGACTTAAATGCACTTACTTTGAGCTTGAAAAAGAATGAAACCCTAGCTATGGTGTTCCTTGCAATTTTCGGCCTCCTTAGGAAGAAGATGGACACATTTTTGGCTTTATTTTCCAATTTTATTTCTTTTAATACCCAAATGACCAAAATGCCCTTAAGGCCCTTTCTTGAGATTTTTACCTTTGCATGCCCATTTTTGTCCATTTTGACATATAATGGTATAATTAGTAAATAAAGACCTCTAGTTTATGAATCTTTTTCAATTAAATACTAAATGCTTGTAAAATGTTGCAATTTTTGCAATTTAGTCCTAGTAACTCAATTAAGCACTTTATCACTAAAATTTCTTAATTAATTTCTCACACATGCATTCAATCACTCATTAAACCTTAAAACTTTATCGAAATAAATTTTTCTACTTCAAATTCGTGGTTTCAAAACCACCATTCTATTTAGGCCCTAAATTGGGCTGTTACAATTTGCTTAAATTCCAATATAGAATAAAAAATAGATGATACTCAGTAATATCGTAATGGTTCAGATAAGATGCAGAATAGATCAGATACAAATATAGAACATATTAAAACCATATGTAGTTTCTTAACCCCATCCGATACACACCATCTCCGACCATCCCATCCTACCATATAGGTTATTAAATACCCATCCATCCCTACATACCAATTAGTGTTGGTGTGACACATTATAGAATGATTACAGATAAGCTGTCAGATCAGTATGCGATAAATTGCTAGAATCAAATACAAAATTGTGGCTTAGCCACTCAGTTTGGTAGATCATTAAACTGCCAGCACTTCATTCTTTATATCATTCCCACCCAATTCAGATGCATATTACGGATATTAGATATTAAAGGTGTACATAAAATTATCCAATACAATTTAAAATTAAATAATACAGATCATTATCATTTAATAGTTACTGCATTAGTTATATGTACAGAAAAGTGATTACTTAGCCTTATAATATTGGATATCAAGTTATACAGTTCGATTCGACCCTAGGGAGATTTTCAGTATTTTGGCCCACATACTTGTGTGGATTCACACGGTCTGGGTGTTTAGTCTGTGTGGTCCACACAACCTGGCACACGACAGTGTGGCTCAAAATAGTGAGTTACAAGGTTTGGCACACGGCCAAGCACACGCCCGTGTGATTCACAACCCTTTACACGGTCTAGACAGAAGCCCATGTCCTTGGCCTATGTGACCCTAAATCCAAATAGTGAGTTACATGGCTTGGACACACGCTCGTGTCCTTAACCCGTGTGACCCCAAAATATAAATAGTGAGTTACACGGCTTGGACACACACTCATGTCCCTAGCCTGTGTGACTCTAATTCATAAACAGTGACTTACATGACCGACCATATGACCTGTCACATGCCACACGACCACACGACTGTGTGGCGTCGACAGCCATGTTTTTCGATGTTTAAAAATCACAAAAATTCAATTTTCGATACATACCTAACGTAGTTTTGATGTAGAAGCAACATGAATGACTTTGAAACCTAATAACGCACAACCAAATACCAATTCAACAATAAATTTGCAACAAAACACTAAGATTACGTACAACTTAAACTTATGTCGAAAGCTTTAACAAAAACCCCGATTTGAGAAATCTCATGTTACCTCGTACATAGCAAGGAATTACAAAACTAACGTGTTAGAGGAACGATTCTCATAAGATCTTCACCTAGAAGGAAAAACAATTGAACACTTAAACAAATAATTCAAGTAGAAAACTATTTTGATGAAAATTAACCGAAAATAAACGAAACATGTAAAAATAAAATAAATAAGGAGAAGAGAACGTCAACTTTTAACTAGGTAAAAATAAAAAGTAAATAAAATAAAGAAAGAAAGAAAACTAAATGATTTACTCAAAAGAATAAAAATATTTCTTTATTGCATGGACAGGGACTCGAACACAAGATCAGAAGATATACAGAAGTTTAACCATCGAACCAGCAAACTCATTCTTGACATAGATTCATATAGATATAAATTTAAGTCCAACATTCAAGGATAAGGGTCAAATCAAACAAAATAACAAAATTCCCAAAAGTGAGATTTGAACCCCTAACCTCTAACATACAAGCAAAACACTTTTCCACAGATGCAAAGACTTAATTATATTAGAATTTTACAAACAACATTCAAACTTTTGGGGCATTACACTTTCTTTCTCTTTTGTTGTTGCTATATGTTGTCTTATTGCTGTTCAGACTTTTAGTTGCAGTGTCATTATTTTTTTTAGATTTGTCATTGTTCATGTGTGGTGAGGGAGTTTTGATTTTAATTGTGTTTTTCTTTAATTAATTTAACTAATATTTTTTTATAGAGGACGATGTTTTCGGGTTTTATTGAAAGAGTTATGGTTGTGGATGTTTATTGTTCTTTTGTGTGCTTCTTGTAGGTGAGGATTGTGAGGTGCACATTCCTTCATAAATTTAAGTGCGTTGGAAACCTTTACTTTTAAAGGTAAGGATCAAATGCCCAAGTTTGGGGGCTAATTGGCGATAGTTTTTGTTTGTAAAGGTTGAATGACTTTTTTAATGGCCAAGTGTTTTAAGAAACAAAGGTTAATTCTTAGTAAAAAATTGTTAAAGTGATTAAGTTGTGGATGTTGTGTACAGAAATTGGTTGCCTATGTTCTTTCAAAATCTTAGGAACGATCGAGTGTGTGTCTATAACTCAGAAAATTGTAAAATTGTGCAAAACCAAAACTATCAACGCAACACGGGCGTGTGTATGGCCGTATAAACCGCAAGAGTGTGTGGGCCGATTCTAAGTAGTATGCTTTGGACGATACTTTGGGTTGTTGGTTCGAGGTTAATGATACTGTTGAAACTATTAAACAATGTTTCTAGTTATATAGTATATTATGGAGTCTTATTTTAGTCTATACTATTTGAAATGTTGATTATTAACAATGTGTGACTTATTCTAATTCGTATGGCATGTGACATTATGGCAAATTTGATTTGTTATTATTGAGTTTAACATACCTGTTCTATAAAGCATGGAATCCCATGCCTATTAATTTTTGCTTAATATAAGAATGCATGTTCATCATACTTATCGTTCTGATTTTGTATTTGTATGTCATGTCACATAGCATAGGGCTAGGATGATATGATAAGAAGGAAGTTATGGTAGTTTAATGATCTGCACTATTTGGTGGTTTAATGATAAACCATAATATATACATATTTTTATCCCACATTTGGCACAATTATGGATGAATTATCATTGAATTTGTGGAATTTGATGCTCCTAATCCTTTAAATTCATGTTTTATATTTAGGTGAGCATAGGAAAGTGAAAAGAACGAGAAATGGGCCAAAAACGGAGAAAATGGGCTAGAGTGAGAAATCAACATGGCCTGGAGTTCCTCACACAGGTACACCACACGCCTGTGCCTACTTAGCAGAAATCAACACGGCCTGAACCCGAATCACACGGGTGTGCCACACGGGTGTGTCCTTGTCGTGACAAGTCTCAATTTCACACGGAAAAGGGTACTTAGGGGCTAAGAAAGGTATTCCAGAGTCTATATAAAACCCTAGGAGAGGACTAAAGGACACAGAGTGGAGAGCAAGGAATTAGTCGAAGAAAACTGATTGATACATCTCAAAAGCAAGGATCTACATTAAGACTGAAGATCTTCCTAAATTTCTCTCAGGAGTTTTGGGTTTTCTTTATGTTTTGTTGTTCTCTTTTTTTTGAGATGTTTTACTTTATTATTATGAACTAAATCCCCTAAATACCTGAGGGGGATGAAACCTAAGACGGATCTTGTTATTGTTATCTGAACTATATGATAAATATTCGATTTGTTCTTAATTGTGTTTTTAATTCTTGAGTTAATATTTTAGGATATTGGTTCAAGTTGAATGTACTTATTCATTAGAGTAAAAGTCCCTGTTTAAGAGTAGATCCAACACAATTAAGCGGAGTTACTCGCAATCTTAGACATGGGACGACGAAAATCTGCCGGATTAGAGTCAAATCTAATAAAGGGATCCATAGATCAAGTTAATGCAACACTAGGGGTTTTAATTAGAAAGTGATTTCAATTAATCAACCTAGGGTTAGTTGTTCTTAGTCTCGACGGAGATATTAACATAATTTAGGGATCTCTACGGATCAAGTCGAATGAATAAATTGTCTAGTTCAGAGTTAACTAACAAGTGAAGTCTAGGTGGATTCTTCCTTGGGTATTGCTTTAATCAATTAGTTTTCTCAAAGTATTTCCCCAATCTATTCTTTGTCGTGTCTTTAGTTTAGTTAGATTTTAGATTAAAAACAACCCCCTTTATTTTTAGGCTAGATAATAGGAAAAAAGTTATTACTAATACTTTTAGTTCCTTTGGGTTCAACATTCCAGTCTTGCCACTAAACTATACTACTGTTTGATAGGTGCGCTTGCCTTATTCATGGTAATAGTTAGTTTTTGGGTACGATCATAAAAATTTAAAACTTATTACGACATGCACCAAGTTTTTGGCGCCGTTTTCGGGGAACTAAAATATTAGGAACACTCGATTTCTATTACTTTAGCTATCTTTACTTTTATTGCAATATATTTTTTTATTTTTATTTTAGGTTTTATTTACTAAATTTTCATTTTTATTCTTCTCTGTAGGTATCTCTAGTTTATGACTAGAAGAAACCCGTCAAGACCACTATTGTTTGATAATAATTTAGAAGCTATAGTTCGCAGAAACTGAAGAGAAATAAAGCGAAGCCTGCAGTACACAGAACAAGGAAAAAAAGATGAAATCGAATTTACTGAAGAAATGGAAGCAAATCAAAACAATCAGCTACCTCCTGTGGTAGCCGTAGATCTTATGAATCAAAATCCTACCCCTCGTACTATGTATGATTATGCTAAGCCTAATTTAGCTGGTATTGAATCTAGTATTGTTAGTCTGCTATTGCTGCAAATAATTTTGAACTGAAACCTAACACTAGTCAAATGATTCAACAGTTTGTCTAGTTTGGTGGTTTGCAGGATGAGGATCCTAACACACATTTAACTAACTTTTTGGAATTTTGCGACACATTTAAAATTAATGGAACTTTTGATGATGCCATTCACCTTCGGTTATTTCCTTTTTCTTTGAGAAATAAGGCAAATTTGTGGTTAAATTCTCTACCTCGAGGGTCAATCACTACTTGGGAACAAATGACCGAAAAGTTTTTACTTAAATATTTTTCGGTGGCTAAAATGACAAAGTTGAGGAATGATATCTCTTCGTTTGTGCAGATGGATTTAGAGACACTCTACGATGCTTGGGAGAGATACAATGATTTATTGAGAAGGTGCCCTCACCATGGGCTACCTTTATGGTTACAGGTTCAAACTTTCCACAATGGTTTGAACCCTCAACAAGACAGATGATCGATGCAGCTGCCGGTGGAACCATAAATAACAAAACACCTAAGGAGGCTTATGAGTTTATAGAAGAAATGTCACTGAATAATTATCAGTGGCAAGTCATGAGAACAAAGCCACAAAAAGTTGCTGGTGTTTTTAATGTTGACGCAATCACAATGCTGTCAAATCAGGTAGAACTCTTAAATAAAAAGATTGACGATTTAGTTGGTTCTACGCAGGTACAGCCAGTGATGAGGTGTGATTCAAATTGAGGAGGAATGTACAACATAGATTATTCATCCCACGATCCTAGCACAGAAGATGAACAAGCCAACTATATGAGTAATAATTCTAGATCTCAAAATAACCCTTATATAATACTTATAATGCAGGTTGGAGGAACCACCCCAATTTCTCATGGGGGAGGTCAAGAGAATCAAGGTAATCAAAGACCACCACCCCTCCGGGATTTCAGCAACCCCCTTATCGGTAGGAGAAGAAACCGAACCTCGAAGAGATGTTGGAAAAATTTATCTCTGTGTCAGAAACCCATTTTCAAAATACCGAGACGGCACTTAAAAATCAGTAAGCATCAATTCAAGGCCTCAAAACCCAAATAGGTCAGCTTGCTAAGCTGATCTCTGAACGACCACAAGGTGGTTTGCCAAGTAACACAGAAACTAACCCGAGGGAGCAACTCCATGCCATCACTATGCATGACGAAGAAGGGTTAGCTGAACGTAAATCTGAAGAGAGGCAAGGAAATGTGGTAAGTAATGGTAAGATTGAGGTAAGTCATGGTACACAAAAACCAGTAAGTAAGGAGTATAAACCTCGTGTCCCATACCCGAATGCGACAAGAAAAGATCGTACAGACGAACAATTCGGTAAATTCCTTAAACTCTTAAAGAAATTACAAATTAACTTACCGTTTATTGAAGCTCTTTTGCAGATGCCAGATGTAGTTAAATTTTTAAAGGAACTTCTAGCAAACAAATGGAAATTGGATGAGTCATCGCATGTGGAGCTAAATGCAGTTTGCTCAGCAATTTTGCAAAACAAGCTACCTAACAAACTAAAAGATCTAGGGAGTTTTACGATTCCTTGTTTAATTTGTAGCTTAGATGTTAAAAATGCCTTGGCCGATTTAGGGGCTAGCATAAACATAATGCCTTATAAAATGTTTAAACAACTAGGTCTTGGGAAACCCAAACAAACTAGAACGAGCATTCAATTGGCTGATAAAACCATTAGATTTCCTAGGGGCATAATTGAAGATGTACTTGTTAAAATTGATAAATTCATATTCCAAGTGGATTTTGTTATTCTAGACATGGATGAGGATAGCGATGTGCCTTTAATTTTAAGACGCCCTTTTTTAGCAACAGCTAGGACTATCATTGATGTAGGCACAGGTGAACTCACACTTTGTGTAGGCAATGACACGATTACTCTTCAAGCTCGCAATTGTACTAGGACTTTTAATGATAAAAATGATATTAAAAGTTCTTTTAATAAGAGTAATCTCACTGTCCAACCTTCTTTACAGGATACTCTTCACAAAAGTACAATCAAGCCACGTTCGAGTTCATGTGACAACAAGGGAGCAATCCATGAAGAACGAATGTTACAAATCGAGGAACTAGATGAATGGCGACACTATAGCAAGAAAGAACCTAGGATATTCCACATAGAACTAAAGCAAAGCCATGATGTGCATAAGGCTGATCAATTCAAAGTAGGAGATAAGGTGTTATGAGAAAAGGAAGACCCTCGAATTTTAAATTCAAAATTTTATATAGATGACATACCTCCCTTCACGGTAATGAAAACCTTCCTTACAGTACAGTCGAGGTAACACATCCCAAATTCGACACTTTCAAGGTAAATAGTACTCAACTAAAACCTCATTTTGATAAGATTAATAGCAGGAGAGAGGAGTTTCAACTCCTCGAACCACCGTGGCCATGCGAAAAGGAAGTAAGTTGAGCTTAGACTCTAAATAAATGCTTCTCGGAAGGCAACTCAAGCACTAATGTTGTTAATCTCTTTAATTTCAGTTTTTAACTTCTACATCATTAACTGAGTCCTTGAATGTAGGTTTTTTAGAACCACACGGCCAGGCACACGGGAGTGCCTAAGGCCATGGACACACCACAGGTGGAGACACGACCGTGGGACACGGCCATGTGCAAACAGGGCAAAATTTTTCCCAAGACACGAGTTTTGACAAAATGCCACGGCCGTGTGATGTGGTCGTGGGTGATCCTGCTAATTGAACACGGGCGTGTGACACACCCGTGCCTGAGGCCCGTGGTCGAACCTGTTGAACTAGCACGGGCACGTAACCTAATACACGAGCGTAGGCCATAAATCAGGTGTGCCCAAAAATTCTACTCCCGAGCCTCGCACAACCTTGCCCCTTTTTAACTACCCCAACCCTACTTTTTATTTTTTATTTTTCTCTTCTTTTTCTTTTATGTTTTCATTTTTATTTTAAAGACTTATTATTTTATAACTTTATTTATCCTTATGGTTTTTATCAATAATACTTTAATTCTCTCCACAGTTGTGTTTATTTTCTTAAGTAAGCTCAAAATCATGCACTTCGAGTAACTCTTTCTCTAATCCCTCTTTCACTATTCTGAGGATTTCATCTAAAATTCAGGGAGTTTCACTTCTCTCCCTATCTTATGAATTTATGCTTATATTTTCAGTAAATTTATCTTTCTACATTGGGGGCAATGTACATCTTAAGTGTGGGGGGATACATTACAGAAAATCCCTTTTTGCATTGTTCTCAATCTTGGCTTTCACTATTAAAATGAATTTGGATTGATTTATGATTTTTATTGATATGTCTTGAATTAAAACATAGGGAGTTATGCTTTAATTGTTTAAACTTTAAGTCATTAGAGAATCAAGCATGATAAGTTGAGAATTAAAATCTTTCTAGGATGTTTTCCCAAGTTTAGGTATTATCTTGAAGTTTGAAATTCACAGGATTGACATCAAAAGCCATAATTTTTGTGAGATTTTGAGCCTTTAGAGCATATATCCTTTCATGCTCACTTTTATTATTGCTATGAGTGTGTCAATATTGATTTGTTATTCTAGAACTTGCTTCGATTATGCATGTTAAGACCACACTATTGATTTGATATGTCGAGATGATAAAGGCACTTATATTTAACCCACTTACTCCATAAAAGCCTACCTTCATAATTAACCATTAGTAAACCCCATTGAGCTTAACAAACTATTTATTGATGTCCCTCAATATTAACCCATAAACATGTTTTTGATTCTTTGAGAATTTCCCTCACTCGAATTTGATCCCTATTTTTGTCGAGATTTGAGTTGAATAATTATCTAGCTATGTTCTCCCCCTTAATCAGTAAAGTCTAATTAATTCGATTTGTTCTTAAAAAATATTCTATATATTTGCATACAAAGTCAATTCAGTTGTTAATTTATCTTTATCATTTTGCTACTAAGTAATGCTTGAACGTAAACGATGTTATTCATGAAGGAAAATTTAAAATTTTAGGACTATTTATTCAGGAATGTATTACTCAGTATTAGTATTTTTCTAGTCAGGTAATTTTTCAAACCAGTCTCGATTCTAACCTCCTTTTTCAGCTTGTGATCACACCCCTAACCAAAGCCACGTTACAACCCTCTAAAGACTTTTTGATTGATGTATCATCTCAATTTATAGTGGTAGAGATTTGATTTTCATGCAAGCTTATGGTAATAACTCTTCATGTTGACTAATGAGGGCTTAATTTCTGAACCCTAAACACTTTGAGTGAATAGAGTGAACCCATAGTGAGGATGTCAACTCTATGTGATTTTGAATTAAGGATAATTACTTAGATAAAGGGGATACCTATGTTTTCATGCTAAAATACTCAACTTGGATTGTTTGAAACTTTGATGCTCTTTTAGTTGAACTCTCAAGGTATAATTACTTATGGATTATTTCGAAGCATTTTAATAGAAATTGTAAATTGAGAAAAATGAATTTTAATTGTGAGTTGAGGATTTTTGCTTGAGGACAAGCAAATGCTTAAGTGTGGGGGTATTTGATAAACCATAATATATACATATTTTTAACTCAAATTTGGCACAATTATGGATGAATTATCATTGAATTTGTGGAATTTGATGCTCCTAATCCTTTAAATTCATGTTTTATATTTAGGTGAGCATAGGAAAGTGAAAAGAATGAGAAATGGGCCAAAAATGGAGAAAATGGGCTAGAGTGAGAAATCAACACGGCCTGGAGTTCCTCACACAGGTACACCACACGCCTTTGCCTACTTAGCAGAAATTAACACGGCCTGAACCCGAATCACACGGGTGTGCCACACGGGCGTGTCCCTGTTGTGACGAGTCTCAAATTCATGTGAAAAAGGGTACTTAGGGGCTAAGAAAGGTATTCCAGAGTCTATATAAAACCCTAGGAGAGGACTAAAGGACACATAGTGGAGAGCAAGGAATTACTCGAATAAAGCTGATTGATACATCTCGGAAGTAAGGATCTACATCAAGACTGAAGATCTTCTTAAATTTCTCTCAGGAGTTTTGGGTTTTCTTTATGTTTTGTTGTTCTCCTTATTTTGAGATGTTTTCCTTTATTATTATGAACTAAATCCCCTAAATACCTGAGGGGGATGAAACCTAAGACGGATCTTGTTATTGTTATCTGAACTATATGATAAATATTTCAATTTGTTCTTAATTGTGTTTTTAATTCTTGAGTTAATATTTCAAGATATTGATTCAAGTCGAATGTACTTATTCATTGGAGTAAAAGTCCCTATTTAAGAGTAGATCCAATGTAATTAAGTGGAGTTGCTCACAATCCTAAACATAGAACGACGAAAATCTATCAGATTAGAGTCAAATCTAATAAAGGGATCCATAGATCGAGTTAATGCAACACTAGGGGTTTTAATTAGAAAGAGATTTCAATTAATCAACCTAGGGTTAATTGTTCTTAGTCTCTGATCGTGATCTCGAGTGATGATGATAAAGTAGTATAAAATCTGATCGTACCTGGAAACTAACTAATATCACGATAAAAAGGCAAGTGCACCTATCGAATATTAGTATAGTTAGTGGCAAGACCGGAATATCGAATCCAAGGAACTATGAGTACTAGTAATGACTTTGTTCCTATTATCTAGCCTAAAAATAAAAGGGGGTTTTGTTTCTAAATTAACTAATCTAAACTAAACTGAAAAGAAGTGACAATGAGTAAAGAGAGAGATTACTTTTGGGAAAACTGATTGATTAAGGCAATACCTAAGGAAGAATCCACCTAGACATCACTTGTTATCTAACTCTGAACCAGATGATTTCTTTATTTGATTTGATCCGTAGAGATCTCTAAATTATGTTAATACCTCCGTCGAGAATAAGTACAACTAATCCTAGGTTGATTAACTGAAATCTCTTTCTAGTTAAAACCCCTAGTCTTGTATTAACTCGATCTATGGCTCCCCATATTAGATTTGACTCTAATTTGGTAGATTTTTGTCATCCTATGTCTAGGATTGCGATCAACTCCGCTTAATTGTGTTGGATCGACTCCTATGCAAGGACTTTTACTACTCTACATAAGTACATTTGACTTAAATCAATATCCCAGAAATATCAATTTAAGAGTTAAAAACACAATTAAAAACAAATCAAATATTTATCACACAGCTCAGATAACAATAACAAGATCTGTCTTGGGTTTCATCCCCCTTAGATATTTGGGGTTTTAGTTCATAATTATAAAAGAAAACATCTCAGAAGAAATATAAAACAAAACATAAGAAAACCCAAAACTCATGAAAGGATTGAAGGGAGATCCTCTGTCTTGATGTAGATCCTGGCTTCTGAGATGGATCAGTCGGCTTCCCTTTGAGTAATTTCCTGCCTTTAACTCCCCATCTTAACGGGAGTAAAGCACCCTTGGCGGGAATAAAAGCACACCTTTGTAGTTGCCTCTTAGGTTCTTTATATAGAGTTTTGGAATGCCTTTCTTAGTCTCTAAGTAGCCTTTTTCGAGTGAAATTAAACTTCCTCATGAGAGGGACAAGCTCGTGTGCCATGCTCGTGTGGATCGACTACCAGGCAGTGCTCGAGCCTTTTAAAGTGGCACAGCCGTGCGACACAGCCGTGTGGTGAACCTCCAGGTCGTGTTGTTTTCATTCTTTGGCCTATTTTCTCTATTTTCGACCCGTTCCTTGCTCTTTTCTCTTCTTTATGTTCACCTAAGTATAAAACATGAAATAAAAGGGTTAAGATCACCAAATTCCACAAATTCAATGATAATTCATCCAGAAATTAGGTTAAGCATGAGGTAAAAATATGTATAATTTACAGTTTATCAAATACCCCCACACTTAAGCCTTTACTTATCCTCAAGCAAAATCTCAACTCACAATTAAAAATCATTCTTCAACTTATAATCCTTATCAATAATGTTTCAAACTAATCCACAAGTAATCATACAATGAAAATTCAACCAGAAGAACATTAAAGTCTCAAACTCTCTAAGTTGAGAATTTTATCACAGAAACATAGGTTTTCTCCCTTCTCCTAAGTAATTACCTTTCAATTCAAAATCAACAAGAGTTGACATCCTCACTAAAGATTCACTCTATCCACTCAAAGTGTTTAGGGTTCAAAAATTAAGCACTCTTTAGTCAACCTAAACCATAGGTTTGCAGGAAAATCAAATCTCCACCACTATAGATTGATATGACACATCGATCAAAAGGTCTTTCAATAGTTGTAATGGGACTTTGGTTAGGGGTGTTGTCACAAGCTGAAAAATTTGGTTAGAATCGAGATTGAATTTAAAAAATCATCTAGCTAAAAAAATCTCTATCACTGGAACATATCCCTAGGGCTAAGCTCTTCTTTTGGATAACATCGTTAAATATTCAGAAGCTTACAAAGGAAATATGCAAAAAATATTATAACTAAATTAAATATACACATTTTTTTAAGAACAAACCAAATACACTAAATTGAAAATTTACGAACTTTACAAACTAAAAAAGAGAACAAAGCTAGATAATAATTCAACTCAAATCTCGACAAAAATAAGGATCAAAATAATTGAAGGTAATTCAACAAAAAATGGGTTATAGGTTAATATTGAGGGTAAGTGAAATAATAGGTTTTTAGGCTCAATGGGGTTCACTAGGGGTTAATTTATGGAGGTAGGCTTTTATGGAGTAAGTGGGTTAGATCCTAGGTGCCTTTATCATTTTGGTATATCAAATCAATGATGTGGTCTCGACATGTATAATCAAAACAAGTTCTAGAATAACAAATCAGTATTGACTCACTCAAAGCAACAATAAAAGTGAGCACAAAAGGATGTATGCTTAAAAGGCTCAAAAATCTCACCAAAATTATGGCTTTTGATGTCAATCTTGCGAATTTCAAATCTCAAGATAACACTTAAAATTGGGGAAAACAACCTAGAAAATTTAAATTCTCCAAAATTTCAACTTATCATGCTTGATTCCCTAATGTCTTAAAGTTTGAATAATCAAAGCATAAGTACCTAATAGGAGATTGAGACTAATGCAGAGAGTGAAAATGAGAATTCGAAATTTGAGAACAATGCAACAAGTTAGTGGTAAAATTTTCAGGGGTTTTAAAGATAATACAAAGAATGAAAGTGAGTTTCCCCCCACACTTAAGATGTACATTGCCCTCAATGTACAAAGAAACTTTAGTAGCAATAGAAGCATAAGATCATAAGATAAGGAGAGAAGTGAAACTCTTTGAATTTTGGATGAATTTGTAGAGACGGATATTGGAATTGTAAGAGCCGGTAGTTGTGGCAGGGTTTTCCCATTACAGATGAATTTGAGCTGTAAAGCTCCTTTAAAACTACGATAGCATAAATAAGTGTTTAGGGATTTAAGTTAAGCATAATTTTCTCGTTAGGGAATAACCGATATGAAAATAAAATTGAAATCTAAACTAAAATATTCAATAAACATAAAGATCGAAATAAAGATGAAGAAAAATCTAAGAATTCTAAAGAGACATAAAGTTTAAGAGAAGGTAAAAATAAAGATCAAGAAAGCAAATAAAAAAGAAAATAAGAGGAATAGAAAGTTCTAATCCTCAGATGGTCTGCGAGGTGGTGATGGTGGTGCGAGGTGAATATGCTAACAAATCTGAGCTAAGGTTGCATCAATGTGATCGAGTCACTGAAAACATTGTTGCTGGGATTGAGCAAACTACTCAGAAGTCACATAGCCTAAAGTTGCCACATGAATTGAGCGGCGAGTGGGTGGTGGCTCAGTAGGTGCCTCCTCCTGTGGTGGGACATCATCAGTAATGTCCTCGGGACCCTCCTATTCGGCACCTTGGAATAGGCGGTATTACGGAGGATCGGTTCCACGTCGGCACTGAATCATCCTCATATGCAACATAGTTTAGATGCCCTGTAGGGACATCTAGCCAACGAGGGTGTAAAAGGATGTTTGGGCCGAGGTGTTAAGTAAGTCGAAGTAGCGGGCCAATCGCGTAATGTATGGGCCCATTGAGATTACACTACTATGGTGTCGCTCCGTCTGGTGCTGGATGGCATGGGCGATGAAGTAGGCGAGATCGATCACATGCTTGTGTGACTTGCTCCATAAGAAATAGGTGTCGTGTGTGTTGATGACGCCGGTGCTCTCACGTCTGCCCATCAATGTATGTGCGAGTATGGCATGAAGATACCTCAGAGATGGGGCAAGAGCTATTGTCTTGGAGCTACTGGAGTCGTATGTGGCTGAGACTGGGACCAGGGCTTGCCAACACTTTGAAGGTGAGAAGTGCATGTGTCGATGGAGCTCAGAAAGGTCCTCCTCTTCTAAAAACTGCTCAGTGTACAGGCCGAGTGCTGTACCGAACTCTGGTACACTGAGTTGTCACACAAGGCCTCCTAAACGAAATTGGATCGTCCTTGGATCGTCGTTTGGTTCATCACTGTCTAGAGATGGAATGTGGAGCAGAACTCGAGGGTGAACTCGAGGTATGTGGGCTCCACTATTTGGAAAAACTGGTCCCATGGGTCTGTTGTCAACAAAGCCCGAATCTCATCTTTTAGTTGGACCTGCTCTAGTGCGGCCTAATCAATGCATCTCCCTACTCTGAGGGGTCTCGCTCGTAGTATTTGAAACAGTTCCTCTTGGGAGTTCTGCGAGAATTGGAGAAATGGGTGTCGAATTTCAGCAGAGGGTCTAGAGGAGGAACCGTAGTGCCTTTTGCACTTTTTAGAGGTGACAGCAGCTTTCTTCCCTCTCAAAGATGACATGACTCCTAAAAAAAATGAATAAATTAGTCTCAAGAAAAAGAATAATTAAGGAGAGTTCATAAATTTTTAAACAAAATGATAAGTTAATGCTAATTAGAACTTACTAAACGAGGGCCAATTTTTCTAATCTAAATACCATATTCGATTCATCCTAACCTAGAGTTTCTAGCAAGAAAGCAAAGGCTTGTTCTAGTGGGTTTTTATAATCAATGTATGCTCAAAGCCTATTGCATGAGATAGGTTAAAATGGCATCCAAGGAATGATTCAAAGTGGCATAATGAAGTTTCTAGATTAATCATGCTAAATGAATGAGATTCCTATCAATAACAATGTAAAAAACCTAAAAGAATGAACTCATGAATAGATAAATAGTCAAAAGCATTAAAAATTGTAAGAAAAGTGAGAAAGGAGAACCGAATGGGTGGTTATGGGGGCGGAGCACAGTCGTGGTGAGGGTTGTACGGGCGTGGTGATGTGGCTGAGGCCAGCGGCGGCGCTAGGTAGGGTTGGTATGAATGGTGGTGGGAGAGTTTTTAGGGGTTTCGATGAAGAAGAAGATGAATAGTGGGGGTCTTATATAGGATTTAGGGTCACACAGGCATGGCACACGCCCGTGTGACTCGGGGTTAGCCTGTGTCGTTCAAAAATTGGGGATTTTGGCGCACCTGAGTTATGACACACGCCCGTGTTCCTGGGGCGTGTTGGGGCACACGGTCGTGTCGCACGGCCGTGTCCTTTAATGTTCGCTTCTCCCACGGCCGTGTAGGGTGTCACACTCCCGTGTATGAAATGGTAGGTTCGACTACGGTCTTGAGGTACGGGCGTGTCGCACACCCGTGTTGAATTAACAGGTTTGGCCACGGCCACATCGCACGGCTGTGGCAAGTTATCGAAGCCCGTGTGCTAGGGAGATCTTACCCTGCTTATACACGGCCATATCGCACGACTGTGCCTTTGCTCATGGTGTCCACATGATCTTAGGCACGCCCATGGGCATGGCCCTGTGGCTCGAAAAACCTACATTCAAATGGGTTAGTTGATGTATTAGATAGCCTAAATAAAAGAATTTACTATGTCAGTGCTCGGGTTGCCTCCCGAGAAGCACTTGTTTATAGTCTAAGCTCGACTTTTCTTAAGCTTGTTCGGTCATGGTGGTTTGAAGAGTTGAAACTTTTCTATCCAGCTTTCAATTTCATCAACAACATAAGATTTGAGTCGAGTATGATTTACCTTGAAAGTGCTGAGTGACTCATGTTTCATCTCGACTGTACCATAGGGGAAAATTTTCATTACCGTGAAGTAAGGTGTGCCACTTGTATGTTTTTTTGAATTCAAGATTCAAGGATCATCTTCCCCTAAAATTACCTTATCCCCTACCTTGATTTGATTTGTTTTTACCTGAGGGTCGTGTGGCATATTTTGGGCTTTTCTTGATAGTTCAACCACTCATCTAATTCCTCAATCTGAAGCATTCGTTTTTCATGTACGTCTACCTCGGATGGACTTGTCAGTGGTTGGGTCACCTTTATGTGGAGTGTATTCTGCACAGAAGGTTAGGTGGTGAGATCAGTCCTTTTACAAGGAGTCGTCACTATATTCTTATCATCAATAGTCTTAATCAAGTTTCAAGCTTGTAAAGTAACATTGTCATCACCTACACGTAGTGTAAGCTCGCCTGTTCTTACATCAATTATGGTTCTGGCAGTTGCTAAAAAGGGTCGCCCTAGAATTAAGGGTACATTGCTATCCTCATCAATGTCTAGCACAACAAAGTCGACTGGGAATATAAATTTATCAATTTTGATAAGCACATCCTCAATTATGCCCTTTGGAAATCTAATAGTTTTATCATCCAATTAAATGCTCATCTTAGTTTGTTTAGGTTTCCCTAGACCTAGTTGTTTAAACAATTTATAAGGCTTTACATTAATACTAGCCTCTAAATCAGCTAAAGCATTTCTGACATCTAAGCTACTAAGTAAACGAGGAATTGTAAAACTCCCTAGATCTTTCAGTTTGTTGGGTAGCTTATTCTGTAAAATAGCTGAGCACACTGCATTTAGTTCTATATGAGATGCCTCATGTAGCTTTCGTTTATTCGTCAGTTGCTCTTTTAAGAATTTCATGGCATTTGGCATCTGCGACAGAGCTTCAATAAAAGATAAATTAATATGTAATTTCTTTAAAAGTTTTAGGAATTTACCGAATTGTTCATCTGTGCAGTCTTTCCTTAGCGCATTTGGGTATAGGATATGAGGCTTATATTGTTTGACACTTGCTTCTTTGGAACTTACCTCATCTTTACTTTTACTTACCACAGTCTTCTTACATGGCTCTGGGTTGGTTTTGGCTAACCTTCCTCATCTATTGTATCCACGACATTAAGTTGTTCCTTAGGGTTGTTCTTAGTGTTGCTTGGTAACCCACCTTGTGGTCTTTCAGAAATTAGCTTAGCGAGCTGGCCTATTTGAGTTTCGAGTCATTGGATGGATGCTTGCTGGTTCTTCAGTGTTGTTTCGGTGTTATAGAAACGGGTTTCTAACACGACAATAAATTTTGTGAGCATCTCTTCAAGGTTCGGCTTTTTCTCTTATTAGAACGATGGTTGTTGAAATCCCAAAAGGGGCGGTTGCCTTTGATTTGCTTATCCTCCCCATGAGAAATTGGGACGATTTCTCCAACATGCATTGCAGGTGTTACTATAAGGGTTATTTTAAGATCTAGAATTATTACCCATATAGTTGGCTTGCTCGTTTTCCTTGCCATGTCCATAGGAGGAGTAATCAGGATTGTACAAGTTTCCTTGAATTGAATCACACTGCATCACTAGGTGTACCTGTTTAGAACCAACAAAATTATCAATCTTTTTATTTAAAAGTTCTACCTGATTAGAAAGCATCGTGACTGCATCAATATTAAAAACTCCTACAGCTTTCTGTGGCTTTGTTCTCATGACTTGCCACTGATAATTATTCAATGACATCTCTTCTATAAACTCATAAGCTACTTCTGGTGTTTTATTGTTGATTGTTCCACCGATGGCTGCGTCAATCATTTGTCTTGTTGAAGGATTCAACCCGTTGTGAAAAGTTTGAACTTGTAACCACAGCGGTAACCCACGGTGAGGGCACCTTCTCAGTAAGTCTTTGTATCTTTCCCATGCATCATAAAGTGTCTCTAAATCCATCTGTACAAAAGAAGAGATATCATTCCGTAATTTAGCCGTTTTAGCTGGCGGAAAATATTTAACCAAAAATTTTTCTGTCATTTGTTCCCATGTAGTGATAGACCCTTGTGGTAGAGAGTTCAACCATTGTTTGGCTTTATTTCTCAAGGAAAATGGGAATAGCCGAAGACAAATGGCATAATCAGAAATGCCATTTATTTTGAATGTGTCGCATAATTCCAAAAAGTTAGCTAAATGCGAATTATGATCCTCATCCTGTAGACCATCAAACTGAACAAACTGCTGTATCATCTGAATAGTGTTAGGTTTTAGTTCAAAATTATTTGCAGTAATAGTAGGCCTAACAATGCTAGATTCAGTACCGGCTAAATTAGGTTTAGCATAATCATACATAGTACGCGGAGCAGGATTTTGCTCGACAGGATTTGCGGCTACTACAGGGGGTAGCTGGTTATCCTGGTTTGCCTCCATCTCTTGAATAGGTTCAGGCTCTTCTTCTTGTCCTTGTTCTGGATACTGTAGACTTTTTCTTATCTCTCGGTGATTTCTGTGAACTGTAGCTTCTAAATCGTCATAAAAAGCAGTGGTCCTCTTGGGTTTCTTCTAGTCATAAACTAGAGATACATAAAAGGAAAGAAACTTTCAGTGAATAAAAATAAAAATAAAGGCTAGAAATAAATAAAAGTAGTAATGGCTAAAGTAATAGAAATCGAGTGTTCCTAATATCTTAATTCCCCGGCAGTGGTGCCAAACACTTGATCGTGATCTCGAGTGATGATGATAAAGTAGTATAAAATCTGATCGTACCTGGAAACTAACTAATATCACGATAAAAAGGCAAGTGCACCTATCGAATATTAGTATAGTCAGTGGCAAGACCGGAATATCGAATCCAAGGAACTATGAGTACTAGTAATGACTTTGTTCCTTTTATCTAGCCTAAAAATAAAAGGGGGTTTTGTTTCTAAATTAACTAATCTAAACTAAACTGAAAAGAAACGACAATGAGTAAAGAGAGAGATTACTTTTGGGAAAACTGATTGATTAAGGCAATACCTAAGGAAAAATCCACCTAGACATCACTTGTTATCTAACTCTGAACCAGATGATTTCTTTATTTGATTTGATCCGTAGAGATTTCTAAATTATGTTAATACCTCCGTCGAGGATAAGTACAACTAATCCTAGGTTGATTAACTGAAATCTCTTTCTAGTTAAAACCCCTAGTCTTGCATTAACTCGATCTATAGCTCCCCATATTAGATTTGACTCTAATTTGGTAGATTTTCGTCGTCCTATGTCTAGGATTGCGATCAACTCCGCTTAATTGTGTTGGATCGACTCCTATGCAGGGACTTTTGCTACTCTACATAAGTACATTTGACTTAAATCAATATCCCAGAAATATCAATTTAAGAGTTAAAAACACAATTAAGAACAAATCAAATATTTATCACACAGCTCAGATAACAATAACAAGATCTGTCTTAGGTTTCATCCTCCTTAGATATTTGGGGTTTTAGTTCATAATTATAAAAGAACATCTCAGAAGAAATAAAATAACAAAACATAAGAAAACCCAAAACTCTTGAAAGAATTGAAGGGAGATCCTCTGTCTTGATGTAGATCCTGGATTCTGAGATGGATCGATCGGCTTCCCTTCGAGTAATTTCCTGCCTTTAACTCCCCCTCTTAATGAGAGTAAAGCACCCTTGGCGGGAATAAAAGCACACCCTTGTAGTTGCCTCCTAGGGTCTTTATATAAATTTTTGGAATGTCTTTCTTAGCCCCTAAGTAGCCTTTTCTGAGTGAAATTAAACTTCCTCACGACAGGGACACGCCCGTGTGCCACACCCGTGGCCGTGCTCGAGCTTATTAAAGCGGCACGGCCATGCGACACGGCCGTGTGGCGAACCTCTAGGCCTTGTTGTTTTCATTCTTTGGCCTCCGTTTTCAGCCCGTTCCTTGCTCTTTTCTCTTCCTTATGTTCACCTAAGTATAAAACATGAAACAAAATGGGTTAAGAGCACCAAATACCACAAATTCAATGATAATTCATCCAAAAATTAGGCTAAGCATGAGGTAAAAATATGTATAATTTACGGTTTATCAGTCTCGACGAAGATATTAACATAATTTAGGGATCTCTATAAATCAAGTCGAATGAATAAATTGTCTACTTTAGAGTTAAATAACAAGTGAAGTCTAGGTGGATTCTTCCGTGGGTATTGCTCTAATCAATTAGTTCTCTCAAAGTATTTTTCCTCAATTTATTCTTTGTCGCGTCTTTAGTTTAGTTAGATTTTAGATTAAAAACAACTTCCCTTTATTTTTAGGCTAGATAATAGGGAGAAAGTTATTACTAGTACTTTTAGTTACTTTGGGTTCGACATTCCGATCTTGCCACTAAACTATACTACTGTTCGATAGGTGCGCTTGCCTTATTCGAGGTAATAGTTAGTTTCTGGGTACGATCATAAAAATTTAAAACTTATTACGACATACACCATTTAACCACATATCTTTTCTAGCAACTTGATTGCGATTATGGTGGCTTGACCACATATATATGTTCTGATAGTTTATATGTGATTCTGGTGGCATTTTCCACATTTATCTGTTAGTGTGTTTCGGATGGATGAGTTCTGGGGAACTCTTTTTTATGTGTAGCTAATCTACCGTAATTTGGTGTAGCAAATTAAACTAGTTTCCGCACTTTAGGAGCTTGAAAATGAGTATTTTAGTTAAGTTTTAAGTGTGTTTTCACAATTTTTGTTAAATTCAATAAAGTGTGTAATTTGAGTCTTTTATTGACCTTAGGGGCCGAATGAGGCCTAAGGGTGAGTTAATATAAATAGAAGGCGTGCTAACTCGATATTGGTCATTGTGTTGGAGCACGGAGCATTGAATGTCACAACAAAGAGAGCAGAATAGAATAATTCTAAGACTGTCTTCAGTGTTGCGACACAGCCTGAGTTTGTCATGACACACCTCTAAAGACACATTGAAGAAAAAGCATACTGCCTTCGATGTCGTGACATAGGACCTAGTGTATCACGACATCACCTCTGTATAGGAAATAATTACGAGCCAAGGGCATTTTGGTTTACACAATCAAATGTTAAGCATGAGGACGACAATTGACCTAGGGTTAAGGATGACAACCACCCTAAAGTCTATAAATAGGCTCATTTAACACAGGTGATGGACACCTTTTCTTATTGTATAATTATCTCTTTAGATCTACTTTTTGGTTTGTCTTTTTCTCTTTAGGTTTAGATTTTATTTTCAGTTCTTATTATTTGGTTTTGCGGAAAGAGCTAAATTGTGAAATGCAATCAAACTCTATGAGGATTTTATGTTTACATTCTAATACAAATTAGGTTTATTGTAAACTATTTTCTCTTAAATTGTTCTTCATGTTTATTCTTTTTATCAAGTTTATATTGTTTATTAGACCCATGAGGAACTAATCCTCTAGTGGGGATTACCGAGTAGAGGTATGATAGATTAACTATTTTGTAGGGGTTTCTTAGCGAATCAGCTATTCAGGAAAGGAAGAACCTAAACTCTAGGCTTGGCAACCATAGAAAGTCATTAAGGTGGGAATTAACCCAAATTTGGTATGGCTTATCTGTGAACACCTTAACCCTAAATCGATCTAGGCTGTGAGGTCTAGAGGTAAATAGTTCTTGTTGACTCATTATTCTAGTCAAAGATCGAAAGATCCTACTGGGATATCGACTAGTTGATTGAAGAAGAAAACTTGAAGTGATAATTGATTATGATTATCGAAGCGAGCTAATCACCCATGACCAAATTTGATTTATTTTACTATTTTATTTCTCGTGTTTTATTTATTTATTTACTTTCATTTATTACTGTTATTAGTATAGATCACCAAAATATTTCCTTTTGACCTTCGTAATATAATCCAATGAAAGCACTAGTTAGATTTATTCATGTCTAGAATAGAATTAATTTAGTGCTCACCTCCATTAGGCATGATCCTCGGAGTACTTACCTACTCTATTGTAACTATATTACAACCTGACCTATATACTTGCGGATATCACTCTTCATATCTTTTCTGCAGGATTTCTACTATGAATGTTGGTACATCTGGAGGCAGTCAAGTTGTTGGCACCGTTTCCAATGAGGCAACGTCACTTTATTGATTTTAATATTAATAGAATAACTAGGAAATTTATGCATTATAGATACGAAACTTAAATCCTAAGTTACTAACATTCATTTATTTCTTTTTAGCTTCAAAATCCAGGAAGTATGATGCAAACAATAGGGACATTTTTTATACAGATTGGTTACGATTTAGTATTTCTCGTCCCATTATTTATAATTCACATTTTGAGCTAAATCCTTCTTTCCTAATATGGATTTCTAACAATGTCACATTTAATAATCTTAAGACAGAGGATCCTATAGTCTTTCTATAACAATTTGAATATATTTGCAGCACTGTCGCTTACGTAGAAGTACCACCAGACACTATCAAATTATTACTAATCTCATTTGTGTTGAATGGAAAAGATAAAGCTTGGTTAGATGCACTCTCACCCGATACTATTACCACCTGGGTTGATTTTGTGCAGTTATTTCTTTGTCGTGTCCTTCCTATGACTTAGGTACTTGGTATTTATGATAAATCATTTCAATTCAAATAATATATTACTGAACATTAAGACAAGCTTGGGAAAGATTTAAAACCACTATCATATCAGTTTGGGTGGAGGCTTACATTTTTCGATTCAAATTCAACATTCCTATGACAAATTGAATAGTCAGAATAGGCGCAAGTTTGACATCATGGCTAGAGGGAGCATCTGGAAGAAAACTGGGAAGAATGTAATGGAAATATGAGAAAGATTCACTGAAAATGAGTTTTCCTTGGGAATACATCAAGACTTAAAGGTAGGGGAATTGGTAGAAAGCAAAATAGAGGAGTAAAAATACAATAACTTGGTATAGAAAATTTGGCTGATCATGAATATGAATCAGTAGAAGAAAAATGGGATGATATTGAACAGGAAAATGCTTAGACAACTATTCAGCTAGATTGGTGCCGTCAAAGTAAGGGACAATCAAAACAAATTTTTGTAAGCACAACAAAAATGACACCATCCATGAGCAAACCTCTTAAGTTAGAACTAAAACCTTTACTAGAACAATTAAAATACGGATATTTGGGGAAGCAAAATACACTACAAGTAATTATAGCTACCGGGCTAAGTTCAAAACAAGAAGAGGTTTTATTAAATGTTTTAAAAACACACAAAAATGTCATAGGATGGACAACTGCTGATATTAAGGGAATCAATCCTGTGCTATGTCAACATAAAATTAGATTAGAAGAGGGAAAAAAAATAAGTAGTGGATGCACAACGCCAACTTAATCCAACTATGAAGGAAGTGGTAAAAAAGAATTACTTAAATGGTTAGATACAAGTATCGTTTATGCTATTTCTGAGAATAAATAGGTTAGTCTTATGCAGTGTGTTTTAAAAAAAGGTGGCCTGACAGTGGTTGAAAATGATAAAAACGATTTAATTTCAATAAGAATAGTTACTGGTTGGAGAGTATGCATTGATTATCGAAATTAAATGATGCAACAAAAAAAAAAGATCATTTTCTACTTCCTTTTATGGATCAAATATTTGATTGGTTGGCAAAGAAGGATTATTATTGTTTCCATGACAGATACTTAGGATACCATCAAATCCTAACACATCTAGATAACTAAGAAAAAACTACCTTCACATGTCCTTTTGGTACCTATGCTTTCAGACGAATACCATTCAAGCTTTGCAACGCTTTAGCAACCTTTATAAAATGTATGATTGTTATTTTCACTGACATGTTAGAGGAAGGCTTGGACGTGTTTATGGACGATTTCTTGGTATATGGAGATTAATTTCAAGAATGTTTGGACAACTTTGAAAAAGTCATGCAAAGATACGAAGAAATCAATTTAGTAATGAACTGGGAAAAATGTCATTTCATGGTTAATGAGGGATTAGTTTTAGGGCATCAAATATCAAGAAAAGACCTAGAAATTGAAAAAGCTAAGATTGAGGTTATTAAGAAACTTCTGAATCCTACAACAGTTTAAGGAGTTAGAAATATTCTGGGTCATGCTGGGTTCTACAGGCGACTTATAAAAGATTTCGCTTATATCTCTAAGTTGCTGAATCAAGTATCGTAGAAAGAGACACCATTTGTATTTGACCAAGAATGCATCAAAGCTTTTGAGGTAATAAAAGAAAAACTTATTTCTACTATTATAATTATTACTCCTAACTAGTTAGAACCTTTTATTATAATGTGCAATGCTAGTGATTATGTTGTAGGGGCAGTGTTGGGACAAAAAAGAAATAACCTATTCGGAGTAATTCATTATGCAAGTAAGACACTCAATACAACACAATGCAATTACACTACAACTGAAAAGGAAATGCTTGTTGTTGTGTTAGCTCGTGAAACATTCCGTCCATATTTGATGGCAAACAGAGCTTTGTCTACACTAATCATTCAATACTGAAATATGTCATGAAGAAAAAGGGGACAAAATCTAGATTAATGAGAAGGGTATTACTGCTTCAAGAGTTCAATTTATGAATAATGGATAGGAAAGGAACAAAAAATCAAATTGTAGACCATTTATCTAGAATAGAGAATGACTCGAAACAACTGGATTCTAAATAAATAAAAGAGACTTTTTTTTACGAGCAGTTGTTCAAAGTAGAAATCCACAAAACAAGGTTTAGAAACAATGGCACTTTGTGGTATGCTGATTATGTAAACTATATTGCTAAAGGCATCTTTCCACCCCAATTATCAGGACAATAAAAGAAAAGGATCATGCATGAAGAGAAAATTTATATCTAGGAAGATCCGTATGTTTTCCAGCAGTTTGCAAATCAATTGGTAAGAAGATGTGTAGTAGAGGAGGAAGTAGCTAATATTCTACAAGGATGTCACACATCCCCATGTGGGGGGACATTTTGGCGAAAAAAGAACAACCCAAAAAGTACTCCAATCAGAATTTTATTGGCCAACCATAAACAAGGATGAATATGAATTTGTATAAGGATGTGACAGATGTTAGAATCGGGAGTATATAAAAAAGTGACGAAATGCCACAAACAGGGATACTCGAGGTAGAGGTATTCAATGTTTGGGGATTGACTTCATGAGGCCATTCCCAAGTTCTTTCGAGAACCAGTACATTCTATTAGGTATTGGTTATGTCTCAAAATGGGTTGAGGCTGTGGCCTTACCTACCAATGACACCAAATCTGTAGTTAATTTTTTGAGAAAAAAATATTTTTTCCAGATTTGGAACATGCATGCATTGATAAGTGACAAATGATCCCATTTTTGCAGTAAATAATTCGAGACCACTTTGGCAAAATACAATGTAAGACATTAAATGACAACAGCATACTACCCCCGAGCTAATGGTCAAGTAAAGGTATCGAACCGAGAAATTGTAAACTCTAATTTATATAGGGTTTTTATGATTGTTTTTGGTACCTTTTAACTTAAAAATAATATAAATCGTGAGTATTTGATCACTAATAGAATGAATTTTGTTTATATTTTAATAATGAGCATCATTTAATGAAGAAAGTAATTTTATGTTATTTTATATTAAATTTATGCACAATTTAATTGTTTTTGGCTACTTATTTATCTTGACACTATTTAATACAATTGGACCAAGAAAATTATGCATGATTTATTCATAAAATTAAGTTACATGGACATGCCTAAATTCACTTTACATGGACAAAAAACACATGTAAAATGGGTCATGAAGAGGTTGTTTTTTATTCAATCGAAAATGGATCAACTGATGGACAAGTCTGGTAAGCAATTGGGCCACCAAACCATCCAAACAAGGGAGAACAAGCCCAAATTTGAAAAATGCATTTGGACGACTTACAAGTTCATTTTTGGGAGATTTATTAGAGGTCCCTACACTTGCAAACAAATTAGTAACTGACCCACCAAATTTGGCCATGAAACCGTCCGCCCCTAACAACTCCCTCTTCCACAATATGTGGCTGGCCAAGCCAAGGAGTAAATATGGGGGGGATTTTTCACACTATTTTTAGTAAACTCATCCCCCAACTTTCACTATATATACCCACCTCCATTCCCCATTTTAGATCATCCCTCATCCCTCACTTAACATTCATCCTTCATTTTCTCTCTCATTCACTATTTTCCCTTTCATTTAGTTAGCAATTCCTTGAGAAATTGGCAAAAAAAAGAAAGATTGTTCCAATTACAAGAATTGGAAGAATTTTAATTTATAGCTTATGAGAACACCAAGATGTACAAGGAAAGGAGTAGACTCTGGCATGATGCAAAGATCTGAAAACAAGAATTCTTACCTAGGCAAAAAATTCTATTGTTCAAATTAAGGTTAAAATTATTTCTTGGCAAACTTAAATCAAGATGGATAGGTCTGTATACTATAAACGAAGAAATACCTCATGGAGCAATATAACTCATCAAAAAAGGGGGACAATATTTTCTTTTAACTGGACAACGTGTAAAAAATTAGTTTAGAGGAATGATGAATACAGTTGTCGACACACAGTTCTTGCAATGCAAAACTACTTGAAATTCAAGGGGGATTGAAGGGATGTGTAACAACCTGTTTTTTAATGGTTTTGGGACCACACATTTCTGATGTGTCAACTCGTAAATATTATTTTTAGAATATTGATGGAGTTGTTAGAGTCGTATTAAAATGTGGTTAAGAAATTTTAACGTTTAGATAGTTAATTAAAAAAAAAGGACCAAATTCTAAAAGGTGCAAAATTTAATAATTATTACATTTAGATGATTTAATAGCATCATAAGAGGGAGGAACTAAAACCCTAGTTAACAATGTTGGAAGGCAATGGAAGTAAAAATAGTAAAATAACACATGTTTTAATGGCAAAATGGTAATGAACCTAAAAATTAAAACAAATTAATTAGAAAAAGACACCATCTTCTTCATCTATTTTGATGGTTGGCCGAACATACCATAGGAGAAAAGCTTAACATTCGACTGGTTTGAGCCTTGCATGGGTATGTTTTGAGGCCTATTTTTGATGAATTTTTATGTTTTTGAGATCGTTGCAACTACGTCCAGCTAGTTTGTACCTTCTTTTTTGAATCTATTAAAAATTTTGGAAGTTACCATTGATGAATTTTGGTTGTTTTTGATGATTATTATATGTTTGAAGCTTTGGTTATGATTTTTGATGGTTTTATAAAGTAATTTTAATTAGTTTTTGATTTAAGGATTTAATTGTTAAAATGTCAAAGTTTCAAAAATTAAAGGTGAATATGAGGTCTTGCATGGACTATTTAGAAGCATTAGATATTTGGTAGGTTTATTTGAGAAAAATGGTTAATTTGATGAATTTCGGGTTAAGGGACTAAATTGCAAAAGTTGTGAAAGTTAGGGGTGATTGTGTAAATTTAGAAAATAAAAGGGTATAAAATGTAAAGTGAATTGGAAGGTGAAAGGTAAGCTAATAATTGAGAAATCTTATATTTTAGATCAAGACCCTATTGATATACGTTGAAAAGGAAAAATTACGGATTAGTCTTTAAACTTCCGCAACTATTATAATTCAGTCTAGGTAAGTTCGTATGGTTTATTATTTAACATCTATACAAAAATTTTGATGATATAATATGATATAACAAATATATTTGATTATAAATGATGAAAAGTTGTTGAAATTCAATACTTGGATCGGATTAAGCATGGGATAGAGTAAAATTGAGATATGGTGTGTTACGGGGGATAGGAGTGGAGATTGTGGTGGAATGATGTATATACATGTTTCGTAAGTAGAATGGGGTTCAGCATTTGTTGTGAACTCTCGTGTTATACTCTTTTTTTTTGTATGTTTTCGGTTGGACTAACTCTTCGGAGCCATTAGTGTGTTATCAAATGGACTGGCTCGTATAAGCATCTGGTGTGTTTTGGATGGATTAGCTTTTATGAGCATTTGGTGTGTTTTAGTTGGAATATCGATGTACTCATATCCGTAAGTTGTTCATCAGATTGTAAATCTCTGTAATGTAACTTGTTAATGATTTTGATGGTTATGTCGTGTATATAAACTTTGAATTGAATTTTGCAATTCACTTGGTTGAGTTGTAGATGACAGGGAACATATATGGTTGTATTATTATTCAATGATTTGTTTTACTTACTTCAGTAAGATTTATCGTTTTAGTACGTCGAATTTACTAAGCTTCAATAAGCTTACTTGTGTTATTTTTTGTTCTTGTAGATACTTTAAAGGTTAGACTGCCGGATTGGCACTCAAGTCACACTATCTACTCATTTTTTATAGTTTTTGGAACGTTCATTTTGGATTATGGCATGTAATAGGCTTGTATGTCATTACTATTGTTTTGATATGTAAAATGTTAAAGTAATGCAAGTAGTTAACCTAATTTGATAAATGAACTAAGGCAAATGTGTTAGTGCAAATATATGGTGTGTATTATTAGAATGTTGTGATTAACGTGCCTATGTTAAGCATATAAGTTGAATGTTTGATGGTGTGATTTAGCATACTCTGAATAATACTTATTTTTTTGTAAAATTGTATACACTTGTGGTATCAATGAGGATACATTGGTTAGACACTTAGGATAGTTGATTTAGCATGTTTTTTTAGCTTGCTTAATGCCACTCTGAATAGGTCTTTTGGCTAGTAAATGGATTACTTAGAGTCCAAGTAAGGTTGAAATGGTAAACTTGTTGTTTAAGGTTCATTTTGGGTCTAACGGCCTAAGACATGGGCGTGTGACTCAGCCGTGTGAGACACAAGGCCTGGCAACACAGCCGTGTGTCATTTGATAAGTTCTTTAGGGTGTAAGTCAGTGAGTTACACGGGCTAACACATAGCCTGACACACAGGTGCAAGGGGCAACTCAGAGAGTTACACAGCCTGGCAAGCAGACTTGTAACAAGACCATGTGACCCTACTCAGAGGGTTACACAAGTAAGGACACGGGCTAGGACACGGTCGTGTGTCCCTAGTTTGATTGTTACACGGCCTAAGACATGGGCATGTGACTCAGCCGTGTAAGGCACACGACCTTGCCACACTGCCATGTGATCCTGTTTTGTAAAATTTTGCATCTTTTTCTTTAACTTTCCAAACTATTTCAGATTGGTCCCAAATTGTTTTTAGGTTATTTTTAGGGCGTCAAGGGCTAGATTAAGGGACGATGTGCATGAGTATGAATGGTTTTTGATGTGATTGTTATATTGGTTGATAAAATGTTCAAATGTTCCTAATTGTTTTGTAATACTCCGTAACCCTTATCTCGCAACGGAGACGGGTTAGGGGTGTTACAAGATGTTGGTAAGCGAAAGGGACAATGACAAAAAAAGTGATGAAATTGATGACTTCAAAGCACAAAAGGAACATAGTAAAATTTGGACCACATGTCGCGACACCAAAACCTTATGTCACGGCATTGAACAACACTCAAAGCAGGTACATTGTCTTTGATGTCATGACACCACTAAAAGATGTCGCGACACCCCTACGTAACTCTGTTATCCAAATTATAACTAACCACTGACATTTTTATAGTTCAGTTCTATTAGATTTATAATTTTTTAACCCTTTACTAAGTAGGGTTAAATTATAACTCTTGAATATGTTATTATTTTCCTCAAGAATAACTAGGTCAATGATCACGATCAATCAAGTAACTTTGTTCCTTTTCTTTTTAGGGCTACACATTGAGGACAATGTGTTTTTTAAAGTGTGGGGGGCTAACATAGATTTTTTTTAAATTTGTATACTTTTCTTTGATTTTTCTTATCAATTGTGTGCTTGAACTTGTAGAAATAAAAGTGATTATTTAGAAGCTTGTACGTAGGTTGATTGTATTTACGGTAATTTGACATGATCATAGGTGATTTTAATTTTTTTTATTATTAGACTACCAAGTTCTATATAATACATTGTAAATAGACATTAAGCAATTGAACGTACCAAATGATATAGAGAATACAAAGAAACGAACATGCTAGTATGAATGATAAATTGTTGAATTTGTGATTGTTTGGTTGATTAGAGTTGTGAATATTGAGATACTTAGGGATGGCCTAAGGCATTGTTTGGTATAAACCTAGAGCTAAAATGCTACCCTTTATTTATCTATCTTTAGTACCTATTTTGAGCCAAAAAAAACCCTTTCTTGATGAACCTCTATACAAAACCAACGCTAAAAATGATGATTTGTACTTACCCTTTTCTTTGGTCCTGAACAACATGATTATAGACGTCTGGCCATACATATTAAGGGTTAAGTAGATACATTACAGTGGTTTTGAAGAAAAATAAGAGTGATAGGGAACATTAGTAGAGTATAGTGATCATAGGTTAGCCTAAAAGTGCAAAAAGAAAAATTCAGAAAAAAAAGTCTAACGAGTGGAAAAAGTACATGAAAAGTAAAAGAAATTGTGAGTGAAGTACCATGAAAATAAATAATAAATGACAAATTCATAGCAATAGAAAAACTCATTCATCAGTGTACAAAAACTAGTGAGCTAGCCGTAGTTACTATATGATGCTGATTTTTTCCTATAAAGGAGAAATAAGGAAGGTGAGAGAAGGAAAAAGAAGGCGGTGAGTGGGAAAAGGTCACTAAGAGGAAGAATAGGGGACAATATGATGTACCAAATTATTTTCATGCTTGAAACTATTTGATGCTTACTATTCTTGAATTCCATATCTGTCCTAAGCCTTAGAACATTACAGGCCAAAAATCCCTATGTGATCTAAGTACACTTATTCACAATTAGAAATCATGATGATAATTGCATTTAGAACTATTTGTATTTTGCGAGGATAATCAAATTACTTGTATAATTTATTAATGGATTCTTACATTTGAGACCCTTAATTCTTATATGCTTTGTAATATACTTAACTTAGGTGTTTGATATTAGAAGTGCTAAGTCAGTTATATATCATGCCGACATTATGCGTGAATATGACATTCTTATCCATGTGCTCCAAAGCTAACATTTGTACCATACTAGCTCAAGGTCGTCTTATCATTTACTGTTTTTCTTTGGTTTGCTTGAGAACAAGCAATGACTTAAGAGTGGGGGAGTTTGATCTTTTGTAATTCGATGTAGTAGATTAAACTAGTTTTTGCACTTTAGGAGCTTGAACATAAGCATTTTAGTTAAGTTTTAATTGCATTTTCACAATTTTAGTTTAATTTAATAAATTGTGTAATTTGAATCTTTTATTGACCTTAGGGACCGAATAAGGCTTAAAGGTGAGCTAATATACTTTGTGAGGGTGTAAGAGACTACTAGAAGGCATGCTAACTCGATACTGGTTGTTGTGTTGCAACATGAATCATTGAATGTCACAACATAGGGAGCAGAATAGAAGAATTCTAAGACTGCCTTTGGTGTCATGACACAGCTTGAGTATGTTGCGCCACACCCCTGAAGACACCCTGAAGATTAAGCATACTACCCTCGATGCTGCGACACAAGACCTAGTGTGTCAAAAAATCACCTCTGTACAAGAAATAATTACGAGCCAAAGACATTTTGGTTCGTACAATCAAATGTTAAACACGAGGACAACAACTGACCTAGGGTTAAGGACGACCACCACCTTAAAGTCTATAAATAGGCTAATTTAACACATGTGATGGACACATTTTCTTATTGTATAATTATCTCTTTAGATCTAGTTTTCAGATTTTCTTTCCCTCTTTAGCTTTAGATTTTATTTTTAGTTCTTGTTTTTTGCTTTTGTGGAGAGATCGAATTTGTGAAGTGCAATCAAACTCTATGAGATTCTACGTTTAAATTCTAATACAAATTAGGTTTACTGTAAACTCTATTCTTTTGAATTGTTCTTCATGTTTACTCTTTCTATCAAGTTTATATTGTTTATTAGATCCATGAGGAACTAATTCTCCTGTGGGGATTACCTAGTGGAATTAATTATTTTCTAGGGATTTCTTAGAGTATCAGCTGTTCAGGAAAAGAAGAACCTAAACCCTAAGCTTGACAACCTTAGGAAGTCATTAAGGTGGGAATTAACTCAAATTTGGTATGGCTTATCCATGAACACCTTAAACCTAAATCGATTTGGACTGTGAGGTCGAGAGGTAAGTAGTTCTTGTCGACTTATTATGCTAGTCGAAGACTGAAATATCCTACTGGAATATCAACTAGTTGATTGAACAAGAAAACCTGAAGTGACAGTTGATAATGACTACCGAAGCGAGCTTATCACCCATGACCAGATTTCATATATTTTTACTCTTTGATTTCTCATGTTTTATTTATTTATTTACTTTCTTTTATTATTGCTATTAGTATAGATCACTGTAACACCCCAAACCAGGCCCAGACATTATGGCCAAATCTAGTGTGTCACATCAACGATGGATTGAAACACATTCTTTAGTTATTACGATTAGAGGTAGTTTGCAAAACCGTTGTTGGAAGTTTGGAAAGAAAACCAGGTTTTTAAATTGGCGAAAATCCTATCCACTACCAGTTTATAGTTTATTTTATCTCAAGGTCTTGTTTGACTTTACGTCATCCATTTGAAACGTGTGTTATATTTTGAAAACGTTGCTTAATTTTATTAAAAAAAAACTACGCAGCCTAAGTCTATCCATTTAAAGCAAGTTATAATAAAAGAGTTGAAAACCAAATTAAAATACTTAAGAGCGGCCTTATTACAAACAAAACCAAAAAGGGAATAATTTAAATAAAATACTGAAAATAAAATGGCTTAAGAAAAATTAACCAAATGCAGTCCACATGGCCACTCTGAATCCCTCCAGCTCCAAGTCCACTAGTTTATGGCTCACCTGCATAGATGAAAGGGAAGGGGGTGAGTTTGGAAAACTTAGTGTGTGAAGTAAACCCAACCAGAGCCCAAATCAGTTCAAGCTTTACTGGGCCTAAGCCCTATCCAGATTCGGTATTAACTAGGCCTGAGCCCTATTCAGTAAACAGTATTAACTGGGCCTTAGCCCTATTCAGAAATTCAGTTTAGCCCTTAGGCCCGTTACAGTAACAGAACAGAAATTATGCATGTATGCAAAGCCCAGCCCAAATCCAGCCCTACACACCACCCGTACCAGCCCTACACACCATGTGGGGAATAACTCGACCCACCCAGCCCTACACACCACAGTCGCAGCATAGCTGCTTAATCAGATAACGTGGCCAAGCCACTAACAGTAAAACGAGGCAAAGCCCCTTTCAGTAAACGTGGCAATGCCACTTAGCACTTCCTCCAGCATAAACCCAATCACATGCAACAGTATAACATGTCATGGCATACAGTGAACAGATTAATTTAGCATGCATTTCAGTCAGATTTAACCCTAGGGGTATAATAGTAATTTCCCACCCTTAAGGGGTATTTCAGTAAATTTACCAGTTTTTAGGGTTTTAAGCACATTTCAGTTGTTAACAGTCCAAAAATCATCCAGGCAACTTATTTAGCCCATTTAGTCAACTTAGAGTTATCGGGCCCTAAAACCCCTAATGGGCCCTACGATGTCCACTATCTATTACGGCCCACTAAGCCCAAATTTCACATTCTTTTTAGCAGTCTTAACATTCATATTACTAGGATCCACTTACCGCTCGTTTTCACCCATATGGGCTCGTAAGCCCATTAGGCCCAAATTCAGCCCCTCACGGCCTAAATTCACCAATGTGCACGAAATCGCGCACATGCCATCCTTACCGTTTGCGATTATAGATTTTACCGAGTCAACTGACCCACGAGCGCTCGCACGCATGCAAGCCCATGAAATGCAAGAATTTCAACATTTTGGCTTTTCAGCTTTTGCCGATCTAGACTACTAGTGGGTGTCGTTTACACACCTGATTTGTGAGATTTACAGAACCCCTCGAATGATCAACCTACAGTCATTTAGATTACACTTATTAACCATGAATTAATGAAACCAATCTAACTCACACTTACCATATTCGGCCAATACCACCTAAGGCCCCTAGTCCCTTACCTTTGTCGAAACAATGATTAGATCTAGATCTAGTTGCTCTAATGGTCCTAGCCTCCAATACTCCTTGATCGATAGCCTCCAGTCCGCACGAAGATCTACTTGTCGAAGAACGTTTCCAACACCTTTCTAACTCAGATCTATTGCAGATCTAACCCCAAGATATGAGTAAAGAATAGATCTAATGATTCAGCTTTTAGAACCTACTCTAAGGTTTGTTTACTTCAGTTTGAGAAGTGAATAGAAGAAGAAGAAAGGTTTACCAAAGTAGAAGAGATAATCAGCAGATGAGATGAGAGGTTTGAGATTCAGCTTCTTGAAAAGAAACAGCAATAGGGAGAAGTTTTGGTCAAGGTGAGATCGGCAATACTAGCTTTGGGTTTCGGCTTTTATGAAACCAGCTAAGAGGTTGAGAATGGGGTTACTTTAATGGTGGGGAAGAGATGAAGAAAATAGAAGAAGAAAAATGAAAAAGATGAAGAAGGTGAGAAAGAGGATGATTGATTTGGCACCTTGGGTAAAACGGCACAAAATGAGATTTGTAGGTCTTATTTTCAGCTTTTAGAACATATGGAAGGAAGGAAAAGAGAAGCAAAGAATACTACTCCTAATTGGCAGAAAGAAATGTTGACTTGACAAATCCCGAAGGCTGACTACTAGGAGAAATCGACACTTACTTTCCAATTGTTGAAAATGATACCCTAGCCGAAAATGCTACATCAAAGTCCCTTGGCCCGCCACCTCTTGCTTCAATTTGAAATTCCTAAATTTTCTCCTCCTTATCCTCTTTGATTCAATCTCATAAGCATATCAAACTCTTCCCAACAGAGTTTCACTTGGAGTCCATCACATGCCTTGCACATGCATTAAAAATAAAATAGCACCCTGCTTACCGTAAGACTTGAACCTTGGCCCTTGCATAGCTTCCACATGCCACTTCTCTAAGCTTTAAGTGGCGTCACCTTGCCACTTTACCACTGGCTTCTTTGTGTCTTAAATTACCCACTTTTTCTTAAAAGCCCACATACTCAAGACCCCTTTTCTTTAAGTCTACAACTTTAAAATTTCTACCAGATTTTAACTTAAGCTTGGGCCTTCTAAAGGCCCACTAACATACTCAAAGCATAAATTATCACAACCAGACAACAAAATTTTAAGTTCACACCAAAATCGTAAAAATCTCGAAAATACCGAAAATTAGGGCATTACAATCACCAAAATCTTTCTTTTTATCCTTCGTAATATAATCCAATCAAAGTACTAGTTAGAACTATTCATGTTTAGGTTAGAATTAATTTAGTGCTCGCCTCCCTTAGATACGATCCTAATCTGTTGTAACTATATTACAACCTGACTCATATACTTGTGGATAATGCTTTTCATATCTTTTGTGCAGGATTTCTACTCTAGACTGTACATCTGAAGGTGGTCAGTAGTGGAGTTGGGTAGGAAATTTCTGAAAAATTTGCACTATGTTTTTTTAAAAAGAATATTCCATTTACATAATCATGCATATTGAAATTTGGTTGGATTGAACATTATAAAAATTCTTTGTGATACTTTGATCTGTATATTTCAGTATATGTATTTATGCTTGAGTTAAGTCGCACACTGAGCTTTTTAGCTGACCCCGTTTGCTTAATATTTCAGGTAACACATAGACTTAGGGTTTAGTGTACCTCAGGAGTTCGAATTGGTTCTGTCGCATAAAACTATTTTAGTAATTCTTATTTGAAATTTATGGACTTTTGAACTGATTTTTGGAATTTTATTTTTAGCTTGGAGTTTTGTTGGATTTTAATTAATTATTTTAAAATTTTTGCATGATTTTTGATAATTAAAATTAAACGTTTGATTTTCAAAGTTAAACAAGTCAAAAGCTTTTCCGCTGCAAAACAAGATGAGAAATCGAGTTTTCTAAAAAATAAACGTGTTATTAGTATATCTTTTATTTCTACTCGGTAATGAATAAAAAAATGTTTTAAAGAAATCCTTATTGTAGAATGGTTTATTTTTGCAACTAATAACTGAAAATGAGTTTTCAAAAGTCTCTTTCACCGAGAAACATGTAGAAGTTTCAGAAAATAACAAACTGATTTTTGAGAAATTATTGTAACTTTCAAAGATCCAGTTGTAACGTCTAGGTTGGGTTTGAGGTATTACACGACCTTAAGGGAATATCTAAGCAAGTGAGACCGAGAGGTAATCTTGTTGCACACTCATTCATTAGTCCTGTTGTAATAGCCCGAAATTAGGCTTAGTCAGAATAGTGATTTCGAAATCACTTCTCGAGGTTTGAAAAAGATTATTTTAGCATTAAATTGGGTGTTATAGTAATTTTATAAGTATGCATGAAAATTTTGGTGAATTAATTTACGAGATTGAGTGATTAATCTCGAAAAAGGACTAAATCGCGTAAAGGCCAAAAGTAGTATTTTATTAGTTAAAGGTGTTAAATAGATTGAGAATCAAAGTTTGGGCAGTTTTAAAGGGCAAATAGCCCTTCTCACTAAAGGTGGCCAGCCATAGGGGATGTTAGGGACAAAGAAAAGTCAAATTTAGGTGGAGTTTAAGTGTTTATTTTGATGAAAATATGGCCTAATAGCCTAGCCTTCATGCATCATCATTTTTCTTCTTCTTCTCCACCAAGATATTAGCTTCCAAAAGGGTTTGAAAGCTTCAAAAATTAGCAACAACCTTTATCCCTCAAAGGTAAGTGATTTTAAAGTCTTTTCTAAAATTTTTTTGTATTTTTGAGACTCTTGTAGCATGAGCTACAAAATGAGGGGACTATTTTGTATTTTAGATGGATGTTTAAAATCTGGGCATGATTGTATGAATGATATTTTCTAGAATTTTAAGAAGGAAAATGAATGTAGGTTGCTTAATAAACAACTTTTGTAAAGGAGTGTCCATAGAAAACACCAAAAAAGGAGCTAGGTGTAAAGTGAGCAAGTTGTGTGGTAAATGCATGAAATAATAGGAATTTTGGGTTGCCATAAGAGTGAAAATAGTTTGGTTGGGCTTGTTTATTAAGGAAATTAAATTAAAATTGATTTCTGAGCCTAAAGGTAAAATGGTCATTTTGGCAAATTGTGAATTTTGGATTGATTAGTTTTAATTGGTGATTAAATTAGTAAATTTTTTATTGTTATAGATCAAGATTTACCAAATTTGAACCTAGACCGAGGGAAGGCCAAGCAAATCGATTAAAACAAATCGTCATCTTCATTTTGTATATCGAGGTAAGTTGTAGGTAAATAATGCGACATTACTAAATTTCATGAATGAAAACATTGTTGGTCATAAAATAATGCATTATGAACTGAGCTATGTACGAGAATGTTTATTCAAGCATGAATTGTTGAATAATGACTTGTAGTCATGAATTTATGAGAACATGTATAATAGAGCTTTGTTGAACATTTGGAATAGAATTGGATATTCATGCCATGACATTGGGTAATGTATGTGCTAGTGTAAGACATGTCTGGGACATGCATCGGCCACATTACAAGAGCCAGTGTAAGACATGTCTAGGA
Organism: Gossypium stocksii; assembly: GCA_020496765.1. Lineage (NCBI taxonomy): Eukaryota > Viridiplantae > Streptophyta > Magnoliopsida > Malvales > Malvaceae > Gossypium > Gossypium stocksii. The sequence goes on along the minus strand of CM035632.1, from coordinate 95,935,435 downwards.
CACGCATTGGCTTTGAGACGAGAGCTAGTGTAAGACGTGTCTGGGACATGTATCAGCCTCGGGATGTACAAGCTAGTGTAAGACCTATAAGGGACATGGCGTCAGCTTGTTGCGTGTAAGTGTAAGGCCTGTCTGGGACAATGCATCGACACCTATAGATGAGGACCAGTGTAAGACCTGTCTAGGACATGGCATCGGCCTCGATACATTGAGAGTCAGTGTAAGTGATACTCGCGATATTAAGTAATAAAATTTATAAAAACTGATCACACCAAAAACTAACTAATATCACGATTTTAAAGGCAAGCGCACCTATCGAACAGTAGTATAGTTTAGCGGTAAGACCGAGTTATCATACCCAAGGGAACCAAAAGTACTAATACTTACTTCCTTTCTATTATCTAGCCTAAAAATAAAAGAAGGTTGTTTGAAACTAATTCTAAAACTAACAAAAAGTGCACAAAAAGTAAATTGGGGAAAACTTTCGGGAAAAGCTGATTGATATAAGCAATACTCAATGGAGAACCCACCTAGACTTCACTTGTTATTGGCTTCTTGAACTAGACAATTTCTTCACTTGACTTGATCTGTAGAGATCCCTAACCTATGTTAATACCTCCGTCGAAGATAAGAACAACTAATCCTAGGTGGTTAACTAAAGTTTCTTTATTAACTAACACACCTAGGTTGCATTAATTCGATCTATGGATCCCCCTATTAGGTTTGACCCTAATCCGGCAGATTTATGTCGCCCTATGTCTAGGGTTGCATGCAACTCCGCTTAATTATGGTAGATCTACTATTAAAACAGGGACTTTTGCTCCTCTGCCTAAGCACATCAGTTTCTTGACTTAATACCTAGGATTATTAATTCAAGAATGAAGAATACATAATTAAGAACAAATCAAGTATTTATCATATAATTCAAGAATAAATAATAACAAGGTCTGTCTTAGGTTTCATCCCCCTCAAGTATTTAAGAGGTTTAGTTCATAATTAATAAAGAAAACATCTCAGAAGAAATAAGATAACAAAACATAAAGAACCCAAAAACCCTGAAGGAATTTAGGGAGATCCTCTGTCTTGATGTAGAATTTTGGCTTCTGGGATGAATCAATCGGCTTCCCTTTGAGTAATTCCTTGCTTTCACCCCTTGTGTTGGCAGAAATATGGCTCTCCTTCTTGGGAGAAAAGAGTACTCCCTTAGCGGGAAATAAGCACACCCTTGAAGTTGCCTCCTGGGGTCTTTATATAGAGTTTAGAATGGCTTTCTTAGCCCCTAAGTATCCTTTTTCGAGTAGAATTGAACTTCCTCATGACAGGGACATGCCCGTGTGCCACGCCCGTGTGCTTTCTACAAGAGGCCGTGTGCGCCTGTTGAGGGTGGCACGGCCATGTAGCCTGGCCGTGCTTGTCGGGGCTGGGCCATTTTAGACCTTGTGTGGCATGGCCATGTGCCACGGCCGTGTGGTGACTCCTTGGGCTGTGTCATTTTCGCATTTTTGCCCATTTTCCTCGTTTTTTGTCTATTTTCCGTTCTTTTCTCTTCTCTATGCTCTCCTGAGTATAAGATATGAAAAAGAAAGATTAAGAGCACCAATTCTCACAAAATTGATAATAATTCATCCAAAATATAGGCTAAACATGAGGTAAAAATATGTATAATTTATGGTTTATCAGTAAGACTGATAAACCATAAATTATACATATTTTTACCTCATACTTAGCCTAAATTCTGGATGAATTATCATTGAATTTGTGGAAATTGGTGCTCCTAATCCTTTTATTTCATGTTTTATACTTAGGTGAGCATAAGGAAGAGAAAAGAGCAAGGAACGGGCCAAAAAAGGGCAAATTAGGCCCAATTCAGTAATCAACACGGCCTAAAGGTTCGCCACACGGCCGTGCCACTTTAACAGGCTAGAGCATGGCCTGGTTGTCGATCCACACGGGCGTGGTACACGGGTGTGTCCCTGTCGTGAGGAAGGTCAATTTCACTCAAAAAAGGCTACTTAGGGGCTAAGAAAGGCATTCCAAAACTCTATAAAAAGACCATAGGAGGCAACTACAAGGGTGTGCATTTCTCCCGCCGAGGAGACATTATTTTCCCGCCAAGACAGGGAGTTAAAGACAGGGAATTACTCGAAGGAAAGCCGATTGATCCATCTCAGAAGCCAGGATCTACATCAAGACAGAGGATCTCCCTTCAATCCTTTCAGTAGTTTTGGGTTTTTCTTATGTTTTGTTGTTTTATTTCTTCTGAGATGTTTTCTTTTATAATTATGAACTAAAACCCCAAATATCTAAGGGGGATGAAACCTAAGATGGATCTTATTATTGTTATCTAAGCTGTGTGATAAATATTTGATTTGTTCTTAATTGTGTTATTAACTCTTAAATTGATATTTCTAGGATATTGATTTAAGTCAAATGTGCCTATGTGGAGGAGTAAAAGTCCCTGCATAAGAGTAGATCCAACACAATTAAGTGGAGTTGATCGCAATCCTAGACATAGGACGACGAAAATCTGTCAGATTAGAGTCAAATCTAATATGGGGAGCCATAGATCGAGTTAATGCAAGACTAGAGGTTTTAACTGGAAAGAGATTTCAGTTAATCAACCTAGGATTAGTTGTTCTTATCCTCGACGGAGGTATTAACATAATTTAGGGATCTCTACGGATCAAATCAAATGAAGAAATCATCTGGTTCAGACTTAGATAACAAGTGAAGTCTAGGTGGATTCTTCCTTAGGTATTGCCTTAATCAATCAGTTTTCCCAAAAGCAATCTCTCTCTTTACTCCTTGTCGTTTCTTTTCAGTTTAGCTTAGATTAGTTAATTTAGAAACAAAACCCCTTTTTATTCTTAGGCTAGATAATAGAAAGAAAGTTATTACTAGTACTCATAGTTCCTTGGATTCGATATTCCGGTCTTGCCATTAACTATTCTATAATTCGATAGGTGCACTTGCCTTTTATCGTGATATTAGTTAGTTTCCAGGTACGATCAGATTTTATTACTTTATCATCATCACTCAAGATCACGATCAAGTTTTTGGACTTGTTGCCGGGAATAAGATTTTAGAAACACTCGATTTCTATTACTTTAGCCATTATTGCTTTTATTTATTTTCTATTTTTATTTTTGCTTTTATTTTTATTTACTAAAATTTTCTTTCCTTCCAGGTATCTCTAGTTTATGACTAGAAGAAACCCAGGAGGACCACTACTTTTGATGACGATTTAAAAGCTACAGTTCGCAGAAATCGCCGAAAGATAAAAAGAAGCTTGCAATACCCAGAACAAGGACAAGAAGAAGAGGCAAAACCTATCGAAGAGATGGAAGCCAATCAGGATAATCAGCTACCTCCTGTAGTAGCTGCAAATCCTATTGATCAAAATCCTGCTCCACATACTATGTATGATTATGCTGAACCTAATTTAGTAGGCACTGAATCTAGCATTGTTAGGCCTACTATTGCTGCAAATAATTTTGAACTGAAACCTAACACTATTCAAATGATACAGTAGTTTGTTCAGTTTGATGGTTTGTAGGATGAGGATCCTAACTCGCATCTAGCCAGCTTTTTGAAATTATATGATACATTCAAAATAAATGGTGTTTCTGATGATGCCATTCATCTTAGGCTATTCACGTTCTCCTTGAGAAACAAAGCTAAACAGTGGTTAAATTCTTTACCACGAGGGTCTATCACTACATGGGAACAAATGACAGAAAATTTTTTGCTCAAATATTTTCTGCCTGCTAAAACGCCTAAATTAAGGAATGATATCTCTTCTTTTGTGCAGATGGATTTAGAAGCACTTTACGATGCTTGGGAGAGATACAACGACCTATTGCGAAGGTGCCCTCACCATGGGTTACCTCTGTGGCTACAAGTTCAAACTTTCCACAACGGTTTGAATCCTTCGACAAGGCAAATTATCGACGCAGCCGCCGGTGGAACAATCAACAACAAAACACCTGACGCAGCTTATGAGTTTATAGAAGAGATGTCACTAAATAACTATCAGTGGCAAGTCATGAGAACAAAGCCATAGAAAGCTGCAGGAGTTTTTAATATTGATGCAGTCACTATGCTTTCTAATCAAGTAGAACTTCTTAATAAAACGATTCACAACTTTGTTGGTTCTATGCAGGTACACCCAGTGATGTAGTGTGACTCAATTCAAGGAAACATGTACACCCAGTGAGTTTTTAATATTGATGCAGTCACTATGCTTTCTAATCAAGTAGAACTTCTTAATAAAAAGATTGACAACTTTGTTGGTTCTACGCAGGTACACCCAGTGATGCAGTGTGGCTCAATTCAAGGAAACATGTACAATCCCGATTACTCCTCCTATGGACATGGCATGGAAATCGAGCAAACCAACTATATGGGTAATAATTCTAGATCTCAAAATAACCCTTATAGTAACACTTACAATGCAGGTTGGCAAAACCACTCCAATTTTTAATGGGGAGGACAAGGAAATCAAAGACAACCACCTCATTCGGGATTTCAACAACCACCTTTACAACAAGAGAAAAAGTCAAACCTTAAAGAGATTCTCACAAGATTTATCGTCGTGTCAGAAACCCATTTACAAAACACCGAAACGGCACTAAAGAACCAGCAAGCATCCATTCAAGGACTCGAAACTCAAATAGGCTAGCTCGCTAAGCTAATTTCTGAAAGACCACAAGGTGGGTTATCAAGCAACACAGAAACTAAATCTAAAGAGCACGTTAAAGCTGTTATACTAAGGAGTGGGAAAACACTAGATGAACCTGAAAAGAGGATATTATAAGAGCCTAAAAAAGAAAATGTTGAGGAAGCCGAACCCCGAGAGAGCACTCCACCAGTACTCAAGGAAGATAAACCACCTATCCCATACCCAACAAAATTGAAGAAAGACCGCATGGACGCCCAATTCATAAATTTCTTGAACTTTTTAAGCAATTACACATTAACTTACCTTTTGTTGAAGCTATTTCACAGATGCCAACATATGCAAAATTTTTGAAAGAACTTCTTACAAACAAAAGGAAGTTTGAAGAACTGTCCACAGTGGAACTTAACAAAGAGTGTTCAGTGATTCTCCAAAATAAACTCCCAACAAAATTGAAGGACCCAGGAAGTTTTACTATTCCCTGTTTTATTGGTAATTTAAATATTGAAAAGGCATTAGCTGACTTAGGTGCTTGCATTAACTTGATGCCCTATAAAATGTTCAAACAACTAGGCTTAGGGGAACCAAAACCCACTAGGATAAGTATTCAATTAGCCGATAGATCCGTTAAATATCCTAGAGGTATCATTGAAGATGTATTAGTTAAAGTGGATAAATTTATATTCCCTGTTGACTTTGTGGTGTTAGACATGGATGAGGATGTTGAGGTACCCTTAATCTTAGGACGACCATTTTTAGCTACTGCCAGAGCTGTTATTGATGTAGGAGATGGTAAACTTGTGCTTAGGGTAGGTGATAAAGAGATTGTGTTTAAAATCTATGATGCTATGTGATTTACTAGGGAACAAGATGATTCCTGTTATTTTATTGATTCTATTGATCATTCTGTTCGAGGTTCTTTTCAGGAAATCACTCTTAAAGACACATTGGAACTGTGCCGCATTAAAAGTGAGGGAGAGCACGAAGTCACTACTAAAATGAGAAAAATAATAACTGAGCTAAGCTCCAACGAATCTTCCCCAAGACAAATAGGCTACGAGGGCATTAAAATTAAGAACGAACTGAGACAAAAACCCTCTATTGACGAACCTCCCAAACTAGATCTCAAGCAATTAACCAAACACTTAGAATATGCGTTTTTAGGAGACAATTCTATACTACCACTCATTATTGCTTCAAACTTGCAACCTAAGGAAAAAGAGGAATTAATTCGAGTGTTAAAAAAACATAAGAGAGCCATAGCTTGGAAAATTTCTGACATCAAAGGAATCAGTCATTCCTTTTGCATCCATAAAATTTTGATGGAGGATGAATACAAACCATGTGTGCAAGCTCAAAAGAGACTGAACCCCAACATGAAGGAAGTGGACAAAACCGAGGTAATTAAACTTATAGATGATGGAATTATTTATCCTATTTCTGACAGTGCTTGGGTAAGTCCTGTGCAGGTGGTTCCTAAAAAAGGTGGCATGACTGTCGTTGCCAATGAAAAGAATGAATTGATCCCTACAAGAACTGTCAATGGTTGGAGGGTTTGTATTGATTACAGGAAATTGAATGACACCACGAGAAAGAATCACTTCCCCTTACCTTTCATTGATCAGATGTTAGAAAGACTATCAGGACATATGTACTACTATTTTTTGGATGAGCTTTCTGGCTATTTCCAAATCTCGATAGCTCCTGAAGATCAAGAGAAAATGACATTCACTTGTCCATATGGTACGTTTGCTTATCGTAGAATGCCTTTTGGATTATGTAATGCTCCTGCTACTTTTTAGCGTTGCATGCTGGCAATTTTTAACGAGCTTGTAGAGGATATCATGGAGGTATTCATGGATGACTTCTCAGTATTTGGTAACTCTTTCCAACTTTACCTAAAAAATTTAAAACGAGTCTTGATAAGATGTGAATAAACAAATCTTGTTCTCAATTGGGAAAAATGTCATTTTATGGTACGAGAAGGTATTGTGCTAGGACACAAAATTTCTAGTAAAGGGATAAAAGTAGATAAAGCAAAAATTGAGACCATTGAAAAACTACCTCCCCCCAGTTTGATTAAGGCAATTAGAAGCTTTTTAGGACATGCTGGTTTTTATAGAAGATTCATTAAAGACTTTTCTAAAATAGCTAAGCCATTAACGAAATTACTAGAAAAAGACGTACCTTTTAATTTTGATCAGGAATGTTTAGAGGCACTTAACACTCTCAAAGAGCAGCTCACCAATGCTCCAATTATAATTGCACCTGATTGGAATTTACCTTTTGAACTAATATGTGATGCGAGTGATTTTGCAGCAGGTGTAGTTTTTGGACAACGAAGAGACAAGCATTTTCAACCAATCTACTATGCTAGCAAAACTCTAACAGTAGCACAAGAAAACTACACTACCACAGAAAAATAATTGCTAGCTATGGTTTTTGCGTTCGAAAAATTTAGATCATATCTAATATTGTCTAAATTCATTGTTTATACTGATCATTCTGCCCTTCGCTCTCTTTTAACCAAGTTCGATGCAAAACCTCGACTAATAAGATGGATTTTATTGTTGTAGAAATTCGACTTGGAAATACAAGACAAAAAAGGAGCTGAAAACTTAGCAGCAGATCACCTCTCCAGACTTGAAAACCCACATCTCAAAGAACTTGATGAAACCAAAATAAACAAATCGTTTCCTGAAGAACAACTCTTAGCCATATCTAATTCTGAGGTACCTTGGTTTGCTGACATCCAAATTACTTAGCTACTAACATAATCCCAAAAGGGTTGACACATTAGCTAAATAAGCGATTCTTTACTAATGTGAAAAACTACTTTTGGGAAGACCCTTTTCTTTTTCATATTTGTGCAGACCAAGTCATTCGAAGATGTGTAACAACAACTGAAACAAACAAAATTTTGGAACACTGCCATTCGGGATCGACAGGAGGACATTACAGTGGAACTAAGACCGCCCATAAAATACTCGAATCAGGTTTTTATTGGCCCACATTATTCAAAGACGCTAGCAGGTATGCTATTTCTTGTGATAAATGTCAACGAACAGGTAATATCTCTAAATGTGATGAAATGCCTCAGACATATATGCTTGAATGTGAAATATTCGATGTGCCCTAGTTCATTTGGAAATAAATATATCTTAGTAGCAGTCGATTACTTGTCTAAATGGGTAAAAGCCCAAGCCTTACCTACTAATGATGCTAGGATGGTAGTAAAATTTCTTAAAAAACTTTTTTCTCGATTTGAAACACCAAGAGCAATTATTAGTGATAGAGGAATGCATTTCTGCAATGCTCAATTTGAGAAAGTCTTACAAAAGTATGGAGTGTACTATAAAACAGCCACCCCTTACCACCCTCAAACCAATGGACAAGCTGAAGTAGTTAATAGAGAGCTAAAACACATCCTAGAGAAAACCGTACAAGCAAATAGAAAAGATTAGGCAATGAAAGTAGATGACGCTCTATGGGCCTATAGAACCGCTTTCAAAACTCCCACAGGAACATCACCTTATAGACTCGTTTATGGGAAAAGTTGTCATTTACCCTTTGAGTTAGAACATAAAGCATTTTGGGCCCTTAAATTTTTAAACCTCGACCCTGATCTTACAGGTGAAAAGAGACGCATGCAGCTAAATGAATTGGACGAATGGAGTTACAATGCATATGAAAACTCATGCTTATACAAGGAAGTCACAAAACGACGCCATGATGCTCATCTGAAGCAACACAAACAATTTAAGCCTGGCGATCTTGTTTTGCTGTACAACTCAAAGCTTAAATTATTCCCTAGAAAGCTTAAATCGAGATGGTCAGGCCCATTCATGGTCCAAAGTGTTCTTCCCCACGGTACAATTAAGGTACACATCCAACTCAAGGCACTTTCAAGGTAAACGACCACCGACTCAAACTATATCATGGTGACAACTTTAAGAATGATAAAGTGGAGCTTAGACTCCTTAACCCCTCGTAGAAGGTACAGGTAAGAAGTCAAGCTTAGACTATATACAATCACTTCTCGGGAGGCAACCCGAGCACTAACAAGTTTGATTTTCTTAGATTCATAACTAATGCCTCCCGAGCACTAACAAGTTTGATTTTCTTAGATTCATAACTAACTTCTTAAAACACAGATTCCCCAGGACCATACGACTAGGCATACGGGCGTGCCTAAAGCCGTGGACACCCCAGGGTAGAAACACGGCCGTGCTATACTACTATGGCCAAACCTGTCAATTCATACACGAGTGAGGGATTCCACACACGGTCGTGGGATAAGTGAATACCAAAAGACACGACCGTGCGTATGGTCGTGTGCCCCAACACGCCTGTGCCAACGAATCGTGGGCGAGACTAATAAGTCACCATGGGCATAGGACACGCCCGTGCCGACCAATCACGGCCACAACGATAGTACCACGAGACGCACGGCCAACCCCCATGTCACACGGTCGTGCGCCACGACCGTGGGGTTAAAATTTCCATTATTTAAAATTTTAAATTTCATTTTCAATTTCTTTACTTTTTATTTCTCCTTTTCCTTTATTCTACACTTAAACTCCTATCGAGTAATACTTGAATTTTACATAGTTATGCTTAATTTCTCCAGTCGTCCCAAATCATGAACCTAAAGTATTCCTTCCTCCAAGTCAGCTTCCACAATTCAAGGATTCCATCCAATCAGGGAGTTTCACTTCTCTCCCTATCTTATGATTTTATGCTTCTATTTCTAGTAATGATATCTTTGTACATTGAGGACAATGTACATCTTAAGTGTGGGGGGGAACTCACTTTCATTCTTTACATTCTCTTTAAACCCCTGAAAATTTTTGCAACTAACTTTTTGCATTGTTCTCAAATTTCGAATTATCACTTTCACTCTCTGCATTAGTCTCAATCTCGTATTAGGAATTAGTTGAGAATTAAGACATAGGTACTTATGCTTTGATTATTCAAACTTTAAAACATTAGGGAATCAAGCACGATAAGTTGAAATTTTTGAGAATTTAATTTTTTCTAGGTTATTTTCCCTAATTTTAAGTATTATCTTAAGATTTGAAATTCGCAGGATTGACATCAAAAGCCATAATTCTTGTGAGATTTTTGAGCCTTTTGAGCATACATCCTTTCGTGCTCACTTTTATTGTTGCTTTGAATGAGTCAATACTGATTTGTTATTCTAGAACTTGCTTCGATTATACATGTCGAGACCACATCATTGATTTGATATACCAAAATGATTACGGCACCTAGGTTTAACCCACTTACTCCATAAAAGCCTACCTCTATAAATTAACCCCTAGTGAACCCCATTGAGCCTAACAACCCATTCTTTTACTTACCTCTAATATTAACCTATAACCCGTTTTTGTTGAATTACATTCAATTATTTTAATCCCTATTTTTGTCGAGATTTGAGTTGAATTATTATCTAGCTTGTTCTCTTTTTCAGTTTGTAAAGTTTATAAATATTCAAATTAAATATTTGATTTATTGTTTTTAAAAAAAGTGTATATACAGTTAATTCAGTTGTAATTCATATTTCAGTTATAGTTTAATATTTTTGCATATTTCTATTATAAGCTTCTGAATCCAGAACGATGATATCATAAGGCTTAGCTCTAGGAATATGTTCTAGTGATAGAGATTTTTCTAGCTAGATGATTTTTCAATTCAACCTCGATTCTAACCCTCTTTTTCAGCTTGTGACAACACCCCTAACCAAGGCCCCATTACAACCATTGAAAGACCTTTTGATTGACGTGTCATATCAATCTATAGTGGTGGAGATTTGATTTTCCCGCAAGCTTATGGCAATAACTTTTCAGGTTGACAAAAGAGTGCTTAATTTTTGAACCCTAAACACTTTGAATGGATAGAGTGAATCTTTAGTGAGGATGTCAACTCTTGTTGATTTTGATTGAGAGATAATTACTTACGAGAAAGGAAAAAACCTATGTTTCTGTTATAAAAATTCTCAAACTTAGAATGTTTGAAACTTTAATGTTCTTCTGGTTGAATTTTCACTGTATGATTACTTGTGGATTAGTTTGAAATGTTATTAATAAGGATTATAAGTTGAGAAGAATGATTCTTAATTGTGAGTTGAAATTTTGCTTGAGGACAAGCAAAGGCTTAAGTGTGTGGGTATTTGATAAACCATAAATTATACTATTTTACCTCATACTTAGCCTAAATTCTAGATGAATTATCATTGAATTTGTGGAAATTGGTGCTCCTAATCCTTTTATTTCATGTTTTATACTTAAGTGAGCATAAGGAAGAGAAAAGAGCAAGGAATGGGCGGAAAATGGGCAAATTAGGCCCAATTCAGTAATCAACATGGCCTGAAGGTTCACCACACGGCCGTGCCACTTTAACATGCTCGAGCACGGCCTGGTCGTCAATCCACAGGGCATGGAACACGGGCGTGTCCCTGTCGTGAGGAAGTTCAATTTCACTCGAAAAAGGCTACTTAAGGGCTAAGAAAGACATTCTAAAACTCTATATAAAGATCCTAGGAGGCAACTACAAGGGTGTGCTTTTCTCCTGTCGAGTAGACATTATTTTCTCACCAAGACGGGGAGTTAAAGACAGGGAATTACATTAAGGGAAGCCGATTGATCCATCTCAGATGCCAGGATCTACATCAAGACAGAGGATCTCCCTTCAATCCTTTCAGGAGTTTTGGGTTTTTCTTATGTTTTGTTATTTTATTTCTTCTGAGATGTTTTCTTTTATAATTATGCACTAAAACCCCAAATATCTAAGGGGGATGAAACCTAAGATGGATCTTGTTATTGTTATCTGAGCTGTGTGATAACATTTGATTTGTTCTTAATTGTGTTATTAACTCTTAAATTGACATTTCCAGGATATTGATTTAAGTCGAATATGCCTATGTGGAGGAGAAAAAGTCCCTGCATAGGAGTAGATCCAACACAATTAAGCGGTGTTGATCGCAATCCTAGATATAGGACGACAAAAATCTGCCGGATTAGAGTCAAATCTAATATAGGGAGCAATAGATTGAGTTAATGCAAGACTAGTGGTTTTAACTAGAAAGAGATTTTAGTTAATCAACCTAGGATTAGTTGTTCTTATCCTCAACGGAGGTATTAACATAATTTAGGGATCTTTATGGATCAAATCAAATGAAGAAACATCTGGTTCAGAGTTAGATAACAAGTGAAGTCTAGATGGATTCTTCCTTAGGTATTGCCTTAATCAATCAGTTTTCCCAAAAGTAATCTCTCTCTTTACTCATTGCCGTTTCTTTTCAGTCTAGTTTAGATTAGTTAATTTAGAAACAAAACCCCTTTTTATTCTTAGGCTAGATAATAGAAAGAAAGTCATTACTAGTACTCATAGTTCCTTGGAATCGATATTCCGGTCTTCCCACTAACTATACTACTATTCAATAGGTGCACTTGTCTTTTATCGTAATATTAGTTAGTTTCCAGGTACAATCAGATTTTATTACTTTATCATCATCACTCGAGATCATGATCAAAGACCATGTCTGAGATATGGCTTCGACTTAATATGTGAGCTAGTGTAAGACCATGTCTAGGACATGGCATCGGCTCAATACTCTACGTTGAAGGCTCAATGAATATCCTTTCGTATCCTAAATAGTTAAATGGGAAATCTTAGTTAATGTTAAGTTTGAGAGATGTTATGATGATTTTTACGAGTGTTGTAGGTACCTAAATGAATTGTATGATTTGTGAGCTCACTGTTATGTTGTATGATTAGTAAAGTTTAGAAACGAGTAAGCCCGGTTATGGTTATTCTTTGTATCATACATGAGTCAAGATGTGTTAAGAATATAACTTAGAATGATAATATAGTTGTTATTTATTTGCCTATAACTTACTAAGCTTATTGCTTACCCCTCTCATTTCCATTTTCACATAGAGTCACCTAGGTAAATTTGAGGATCTAAGGACGTCGAAGGCATCGTACACACTATCAACTGAAGCTCTCAGTATAGTTATGTTTTGTGTTTTTAAGTAATGGCATGTATAGGTCATTTGGTCAGTTTTGTGTAAGATACTCTAGTTAGCCAATTGTGTTGGTCATTTATGTAACACCCTAAATCCGGCCTAGAAGTTAGGCCCGAATCCAGCATGTCACATTGAAGTGTTTTTGCGAAAACCTTATTTTCATTGAAAACCCTTCTAAAAGAAATTAAAGTAAAATTTTAGTTCGTATTTGTTTTCAAAACGAGCTCAAAAGCTATCTCTTTGTTATAAGTTAAAAGTTACTTTAGAAAAATTCCCTTTAACAGTGGAAGCTCAATTTGAAAACAATAGATGATTTCTAAGAAACTTGATATATAGCTTTAGAAAGAAATAAGCCCATATTTCCAAAATAATAAGCATAATAATAAAAGTGATAGTCCAAATTTTGAAATGATAATCAGAGGAAAGGCCTTATTACAATCCAAATTAAAATAATTAGAAATACTAGAAATCATAAAGAAACCCAAGTTTAGTCGTCTTGCTAGCTAGCCACCTCTGAGTCCCACCGTCCATCGAATGACCTTCATCAAACAAATAACATGCAACACAAGTCATCTTGGGCCTGAGCCCAATACAATAACAACATCTAGAGCAATCATGTATGCAATAATGCAATTATGCAATTCCCACCCCATCCAACCGATACACAACATCTCCGTCCAACCAAATCACATTCTGTGGGGATGACTACATCGACCCACCCATCCGATACACATCAAGGGTAGCGCCGGTTGCGGTACTACCGAACGTTACAGCAAAGTTGCTGATCATATATTGGGCTTAAAAGCCTTCGTTAGATCCACGGTCGTCAAGCGACCATGCGATCCTCATATAACACTTCCTCCAATATAATTCCCATCCACATGCAATATCATAACACATGAGTGCAGCATATAGCACATAGTATACATAAGTCATACTTATAACATAAGGGTATTTCAGTAATTCTACCCTAAAGGGGTATTTCAGTAATTTTCTAACGTATGGGTCTTAATTATGAACTTTGGCTCGTCAACAAGTCCTCCTTGGCTAGAGTGAACAGACACTATGCACCAGGTAGGATTCCAGAGAAAAGGAGATGGGTCATTAAGACTGCTTAAGTACCAAGCTCTCCCTAGATCCAATCCTAGACATGCATATGCCTATTGCCACACTCTAACCTTATGACTTGTCCACATGTGTGCTTGATAAATTAATTAAGTTTTATGCGCTTGAGGAGTCATTAGAAACTAGGCCTAAAAGTTCATTATAAAACCCTAGCAAGTCTACATGCTTTCATGCATTCATATAGCCCATCAGGCCCAATCGCTTTTATATGGCCTATTAGGCCCATTCACATCTGTATGGCCCATTAGGCCTAATCACATTTGTATGGCCCATTAGGCCCAATCACATTTCCAAACCATTCAACCACTTTATCAACTCATCAGTTATTATCAACATATCAATTCTTTCTAGCCTGGGCCCACAAGCCCATCGGCCTATTGGGCCCATTCTGGCCCGGTTAGCCAAAACGTGACCCAAGTCCATGAGATCACTCATGGGGCCTCTGTTAACATATCGAATACCCTCGTACGAGTGTTCACGCATTCGCAAGACTACAGTAGCCAAATTTTTAGCTTTTCAGCATTTGGACTTTTCGGCTTTTCGGGATTTGTTGATCTATCGTGTGTGTAGTGCATTGTACACACCTGGTATCGAAATGTGTTACGATCTCTTTAGCCTCAAACCTACAATCGATATCACTCTTCAATTAATCACATGCTTAATACATATCTTTACCAAAACCGAAACATCACATTTCACCTTACCTTGCGCGACAAGTTATAACATCCCCTTCTTTAATCACTAACCATGATCAACTCCTAGATCTGCATCAATCTTAACTATTAAAACCAAAATAACAGGTGACTTGTATACAACACAAGTCCTCCTTCCTTTAAGTATGACCATTCGGCCAACTAAGATCAAGAACACTTACCCAAGAAGTAATCGGCCTAAAAGAGGAGTAGTGCGGCACAGAGAAGGTTCGGCCAACAAAGTATTCAGCTTAGAGAAGGTGAACTAGGAGCAAGAAAGAGAAGAGTTTAATGAGAAAGGAAGGGAAGAAATTGGCACAAACTTAAAGGGAAAGAATAAGGTTTTTTCGGCTTTTGGGTACTTGGAGAGAAAAGTAGTTTTCGGCAAAATAAGAAGAAAAAATTTGGCATTAGCCTAGAACCCCAAAATCGGCACCTATATATATACTAGCTGAAATTGCCTTCCCTTAATTGCCAATTCGGCTCCACCATTTCCTCTATCCCCATCTCCTAACTTTTCTCCACGATAAGCTCCTCAATCCCTTCCAAAAATTTCTCTTCTCATCACTTCTCTTAGAGTCCAGTTCCATGCCACTACCAACCATCTAGAAGGTAAAAATAAAATTCCTAAAAATACCAAGCCAGCACTCGAACCTAGGATCCTTTTGCTTGCCACTAGCGCCACCTCCCTGCACCCTAAGTGGCATCACTTATCCACTACACTACAGCCTTGCTTGTGTCCTATTTTATCTCCATTTATTTAAAAGCCAATCTAC
This sequence comes from Gossypium stocksii, assembly GCA_020496765.1. Taxonomy (NCBI): domain Eukaryota; kingdom Viridiplantae; phylum Streptophyta; class Magnoliopsida; order Malvales; family Malvaceae; genus Gossypium; species Gossypium stocksii. The sequence goes on along the minus strand of CM035632.1, from coordinate 95,920,134 downwards.
TGGCTATCAAGGTTCCTTTAATTATTAAATTAAAATTCCTTTATCTCAAAGTTCGAACCTAGAACTTCTCCAACACCCCTAGACACTCCAAATCTATTAAGCCCTTAAAGCCAACATGTCATTTGTCATTTTCTTGCTTACTAAAAAAAATTATGAGACCCAAAGCCCAAAGCCCAATTCATCTAGGCCCAAAATTTGAGGCGTTACAATTTATTTATAAAGTTCATTTTGTAAACGGCCATTGGAATTGGCCAAAATTGTTATAGTCATTTTTTTAATGAAATGAGAATGAGTTCATGGAAATTTGTGGATGGTTATTTAGAGTAATTGTGCATGCACATGACGTGAATTGTGGTTGTTGGATAAAGGCATAACTATGGTCATTTAGATGCATATCAACATGGAATCCTGATATGAAAGTGTTGGGTTGCAATTGGTCTTGTTTTAGAGTGGCAAAGAGGCTTGGTAAATAGCCTATTTTTGTCCACACGGGTAGGCACACGGGTGTGTGCCTAGGCCGTGTGTCAGCCTACGAGTGTGTGACTAGGCTGTCTGTCCCTTACACCTTGCATGGATAGAATTAAAATCCCATCAGTGTTCTACACAGACATGAGACACGACCGTGTGTCTCAACCGTATGAAGGACACAGCCGAGACATAGGCGTGTGCCACGGCCCTGTGTCTACTGACGTTAGAAATAAAATGTCAAGGTTTTTACACACGGGTTGCGACATGGGTGTATCATGGCCGTGTGAGGGACACGGGCTGGGCACACGGGCATGTGCTAGGCCGTGTGAAAACTCATGTAGGTTCAATGTTAGAAAATAAATCTACACGGATAAAGGGCACGAGCGTGTCCCTAGATTGCTTAGGACGTGTGAGATACACGGGCTATTAGCACAGCCATGCCTTGAGGCCACACGGGCGTGTTGCCCTTCCACGCGGGTGTGTGCCCTGTTTTTAGTGAAATTTCTTGAAAGTTTTCTAAGTGCCCGAAACGGTTCCGGATTGTTTCAAGATCATGTTTGAGGCATCGTAGGCCCATACGAAGGACCGTAGGGAAACATTTGAAAAATTTTTAAATTGGGATGTATTTCATTGGTTTAAAAATGAAAAATTTCACGTGTTTTAGTGAAGTAATGCCTTGTACCCTATTCCGGCGTCAGATACCGGTAAAGAGTATTACACCTGTATTGATCGGTAAGATCGAAAGATAAATCAGATTAATTAATCTAAGTTGGTAAAATTTAGATCGAAAGATAAAATGGAGTCACTTAATAATTTAAGCAATTTAATTCCCTTATTGGAGGATTGGTGAACTACATCAAAATTGACCAACCACCGCTAGTAATTCTTTTGGTTAATTTCTTGGTTTTATACTCTTTTTCATTTAGTCCATAGATTAGCATATTTAATTTTATTGCAAAATTTTCTTGTTATGGTTTGCCATACTATAAAATCATATTAGTATCTGCTTAGGCTCTATCGTATATGCTATTTATCGCTCAATTGCCATTTCCTTTGGGTTCGATCATTGGAGTATGTCGGTGTTCCATTGTAACACTACAAATATTACAAATGACTTGTACACTTATAGTAAAGCCACACTTACAAAAATGTTTTATAAAATTGTTTGTTTTATATGCATGTGCAAATGCGGTCAAAGTTGTTGGCGCCGTTGTCGGGGAGACAGTGTAAGATTGAGTAATTTTTAGTGTACATGTTAAGTAGAGATAAGTAGCCAAAGTAGGATTAATAGATACAACTTTGTATTTCTATTTTAATGAGCTTCTTGACTCTCTTATTGATGATTGATTGGAAGCCATGTTTAATGCGGATTGTTTGATATCGGTTAGCTGGGATGATTATGGCCCCTATGGGAGACAATGATATGATTCTTGTTATGATTCGTATAGTTACATATGTTTGGTGGAGAGTGACAACAAGGAATGAGAAGGTACTTGCTCGACATATGACCCATATAACACTTATCTTTCAATTTCATATGATGATAAGAATGCATATTAGAAAGAATCTAAAAGGCAACACTATCAATTCACTTGGGAGAGCTCTTTTGAGGATAACATGTTTGATTGCAAGGAAAACATGTAAGTTAGATGAAATCAGCTAGACTTGGTGCTAGATGCCGTTAAATGTCGAATTAGGGAGAAAGTTTCAGAGGACAAGTGTGTCGAACCGAACACTACCTAATTTGAGAAGGAGACCTCCTATACCATTATTGAAAAAGTAGTCGTAAAGGTTAATTGTCAACAAGAGATAGAGGTCGAAAACTCTAGTGAAGCGTTAGGTGATATCAAAAAGACCCTTAATTATAATGAAGTAATTGTGGGAGAGCCACCACATTTTTTAACATTGTATAAGATATCCCACACTCTAATCCGGCCGAAGTTGTGCCTCATTAAAGGAACATACAAATAAAGATAGAGAACTCAGAAGAAGTTGAGTTTATAATCCTATTATTGATGATTCCTCAGAAAATGGAATGGAATAGGTTGGATTTTGATGAAAAACAACTCGAAATGTATGGATTAAAAATACTTAAGTCAAGGCAAGACCAATTTGTGGGTTTGCTGAAAAGGGCCCTGATTAACCCACTAATGAACAAGAAAAGGGTTAAAATCTCTAGGACTTTGTACAAATTTCATTTCAGTGGAATAACAGAACGTTCAAAAATATTGTTTTGAACCTGTTTTTGCATATCTAACTATCATTCTATGAATGATCAGTGTTTCAACTCGAAGCTCACCTTAGGTGACCCTTGAATCTGAAAAGAGTAAATACATGAGATTTGAAATAGTGGAATCGCGATATCCATCACAAGATATCACGACACCACTAGCAGCTCAATGAAGAGGGTTTTTGAAATTTTTGGTGTCGCGATACCAACTCTTAGATATCACGATACCAAAGTCAGTTCATGTTAAAAGGGAGTCATATTTTCATGACCTGTGTGTTTTTAAAGGTTTTTAAACCCCCTCACACTCTAAAAGCCCTAAGTCCTCTAGCTTAGTGCCCTAGCCACGTACCACATTCATCTCTCAACTCTTCTCTCTCCAAGAACTCTCACAAGCATCTTTCAAACATGGGAAACTGAGAAAGCCATGAGGCAATAATATGTAATTGTTCGAAGATGAATGTTTTGGGGACAAAATGTCTTAAGTGGGGAAGAATCGTCACAACTCAAAGTTGGGGCCAAAAGTTTTAGCAGTGTGAAGTAAGGTTTGTTGGTGTTTCGACAAACCGAGTACAATAAGATTCAGGCGAGCCGGGTGTTCGCCAATAAAGTTTCAGTAAGGGTGTTCGTTGAGCAACAGTGTACACCAAATGAAGTGGTAAGGGGTTTGCCAATTCTACTACGAGATAGGTTCAGTAATGTGTTGGCGAACTAGGGGTTCACCAGTCCGTTTGGCAGGCTGAGGTTCACCATTCAAAGTGTGCACTAGGTTCGTTGGTCAAAAATATAGTCAGACTCAAATTAGGAAAAAGTGATTTAGAGTATCTAGGAATACTTAATGTGTAAGTAATGTCTTTCCTAAATTAGATAAAGTATACAAAGATATGTAGGACTCTTAGGTTTATAAATAAGCCTATTAATTCGGTGACAATCTTCTTAAATATTCTGTTGTCAAGTCTCTATTCTGAAATTTTTTTCGTAGCAATCTAGTTAAGTCATTGTCTTGTTACGGTTGATCATCCTTAGAGCTAAGTTCGCATACATGTGTGAATTCTGAATGTTTTGTTAGTAATATGTTTGTTTGTTGTGAACTAGTCAGTCCGTCTTCTAGCAAGGATAAAGGCAAAGCCAAAATCATTTAAGTTCTCCATTTTCAGTGAGTGATTAGTAACTGTCAGTTTATAAGTTTTCAAAGGTACTCTGATTATGTTTGCTAATGGCTATAGTTTTCTAAAAGAAACCTTGTTTGTGAAACCCAAAAGTAAGTTTTCTAAAAAGTTTTGATTTAAGCTGCGAATCTCTGTTTTCAAATTTTCAATTTTGAAGAGATAATTTTTAAAGCACAATTTTATGCGAGCCTTTGATTATAAGAATTTTTTGAAAGAATGGTTTTAACCTGTGTTTTTAAAAGGCACCTAACATGCGAGATTTTTATAAGCAAACGTTTTAAGCTTTGCTTTGTGTGAGCTCTCTGTTTAGCTTTGCCTTAGTACGAGCTTTCTATTCTATGAGCTCCTTAGTGAGCCTTTTGATTGGTATACTAATAGTGTAAGTACTTACCCATGTAATGTCTCAAAGTGTGTGCTCCTTTGTAAGTTTGATTGGGTAATTATATATTCAACGAGACAAAGTTTGCTTCTCAGTAAGTTTGCTTCTTAGTGAGCCCAGCTTTGTATATGAACTAATGTGATATGTCTCAAAGTGCGTGCTCCTTTGTAAGTTCGATTGGATATTATATACTCAACGAGACAAAGAATCTGATTCACAAACTAGTTGTGCGACCTAAGGCCAACTTTGTTCGTAAGTGTGAATTGGTCTTGCGACTTATGGCAGACCCTATTCAAAGGAAAATTTTCTGAAAAATCATGTACGCGTTGGCTTCACGACCAAACATGAACCAAATCTCGGGTTTTTAAATATTTTTGAAAGACATATTGTTTTGCAAGTTTAATGTGAGCCCCCTTTTTTTTAAAGAAGGTTTTTAGAAGAAAGGATTTGTAAGTATTGTTTTTAAACTATTTTTAGGAAAATATGTTTTTCAGATACGAACTAGGTCTCGCATCTTGACTTGCGAAAACAACATGCAAAACATTTTCAAATTAAGTTTTCTATTGTTTGCAAATACTGTTTCGAAGCATAACCTAATGGTTTATGATTATTCGCTGGGTTCTCCTGGAACTCACTTACTCCTCTCTTGCTTCTCAGGTAAGTAGATCACAGATGGCATAAGCGAGGTCGATGATTTGGCAAGGCACCTGACTGATATGGGCAAACCATAGATTTGGGCGATGGGTTTATGCTATGTTCTTTTTAACGATAATTACAATATTAAATTGATTATCGAATAATTTTCTTAAGTATAAAAGTACACTATACCATGTCATTAAATTTACTCTATTTCTATGAACCATGTTATGGATTTTGCCTTTTGTTTCTTAATTAATAAATTGATGTTATTCATGCATGTCTACTTTGTTGATCGCAATCCTTGTATAAATTACTCACATACTCTTGTAAGTATTTAAATATTTTACATGCAGGCTATTGGTTATTGCAAACTATGTTTACCTGCATACCCCTATTATGTTAGTTTTAGTACATACGAAACCCTAGGCATGTTTAGCATAATTACAAGCGTAGCCTTAGCTGTGTGAACTCATGTTTTTATTCGAACTCTACTTAAATGGGATAATCTTCTGCATACATGTTTATTTAGTTTGCGAAGCCTGTCATTTGGTGAAACTAGGATGTATGTGTAATTTAGGTGTTTAGCGAGCTATAGTGTTCCTAAAGTTTGATTTCTCTGCATGTGAATTGTCGAATCTTGTGAACTCGTGTTTCTGTGCGAGTCTATGGTAATAAATGAGCTTATGTTTGTTTGTTAGTCTATGACCGCTTATGCTATTAATGGTATGCTAGCTATGTTTGAATGTTTGGTGTGGTGTTTAAGTGTAGTGCGAACCTATGTTTGAATGCTGGCTATAGTGTTCCTAAAGAGATTAAGGATCATAGGAGGTTTAGAATTATGCACATAGGAAGTGGTACTATTAAAGGATTCACCTTAAAACCAATAACAACAAAGCCAAATAACAAATCTAGGATCTCAATGTTTAGGATGGATAGTCCTTAGCTAAATTTTAAAGAGTCATTTTGTAAACAAACAGTTTGAATAGTAATGGGAACAATTTGAAGGATTGAACATTCAGTGGTTTACGGCCTTAGATGTAATAATTATTATTTTATTAGATAAATTTATTTTTAGACTGTTTTGTATCAGTTTAGTTAAAAATTATTAAGTATAGGTTCAATTGTGACGCTCTATACCCGAATCTAATGGATGGATCGGGCGTGGGGTGTTACACATAAGCCAAGGCAAATCTTTTGATGGACAAAACTACCCAACAAAAAAAAATAATTAGGAATTAGTCGAGGTGTCGTGGTAGTGACAAGTTGACCAGTGTCATTCTAAGGATGTGACGAAGGCATCGTGAGAATGGGTGAGGGAGAATGTCATGGGCCACAAATTGAAGCCCGTGATGAATGTACACAAAATGTCCCATAGAGGTCAATTGATTAAATGAAGCTCATTTGACCCACTTGAATCGGCTTGATTTGTGGAACATATAGAGAAGCCTATCTACATAAAACCTTGGTGGCCTAGTGGAATGCTCTAATAAAACTAGAGCTACCGTGGTGAATATTTGTAATCCTAAGGGATAAGATGTTGGGAAATGTGCCCATATTGTAGTCAACATGTAACTACTTTCTATTTATTTGAATGATGAATAAATAAATAAAGTTAATTTCACATTTCACTATTATGTCTTTTATATTTTGCTTGCATGGCAAAATTGTGACAAAGAAATATTAGTTTATTAATTGTCTAAAATTCAAACTGGAAATAAGTGGCATTGTAAAGAACGTTTACATTGCGAGAAACACAACTTACTTCAGTAGATAATCTAAACGAGTCTGTAATCCCATAAAACAATCAAAATAAACATTTGATTCAACTACTGAAAAGGATTATTATGTTTTCTACAATTCGAATTGGAGAGATAGCTAGTCTTAGCTATCGAAGCAGTTGACTCCACAAGTAGAGACATAAATGTATTCATTAGAAGAATGATACATTGGACTGGACCCAAGATGAATTTATTTTGAACCTGTTTGGGAATTAATTCACTTGTGACATTCATGGTGTGATTTACCTAAATCCTAAGTTAGTCACTGACCATGCATATGCAACTTATGTGCTTTGATATAAGTGAAGGTTTATGCTCTAAAGATAATCGAGCCCATAGCTGGTATGTTGGGTACATGACTTGTGTATGGCATGGCTTTACTAGTAACAATGGAATTCATAGCTCAATTAAAGAGTTAATGGTATCCTCTCATTGACATTGTATGGATTGATAAATATGGAATGTGGCCACGGGTTGATTGTCCTCGAACAAGCAATTTATCATAGTCATTTATTAACAATGATCATATTAATCATTAAGAATACACAATGGTGACAATGAGATAAAATATGATTGAATTGAGTGAACAGATTTAACTCAAAGGAATCAAGGATATCATATGAGGGTAACACACATATGACGGGGCCATTGGACAAAGCAATTGGATGAATTGCATTCGTAAATAGTATACAATAAGTAGTTTTCAATCATGATACTTCTTGTGGGCTGACTCCATGATTAAGTAAATGCAAATTATAGGAACGATGCTTTTGGACATAATTACAATCACTAGAGCCTAATTATATATGTTTGATTGGTCCCTCCGCTATCTCAACAAAAGCTCGATCGGACTGCATTTGAATCAGAAGAAAATTCTACAACTTTGGGAATAATTTAATTGAGTCAATTTATTCGATTTGGAATTAAATTAGGTGGTCGTGAGAATTGTTCAACCAAATAATTTGATTAAAGAATTTTCTTGAAAAGTTAATTTAGAAAATCTAAGTGATGTTTTGGAAAAATAAATTTTGATCAAGTAAAATTAAATTAATCAAATCAATTAAAATTAATATGATATTTTTAAAAGTTAAGTTTCAAGTCAAACAATTGGCCTAATGGGTAATTAAACTTAAAAATTAAACCTAAGATCATAAATTGGGTTCGGGAGCCCAAAATTGAGACTAAAACCCAAAAACTGGTCGAACCGAGTCCGGTATGTGAAATAAGGCTAACGATCCAACCGGTGGCTAGATCGAACCGATCGAGTTGTCATTGACCCGGACCAAACCGGCATCAACTGAATTGACTCGTGGTGCCGTAAAGGTGTCGCACCTACATCATCAGACACGGATCACCAGATATAGTGGTGTTGGTGGCTGCGACGATAGTGTCCCGGTGGTCGGTGATAGTTGGAAATTGTGGTTGAACAGTGAAAGAGTTACACTCCTACTAGGACTCTACCAGAGAATTTGATTTCAAATTAATTATTCCAAAAATAATACTATTTTAATAGTTCAATATTAAATTAAATTTAATACTTATCTTAATAGTATTTTATTAATTTAATATTAAAGTGATTATCTTAATATTAAATTTAATTTAATGTTTATCTTGTAGATAAATATTCTATTCTTTTAATAGGATTTAATATTAAATTTAATCTAATATTATATTAATTTAATATTAAAGTGATTAAGTTTAATCATAGTTGAACTCTCTAAACTCTTCCTATATAAAGAGAGCCTTTGGTCATTTTTTACACACACTTGAATTTAAGAGAAAGTTGTAGAGAGAAAATTCTCTGAAGAGATTATTCCAGAAAATTTCTAGAGATATTTTTTTGATTTATAACTTGACCCAAAAGTTTAGAGAAATTACAAAATTACCTCACTGATAATTTTTGTGAAAATTTTTTGATTCGAAGTGAGCTCACACTCAGCAAATGTGAGGTTGAGGATAGCAAAGAAGACTACTTGGTTGAAGCGCTCGTCCTAAACGAATAAAAAAGGTACAATTTTGATTAATTGTTTATTGCTTTAGATATCACAACCAAGATCTTGTTTTAGAAAATTTTTAAAACTTTGGTTTTTCTCTAAATTTATTTTCCACTGCGTTTTTCTAAACCTGTTTTTCCAACATAAGATTGTATAAAATTTAAATCCCTTAGGACTCTCAACTTGTAGAAAAGCTTTCATCTCAATCATCGATGTAATTTAAACTTTACTATTGTGGGGGTGCTCAACTATAAATAGAGGTCTTCCCTCTCATTTGTAATCACTCAGTTATAATTCTCTCAAAGTGTTTATTCTTCAAAGTAATCGAAACACTTTGAGAGAATTTACTCAAACACTTGGTGTGCTTTGTTTTCTTGTAGTTTTTCTGTTCGCTTGAGAGTTTGCTTTTGCCTTATTTTGATACCTTAGAGAATTTCCATTGAGAATTTTCATCTTTTGAGAGTTAGGTTGACTTAGGCGAATTTGAAGTTAAGTTTCTGCCTAAGGTCGAGCGATTTGTGAGATTTAAGTTCTAGCCCTGTGACACAACCTCTACTTCATATATTGAAAAGATATTTTTACATTTGATGATTCGAACGTAAAACTAAATGGTGATGAATAATCCTTTACTTAAAAAACAACATTCTAACTTTTTTTAAAATAAAAATATATTTATTAGATTTTTATACATAACTTAAAATTGGTTAAAATTTTTCATAGATCCTTATATTTTTATTTTCAAGAATTTATTTCATCTACTTTTTAAATTTAAAAATTAAGGTCTAATTATTAAACCTTTTAAATTTTTTTATTAAATTTGTTGGTGTGACATTTTAAAATTATAAAAAAAAAACCTACTTACTTGCTAGCACTGTAACAAAAAAAAAGCATAATGATTTATTTCGCCTTTCAACTTTACAAAAGAAAATCATTTTAGCCCTTCATTTAAAATTTCGCCTCTTTTAGCCATTAAATTGGTGTTATTTGTCAAATTACCCCAAAATGGATGGAAAAGTGAAAATCTATCCATTTTTTTAATATGGCATACATGTGGATTTTCAGGTAGTTATTAAGTATGACTCTTATTTCAGTCAAATTTGAGAAATAATCTTCCAGTTAAACTTTGTTTATTTGTTTCAATCAAACTCTGATTAATATAGATTATATTATTATTATCTAACCTATGAATTTAGCCTATAAATAGACTCTTTTACAACCTTAGAAAACACACCCATTAGAGATTAGAACTCATAACACTTTTAGAGAAATTTGTGTTTACGTTTTGAAGGTTCTTTGTTTTCGGGATTTAGTTTTTATCTCCATCTTTTGTACTCTTCGTTATTTTGCCATTATAGTAAAATTATCTTTGCCCATGGTTTTTTTTATCTTCTTTGGAGGGGTTTTTCCGCATTAAATTTGTGTGTTCAATTTCTCAATTTTATTCGCTATTTTTACTTGTTCATTGCTTAATCGGGTTGATCTCCAACAAGTGGTATTAGAGCTAGTTCAATTTTGGTAGATCAGCCCGTTTAGAGATGATAACAACAAGGTTTGACATTGAGAAGTTTGATGGTGTCACAAATTTTAATATGTGGCAAGTCCAGATAATGTCAATTTTAGTTCAAACTGGCCTGAAAAAGGTTTTTATCGGGAAAAAGTTTGAGAATCTAAATCAAACAGAATAAGAAGAGCTTGATGAAAAGGCCTTGTCTGCAATCTAGTTGTGCCTCACAAATATGTTATTGCAGGAGGTATTGATGGAGAAAACCTCATCCACCTTGTGAAAAAGGTTAGAAACTCTTTATGCGACTAAGTCTCTGACTAACTGTTTAGTGTTGAAACAACGTCTATTTACGTTTCGCATGAACGGAGATGAGTTTCTTAGGGATCATATTATTCAATTTAAATGATTTAAAGAACGTTGAGGTTCAGATTAACGATAAAGATCAAGCTATGCCATTATTGTGTTCTTTACCTCTTCATACAAGTTTTTCAGGGAAACCTTGATTTATGGCAGAGACAAACTCTCGTTCAAAGTTGTGAAGGCTCATTTGTTGAGTAGAGTCAAACTCAACAATGACTTTGGTTCAAATAGCAAGGCAGATAAGCAAGCTTCTATTTTGGTAGCATCAAAGAAGTGGGACAAGATGTGTCGCTATTGTAAAAAGTTAGGTTACGTTAAAGCAGATTGTTATAAACTGTGAAATAAAAGAGCTACTGAGAGCAACGAGGAAGATATAGCTGGTGCTAATTTGGCCGATGAAAGCGGTGATAATTTCTTTTTAGTGTCAATAAGAGATAACTCCAAGCTTACGTCCGAGTGGATCCTAGATTCGGGATGTTCTTTCCACATGTATCCCAATAGAGAATGGTTCTCCACATATAGCTCGGTTGAAGGTGGAGTTGTGCGTATGGGAAACGATTCATCCAGTAAGGTAATTGGTATTGATACTGTTAAAATTAGGATACACAATGGGACGATTAAGACACTCTCAGATGTCAGGTATGTACCTGATTTACGAAAGAATCTCATCTCATTGAGTATTTTAGACTTGGAAAGATGCAGAATCAACATCGAGTCGTGGCATTAAAGTATCTCGTGGAGCTCTCGTTTTGTTAAAAGGTAAAAGAACTGTCAATCTTTATATTTTGGAAGGTTCTATAGTGACTAGTGAAATCGGACGTCCCTCGTCTGTTACGAAGCCGAAGTCAACTCGTTTGAAGTGGAGGAAACTTGGTCATAGGAAGGAAAGAGGTATGACTTTTTCGTTGAAGAGAGGTTCTCTTTTAGATGCAGGTTTTGAAAAGTTAGTGCACTGTGTTCGTGAAAATCAAACCCGGGTTAGTTTTGGTTTGGCAGTATACAAGTCGAAGGCTAGAAGTCTTCTAGTTTCTAAGCACAGAGTCGACTTAACTAATTCCCTACATAGTTCAAGATAGGCCCACGGTGAGCTTTGGCAAAGGTAGCATTGTGGAAATATGAGTCAAAGTGGAGATTTGTTAAGTATGGCTCTTATTTCAGTCAATAAATAATCTTCCAGTTAAAATTTGTTTATTTGTTTCAATTAAACTCTGATTAATCTAGATTATTTTATTATTATTTGACCTATGAATTTAGTCTATAAATAGGCTCTTTTACAACATTAGAAAACACCCCCATTAGAGATTAGAACTTATAACACTTTTAGAGAATTTTGTGTTTACGTTTAAGGGTTCTTTGTTTTCGGGTTCTAGTTTTTATCTCCATTTTTTGTACTCTTCGTTCTTTTACCATTATAGTAAAATTATTTTTGTCCATGGTTTTTTTATCCTCTTTGAAGGGATTTTTCCACGTTAAATTTGTGTGTTCAATTTCACAATTTCGTTCACTATTTTTATTTGTTCGTTGCTTAATCAGGTCGATCCCCAACAAGGTGGATGACACATCATCAATTAATTAATTTTTTAATTTTAAAAATTCAAAAAAAATTATTTTAAAATTATAAAGATTAAAAAATATTTTTAATTTTTTAAAAATTAGTTAATTGCTAACATAACATAAACGTGAATGTCTCGTCAGCAAAGTTAACAAACGTTAACTTTTTCATTCATTTTGAGACGATTTGACAAACAATATAAATTTAAAGGCAATTAAAAGAGACTAAAAATTAAATGAATGGCTAAAATGAATTTTTTGTTTTAAGTTAAAAGGCTAAATAAATCTTTACCTTTTTTTTTTTTAATTGTAATGCTACCAAATGTCTAACTTTTTTTGTGTAAATTATATAGACCTATGTGACATATTTTAACTTTAAAAAATTTTCCATTTCGTTTGATTATTTAGTGTAATAATTTGTGGCGCCGCAAACTCCCGCCAAAAGGTTAAGGATTTCGTTTGGCGATGTATCTGACTGTTTTTGCCAACGCATGTCCGCTTGGTTGAGAAAGGTATTCTGGTGATTCCCTCGTGTATACGGTATAGGGAACCCCAATGCTTGGATCATGCCTTATTGCTTTGCCCTTATGCTCCGTCTGTTTGGAGTGCGGTTGGTTATTCTCATGGCTATGCGAAAGTAGTGGAGTTGATCGTTGTGCTCTTTGATTCGACTGAGTTTAAAAAATTGCAGCGGAGCCTTTTTCTGTTATGGATGATACGGGTACATTGTAATTATTTGGTTTGGAAGGACCTAAGACACAGTAGTTGCATCTATTCTTCGAGCTACGAATAATTTTCCGTTTCGTAAGGGTGGGAGTCGGGATGCTGTGTCGCAAGCGGCTAGTGGGAGGGTTGATGTGACACGATCTGTTGGAGTGGTTGGATGGGAACCCCCGGCTGGAGGTGTATTGAAATGCAATGTCGACGCTGCTTGGTTCGAGCAAGATGGTGCAACAGGTTATACGGCAGTAGTACGAGACTGTACAGTTCTTGTGATTAAAGTGTTTATCGGGATTTGAGTACGCTTGTTTTAGTCCTTGCATCACCGAAGCTTAGTAATTAGAGATGTTGTCCGATAAACCATGGGGGAGTCAAAATTTTTTTGAAATCAAAATTAAATTATATATTTTTATAATAGTAAAAATGTCATTTAATTATTTCAATAATTTATATTTTTATAATTTTTAAAAGATTCAATTAAATTTTTATTATTTTTTTAGGGTTAAAGTATAATTTTACCATTATTAATTTAAAATTTAATAAATTATAAAGGACTTAAATGAAACTTTTTCTATTTTAGGGGAATCAAGGCCTCTATCAACCTCCCTTTGCTCTGCCACTGTCGATAAACTTATTGAGTCGGATTGTTTGTTTGTTATATCTTTTTTGTTCTGTCCATTATATGATGCTTCTGACTTAAGTGCCTTGTTATATGATTGTTTGCTGATGAGAAATTATTACAAGCAACTGTACTTTTGTTGGACTTGTGAGTGTGCAACCTATTTGCTAGCACGAGTGGTCTTTTTATATGTAAACCACATGGAATGGAATGTCCTTCCTATCACTTTGTTTAATAAGAATGTTCTGTTTGTACTTCATGTTAGTATGATTGGGGATTGAAGATGATAAGTTCGATTGTCTGAAGTGAGCTTGCTGTCTCGACTTTAGTAATCATATTATCTATTTGCTTGCCTTTATAACTTTCTCATAAATGAAATTCTCTCATTAATTTTCTTTAAAAAAATCTATATTAAAAGTATTTCTTAATAAAAAATCAATATTAGCATATTTTTACGTAAAAAATATGTCTATTTATAAAATGTCGCTTTTTTCCTTAATGAGAAAACCCGTAATAACTCAAATATTTTTCATGATAAAATAATTTTAAAATTTATATTATAAATACAGTCACATTTTTTTTTTCAAAAAGTATTTTGTTTATCAAGCACATTATTTTTATAAATTTTTATGCTGACGTTTTATAAAATTTTTATGTGCCTACGAAATTAATTTAATTTGAAAAATATTTTTAAACATTTTATAAAATGTTTCATAAAATAAAAAAAATAAAACTTTGCATGTAACTTTATAGGAATAATATATTTGAAAAAAAATGAAAGTTAGAATTATTTTTTTAAAAATATTTTATAAAATTTTTCAAAGTTATATAATTTTAAAAAAATTAACTAATCAAGGAAACTTATTGATTGAAAATAAGAGTAAAAGAAGTGGAGGGTGAAAAAAAAACATAATTGTAATTTTGTTTTTTGAGCAAGGTCCTTTTAGGAAAATAAAAAAAAGAAAGGTGCATTTAGGTAAATAATTTTATTTATTTTTGGAAAAAAGTTTATTAAATTTCCCCAAATTGATTTTATTATTTTTCTAAAAAAAGAAAAAAAGAAAACATGTGATGTCCCAATATCCACCTACCTCATGCCTAAATTAAATTAAGAATGATATTGAATTGACTTTAATTCAATTAAAACAGAAAATTAAATTAAAAACAACTTAAAATTGATTTTAATTTGGTTAAAGTCGAAATTTAAACCAATATCTAATTTAAGTCAATGCCTTGAAATCTAATTAATCGTGTCCAAAGACAAAACTTAACTTTTGGTAATTTTAAACCCTAATTTTAAAATTTATAAATCTGAACAAAATTAGATGTCAACATTCTTAACGACATCAATAGTACCTTAATCGATATAGTTTACTCAATAAAATCGTAACTTACAACTGCAGGTCTTTCTCCAATTCAATGAAGCGAAACTCAAGCTTAGTTACTTAAGATGACGTTCTACTCTTTCACTCAACAATCTTATGATCTGTTGATAGGGTGCTCTTAGTTCTAGACAGATAAAAGAATGTATAGACATATTATACTTACCAACATCTTAAAAGGACTAAAAACAAAATTATAAGGACAAAAAAATAGAAAGAAAAGAAACCTGAAAAGTAATTTTCCTTCTATCCATGAGACAATGGATTGCAACTTATGGATAACAATTTAATTATCAAGAGATAGCACCAATCTCTTATTTTTGCAGGTCTCTACTGGAAAATATAGGTATCACATATATAATAAACGTAATTATATGTTATTATTTATTATCATGATAAGTTAGTCCAAATTAAAAGTACGTTATTATTTATTATCATGATAAGTTGTCCAAATTAAAAGTGATCTAATTTGGTTAAGGTATATTGGGCTTTAATTATTAAATAAAGTATAAGTCAAATATATATAGATACTCTAGTATTTCAGTTCTAATCAATTTCTAATTAATGATGGGCTAATTAGGAATTAGGGCTAATGTGCCAAAGTTATATATATTAGGGTTATGGTACCCAAATTACACATAAGGTAACTTTTCTAATATCCCATCTTTAGAAAAGAGAGAGCCACCTTCCCTAGATTATTTGTGTGCAAATTTTGAAGACCAAAACCCCAATATCCGTAGACTTCAAGAAATCAATGAATTTAGGTACGCTTCCACATTTAGTTTTGTTCTTGATTTATTCTTGATGATTTGACATGACAGATCATGGTTTACAATTCTAATTTTATATTCGATATTATTTACAGTTCTAACAAGTGGCATCTGAGCTTCGTCATGTTAAATAATTGGGAATGAATTGATTCTTTATTATTTTTGGATTGATTCGTTTTTCTTTTTTAATTTTATGGATTTGATATTTTAATTATATACTATGTTGAATATTTGAGATTCTTGATAAAATTGTTGGGTTTTAATTCTTTAAATAAAGTTTTAGGGTTTTATAAATATAATCTAGTTTAATATTTGCATATGCTATCGAAAGATGAATGTTTATTTATTTATTTATTTATAATCAATTGATAAAAATTGATTTGTGAGATTTCTTTCTATTCTTTTCTTACAATTATTTTATAAATTTTAGTTAAAGTCATTATTAGATTAAAGTTACATGCTTACAACTTTTTGCAATTGAAAATTTTCAATTGGGTTGTATAATGTTTTGAATGTTAATTCACTTGCCAATCGAATAAATGAATGTTGTTAAGATTTTTTTTCGCACTATTTGTTTTAAATTTTCTGTTTGTGGTTGAATGTATATGGAATTATTATCTTTTGTCTTTATTCATGATGAATTATATTCACCATTGAATTCAATTCATTTATATGAATTATTACTTTGGTTTCTGCTATAATTATTTTATATAAGTTTTAGTCCTTATGGAACCCAACTAAAATTAAAATATTTGGGATTTTGATTGTAGTAGAAAGAACATATATTCTCTCCCTACTTATTGTTTAAATTGTTCCCATTTAGTTCCCTTAGCATACATTTTAGCATGTTTAGTTTAGTAAATTGTGTTTTTATAATTCGGTGAATCCTGGCCTATTTTATCTTTAATTTTGCTATCTTTTTGCACTAATGTCACTACATAAGTTAATTCCAGATTGCATCCGGAATTGTCCTTGCAGTTGATAGATATCCATAGTGTTGCTGTAGGAGTTAATTCCAGATGGCGTTCAGAATTGTCGTCGCAATTGACAGCTGTCTGATAAGAGCCAACCATGAGTGAGTTGTCCAGTCTGGTGTAACTACCCTGTACGAACAAGGACAGAAGAATCCTGAGAGAAGGATACCTGTACTATTAAGGAAAACATAAAAGGATAACGTGAGAAGAATGAATGAGGAATTTTTTGTGTATCACCACTCTCTTACCTTATTTTGGATCTTGTTGCTATGGCATCTTGAGCATTTCTTGGGTAAGCTAATGTGAAGACTGATGCAGATCCACTCCTAACGAAGAGATCTAAGTGCAAAACAAGGGGAAATAGATAGATTCAATCGAGTAGCCTAGGAATAGCATTCTCCATTTGATTCTTTCTCATTTCTTGAAAATGCCAGTGAATACTCTATGTTTTCTACTATATGGAAGTACAATGAATGCTTTGTTAAATGTTATTTTATTAAATCTTATTTTAATCTTGGGGGTTTGAATGTTCTAAACACTGAAGTGTTATTGCAACCATTAACACTGGAAGGTGTAGTGACAGTTTGATATAATAAGCTTTTCAACGAAAGTTGAGTAAGGATTAAAGGAATTTAGTACACTTGTTCTTAATAGTGCCCTATTGCCATCATCAAAAGGTGAGGTTAATGTGCATGTTTAAGTCTCAGATTAAACCACATAGTGGCATTTGGTAAGATATACATAAATTTTATTGCGTCGACAATCACATATCTTTTATACTGCGTGAGTACTTAGTATACTACTGAAGATTCATGTTGGAGATCCTAGTTTAATCATAGCATACTTTATCTTATTGTTTTCGAATTATTGCTTCGATAGCTATACTCACAATTTACCTCATTTCTATCTAGTTATTGCACTGACATTAATAGACAAAAGACAACCATCCTTGTAGAATCGATATTTGACAGACTCACATTTATCCATTATACTTGCATCGACAGTGTATGCTTGCACATTATTGTTGTGTCATTTACAGCCAATCAGATTTTTTTTAATATGGTGGCTATGAATTTTTGATAAGTAGTTGCGCATATGAAGGCTTTTGTACAGTTTGGGATTCTTTTTATATTTGGTAGTTATGGATTTTTTAAGTGTTTGTGCATATAAAGAAGTTTTATGATAATGTTTTTAGTCATGAATATAAATTTGAGTTTACATGAAATATGTAAGGCAAGCTAGTATTATTTTTCTATTATTATAACTGTGTATATATATTATATGCATATCAATTATTTTGAGGATTAATGCATGATTATAGTTTGTGTGAATATGTGTTTATAACCATTATTCAATAAGATATCTTTTATAGTTTAATTGGTGAAATTAAGTTTTGATGGATATCATTGAAGTTGTTAATTTTTTTTGCTATGGTTATATATTTAATTTTATGGGTGTTTTGGTGCAAATTCATGTCAACTATATACATATTTAAATAATTTGGTTTTAAGTATTTGTTCTATAATATTAGGTTTTGGCATCTTATGGTTCCAAATATTTGGTTAAATTATGATGATATGGTTTATTGTATGAATTATGGGATATGTCAACTATTATGATTTTGTTTTTGAGATTTATTGGCTTGAAAATATTTTTCAAGTATTCATGTGAATATGTGTTTAATCATAAATACAACTTTGGATTTACAAGATAATTTGTAACACCCCAAACCCGGCTTAAACATTATGGCTGAATCTAACGATGTCACATGATAGGGTGTTTGAAAACCGTGTCGTCGCAATAAAACCATTTCTGTTTAATCACTTTTCTTTATCTTTTATTAGTAATCGATTGTTTCAAAACATTACTCCTTGCGGAAGCTTTTTTTTAAAAATCAATTCAAGTACTCGTGCATTTTCAAAAAATCATTTGTTCTTTTAAAAATCAAGGTTTCTTATGACTAGCAATTATAAATCTGAAAAAGCAAATAAAAAACCAAATTAAGCAAAAGTCTTAGAAAGTCCTCAGATTACATCAAAATAAACCAATAATAAAACAATAACCAAAAGTACTAACTTATAAACCATGTAGTCCAAAAAATGTGGTCACTATCGAGTCGTCCGCCGCACCAATCCATCTAGGTCTGGGAATTACCTGTGCACATTAAACAGAGGGGTGAGTTTTCGTAAACTCAGCGTGTAATCCCATAGAAAACAAACAACAATAATCACAGTGCACAGTCAAACAGTCTTCAGCCTAAGCCTTTTTCAGAATAAGTAATAGCTTGGGCCTTTGCCCATTTCAGTACAGTATCAAATATGTAGTAAGGTTTTAGCCTATCACAGTATCAGTATTAGTCATACAATATTCAGTAGCAAAGTCCTACCCAACCAGCTTATGACAGCCTTAATTGGACCCTAGTCGAAATGTGGTTTCGAGACTACAAAGCTGAGTCATGAAAATAATTTAATATTTATTTTGATGCCTATTATATGTGTCAATTCATGTGTGACATCTTTGGTATTTTAATTTAGACTTATAATTGTGAATTTCACTAAAAAGGGCTTAGTTGTGAACTTTGAAAGTATGCTAGGTAAATGTGTAATGACTAATATGTGCATGCAAGTGATATAGTGGAGTTGCATGTCAATTTGACCACTTTTGTGATAGTGGACGGTAATGATGGGTTATTTTGGCATTTTGTGATTTGTAATTTAGTTAAATAATAATAATAATAAGAATTAGTAGCATGCTTTCATAAAATGGGAAATTAAAGTATAATATTGGTGAAAATAACAAGGTGGTCTCCTTGTTCCTCATTTGGTCGAAACTAAGAAAAAAAAAAAGAAGAAGATAAGGGTTCAAACCATTCGGCTAGGAGAGGGCTTTGAATTAGGTATGTTTCCTTGATGAATTTCTTTGGTTTCTATGAAATTGAGCTAGTCATGAAGTTCTCTTCTTTGCCTATTATGAAATTCTTTGAGTTTTGAGAGATTGAAACTTTCGGCCATAGTCAATTTTTGCTAGAATTGAGAGTGTGATGTTTGTACCTCATATTTTGGGTGAAGAAAGCATAATTCGATTATATATATGTGTTTATATCAAAGTTTAGTCCATGTGTGTATCCTTGAGTGAATTTCTAAGTTTATAAGGCATGGAGCATTCGGTTTAGGTTGGAATGTACTAAGGGGTAGAAGTTTTGAATTTATAAAAGCTATGGGTGAATTTAAGGGATTGTGTTGTTGAATTCATGAAATGGGAAAATGGTTAGACTAATTGGTCAATTTGTGCTTGTGGTAGCTTCTTGGCTAAAGAAATGGCCTATTCGGCCATGTACATAAATTCTTTGATTTTTGTTTTGATAATTGGTGTCTTGAGAGTGGTTAATTGATCAATTGAACTTGGATAATTTTTGGATTTGTGGCAAGGGTTAATTAGGTCAATCGGCTAGAAGGTGTTATAATAAATTAATGTAAAAATCGTTAGTAATTATGTTGTAATTACCGAATATGGTTGTTTTAGATTGCTAATATGGTTTCTGATGATGAATAGATGCTTTGGAAATTCATGTAGTTAATGATCGTTGTGATTATGTGTTAAAAAGCTTGTGAGTTAAAGTTATAACTTGTGCTTTGTGGGTTAAAATGGTTAAAGACCATTCGGTCATGGTCTTTATCATGATGATCTTAAGCTAAATATATGTGAGTCTAGGTTGTGGCCGAATGTGCTTAGAGTGATTATTATAGAGTTAATGTTATGTGAAACTAGAAATTTGATAATTGATTAGTGTGGTTTAATTTCTATAGTGAATTTGATTAAATTGTATCTTGAGTGTGAGTAAGGCCAAATGTGAGTGTGTGGCAAAGGATATATATATATATATGTGTTTCTTGTTTTATCTAAAAGTGAAATGATTAAGTGAGATGTATGAATAAGGTTTAATAAAATTATATTGTTTAACTTAATTAGCTCAAGAGCAAAGAGGGACAATTACTGATAAAGGAAAATCAAAGGTGGTGGATTAGTTGATCTGTTGTTGTAGGACGATAATCAAGGTAAGTTCTTAAGAGTTAGTTTAATTTGACTTGCTTAATGATTGAATGAAAGTAGTTAAAAGAATGTTATTATTATTTGATATTAACATGCCGAATGAGAATGGAATTAAATCTATTAGCCAAAGATAGCTAATATGCTTATATTTTGAATTGGATGTAAGAAGTGAGATGTCCAAAGAGCATTTTGATGGAAACATATTATGTCATATGTGTGATAAAAGAGTTTAAAACAAGTTGTGATTAGTTAAAAACTAAAGGTAAATATGTTATACATGTTATTATTAACTATGTGAGGAAAGCCGAATGTGATATGAAATTTTAAATGTGGTAATTGTCGAAAGTGGAATGAAGGTGGGCCATAAGCCGAATGTGTTTGATGTCTATAAATGGATTTGAGGGATTATGTGTTGATGCATAAATTATACTTATGGGAAGTAATTATATGATGATAGTCTTTGTGTAAATGTTTATGTGTTATGGTCATATGGATTGAACTCATTGAAATTATAAGTGAGAATGTTGCTTCGAATTACCTTTGAATGGCAATATGTTATTAAATTGTATGATTTCGTGAGATTGCATATTTAAAGGATGGTGTTTATATGGTGCTTATATCTGAATGTGACATGAGACTACTAATGTGATAGAATGGTGAAATGTACACTTGACGGATAAATATGCATAAAGTTTCAGTGTGTTATATCCGGGCTTAGTCCCAAAGGGCATACGTGCCGGTGTTATATCCGGGCTTAGTCCCGAAGGGCATACGTGCCAGTGTTATATCCGGGCTTAGTCCCGAAGGGCATACGTGCTGGTGTTATATCCGAGCTTAGTCCCGAAGGGCATTCATGCTGGTGTTATATCCGGGCTAAGTCCCGAAGATCATTCAGGCTGGTGATATATTCGGATTAAAATTCCGCAGACTTTATGCGAGAATATTATCTGGACTTAATGTCCGCAGGCTTCGTGCTCGTATTATATTCGAGTTTAAAGACCCGAAGGCTAAATGCTGGGATTCAAGTAAGATTATGATATCGAGTATTCGCAGTGAATTACCTTCAAGTAAGTACTATATATTTATGGTGTTCAGGTACGTATTACCTCCTCTTTTTGTAAATTGACTACAAAATGAATCATTAGCATCAAAGAAGTATATATATATGTGTGATTGATGATTATCATATCTATGAATAAAGGGATGAACTATGCGGTAAATGGTTGTTAGTATATGAAGGTATTCGAGTTAAATTTGCTGTATGAACTTCAAGTAAAGAAAATTATGTGCTGAAATATCTATTAGTGTTTGTGCACTTTCGGTAAAAAGACCTTATAATTTGAGAATGAGTTGTATACAGATATATGTGCAAATACAAATTAAGGATCATAATCCGTCAACTTAAGTATATGTGATAAGGAATATGCCTGTTTCTTTATGTACCTATACGGTATAATTTATACTTGTCATGATGAAATACTCGAAGACATTGATGTGATTATGAACTAATGAATTAAGTTTCTATATACGTATATACATCCATGTAGGTGCATAAGATGAATACATATGAGCAAGTGAGTGGGATTAGTGAAAGATTTAAATTGAATTAAGTGGTAATTATGGAAATTGTAAGTGTACCAAGATTTAGTACTATGTGTGTGATACATACTTACCATGTGTATCCAACTTCGGTTGAGGAAGGGTGTGTTTTGGGAATCAATCACGAAAGGGTTATATGCTATGCTTAATGAGTAGTGACTCTACGAAACTATTCACGATAGGTTATGATGTGAATATGTGATTACAAATATAGAAATAACATGTGGTTATAGTAATATGTTTTCACTTGATTGAATCAAAGCATATAAAATAATGCATATGTGAATCTTCAACCATATTGGTCAATATTATGAAAGTATATATGTATTAGCTAAGTGATGCGGTTATTGAAACTTCTAGTTTGAGAGGAAGCTCTAGATTAACTTCATTGAATAAAAGAAATGAATGACCAATGACATCGAATAAGAACATTCTGCGACTTTAAACTCTAGATTTAAGTATACGAAATAATCGTCTTTGATTCAACAAGATTAATGTTTTGCTTAAGACTTACTAAGCTTATGAAAGCTTACTCTGTTTGTTTTGTGTCTTTGTTTTATAGATGGTGGATTCTGACTACCAGCTCGGGGATCGTCAGCATTTCGTCACACTATCTTCTATTACGGTAACCATGTAAATGGGAATTAGCTTATGGCATGTATAGGATAGACAATAAGTAGAATGGTGCTTCGATCTTCCTATATAAGTCATATGAGTATGGCATCTTATGGAACTTACTTGTAAAGGTTTTAAATTCGAACTTTGTTTGCGTCTAGCAATTTAGTAAATGAATGATCTTTATTCAAGAAAATGTTTAAAATTTTACCGTCCTGATCCGATTCCTAGTTTTCTATAACGCCTCGTCCTATTCCGACGATGGTTACGGGGTAGGGGTGTTACACAGCCTCTACACACCATCTCCGTCCAACCGTACACTCCATGTGGGGATGAAATCACCCACCTATCCCTACACTCCAAGTAGTATCGAATGCTGCACATAACAGTAATTTACAGTTGAGTTGCCGGATATTAGGCTTAAGAGCCTTTCAGTACACTTCCTTCAAATAATATCAACCCAACCCAATGCAATGCAACATACAATGAAATGTCATGCTATCACAGGTCTATCAGATACACATATAGTTCAATATACATACTTATATATAACATGCTTAGTATATAATTCACATAATCAATTTCATACAGTTAAGGGTCTAAGTCATGCTTACTGACCTTACAAAAGGTTCACGGTCGACTTGGGCGACCCATGCAACCTTAAAAATCATTTTAGCAAAAATAGGCTTACACGCCCATATGGCCTGCCCGTGCAGGCCCACACACAACCCAAATTGGCCCTGCCAGTGTGGATTACACAGCCTAGCCCAAAATCCCACACGCTCATATGGACTACCCGTGTGGCCTACACTGCCTAAAATAGTTTAGCCCGTGTGTCACACACGGCCTACCTGGCCATCACACGGCCGTGTACTTCGCGCACGTCCTAGCCTCGTCGATCACACGCTCATGTTAGGGCACACAGCCTACCATACGGGTGAGCAAACGTCCATGTGGCGTCGACAGTGAGGTTTTTGACTTTCACTGAAACCTGTTTTTTGCATAATCGGGTACAAACCTATACCGTTTTTTATGTGTAAACGCTCCCAAGCACTCCAAAGCCTAAAATCGGTATACCCAACATCAATTTAGCAAATTTACAAGTGAATTCAACAATCGAGAGCGAACAGAAACTCAACTTACTGCCAATAATAATCCTCCGCTAGTGATGCTAAAACACGAGATTCACAATCTTATAGCCAACAGCCTCCTCTTATGGCATTAATCGCAGAGGACTCAATCGTTAGGATATTCATGACAATAAGAGGGGAAAAAATTACTGCAACTGAGTGAGCACTATCCACGTTGCGAAAATGAAGGAAACAAATGAATTGAGGAAGAAAGAGGAAGAAGAAGAAGATGAGGAAAAAGTGCAGAGAATTTCGGCAATGGAAGAGGAAAAGACGGCAGAGAGAAGAAAGAATAAAATTTAAAAATAGTAAGGAAAATATGATTAAATTCCCTAACCCCCCAAATCCCTTAATTCTCTCTACCAAACTCCCCACCAAATCCACCACACAGATTTTTAGTCCATCTTAAACTCTCTTAGACGGACGAGCAAAAAATATTGTCCACACCAAGATCCGAACAGAGGACCTCCTCCACACCAACACTCCCCTTAACCACTAGACCAGCAGGCCCATTCTATTAATTGCTTACTAACTTTTAATTATAAACCTATTGACCAGAAATAGGGCTTTATTCATAAAAATACTAAAATTTGCCAAAGACATGGCTTGAACTTGGGACCTTTCAGACACTTCCAAAACACTTAACCACTGACATAGACAGATAGTTGTGTCACACATTCACAAAACCAAAAATTAAAATTTTGGGGTGTTACAATTCTACCCCCTAAAAGAAAATTTCGTCCTCAAAATTTACCTGATCAGAAAAGATGAGGGTACTACTAATACATCGCATCCTCAGACTCCTATGTGGCCTCCTCAGTGCTATGATTATGCCATATAATCTTTACTAAATGGATAGACTTACTTCACAGAACCTTAATGCTGTTGTTTAGAATCTGAACCGAGTCCTCCTTAAAGGTCAAGTCTGGCTTAACCTCAATTTCTTCAGCAGGGACAATATGAGTAGGATCAGAGCAGTAGCACCTCAACATAGAGATATGGAATACGTCATGAATCTATTACAACTCTGGAGGTAGCTCTAACTATAAGCAACTGGTCCCACTCGCTTCAGAATACGGCAAGGTTTAATAAACCTAGGGCTCAACTTGCCCTTACAACCAAACCTCAGAATCTTCTTCCATGGCGAGACCTTGAGAAAAACGAAGTCCCCCACAGGATACTCAATCGCTCATCTCTTCAGATCCGCATAAGACTTTTGCCTATCAGAAACTGCTTTTAGACGATCTTGAATCAGTCTAACCTTATCGTTAGTCTCAGAAACTGTCTCAAAAACTAACTTAGGACCCAAAACACGTCTATCACCGAACTCAGTCCAACATAAAGGAGTGCGACACTTACGACCATACAGAGCCTCGTAAGGTGCCATCTAAATGCTAGATTGGCAGCTATTATTATAGGCAAACTCTACTAGCGGTAGGTAATCCTCCCAACTGCCTCAAAAATGAATAACACAACTCTTCAACATGTCCTCCAGTATCTGAATCACCCTCTCAGATTGACCATCGATCTGAGGATGGAAGGCGATACTGAAGTCCAACCTTGAACCTAGAACCTCATGCAACTTTCTCTAAAATCGAGATGTGAAGCGAGGATCCCTATCTGAGATTATCGAAATCGGTACCCCATGCAGTCTCACTATCTTCAAAGTATAAAGCTTTGCCATCTTCTGCAGAGAATAATTAGTAAACCGGTATGAAATGGGTGGACTTGGTCAATCGGTCCATGATGACCCATACTGAATCCTTCTTAGTGGGTGTTAGGGGCAACCCATTAACTAAGTCCATAGTCACTCGCTCCCATTTCCAAAGCGGAATCTTAACCGGCTGCAGTAATTTCGAAGGTAACTGATAAACGATAAATTATACATATTTTTACCTCATGTTTAGCCTATATTTTGGATGGATTATCATTAATTTTGTGAGAATTGGTGCTCTTAATCTTTCTTTTTCATATCTTATACTCAGGAGAGCATAGGGAAGAGAAAAGAATGGAAAATGGACCAAAAATAAGGAAAATAGGCCAAAATGGAAAAACGACACGGCCCAAGGAGTCACCACACGGCCGTACCACATAAAGATCACATGGCCCAGCCCCCGACAAGCACAGCCAGGCCACACGGCCGTGCCTCCATCGACAGAATCTCACACGGCCTCTTGTCGTGGCACACGGGTGTGTCCTTGTCGTGAGGAAGAGGAATTTCATTCGGATTTGGATACTTAGGGGCTAAGAAAGCCATTCTAAACTCTATATAAATACCCAAGAGGCAACTCTAAAGAGATACTCTTTTCTCTCAAGAAAGAGCGCCATAATTCTACCAACACAAGGAGTGAAAGCAAGGGATTACTCCAAGGGAAGCCAGTTGATTCATCTCAGAAGCCAGAGTTCTACATCAAGACAGAGGATCTCTCTAAATTCCTTCAAGGGTTTTTGGGTTCTTTATGTTTTGTTATCTTAATTCTTCTGAGATGTTTTCTTTCTTTATTATGAACTAAACCCCTCAAATACTTGAGGGGGATGAAACCTAAGACAGATCTTGTTATTATTTATTCTTGAATTATTTGATAAATACTTGAATTGTTCTTAATTATGTGTTCTTCATTCTTGATTTAATAATCCTAGGTATTATTTCAAGAACTTGATGTGCTTAGGCAGAGGAGCAAAAGTCCTTGTTTTAAGAGTAGATCTACTATAATTAAGCGGAGTTGCATGCAACCCTAGACATAGGGCGACATAAATCTGCCGGATTAGGATCAAACCTAATAGGGGGATCCATAGATCGAATTAATACAACCTAGGGGTGTTAATTAATAAGAAAACTTTAATTAACCACCTAGGATTAGTTGTTCTTATCCTCGAAAGAGGTATTAACATAGGTTAGGGATCAAGTCAAGTAAAGAAATCATCTAGTTCAAGAAATTAATAACAAGTGAAGTCTAGGTGGATTCTCCCTTAAGTATTGCTCATATCAATCAGCTTTTCCCTAAAGTTTTCCCCAATTTACTTTTTGTGTACTTTTAATTAGTTTTAGAATTAGTTTCAATCAATCCTCTTTTATTTTTAGGCTAGATAATAGAAAGGAAGTAAGTATTAGTATTTTTGGTTCCCTTGGGTACGATAACTCGGTCTTGCTGCTAAACTATACTACTGTTCGATAGGTGCGCTTGCCTTTAAAATCGTGATATTAGTTAGTTTTTGGTGCGATCAATTTTTATAAATTTTATTACTTAATATGGCGCGCATATTAGTAACTGATGCTCAGCCTTAACCTGCTGGCAAGTCAGACATCTAGCCACAAAATTATTAACCTCTCGTTTCAATCCTGGCCACTAATATAACTCACAGAGGTCTCAGTATATCTTATTTCTGCTAGGATGCATAGCATAAGGGCTGCTATGCGCCTCTCTCAGTATGGATTGTCTTAAATCAGTATCATTCGGCATACATATCCATCCACAGAAACACAACACCACCTCAAAGTTCAACCCAAAATCTACAGTGCTACCACTCTCAATCTATCGGAACCGAGGACCCAAAGACTCATCCCCCACCTGCTTACCTTTAATCTTCTTAATCCATGTCGTCTTAACCTAAAGCTCGGCTAATAAGCTCCTATCATCAAACAAGCTTAGGCGAGCAAACATCACCCTCAAATCAGTCATAGCTCTACGGCTCAGTGCATTAGCCACCACATTGGCCTTACCATGTTGGTATTCAATGGCCCAGTCATAATCCCTAAGCAGTTCAATTCATCTACACTGCCTAAGATTAAACTCCTTCTAAGTGAGGAGATACTTGAGGCTCTTGTGATCATTGTAGATGATACACTTCTCGCCATACAAATAGTGCCTCTAGATTTTCAGTGCAAACACCACGGTGGCCAACTCCAAGTCAGGCATCGGATAATTCGCCTCATGAGTCTTAAGCTGACGAGACGCATATGGTACCACCTTACCATCCTACATCAACACACATCCCAAACCAACATGTGATGCAGCACTATAAACTGTGAACTCTTTTCCAAATTCTGGCTGTATCTAAACGGAAGCCTCAGTCAATACAGTCTTGAGCTTTTCGAAGCTCTCTTGCTATGCATCAGTCCAGTCAAACGGTACACCCTTACATAGTAGCTTAGTCAAGGGTGCTGCAAATAGTGAGATTCCTTTCACAAATCACCGATAATAACTCGACAGTCTTAGAAAACTGCGATCTTAGACACGTTTCTAAGTTGCTTCCACTCCAACACCGCCTCAATTTTTCAAGGATCAACTCGAATCCCCTCAGTGGAAACCACATGACCTAGAAATGTCACCTCAGACAAATAGAACTCGCACTTGCTAAACTTAGCATAGAGCTGCTTTTCCCTCAAAGTCTAAAGAACAACTCAAAGGTGCTCATCATGCTCATCCTTAGTCCCTGAGTAAACCAGTATATCGTTAATGAACACCACCATAAATCAATCTAAATAAGGCTGGAATACTCGATTCATCAAATCTATGAAAGCCGTTGGTGCATTAGTTAGTCCAAATGGCATCATTAGGAACTCGTAGTGACCATAACGAGTCCTAAACGTTGTCTTAAGTACGTTAGCCTCCTTAACCCTCAACTGATGATACCCAGATTGGAGGGCACTCTTGGAGTATACCGAAGCTCCTCGAACTTGGTCAAACAAGTCATCTATCATCGACAGTGGGTACTTGTTCTTAATAGTCAACTTATTCAATTGTCGATAGTCGATACACATCCACATGGATCCATCCTTCTTCTTTACAAATAGTACCGGTGCTCCCCTATGAAGATACACTAGGGAGGATGAACCCACAATCCAATAATTCCTGAATCTGAGCCTTTAGCTCCACAAGCTCTTTTGGGGCCATTTGATAAGGAACGATGGACACAGGAGTTGTACCAGGAAGTAGCTCAATCCCAAACTCTAACTTGTGATTCAGAGGTAAACCTAGTAGCGCCTCAGGAAAGACGTCCAGAAAGTTCTTTACCATTTTGATGTTCTTAACAGTAAAGTCTCCAGTATCAGAAACACTTATGTAGGCCACAAATGCCTTACATCCCTTACGAACCAACTTCTCCGCCACCAGTGCAGAGATCACATTAGATAAATAATTTCGGTGTTCTCCAATCAAGACTACCTCATTATCCTCCTTATTTTTTAATACGACCCTCTTAGTCGCATAGTCCAAGCTGACACGATGCTTGACCAACAGTCCATCCCCAGAATCAAGTCGAACTCCCCAAATGGAAGCTCCATTAGATCAGCCAAAAAGATTACCCCTGGAACCTCTAAAGGGACATCTTTAAAAAACTTGTTAGCCCTTATAGATTGCCCTAATGGACTCAGTACGGTAACCTCACTCATAGTGCTCTTAACCAAAATCCCCAAGTTTCTAGACATAGTACAGGTTATGTAGGAGTAGTTGATCCTATATCTATCAATGCAATATAAGGTACATCATGAATAAGAAACGTACACATGATGACATCCGGAACATCTCTATCCTCTCGGTGGCATACAGCATACACTAGAGCTGGCCGCCTCGCCTTAGCCTATCCAACACTTCTGCCCGGTGCTCTATGCACACGGTCCATATCATTACCACCACTAGCCTGACCACGGCCTCTCTGTGGCCGCTAAGCTACCCTCTGCGGTTGTGTAGTACCCGTACCCGAGGCTTGCATCTAATAGGTCCTCAACAAAAACTCCTTAATGCGATGCTCTATTGACCCACACCTTAAACATGCCCCAATCCTCTTCCAACACTCGCTCTGATGGCATCTACCACAGTATCCACTTGCCTGCAGTCCAGTAGTAATAATAGGGGGCCCAGCTCTAATCAGCCTATCAGCTTTAGCCTTTTTCTTAGGCCTCTGTACAGAACTCGAGAGCTTTGAATCCCTCTTATTCCTACCCCTCTCTATCTCGATTTTGGTGCTCAGCGCACTTAACCTCTTCGGTGATCTTCGCCTTATCAACTAGTGCATAAAAGTCTCACTCCCTCTGCGGAGCTATTAGAACCCTTAAGTTATCTCTGAGGCCATCCTCAAAGACGACACATCGCTCATACTCAGTCGCCACCATACCTCACGCATAGCGGCTCAGTCACAGAATTTGGCCTCATACTTGGGCACTGATCGATCTCCTTGAGTTAGATTCGAAACTCCCTCCTACGTGCATCCATATAGTTGGCTCCCACATATTTCCCCTGGAAGGCTGTCTTAAAGAACTCCTAGGACAGACGCTTGGGCTGAATGCCCTCCTTAACAGTAAGCCACCACTAATAAGCCTCATCCCTCAATAGTGAAACTGCACCCTTTAATTTCTACTCGGGGGTGCAATCTAGATCATCCATGATCATTTCTATGGCCTCAATCCAATACTCAGCCACATTAGGGGCGACTCTAGTGACACCCCTGAAAAGATCAGCTCCATTGGACCAGAGTCATTCCGTAACTGACCCTCGGCCCCTAAATCTAGTGTTAGGCCCAGCGACCCTCTCAAGTATCCTTAGCATAGCTTGGGACAATGCATCATCCCCAGCCATGCGATTACAGGACCCAGTCTCAATAGTCGACGATACTGGCATCTTGCTCGTGTCCAAATGTGGTATGTTACCAGATGACGAGGACTCAGCTCAAGCCCCTCTACGGCCTCTACCACGGCCTCTAGTACCCCGTCTGCGGATACCTCATGTGCTCATATCTAATCGAATTTATCTGTATTAGAAGTTTTATGAATCAGTTACAATTCAATAGTTATTAGCAGATGTTTTATGAAATCAGTTTCAGTAATTTAGAGTTGTTTATTATAGTTTTAGTTTGACTACAGTTTTGAGTATATACTAGCTAGAGTAATTTTCTCATTATACTATTTGTAGTAGTTTTAGAATATTCTATCTATAACATTTTCAGTTTAGAGCATAACACAGTTTCAGAGTACTTACATGATTGGCGCCAGAGACTTAATGTAGCGCTTACTCAGTAAAACATTTCAATTCATTTGAAAATCAGTCTTTGAAAACTAAATTTTAAAACCCATAATCCACAACCGATTTTTGTAACCTGGCTCTGATACCACTAATGTAACACCCCCAAACCCGGCCTAGACGTTATGGCCGAATCTAGCGATGTCACATGATAGGGTGTTTGAAAACCATGTCGTCGCAATAAAACCATTTTCGTTTAATCATTTTTCTTTATCTTTTATTAGTTCTAAAATCATGATACCCATTTAATCGATTGTTTCAAAACGTTACTCGTTGCGGAACCTTTTTTTAAAAACTAGTGTAAGTACTCATGTGTTTTCGAAAAATCATTTGTTTTTTTGAAAACTGAGGTTTCCTATGACTAGCAGTTATAAATCTGTAAAAGCAAATAAAAACCAAATTAAGCAAAAGTCTCAGAAAGTCCTCAGATTACATCAAAATAAACCAAAAATAAAACTATAACAAAAAGTACTAACTTATAAACCATGTAGTCCAAAAACTGCGGTCACTATCGAGTTGTCCACCGCACCGATCCGTCTAGGTCTGGGGATTGCCCGTGCACATTAAACAAAGAGGGTTGAGTTTTTGTAAACTCAGTGTATAATCCCTTATAAAACAAACAACAATAATCACAATGCACAGTCAAACAGTTTGGGCCTAAGCCCTTTTCAGAATCAGTAATAGTTTAGGCCTTAGCCTATCTCTGTACAGTATCAAATATGCAGTAAGGTTTTAGCCTATCAC
This sequence comes from Gossypium stocksii, assembly GCA_020496765.1. Lineage (NCBI taxonomy): Eukaryota > Viridiplantae > Streptophyta > Magnoliopsida > Malvales > Malvaceae > Gossypium > Gossypium stocksii. Next base: position 95,888,446 of record CM035632.1, on the reverse strand, counting down.
AGCATCAGTATCAGTCATACAATATTCAGTAGCAAAGTCTTACCAACTAGCCTCTACACACCATCTTCATCCAACCCTACACTCCATGTGGGGATTAAATCACCCACTCATCCTTACACTCCAAGCAGTACCGAATGCGGCAAATAATAGTAATTTGCAGTTGAGCTGCCAGATATTAGGCTTAAGAGCCTTTCAGTACACTTCCTCCAAATAATATCAACCCAACCCAATGCAATGCAACATGCAATGAAATGTCATGCTATCACAGGTCTATCAGATACACATAGAGTCCAATATACATGCTTATATATAACATGCTCAGTACATAATTCACATAATCAATTTCACATAGTTAATGGTCTAAGTAGTGCTTACCGACCCTACGGAAGGTTCACAATTGACTTGGGTGACCCGTGCAACCTTAACAATCATTTCAGTAAAAATGGGCTCACATGCTTATGTGGCCTGCTCGTGTGGGCCACCATGCCCGTATTGCAATATCACGAATTAGGGCTTAATCGGAATAGTAGTTTCGTGACCACAAATCTGAGATAGAAATAATTATTTTATAATTATTTTGATGTTTATGATATGATTGCATGATTGTGTGAAAATTTCGTGAAGAAATTCCATGCGTAAAGTGCTTAATTTTAAATTAAGGATTAAATCGAATAAGTTGCAAAATTTGCATTCTAGAAGTTTTTAGTATGAAATTGCTTTGGAATATTAATTAGGAGGTCTTAAATAGCAATTTGACCAAATTCTAAGTTCATGGACAAAAAATTGGACATGGGGGGAATTTTTGAAAGTTTAGTAAGGAAGGGCATTTTGGTCATTTGGACATTAAATGAAATAAAAAGGGAAAAATAACAAAAAATTGATTATCTTCTTCATTAGTTGCTGCCGAATGCTCCCTCTATCCATAGCTAGGGTTTCTTCAATTTTCAAGCTTCATAGTAAGTGATTCCGAATCCCGTTTTTAATGATTTTTACGTTTTTGTGATCCCGGTAGCTCGATAAAGCTTATGTTAGCAATAATTTAAGTTAGAGTTCTTATTTGGAAAAATACCCATAGGTGAAATTTGTGTATTTTGATGTTTTATGATAGAATATGAGGTTTTGGATTATGTTAGACAACTTGTGCTACTCGGTTTTGAGTAAAAACGAGTAGAACGGCTTAATCGGTAAAAATACCAATTGTTCATAAGTGCATGCTATAGTTGGAATTTGAGCTTGCTAATGGTAAATAAATGATCAGCATGTCCTAAAACATAAGAATTTGAAATAAAATTTAATTTCCCAGCTTTAGGGCAAAAGCGTAAATATGCAAAAGTTTAGGGGTAAATTTGTAATTTTGACAAAGTTAGGGTCAAGAACTATTTTGATAAATGTGAGTATTAAATGAGCTAAATGTGCTATTTTAGATCAAGAAAAACGAGATTCAAGTCATGATCGAGGGAAAAACAAAGTTTACGAGGAATTGGCTCAATTGTTGATATTTTGGTATCGAGGTAAGTTCAAGTGTAAATAATGTAACATAATCATTATTTTTAAGTTAATTGATGTTATTTATATGATATGCTGATTTTTATTATGAAATATATGCTTTGTGGTTATTATCGAATAATATGTAAATTATGTGTGCTACTTGTTAAATATAAATTGCTACCGAGTATTGGTTTCGGTATTCTGTGGAAGACGGCAAGGATATGTGATTGAGGAAAATCTTGTTTGAACCTTAGGAATAGATTAGGATACAAGTGACATGTCACTAGGATGGTTGGGCATCCGAACTCGTTGAGTTGAGTCCGAGTTCGTGAGATGTAACTAGGCATCCGAGCTCGTTGAGTTGAGTCCGAGTTCACTTATGGATGCAAACGCCCAAGCTCATTAAGTTGAGTCCGAGTTCGCTTATGGGCGGGTTACATGGTCGCTTGATTACATATGTGGCACTTATGTGCAAATTATCCATGCATCCGAGTTATATTCCGATGTGTTCAACGGGTAAAATTCTAGAGAAATGGAAGAACACTCAAGAGGCAAGTATCATTTTGATAAGTGTTGTGAAATGGATACTTTGGATAGGTATGTACTTAACCCTCAGGTTGAAACTTGATACAACAACAATAATGTGGTAAGATGACAATTGATGATTAGAAATGTGATATATGTTTTGGTGATACCATGCTAGTGTTGTTTGGAAGAATTGCTTTGTTATGTTACTTGTTATTTGCATGTGAACTTACTAAGCATTTATACTTACTCACTCCTTTTCATTCATTGTAGTTTTGGACAAGCCGGCTCAGGAATCGGGATAGGTCGAACGCTCGTTCACACTATCCGAAGAACTATTTTGGTAAAATGGCTTGTATAACTCAAATATGGCATGTATAGCAATATACTTGTTTTGTGTAATTAATCTTGTGATATGGTTGTGGTTTGGTTGAGAAAATGCCTGATAATGATTAATCTTTGGAATGGTTAATTTAGATCATGTATGAGACCATGTATGTTCAAAGTGTTAATAGTTCATGAATTTTCATAGAAAAGTGAAAATTTGTCATAAAATAGAATGTTGTAACATCAGTGAGGTGAGTTTGAAAAATCACTAAAAATAGTAAAAACTAAAATAGGTGATGAATTAAATATGAAATTGAATCTTAATGTGTCTACTTTCATATGGAAGAAGCCAAACAGGTAAAGGAGTTATATGTTATGAGATATTTGAGTTTTAGTGAAACAGGGCCAGAGCGATTTCTGGATCCCCTATTCCAACTTTGGAAATTCACCACAAATTGTAAAAAAATAATTAGGAGGTGTACTTTATATTTTCAAAATCCTTATTGAGTTTAGTTTTAATAGAAATGAACGGTATAGTCATATGTATTTTGTACAGAGAGAAAAGTGGTTCGTAGTAAGCAGAGGTCAGTGCAGTCGAGTTCTAAAACAGGGGTAAATTTAACTAATAAACTGTACTAATTGGCTTGACCAAAATTCTAGAAAAAAAATTAGTAGATAGATATATGAGTCTATTTTCAGGAAAAATTTACGGATCTTGATTTCAAGTTTTGTAACTCGAGATATAATTTTTAAGCGACCATGATGCAGAAAGACAGCTTGCTACGAAAATTTAATTAGTTGATTTAAAATTTAAAAAGTGATGAAATAAGTTTAGTAACACCTCAAGCTCGACTCCAGCGACAGTCTCGGGTAAGAGGGTGTTACATTTGGTGGTATCAGAGCAGGTTTAGTCTGTTCTCGGACTAACGTGTTTTATGTACGGATTTCGCTATACATGCCATATGTGTATATTGTGATAGTGTGACGACTTCTGACCTTTTAAATGATTTTTTTATAGTAAATGGATCCCGATCCAGCTGTGGTAGATGAAGTAGAGAGTAATGCGCCAGCTCCGGCTGAACAGGCAGTGCCGACTGAAAATCCACCTCCTACTGTTGGTCAGAGAGGAGGAGAAAGGGGTCGAGAAGCCTTTCTCCAAATGATGAGTGCATGGTACACTGAGTTCGTTCTTATGAACCCGAATGTACAACCTCCCCCACCTCCCCCAATTCCTCAACCTGTACCCCGATGCCCCAAGGTGTGGATATGATGAAATTCCAAAGAACTCCAGTTGATAAAATTCGTAAACTAGGGGCCGAAGAATTCAGAGCTAATGTGGATGATGATGCTGAGAAAGCAAAGTTCTGGCTTGAAAATTCTATCCGGGTATTTGATGAACTGTCTTGCACACCGGAAGAATGCTTGAAATGTGCAATATCTTTGCTGAGGGATTCAGCCTATAATTGGTGGAAGACATTGATTTCTGTGGTACCGAAAGAGAGAGTAACTTGGGAATTCTTTCAAGAAGAGTTTCGGAAGAAATACATCAGTGAAAGATTTATTGATTAGAAGCGTAAAGAGTTTCTTAAGCTAAAGCAAGGCAATATGACAGTCACTGAATACGAAAGGGAGTTTGTCAGATTGAGTAAGTATGCTAGAGAATATGTTCCTACAGAGGCCAAAATGTACAGACGATTTGAAGACGGGCTCAATAAAGACATCAAGGTATTTGTTGGGATTCTTGAACTAAAAGAAATGGTGGTACTTGTCGATCGAGCTTGCAAGGCTAAAGAACTACTTAAAGAGAAGAAAAAGGTAGAATCTGAGACATGAAATTGGAAGAAAAGACCAATGAGCAATGTACCCTCACAGCAACCCAGAAAATCAAGAAATATGAATCCTCGTTCCCAAGTTTCAGCTGGACAATCATATGGGAATTCTAGGAAGCAAAATATGGGTCCTAAGTCCTAGACTACTTCGGCAGCTAGTGTAGGGAATTTAAGATTTGTTAAGCTCGAGTGCCAGCGGTGTGGTAGAAATCATTTTGGTCCGTGCAGAGCAAATGAATGTTTCTGATGTGGTTCTCCGGATCATTTTATTAGAGACTGCCCAGAGAGAATTGAAAAAGAAAAATTTCAGAGTACAAAAGCAGGAGGTGCGGATTCGAGAGGAAGGTATCAAAGAAAAGCTGGGAGTGAAGCAAGCAGCAAGAATGTGGTTAGAGATTCAACAGTTAAATTTAAAGGAAGGGCTCCGGCTAGAACTTATGCCATTAAAGCGCGTGAAGATGCTTCCTCACCCGATGTGATCACCGGTATATTTTCTCTCTATGATGTTAATGTTATTGCTTTAATTGACCCCGGCTCTACTCATTCATATGTGTGCATGAAATTGGTGTCTAGCATGAATATACCTGTTGAGAACACAGAATTTATGATTAAAGTGTCAAATCCATTAGGCAAATGTGTTATAGTTGATAAAGTATACAAGAAATGTCCTTTAATGATTCGGGGTTATTACTTTCCGGCTGACTTGATGTTGTTTCCGTTTGATAAATTTGATGTTATTTTGGGTATGGATTGGTTGACATTGCATGATGCTATAGTGAAATGTAAACAGAAAGTTATTGAATTAAAGTGTGAAGATGGCGAAACTCTGCGGGTTGAATCATATAAATCAGAGGTATTGTCTAGTGTGATTTCTTCAATGTCGGCTCAGAGATATTTGAGAAAGGGTTATGAAGCTTATTTAGCGTATGTGTTGAATACAAAAGAAATTGAAAAGAAAGTGGATCAGTGCCGATTGTGTGTAAGTTTGCAGATGTATTTCCAGAGGAATTGCTGGGTTTACCTCTAGTCAGAGAAGTAGAATTTGGTATAGAGTTGATGCCGGGAACAGCTCCGATCTCGATTGCTCCGTACAGAATGGCACCAGCGGAGTTGAAAGAATTAAAGTCGCAGTTACAAGAGTTGACCGACAGAGGCTTTGTGAGACCGAGTTTTTCGCCTTGGGGTGCTCCTGTATTGTTTGTGAAAAAGAAAGATGGTTCAATGAGACTGTGTGTTGACTATCAGCAGTTAAACAAAGTGACGATTAAGAATAAGTATCCGTTACCGAGAATTGACGGTTTGTTTGATCAGCTAAAAGGAGCAACATGGTTTTCAAAGATTGACTTGAGATCTGGGTACTATCAGCAGCGGGTAAAAGAGTCAGATGTGCCTAAAACTACTTTTAGGACAAGGTATGGTCATTATGAATTTTTAGTTATGCCGTTTGGATTAACAAATGCTCCTGCTATGTTTATGGATTTGATGAATCGCATATTTCGACCATACTTGGACAAGTTTATTGTGGTATTTATAGACGATATCTTAATCTATTCCAAAGATAAGACAGAGCATGCCGAACATTTGAAGATAGTTTTGCAAACCTTGCGAGACAAGTAGTTATATGCCAAGTTTAGTAAAAGTGAATTTTGGCTTCGGGAAGTTGGATTTTTGGGTCATATTGTTTTAGGTGATGGTATACGGGTTGATCCCAGTAAAATTTCAGCTATTGTTGATTGGAAACCACCGAAGAATGTAACCAAAGTTAGAAGTTTCTTAGGGCTAGCTTGATATTATCGACAGTTTATGAATGGATTTTCTATGATTGCTGCTCCTATGACTAGATTACTCCGAAAGGATGTTAAATTTGAGTGGACGGAAGAATGTCAACAGAGTTTCAAAGAATTGAAAAAGTTATTAACAGAGGCACCAATGTTAGTGTAGCCCGAGTCAGGTAAAGAATTTGTGGTATATAGTGATGCTCTCTAAATGGTTTGGGATGTGTACTGATGCAAGAAGGAAAGGTTGTGGCTTATGCTTCGAGGCAGTTAAAACCTTACGAGAGGAATTATCTGACTCATGATTTGGAATTGGCGGCGGTGGTGTTTGCTTTGAAGATTTGGCGACATTATCTATATGGTGAAAAGTGTCGAGTATATACCGATCACAAAAGTCTTAAATACTTGATGTCACAAAAAGAATTGAATTTGAGACAGCGAAGATGGTTAGAATTATTGAAAGATTACGAGCTTGTGATTGACTACCATCCAGGAAAAGCAAATGTTATTGCCGATGCCTTGAGCAGAAAGTTGTTGTTTTCTTTGAGAGTTATGAACACTCAGTTGGAAATGTCAGATGATGGTTCGATTCTAGCCGAGTTGAAAGCAAGATTGATGTTTTTACAAGAGATTTATGAAGCTCAGAAAAGCAATGAAGGCTTGCAAGCCAAAAGAAAGCAATGTGAGGTTGATACAGAGTCAGATTTCAGAATCGGTTCTGATGAGTGCATGATGTTTAAAGATCAGATTTGTGTACCGAAGAATGAGGACTTGATTCAAAAGATCTTACAGGAAGCACATAATGGTTGTTTATCGATTCATCCGGGTAGTACGAAAATGTATAATGACTTGAAGAAAATGTATTGGTGGAATGGAATGAAAAGGCATATATCAGAGTTTGTATCCAAATGCTTAATTTGTCAACAGGTGAAAGCTGAACACCAAGTGCCTTCGGGACTACTTCAGCCTATTATGGTTCCTGAATAGAAATGGGATTGGATTACTATGGATTTTGTTTCAGGGTTGCCATTGACTCCAAGAAAGAAAGATGCAATCTGGGTAATAGTTGACAGATTAACTAAGTCAGCTCATTTTATTCCAGTATGTACAGATTATTCTCTTAACAAGTTGGCTGAATTGTATATCAAAGAAATTGTTAGATTACACGGAATACCATTGTTAATCATTTCAGATAGAGATCCGAGATTTACCTTGCAGTTTTGGCAAAAGTTACAAGAGGCATTAGGTATGAAGTTAAATTTCAGCACTGCTTTTCATCCACAAACTGATGGACAATCAGAGAGAGTAATTCAGATTCTTGAAGATATGCTCAGATGTTGTGTATTGGAATTTCAAGGAAGCTGGGAAAGATATTTACCGTTGGTAGAATTTGCTTACAATAACAGTTATCAGACGAGCTTGAAGATGGCACCTTATGAAGCATTATACGGTCGTAAGTGTCAGATGCCGTTGTATTGGACTGAACTCAAGGAAAATCATATCTATGGAGTTGATCTAATAAAAGAAACTAAAGAAAAAGTGAAAGTGATTCGAGATTGTTTAAAAGCTGCTTCAGATAGACAGAAATCTTATGCAGATTTGAAACGAAAAGAAATTGAGTTTCAAGTTGGTGATAAGGTATTTTTAAAGGTGTCTCCTTGGAAGAAAGTTCTTGGATTTGGACGGAAAGGTAAGTTGAGTCCACGTTTTATCGGGCAGCATGAAATAATTGAAAGAGTTGGACTGGTAGCCTATCGGTTAGCATTACCATTTAAGTTAGAGAAAATTCATAATGTGTTCCATGTGTCTATGTTACGTTGGTATCGTTCGGATCCTTCACATGTGGTTTCACCGACAGAAATTGAACTACAACCAGACATGACTTACGAAGAAGAACCGATTAAGATTTTAGCTCGAGAAGTCAAGCAACTAAGGAATAAAAGTATTACTCTTGTAAAAGTGTTGTGGCACAAGCATGGAGTAGAAGAGGCTACATGGGAACCCAAGGAAACTATGAGAAATCAATACCCACACTTGTTTACCGGTAAGATTTTCGAGGACGAAAATCCTTAAAGGGGAGAGAGTTGTAATATCCTGAATTAGGGCCTAATCAGAATAGTGGTTTTGTGACCACAAATCCAAGATAGAAATAATTATTTTATAATTATTTTGAGGTTTATGATATGATTGCATGATTGTGTGAAAATTTCGTGAAGAAATTCCATGCGTAAAGTGCTTAATTTGAAATTAAGGATTAAATCGAATAAGTTGCAAAATTTGCATTCTAGAAGTTTTTAGTATGAAATTGCTTTGGAATATTAATTAGGAGGTCTTAAATAGAAATTTGACCAAATTCTAAGTTCATGGACAAAAAATTGGACATGGGGGGAGTTTTTGAAAGTTTAGTAAGGAAGGGCATTTTGGTCATTTGGACATTAAATGAAATAAAAAGGGAAAAATAACAAAAAATTGATTATCTTCTTCATTAGTTGCTGCCGAATGCTCCCTCTCTCCATAGCTAGGGTTTCTTCAATTTTCAAGCTTCATAGTAAGTGATTCCGAATCCCGTTTTTAATGATTTTTACATTTTTGTGATCCCGATAGCTCGATAAAGCTTATGTTAGCAATAATTTAAGTTAGAGTTCATATTTGGAAAAATACCCATAGGTGAAATTTGTGTATTTTGATGTTTTATGATAGAATATGAGGTTTTGGATTATGTTAGACAACTTGTGCTACTCGGTTTTGAGTAAAAACGAGTAAAACGGCTTAATCGGTAAAAATACCAATTGTTCATAAGTGCATGTTGTAGTTTGAATTTGAGCTTGCTAATGGTAAATAAATGATCAGCATGTCCTAAAACATAAGAATTTGAAATAAAATTTAATTTCCCAGCTTTAGGGTAAAAGCATAAATACGCAAAAATTTAGGGGTAAATTTGTAATTTTGACAAAGTTAGGGTCAAGAACTATTTTAATAAATGTGAGTATTAAATGAGCTAAATGTGCTGTTTTAGATCAAGAAAAATGAGATTCAAGTCGTGATCGAGGGAAAAACAAAGTTTACGAGGAATAGGCTCAATTGTTGATATTTTGGTATCGAGGTAAGTTCATGTGTAAATAATGTAACATAATCGTTATTTTTAAGTTAATTGATGTTATTTATATGATATGCTGATTTTTATCATGAAATATATGCTTTGTGGTTATTATTGAATAATATGCAAATTATGTGTGCTACTTGTTAAATATAAATTGCTACCGAGTATTGGTTTCGGTATTCTGTGGAAGACGGCAAGGATATGTGATTGAGGAAAATCCCGTTTGAACCTTAGGAATAGATTAGGATACAAGTGACATGTCACTAGGATGGTTGGGCATCCGAACTCGTTGAGTTGAGTCCGAGTTCACTTATGGATGCGAATGTCCGAACTCGTTGAGTTGAGTCCGAGTTCGTGAGTTGTAACTAGGCATCCGAGCTCGTTGAGTTGAGTCCGAGTTCACTTATGGATGCGAACGCCCAAGCTCATTGAGTTGAGTCCGAGTTCGCTTATGGGCGGGTTACATGGTCGCTTGATTACATATGTGGCACTTATGTGCAAATTATCCATGTATCCGAGTTATATTCCGATGTGTTCAACGAGTAAAATTCTAGAGAAATGGAAGAACACTCAAGAGGCAAGTATCATTTTGATAAGTGTTGTGAAATGGATACTTTGTACAGGTATGTACTTAACCCTCGGGTTGAAACTTGATACAACAACAATAATGTGGTAAGATGACTAGAAATGTGATATATGTTTTGGTGATACCATGCTAGTGTTGTTTGGAAGAATTGCTTTGTTATGTTACTTGTTATTTGCATGTGAACTTACTAAGCATTTATACTTACTCCCTCCTTTTCATTCATTGTAGTTTTGGACAACCTGGCTCAGGAATCGGGATAGGTCGAAGGCTCGTTCACACTATCCGAAGAACTATTTTGGTAAAATGGCTTGTATAACTCAAATATGGCATGTATAGCAATATACTTGTTTTGTGTAATTAATCTTGCGATATGGTTGTGGTTTGGTTGAGAAAATGCCTGATAATGATTAATCCTTGGAATGGTTAATTTAGATCATGTATGAGACCATGTATGTTCAAAGTGTTAATAGTTCATGAATTTCCATAGAAAAGTGAAAATTTGTCATAAAACAGAATGTTGTAACATCAGTAACGTGAGTTTGAAAAATAACTAAAAATAGTAGAAACTGAAATAGGTGATGAATTAAATATGAAATTGAATCTTAATGTGTCTACTTTCATATGGAAGAAGCCAAACAGGTGAAGGAGTTATATGTTATGAGATATTTGAGTTTTAGTGAAACAGGGCCAGAGCGATTTCTAGATCCCCTGTTCCAAATTTGGAAATTCACCAAAAATTGTAAAAAAATAATTAGGAGGTGTACTTTATATTTTCAGAATCCTTATTGAGTTTAGTTTTAACAGAAACAAACGGTATAGTCATATGTATTTTGTACAGAGAGAAAATTTGTTCGTAGTAAGCAGAGGTCAGTGCAATAGAGTTCTGAAATAGGCTTAACTTTAACTAATAAATTGTACTAATTGGCTTGACAAAAAATTCTAGAAAAAAATTAGTATATAGATATATGAGTCTATTTTCAGGGAAAATTTACGGATCTTGATTTTGAATTTTGTAACTTGAGATATGATTTTTTAAGCAACCATGACGCATAAAGATAGCTTGCTACGAAAATTTAATTAGTTGATTTAAAATTTAAAAAGTGATGAAATAAATTTAGTAACACCTCAAGCTCGACTCCGGCAACGGTCTCGGGTAAGAGGGCATTACACGTATAGCCCATGTGGCCCAAATTAGCCTTGGCCTTGTGGATCACAGGGCTTGGCCCAAAATCCCACACACCCATGTAGACTACCTATGTGGACCCACATGCCTGTGTGGCCCACACGGCCCAAAATAGTTTAGCCCGTGTGTCGCACACAGCCTACCTAGCCATCACACAGTTATGTCCTTCGCGCACGGCCTAGCCTCGTCAATCACACACCCATGTTGGGGCACACGACCTACCACACGAGCGAGTACACGCCCATGTGGCATCGACAGTGAGGTTTTTGGCTTTCACCAAAACCTCGTTTTCTACGTAATCGGGTACACACATATATCATTTTTGATGTGTAAGCACTCCCGAGCACTCCAAGGCCCAAGATCGAGATACCCAACATCAATTTAGCAAATTTACAAGTGAATTCGATAATCGAGAGTGAACAGAAACTTGACTTACCACCAATAATAATCATCTGTTAGCGATGCTAAAACATGAGATTCACAATCTTACAGCCAACAGCCTGCTCCTACGGCATTAATTGTAGAGGAAATATTACTACTCAATCGTTAGGATATTCATGACAATAATAGGGAAAAAATTTACCGCAATCGAGCGAGCACTATTTGCATTGCAAAAATGAAGGAAACAAACAAATTGAGGAAGAAAGAGGAAGAAGAAGATAGGGAAAAGTGCAGAGAATTTTGGCAAGCAGAGAGGAAAGGACAACAGGAAGAAGAAAGAATAAAATTCAAAAATAGAAAGGAAAATACGATTAGAATCCCTAACCTCCAAAATCCCTTAATTCTTTCTACCAAACTCCTCACTAAATCCACCACTCAGATTTTTAGTCCATCTTAAATTCTCCTAGATGGACGAGCAAAAAATATTGCCCACGCCAAGATTCGAACACAGGACCTCCTCCACACCAACACTCCATTTAACAACCAGACTAGCAAGCCCATTCTATTAATTACTTACAAACTTTTAATTATGAGCCTACTGACCAGAAATAGGGCTTTATTTATAAAAATACTAAAATTTGCCAAAGACATGGCTTGAACTTGGGACCTTTCAGACACTCCCAAAACACTTAACCACTGAAGTAGGCAGGCAGTTGTATCATACATTCACAAAACCAAAAATTAAAACTTTAGGGCATTACAAAATTCAAGGTAAGTTTTTCTATTTGATTATGAATGCATGTATATGCGTGAATTGTTTTGGTGTTTTTGTCCATGCTAAAATTATGAATACATGTGCTTGTTAATTATTTGGCTCTGAACCACTACATTATTTCTCTTTGGTTTTGATATATATGATTTTTGAACCAAAAAAAAACCAGTCAAAGATTAATCTTTTCGAATTTTTATTGTATTATTAAGACAACCTTATTTTGGATTATTTCAGAGTCTATAAAGAAATATAAAAAGAAATAGTTTTGACATTTGACTATTGGGTAAATTTTAAATTTGAATATTGGTATACTTATATATATATTTTTTAAAATAACTTAATTGAAGCAATAAGTCGCCAAAGTGATCTTTTTGTATAAATTATTTTGTTTTAAAATATAAAAGGTTGTGTTCATATAACTTAAGTTATGTTAATATTGATTGGCCCAAAGGAAGATTTATTATTAGACATGTTCTTATTGTCAATGTTTGATTATTACACCAAGATATCATTTACAAGTTAATGTTTTGTCCAAATATGAAATATTAATGGTGTTTGATATTTAAGATGAGGTTTACCTTTACTGAAATTATTTTGGTTTAAATTTGAAGTCTTATGTGAAGTTGTTTATGATTTATTCAACTATTATTATATTTGCCAACATCATTATATGTTGTTTTGGGATAAATATATATACATATATGTACTATTATCTTTTAATTTGATTGAAAGATGAAATTAAGAGAAATATTTTGAAACAAATAAATTTAGATTTTGGCTTTGGGATTTAATTAAGGATGTTCAATATTTTAAATCGATTAGTTGAAACAAAATGCCTCCAAAGTGACCTCTTTTTTGTAGATTAGTTTATTTAAAATATCAAGATGATTATATGTTTTTGAGATTCATGAGTTTATTAATTGACCCAAAGGTAAGTTAATATCTGACAGAATTTCAACAACATTTGTGGTGATAAATGTGTGACAATTATAAGGTAATTTATGTGAGTAATAAGTTAGTCCAAAGATTAATTCATTGTTTGACATAATTTATTGTTAATGTTTGATTACTACAACAAGAGTACTGTTTACTATTAATATTACTGTCAAAATACTTGATATTAATGTTGTGTTTGGTGTCTTGAGATAGGATTAGCCATTATCATGAATTTATTGTTTACTTGTGAATATTGATGTAAGCTTGTTTTTATTTATTTTCTGTTCTATATTTAGCTAGTTCATCTTCTACTGTCACAATATTTGCTAATATAAATTTTATACCCATGTTTAATGAGACTAATTTTAAGGAATTGAAAATATATTTATAATGCTTGGTTGTATGGACATAAACCTTACACCAAGGGACGAACAACCTACACGTCTCACTGCGAAAAACACCCCTTATGTTAAAAGGGATTTTGAAAGGTGGGATCGTTCAAATTGCATGAATCTAATTATCATGAAGCATAGCATTCCCAAAGCCTTAGGGGTACAGAATCTGAAAAGATTACTCATATAACATCCTTAACCCGTATTTGTCGCCGGAATAGGATTACAGAGCATTACCAAAAACTTTTAACTTCAATTACAATAATTTATAAAACACATCATATTCCAGTCAAACACATGCATAACGTCCCTTTTTCGTGCCTTCGAGGCCATAGAAACACTTTAGAAATGATTCGAGACTAAATCAAAAACATTTAGAACTTCATGAAAAAAGATAAAAAAATTCATACTATAGGGATCACACGACCATGTGGCTAGGCTGAATGACTCACACGGCTAAGACACATGCCTGTGTCTTAGGCCGTGTGGTATTTAAAGTAGGGATACATGGCCACGTCCCAGCCTGTATCCGTGCCCGTGCAACTCTTTGACTTGGGTCACACGACCAAGCCACACGCCTGTGTACCAGGCCGTGTAACTCTCAAAATACAACTTATAAAATCCTACAGGGGACACACGGCCATGTCGCATGACCGTGTGTCACACACGGCTGAGACACATGCCCGTGACTTAGGCCATGTAGACGAGAATTAGGCCATTTTCAAGCCATTTCATTCACCCTAAATATGCTCACACATATAAACCATTTGTACCTATTTCAAACATTCAAAAATGTACCTAAAACATGCATAATATAGTTAAATCAAAATGACATCTATCCATATAACCAATATGCCTTAAAGACACCTCAAACACAACAATCAAATTTGACTAAACATTTGCTAAACATAGCCATAAATCAATCAACAAACTAAAAAACTTATATACTGTAACACCCCACACCCAGCCTAGATGTTATGGCCGAATCTGGCGGTGTTACATGAAAGTGTTTTTGGAAAACCGTTTCGATTATAAAAACTTGTTAAGATTATTATCTTTCCTTAGCCAGAAATTATGTATTTGTTGATTCACTTGAAAACATTCCTCTTTCGCGGAAGTTTGAAAAGCATTCATTCATACAAAAATCTCTAATTTAGTTTTAAAACGTGTTTGTGGTGTCGTAGTTTATAAATCAATAAAAATAATAATTTAAAACCCTAAAATAAAAATCAAAACAGTCCAAAGGTCCAAATTACATAAAAATTCCTGAAAATCAATAATAAATAAAACAGAATGTAAATTGTAAACCATGAAATCAAAACATGGTTAGCAATGGTCACCGTCGAGCCCTCCGCTGCATCAATCCATCTACTACTGGGGATTACTTGACAGATAAAACAAATGAAGGGGTGAGTTTTCCTAAACTCAGTGTTTACATCCCCGCAGTAAAGCATGCATACAATTAGAAATCAAAAATCAGTCATAATTCGGGTCTGAGCCTTGGCCCACTCAGAGTCAGAATCAGAATAAGAATATAATCGGGCCTTATCCATAAAGATATCACATGCAAGATAGATCAGAAATCATGCCCACCAACCTTGCACACCATCTCCGTCCAACCCTACTCACCATGTAGGGATAATATCGACCCACCCAGCCCTACACACCAAGTATGGGGATAAAATCAACCCATCCAGCTCTACATACCAAATCGTATCGCATTATGGCACATATCAGTAATATGTAGCAAAACTGCCAGATAACGGGCTAATAGCCTTTCAAACTTCCTTCACTTTAACAATAAACCCAACCCAATGCAATGCAACATAATATTATGACATGCTTATATGCAGAATACAAATCATATAGACATATCAAAACAGAATCAGTACACATGCTATTTATAACATGCTATCTCATACATTTCGTTTTCACATCACAGAATAGGCATCTAAGTAATGCTTACCGGCCCTACATTAGGTCATAATCGAGTTAGGAGACCCATGCAACCTTTCATAACAATTCAAAAAAATGGGCTCACATGCCCCTGTGGTCTACTCGTGTGGGCCCATATGCCCGTAGGGCCCACATGGCCCAAACTGGCCTTGGCTGTGTGGATCACACGGCCTGGCCCAAAACCCCACATGTGGTTTACCCGTGTGGACCTACACGCCTGTGTGGCCCACACGGCCCAATTGGCCTAGCCCATGCCTCGTACATGGCCTAGCTAGCCGTCATACAGCCGTCTTTGTTGTGTCCGTGTCGAGCGCACACGGCTTGGTTCATCAATCACACGGCCATGTCTCACCAGACGGCCTCCACACGGGTAGTCCACACGCCCGTGTGGCGTTGACAGTTTCATTTCTGACTTTTGCTGAAACACAATTTCAATGAAATTAGAGTCCACACCTGTATTGTTTCTGATGCCTAAGCACTCCCGAGCACTCCAAGTCCTATCAATTGATAGATTAAAGCCCAAATCAATTACATAGTTGAAACTTTAAACAAAATCGCAACGATGCGTTCATCCTAAAACTATTAGAATCCTTACCTTTGATTGAAATGTGATCTTTATGCGTCTAACACGCTGATTGAGAATGCTAATCAGCCCGTTATTAGTCCCTACAAAACCAAGGGCACCGCTTCTTAATCGATAAATAGAAAGCGTTGTAGTTTATCAAAGATTAAAACTTACCGAATAGAGAGGAGCAATCGAAGCACCACAAAAACGGATCGGAAAAGAGAATGAACAAAAAGAAAGGATGAAGAAAAGGGAATTTCGGTAGCCAAAGAGGGAAAAAGAATGTAGAAAACAATAGAGAGTTTGAGAAAGAGGGAAATTTTTGGTAACGGGAAAAAAATAGAATCTCGATAACTTCCTAATCCCCCAAATCACTCTCCCACTTGCCCACTCACAATCTACTACCCAGAAACTCGATTAATTCAAACTCTTTCTCGGTACCATCAACAAAAATAAATCCTTTGCCCATGTAAAGATTTAAACCTCCATCCTCAAGCAACACTAACACTCTCTCAACCACTAGACTAGCAGGCCCATTCTGTCATATTTTATCCAACTTTTACTTAAAAGCCTAATTACCAAGAATCAAGCTTTAATCAAATAAAAATCAAAATTTAGCCCAAGTCTTGGCTTGAAATTAGGACCTCCCCAACACACCTAGAGCATATAACCACTAAAGTAGGCATACATTTGTGTTTAATAATAGAATAAATAAATTCAGAAAATTTTCATGCCACAGATTCACAAAAGCCAGATATACAGAAATTTGGGGCGTTATATATACTACATTTACCATGATGTTCACATATCATTTTCGTACTCATAACCACCAATATGACCATTCACACAACTCAATCAATACTTAGCAACTTAGCCATATGCCAACCACAACCAAAGCTACCAAAACTAGCCATTTAACAACTCAATCCACTATCTCATTCCATACCAAACCAATATTTCATAGCATACCTTTATATTCATCATTTCAACTACCATCATTTAAGTACTTAGATACCAAACTAACAACCATTAAAGTATCACACATACATGTCAACATAACAACTATTTCATCACTTAAAATAGCATATTTACAAGCCAAACATAATGGCTAATTTCATCAAACAAAGACACCTATACATGCCATTATAACCCATAACTCAAAATCATGAAAACCTACCAATATAGCCGATGGATAGTGTGATGGATCTCCGACTAGCTTCCAACCCGATTGAGCTTCCGATAATCTGTAAATAAAGAAAAATAACTATGTAAGCAATGAATGCTTAGTAAGTTTGTATAAACTTTAAGCATAATATTCCATTCCAATAATAAAATTTGTAGAATAAAAATAAATCTATGCCAATACCGTAAGATTCATAAATCGATATGATCATTAACTCACAAATGAGTAAGTTCACTAATGTCGCATATATTTATCATTCATATTATGATAGGATTTTATGGGACTTAATAGACAATCATCAACCTTTTTATAAGATTATACACTTTTCAATTTACTATCTTTTCATTCTGTTCCCAATGCTTATCATAAGCCTAAACAACATTATCAATTCCCGACTTAGTGTATTTATCCATGTTATAGGTATATTCATCCATAGCATACATCAATTTCCACATATAATACATTATTCAAACTTATTACTTCATTTTTCCTCAAATTTCATTTCAATTATGCATTTACCATTTCATTACCTTTCGTCACCCATTTCATATGCATAACACACAAGTTGTAAGCATAACATCAACCATAACTACAAGCTAGTGCATTTAAACATAGCTCTTTTGGAATTAACCACATAATCAACCATTATACTTGAGCACGATCCAATTAGATTTATCATCCTTCATAACATATCACGTTTTCCATGTATCACCATTTCAATAAATTTCATACACACATACCTTGGTTCATATTAAACACTTACCATAGGCACAAGCTAATGATTAGTGATATCATCACATGGTAAGATATAGTACATAAACATAGCATCTTTTAAATCATACCTTTCATATTCATGAGTATTCATACCTTAATCATTGGTACATCATACCTTTCCATAGTTATCATAGTGAAGTCAATTGGAACCCTTACGGAGCTCACATAGTGTGTTAAACGATGGCCGAAACCATCATTTTTCTATAATCAATAAATACTGTAAAGACGATTGAAACCCTGGTACACATTTCCTTTGTGCCATAGTCCAACTATGGTCTTACATATGCATTGCCATGGCCCTACCATTGTCTTACATTTGTAATACCATAACCCAATTATGGTCTTATCATCAGAATGCCATAGCCCAGCTATGTTCTTATATATTAACACTGCAATGGTCCAACCATGGTCTTACGTCCATAGTGCCATAACCCAGTTATGGTCTTATCATTAGAATGCCATAGCGATCGACTATTTAACATCACAGCAATAATGTGCAAGCGTACACTATCAATGCAAGTATAGTAGATAGATATGAGTCTATTGAATATTGATAAACGATAAATTATACATATTTTTACCTCATGTTTAGCCTATATTTTGGATAAATTATCATTAGATTTGTGAGAATTGGTGCTCTTAATCCTTCTATTTCATGTCTTATACTGAAGAGAGCATATAGAAGAGAAAAGAATGAGAGACGGGCCAAAAATGGAGAAAATAGGCCAAAATGAGAAAATGACATGGCCCAGGGATTCACCACACGATCGTGGCACACAGCCGTACCACACAAGGTCTAACACGGCCCAGCCCCGACAAGCACGGCCAGGCTACATGGCCGTGCCACCCTCAACAGGCCCACACGGCCTCTTATCGAAACCACACAGGCATGGCACACAGGCATGTCCTTATCGTGAGGAAGTTCAATTCTACTCGAAAAAGGATACTTAGGGGGCTAAGAAAGCAATTCTAAAGCTCTATATAAAGACTCTAGGAGGCAACTTCAAGGGTGTGCTTATTTCCCGCTAAGGGAGATACTCTTTTCTCCCAAAAGGAGCACCGTATTTCTGCCAACACAAGGAGTGAAAGTAAGGGATTACTCCAAGGAAAGCCGATTAATTCATCCCAGAAGCTAGAATTCTACATCAAGACAGAGGATCTCCATAAATTCCTTCAAGGGTTTTTGGGTTCTTTATGTTTTGTTATCTTATTTCTTCTAAGATGTTTTCATTATTAATTATGAACTAAACCCCTCAAATACTTGAGTGGGATGAAACCTAAGACAGATCTTGTTATTATTTATTCTTGAATTATATGATAAATACTTGAATTGTTCTTAATTATGTGTTATTCATTCTTGATTTAATAATCCTAGGTATTACTTCAAGAACTTGATGTGTTTAGGCAGAGAAGCAAAAGTCCCTGTTTTAAAAGTAGATCTACCATAATTAAGCGGAGTTGCATGCAACCCTAGACATAGGGCGACATAAATCTGCCAGATTAGGGTCAAACCTAATAGGGGGATCCATAGATCGAACTAATGCAACCTAGGGGTGTTAATTAATAAAGAAACTTTAATTAACCACCTAGGATTAGTTGTTCTTATCCTCAATGGAGGTATTAACATAAGTTAGGGATCTCTACGGATCAAGTCAAGTGAAGAAATCATCTAGTTCAAGAAATTAATAACAAGTGAAGTCTAGGTGGATTCTCCCTTAAGTATTGCTCATATCAATCAGTTTTTCCCTAAAGTTTTCCCCAATTTACTTTTTGTGCACTTTTAGTTAGTTTTAGAATTAGTTTCAAACAATCCTCTTTTATTTTTAGGCTAGATAATAGGAAGGAAGTAAGTACTAGTACTTTTGGTTCCCTTGGGTACGATAACTCGGTCTTGCCACTGAACTATACTATTGTTCGATAGGTGCGCTTGCCTTTAAAATTGTGATATTAGTTAGTTTTTGATGTGATCAGTTTTTATAAATTTTATTACTTAATATCGTGAGCATATCAGATATCGATCCCACGAGGATGGTTGTCTTTTGTCTATCAATGTTAGTGCAATAAATAGATAGAAGCGAGATAAATTGTGAGAGTAGTTGTTGAAACAATAACTTGAAAACAATAAGATAAAATATGATAATGATAAAATGGGATCCCCAATGTGAATATTCAACAGAATACTAGGTGCTTACAAGGTATAAAAGGATAGGTGATTGCTAATGCATTAAATTGCAATGAATATCTTACCAAGCTTAACTTCTATATTTAATCTAAAACTTACACATGCACATTCACCACACATTCCGATGATGGTAATGGAACATTATAAAGAACAAGTAGATTAAATTCCTCTAATTCTCAAGCAACTTCTATTGTCATGCTTGTCAGCTTGAGCTGTTGTTGCACTTTCCAGTGTCAGTGACCGCAATAACACTTCCATGCTAAAAACATTCAAACTCGAAGATTAAAAAGTAGAAGCGAGATTGAATAAAATAACATTTAACCCAGAAATCATGTATACTTTTGTATAAACATGAAATAGAAAGTAATGATCACTAGAGTTAAAAAAAAATAAAAGAAACAAGTGGATAGTACTATTCCTAGAAAATCTCGACTTGATCTCTTAACTCCCTCTTGTGTTTCACTCAAGGCTCTTCATTAAGAGCTAATATGCATCTTTTTCATGTTGGTTCACCTGTAGGAGACTTAAGCCTCCATAGTCGAAATGCTTCAAAAGATAAGTTGAAGAAGATGATACCCAAAAAAAAAACTCCTCCTTTTTTCCTTTCCACGTGAATATTAATATTTATCCAAATAGCACAGATTTCGTTCCATCAAAATCATGCTGCCTCTATACGTAGAAATTGGTTGTACTAGACTGGATAGCTCACACCTATTTATGTTATCTGGATAGTTGTTAGGTGTGGTGACAATTCTAGGCACAATCTGGAAATACTCATGCAGCGACATCAGTACCAAAACATGATGAAATTAAGGATAAATAGGTTAAGATCCATTGAGTTATAAAATGAAATTTATTGAATTAAAAATGCTAAAATATGTGCTAAAGATAACTAAATGGGGACAGATTAACCAATAAGTAGGGAGAAAACATATATTCTTTCTAGTACTATCACACCCCCAAACTTTAGTTTTTACTTGTTCTCATGTAAAACAAAAACATATGTTCTTTCTAGTACTATTACACCCCCAACCATATGTTCTTTCTAGTACTATCAATGAATGAGTCACATTCAGATGACAGAATATTGTATCGACAATACATAAGAAAATGAATAAGATTGCAACTTCATCCAAACTAGCATCATGCTTTAAATCCTAAACTCCATCTACCAATACAACATTTATTGTACAATATATGTCTATTTTTTTTGAATAAGGGATATTGTTGCATTACTGTACCCTTGTTCTTGAGAAGTAACAATAAAGTGTAACAAACCCCTAGGGAGTATGTAATTGCACCAACACACACTCATACAACGATAGCCTTTGGCTAGATTCATTTTTCTAACACTTGCATTGGAGTGTTCCCTCTTTAACATTTCACAATTCACCCACTTTGGAGTGTCTCTTATTCATAACCATAAATATATATATAAGAAATTGTAAAAGGCAAATTCATTCAAGATTCAAGGAATGCTACTAGTCATCCATTACTAATGTAACCTAAATCATTCATAAAAGAATTAAAGATACAACATTTAGTCAAATTTATCTGACTCATTCATTGATAATTCACATGATTAAAGAAATAAGCATTGAATGTAACAAAAAATTTTCAAACACATTTACATTAACCACAAATAAACCTTGCATGCTTCATTAAACTCAAAAAAAGAAATTTTTTTTTGAAAATGGGTGTATTTCCAAACCCTATATGCATTCCCCCAAACTTAAAGTTTGTACTGTCCTCAATGCATTAAAATTAAAATGTAATGACAATAGAAACGCAATGACAATGTGCACTCATAAAATAAAAATTATAGCTATGTACAATGCAGGAACACTGCAGCTAAAAAAACTTGAAATAAACTAACTCATTTTTCCTTAGCCACAGATGTGGCTGCACGATGTTTTTTCTTCCTCCTCTTTTTCTCTTCATTCTTACGCTTTTTGTCTTTGGAGCGCTTTTTCTTCTTTTCTTTGGGCTTTGCACGGTCCTCAGATCGCTCCTCAGGTGATATGCCCTCGTTCTTGATGAGTCGTAAGTGGTAGTACAATAGTACAAATTGCATTGACAATAAAGCCCAAGTGCGTCGACAATGGTACCTAATTATTCTGCAAAAAAAAAAAAAAGAAGTAAAACAAACTTGAACATAAACAAAAAATAAAATAAAATAAAATCACATAATGATAAATTTAATAAAAATTAAAAATTTTTGACCAATTTAATGGTCTCTACTTGCTTTTGATTAATATTCCCAAAATAGTGTTTCAACCGCTTGCCATTCAATTTGAGCTGGTGTCCATTATGTAAATCTCTGGTTGTGACCGCACTATGAAGAAATACTTCAACAATGTCAAAAGGTCCAGACCAACGAGAGCGCAACTTATCCGGGTGCAGTTTTAGTCTAGAATTGAATAATAAAACTTGTTGACCCATGAGAAATTGTTGTTGTAAAATAATTCAGTCATGCCATCGTTTGGTCTTTTTGATAAACTGTAAATTATACATATTTCTATCCCACATTTAGCACATTTATGGATGAATTATCATTGAATTTGTGGAATTTGATGCTCCTAATCCTTTACTTTCATGTTTTATACTTAGGTGAGCATAAGGAAGAGAAAAGAGCAAGGAACGGGCCAAAAAGGGGTAAATTAGGCCCAAATCAATAATCAACACGGCTTGGAGTTCAGCACATGGGCAACCCACATGGCCATGCCACATTAATAGGCTTGAACACGGCCTAAACTTGATTCACATGGGCGTGCCACACAGGTGTGTCCCTGTCGTAATGAAGTTCAATTTCACGCAGAAAATGCTACTTAGGGGCTAAAAAAGACACTTCAAACTCTATATAAAGACCTTAGGAGGCAACTACAAGGGTGTACAATATCCTCGCCAAGACTCAGAGTAAAAGACAAGGAATTACTCGAAAGAAAGCCAATTGATCCATCTCAGAAGCAAGGATCAACATCAAGACTAAAGATCTCCCTTCAATTTTTTCAGGGTTTTGGGTTTTCTTTATGTTTTGTTGTTCTCTTTCTTCTAAGATGTTCTCTTTAATAATTATGAACTAAAACCCTAAATAACTGAGGAGGATGAAACCTAAGACGAATCTTGTTATTGTTATATGAACTTTATAATAAATATTCGATTTGTTCTTAATTGTGTTTTTAATTCTTGAATTGATATTTTCGGGATATTAATTTCAGTCGAATGTGTTTAGGCAAAGGAGCAAAAGTCCCTGTTTAAGAGTAGATCCAACACAATTAAGCGAAGTTGATCACAATCCTAGACATAGGACGATGAAAATCTACCGGATTAGAGTCAAATCTAATATGGGGATCCATAGATCGAGTTGATGCAAGACTAGGGGTTTTAATTAGAAAGAGATTTCAATTAATCAGCCTAGAATTAGTTGTTCTTATTCTCGACAGAGATATTAACATAATTTATGAAGAAATCTTCTAGTTTAGAGTTAAATAACAAGTGAAGTCTAGGTGGATTCTTCCTTAGGTATTGTCTTTATCATTCAGTTTTCCCAAAGCAATTCCTCAATTTACTTTTTGTCGCATCCTTAGTTTAGTTTAGAGTTAATTAGTTTACACAAATCCCCTCTTTATTTTTAGGCTAGATAATAGGAAGAAAGTCATTACTAGTACTTTTAGCTTCTTAGATTCGATATTCCGGTCTTGCCACTAACTATACTACTATTCAATAGGTGGGCTTGCCTTTTATCGTGATAATAGTTAGTTTCTAGGTACGATCAATTTTATTAGACCAAGATCAAGTTTTTGGCACCGTTGCCGGGGAACTAAGATATTAGGAACACTAAATTTCTATTACTTTAGCCATTTTTACTTTTATTGCAATTTATTTCAAGTTTTTATTTACTAAAATTCTCTTTTTCTTTTTCTTTGATAGGTATCTCTAGTTTATGACTGGAAGAAACCCGTCAGGACCTTTGCTTTTTGACGACGATTTAGAAGCCACAGTTCACAGAAACCGAAGAGAGATAAGAAGAAGCCTACAGTACCTAGAACAGGGACAAGAAGAAGAACCTGAATCCATTGAAGAGATGGAGGCAAATCAAGATAATCAGCTACCTCCTGTGGTAGCCGCAGGTTTTGTGAATTAAAATCCTGTTCCTCGTACTATGTATGATTATGCTAAACCTAATTTGGCTGGTACTAAATCTGGTATTGTTAGACCTACTATTGCTGCAAATAATTTTGAAATAAAACCTAACACTATTCAAATGATACAACAGTTTGTTCAGTTTGATGGTTTGCAGTATGAGGATCCTAACGCTCATTTAGCCAATTTTTTGGAATTCTGCGACATATTCAAAATAAATGGCATTTTGATGATGCCATTCATCTTCGGCTATTCCTTTTTTCCTTGAGGAATAAAGTTAAATAGTGGTTAAACTCTCTACCATGAGGGTCTATCACTACATGGGAAGAAATGACTGAAAAATTTTTACTCAAATATTTTTCGTCGGCTAAAATGACAAAATTAAGGAATGATATCTCTTCTTTTGTGTAAATGGATTTAGAAACACTTTACGATGCTTGGGAGAGATACAAGGATTTATTGAGAAGGTACCCTCACCATGGGTTACCTCTATAGTTACAAGTTCAAACTTTTCACAACGGTTTGAACCCCTCAACGAGACAAATGATCGATGCAGCCGCCAGTGGAACAGTCAACAACAAAACACTAGAAGCAACTTACGAGTTTATAGAGGAGATGTTACTGAATAACTATTAGTGGCAAATCATGAGAACAAAGCCACAAAAAGCTGCCGTGGTTTTTAATGTTGACACAGTCACAATGCTGTCAAATCAGGTAGAACTTCTTAATAAAAAGATTGATAATTTCGTTGGTTCTACGCAGGTACATCCAGTGATGCAGTGTGACTCAATTCAAGGAAACATGAGCAATTCTGAGTACCCAACCTATGGATATAGCATGGAAAACGAGCAAGCCAACTATATGGGTAATAATTCTAGATCTCAAAATAACCTTTATAGTAATACTTACAATGCAGGCTGGAGGAACCACCCCAATTTTTCATAGGGAGGACAAGGTAACCAAGGAAATCAGAAACCACCACCTCCTCCGAGATTTCAGCAACCACCTTACCAGTAAGAGAAAAAGCTGAACCTTGAGGAGATGCTCACGAAATTTATCTCTGTGTCAGAAACCCATTTGCAGAACTCCAAGATGGCACTTAAAAACTAGTAAGCCTCCATTCAAGGACTCGAATCTCAAATAGGCCAGCTCGTAAGCTAATCTCTGAAAGGCCATAAGGTGGTTTACCGAGCAACACCAAGACTAACCCTAAGGAGCAATTCCATGCCATCGACACGATTGATGAAGAAGGGTTAGCTAAAACTAAATTAGAGCCAAGTAAGGAAACTGTGGTAAGTAGAGGTAAAGGTGAGGTGAGTCGCAAAGAACCAGTTTTCAAAGAGTATAAGCCTCGTGTCCATACCCTAATGTGATGCGGAAAGACTGCACAGATGAGCAATTCGGTAAATTCCTTAAACTATTAAAGAAATTACATATTAACTTACCGTTTATTAAAGCTCTTTCATAGATGCCAAATGCCGTTAAGTTCTTAAGAGAGCTTCTAACAAACAAACGAAAGCTGGATGAGTCATCTCATGTGGAGTTGAATGCAGTCTGCTCAGCCATTCTGCAAAACAAGCTACCTAACAAACTAAAAGATCCAGGGAGTTTTACGATTCCTTGTCTACTTGGTATCTTAGATGTTAAAAATGCCTTGGATGATTTAGAGGCAAGTATTAATATAATGCCATATAAATTGTTTAAACAACTAGGTCTTGGGAAACCCAAACAAACTAGGATGAACATTCAATTGGCTGATAAAACCATTAGATTTCCTAGGGGTATAATTGAAGATGTGCTAGTCAAAATTGATAAGTTTATATTCCCAGTAGATTTTGTTGTTTTAGACATAGATGAAGATAGTAATGCGCCAATAATTTTAGGGTGACCTTTCTCAGCAAGTGTAAGAACTATAATCGATGTAGGGACAGGTGAACTCACACTTCATATAGGTGATGATACAATTTTAGGGTGACCCTTCTCAGCAGTTGCAAGCTCGTAATTCTAATAAGACTGTTAACGATAAAGATGTAATTACGAGCCCTTATCTTAAAAATGATCTCACTGTCCAACCTTCTCTGCAGGGTACTCCTCATAGAAGTGCAATAGAGCCACATTCAATTGCATACAATAAAAAAGGAACCACCCATGACAAATGAATGCTACAGATTGAAGAACTGGACGAGTGGCTGAACTACCGCCCAGAGAAACCAAAAATATGCCACATTAAAACAAAGCAACACCATGATAACCCTAAGGTAAAGATGAATAAATTTAAGGTAGGGGATAAGGTATTCTTAGAGGAGGAAGATCCTCGAATTTCAAATTTAGAACTTCATACAGGTGACATACCTCCCTTCACGATAATAAAAAATTTCCCCTATGATACAGTAGAGATAACACATAAGACGTTGGGCACATTCAAGGTAAATTATACTCGACTCAAACCTTATTTTGATATTGAGACTGATAGCAGGAGAGAGGAGTTCAAACTCCTCAAACCACCGTGACCGTGCAAGCTTGAAAGAAGTCGAGCTTAGACAATAAACAAACGCTTCTCGGGAGGCAACCCGAGCACTAACATAGTAAATTTCTTCTATTTAAGCTCTCAAACTCTAATTCATTAAATAACTTCCTGAATGTAGGTTTTTCAAGCTACATGGCTATGCTCACGGGTGTGCCTAAGGCCGTGGGGACACCATGGGCAAAGACACGGCCGTGTGATACGGCTGTGTACAAGCAGGACAAAATTTTCCCAACACAGAGGCTGCGACAAATAGTCACGGCCGTGCAATGTGGTCGTGGCCAATCCTAGCAAATCGACACAGGCGTACGACACGCCCGTGTCCCCAGAGCATTGTCGAACCTGCTAAATTGACACGGGCAGGAGACACACTCGTGCCCATAAGTCATGGTTGAAACTGAGAGATTAGCATGGGCATGTGACACGCCCGTGCCTATCACTCGTGGTTACACCATAAGCCCACGAAACACACAGGCTAGACCCATGGCACACGGGTGTGTGCCACGACCGTGTGCCCAATCCCCTATTACTTTATTTTTTTGTTTTAATTTTCTTTACTTTATATTTTTCCTTCTCCTTTTATTTTGCACTTCATTTGTTATCGAGTAATACTTGAATTCTCCACACCGTTGTGCTTATTCTCTTGAGTCACCCAGAATCATGAACTTCAATTAGTTCTTTCTCCAATTCATCTTTCACTACTCAAAAAATTCATCCAATATTCAGGGAGTTTCATTTCTCTCCCTATCTTGAGATTTATGCTTATATGGTTAGAAAATTTGATGTTGTACATTGAGGGCAACTACATCTTAAGTGTGGGGGGTTATTAAGTTTTATAAAAAAATCCCAAAAATTTACTTACTTTCACTTTTTGCATTGTTCTCAAATCCCTGAATCTTGGCATTAGCAATTAGAATGAATTATGATTGATTTATGATTTTTATTGATATATTGAGGATTAAGACATAGGTATTTATGCTTTGATTATTCAAACTTTAAGACATTAGAGAATCAAGCATGATAAGTTGAAATTTTTGAGAACTTAGATTTTTCTAGGTTGTTTTCCCAAATCTAGGTATTATCTGGGGATTTGAAATTCGCTGGATTACAATTAAAAGCCATAATTCTGGTGAGATTTTTGAGCCTTCTGAGCATAAATCCTTTCGTGCTCACTTTTATTGTTGCTTTGAGTGAGTCAATATTGATATGTTATTCGAGAACATGCTTCAATTATACAGTTCGAGACCACATCATTGATTTGATATACTGAAATGATAAAGGGACCTAGGTTTTAACCCACTTATTCCATAAAAGCCTACCTTCATTATTAACCCCTAGTGAACCCCATTGAGCCTAACAAACCATTCATTGACTTACCCTCAATATTAACTTATAACTCATTTTTTTTTGTTGAAATCCCTTCAATTATTTTGATCCCTATTTTTTGTCGAGATTTGAGTTCAATAATTATCTAGCTATATTCTCCTTTTCAGCTTGTAAGTTTTTAAAATTCGATTTGTTCTTAAAAAATGTATATTTCAGTTGTAATTCAATGTTTCGCATATTTCCATGTAATTTTGAGCTTCTGTTCTAAAATGATGTTATCCAAAAGAAAAAGGCTTTATTCTAGGAATACGTTTTAATGATAGAGATTTTTTTTAATTAGATGATTTTTTAGTTCGATCTTGATTCTAACCCTCTTTTTCAGCTTGTGACCACACCCCTAACCAAAACCATGTTACAGCCCTTGAAAGACCTTTTAATCGATGTATCATGTCAATACATAGTGGTGGAGATTTGATTTTCCTGCAAGCTTATGGTAATAACTTTTCATGTTGACTAATGAGTGCTTAATTTCTGAACCCTAAACACTTCGAGTGGATAGAGTGAATCTTTAGTGAAGATTTCAATTCTTGTTGATTTTGAGTTCAAGGTAATTACCTAGAAGAGGGGAGGGAACCTATGTTTCTGTGATAAAATTCTCAACTTAGATTGTTTGAGACTTTAATTTTCTTTCGGTTGAATTCTCAATGAATGATTAATTGTGGACTAGTTTGAAACATTATTGATAAGGATTATAAGTTGAGAAGAATGATTTTTAATTGTGAGTTGAGATTTTGCTTGAGAACAAGCAAAGGCTTAAGTGTGGGGGTATTTGATAAACTATAAATTATAAATATTTCTATCCCACATTTAGCACATTTATGGATGAATTATTATTGAATTTATGGAATTTGATGCTCCTAATCCTTTAATTTCATGTTTTATACTTAGATGAGCATAAGAAAGAAAAAAGAGCAAGGAACGAGCCAAAAATGGGCAAATTAGGCCCAAATCAGTAATCAACACGGCCTGGAGTTCAACACACAGGCAACCCACACGGCCGTGCCCCATTAACAGGCTTGAACACGGCCTAAAATCGATTCACATGGGCGTGCCACACGGGCGTCTCCCTGTCATAATAAAGTTCAATTTCACGCAAAAAATGCTACTTAGGGGCTAAGAAAGACATTCCAAACTCTATATAAAGACCCTAGGAGGCAACTACAAGGGTGTATAGTATCCTCGCCAAGACTCAGAGTAGAAGACAGGGAATTACTCGAAAGAAAGCCGATTGATCCATCTCAGAAGCAAGGATCAACATCAAGACTGAAGATCTCCCTTCAATTCTTTCAGGGGTTTTGGGTTTTCTTTATGTTTTTTTGTTCTCTTTCTTCTAAGATGTTCTCTTTAATAATTATGAACTAAACCCCTAAATACCTGAGGAGGATGAAGACGAATCTTGTTATTGTTATCTGAACTATATGATAAATATTTGATTTGTTCTTAATTGTATTTTTAATTCTTGAATTGATATTTTCGGGATATTAATTTTAGTCGAATGTGTTTAGGCAGAGGAGCAAAAGTCCCTGTTTAAGAGTAGATCCAACACAATTAAGTGAAGTTGATCGTAATCCTAGACATAGGACGATGAAAATCTACCGGATTAGAGTCAAATCTAATATGGGGATCTATAGATCGAGTTAATGCAAGACTAGGGGTTTTAATTAGAAAGAGATTTTAATTAATCAACCTAGGGTTAGTTGTTCTTATTCTCGACGGAGATATTAACATAATTTAGGGATCTCTACGGATCAAGTCAAATGAAGAAATCATCTAATTCAGAGTTAGATAACAAGTGAAGTCTAGGTGGATTCTTCCTTAGGTATTGTCTTTATCATTCAGTTTTCCCAAAGCAATTCCTCAATTTACTTTTCATCGCATCCTTAGTTTAGTTTAGAGTTAATTAGTTTACACAAATCCCCTTTTTATTTTTAGGCTAGATAATAGGAAGAAAGTCATTAGTAGTACTTTTAGTTCCTTAGATTCGATATTCCGGTCTTGCCACTAACTATACTACTATTCAAGAGGTGCACTTGCCTTTTATCATGATAATAGTTAGTTTCTAGGTACGATCAATTTTATTACTTCATCAGATCACGATCACTTTTCCTTGTAAATTGTAGCACTATCATAGGCGTTTTGCTTAATTGCCTACATTGGTTTGTGCTCCAGTTCAACTGGCAAGTGACACACTTTCCCAAAAACCAATTGATGTGGCGACATTCCTAATGGAGTTTTGTATGCTGTCCATAATGCCCATAAAGTATCATCCAGTCTGGAAGACCAATCTTTCCTCAAATGGTTCACAACCTTTTCAAGAATGTTTTTAATTTGTCGATTCGATACTTCGGCTTGTCCATTAGTTTATGGATCATAAGTAGCAGCCATTCTATGATTAACTCCATATCTCTTCAGTGCAGCTGCCACTTGGTTGCAATGAAAGCGTGTACCCTGATCAGTAATCAATACCTTTGGTGTGCCAAAACTGGTGCGTATATGCTTGTGAAAAAATTTAAGCATTGTATTTGTATCGTCTTTTGGGATTGCCAATCCATACCCCAAATATCGAACAATTTAACCTTATAAGGGATTTCAGTCATCCTACGTAATAAGCGTATATCAGTCATTTTACCTTATAAGGGTATTTTGGTCATTTCACCTTATAGGGGTATTTTAGTTATTTCACCTTATAGGGGTATTTCGATCATTTTGCCTTATAGAGGTATTTCGGTCATTTTACCTTATAGGAGTTTTTCCATCATTTCACCTTATAGGGGTATTTTCGTCATTTCATCTTATAGGAGTATTTCCTTCATTTCACCTTATAGGGGTATTTCATTCATTTCACCTTATAGGGTATACTTACCAACCCATCAGTACAAACAATGAAAATGGCCCAAGGCCCATTATGCAGCCCATGTGGGCCCACACGTCCGTGTGGCCTATGAAATCCAGAAATGACCTTGGCCGTGTGAACGACACAGCCGGGTCCAATATCTTCCACGCATCCGTGTGGTTTACTCGAGTGGAGCCCACAAGCCTATTGGGCCCACATGGCCTATTTCGGCCCAACGTGGCCCAAAACAGCCTAAACCCATGAGACCGCTCTTGGTGACCTCTACGATCAAACACCCATGTTTCGTGGACTTAGATTACCACACGAGCGATCGCACGCCCATGTGGCATAAAACTTCATATTTTTCGGCTTTTTGGCTTTTGCCAATTGATAAATGATAAATTATACATATTTTTACCCCATGTTTAGCCTTTATTTTGGATGAATTATTATCAAATTAGTGAGAATTGGTGCTCGGATCTTTCTTTTTCATATCTTACACTCAGGAGAGCATAGGGAAGAGAAAAGAATAGAAAATGGACCAAAAATGGAGAAAATGGGCCAAAATGTGTAATTGACACGACCCAAGGAGTCATCGCACGGCCGTGGCACACGACCGTGCCACATGAAGACCACACGGTCCAGCCCCCAACAAGCACGGCCAGGGCACACGGCCGTGCTACCTCAATAGTCCCAAACATGGTCTGTTGTCGAAACCACACGGGCGTGTTCTAGTTGTGAGGAAGAGGAATTTCACTCGGATTTGGATACTTAGGGGCTAAGAAAGCCATTCTAAACTCTATATAAAGACCCTAGGAGGCAACTTCAAAGGTGTGCTTATTTCCTGCTAAGGGAGTACTCTTTTTCTCCCGATAGGAGCGCCATCTTTCTGCCAACACGAGAAGTGAAAGCAAGGAATTACTCCAAGGGAAGCTGATTGATTCATCCCAGAAGCTAGAGTTCTACAACAAGACTGAGGATCTCCCTAAATTCCTTCAGGGGTTTTTGGGTTCTTTATGTTTTGCTATTTATTATCTTCTGAGATGTTTCTTTTCTTTATTATGAACTAAACCCCTCAAATACTTGAGGGGGATGAAACCTAAGACGAATCTTGTTATTATTTATTCTTGAGTTTTATGATAAATATTTGAGTTGTTCTTAATTATGTGTGCTTAATTCTTGTGTTAATAAGCCTAGGTATTAATTCAAGAAACGGATGTGCTTAAAGTAGAGGAGCAAAAGTCCCTGTGATAAGAGTAGATCTACCATAATTAAGCGGAGTTACATGTAACCCTAGACATAGGGCGACAAAAATCTGCCGGATTAGGGTCAAACCTAATATGGGGAACCATAGATCGAATTAATGCAACCTAGGGTGTTAATTAATAAAGGAAATTTAGTTAACAACCTAGGCCTGGTTGCTCTTCGCCTCGACAGAGGGTTTAGCATAAATTAGGGATCTCTACGGATCAAGTCAAGTGAATAAATTGTCTAGCTCAAGAACCAATAACAAGTGAAGTCTAGGTGGATTCTCCCTTGAGTATTGCTCATATCAATCAGTTTTCCCGAATTTTTTCCTCAATTTACTTTTTGTGCACTTTTAGTTAGTTTTAGAATTAGTTTCAACCAAACCTCTTTTATTTTTAGGCTAGATAATAGAAAGGAAGTAAGTATTAGTACTTTTAGTTCCCTTGGGTACGATAACTCTGTCTTGCCGCTAAACTATACTACCGTTCGATAGGTGCGCTTGCCTTTAAGATCGTGATATTAGTTAGTTTAGGTGTGATCAGTTTTATAAATTTTATTACTTAATATCGCGAGCCGTTATCACCAATTTACAGTTAAAACAGTGTGAATACACACCTGTTTGTGAAAGTGCTTGACTAACCTACGAGAACCCCAACCTAACACAATCAAAAACTTCGATTAGTCGCTTACCAATCAATTGAAAAGAACTCTAACCCAAAACACTTGCTCGAGAGATTACTTATCACTCGCCTTGATCGATCACACTAAACCGTTGCAAGGGATCGCATAGAATCCTTAAAGACTACCTACATCCTGATTGTAACTTGTTAACTAATACCATACACACAAATAGATGAACCAAGTGTATAGCAACTTACCAGAAGAGCAGACTAAGAATAGAAGACAATAGTATTCGGCCTACCCCTAGAAACGCCCACTCGAACCGAGGCACAAGATATAACAGTCGCACCTCCACCAAAAACGGTAGAGAGCACATGAGAATCAGCACTGAGAGGGTGAAAGAATAAGTAATATTTGATCGAGAGGAAAATGATTGGGGAAAAGGAAAAATGAAGTATTCGGTCAAAGTAATAGTATGAGAAAAATGGGAGATCCATTAATTACAAAAGAATTGAAGGAAGATGAGAAGAGAAGATGACATTCAGCTATAACAATGCAAGATGAGAACTCAATAATAGCTGAAGGAATAGGGAGAAATGAGAAAATGGGTATTCAGCAAATGAAAAAAGGAGAAGGTAACTGATCAAAACAGATTGAAAAAAGGAGTAAGCAAAGAAAATAGAAGTAAAAAACAAGAGACAGTAGGGCACCAAAGTAGAAATATTGAAAGATGAAGTAGAGAGAAAACTCCTCAACTAAAAACATTAAAACTAGGAGGAAAAGCTGAAATGATAGATGGTAGCCAAATTCTCTTGAGAAAGAGTTCAATTTCGGCACTAGTACTTCCCTCCCTTGATCCACTCCTCGAAAATCTCCTCACATCTCTCCACCAACTAGTTTGAACTCCACACAACCTCTTCCATCCAAGTTTTCCTCCCAAAAACTCTCCCTAAATCTCCCT
Source organism: Gossypium stocksii (assembly GCA_020496765.1). Taxonomy (NCBI): domain Eukaryota; kingdom Viridiplantae; phylum Streptophyta; class Magnoliopsida; order Malvales; family Malvaceae; genus Gossypium; species Gossypium stocksii. The sequence continues at coordinate 95,854,776 of CM035632.1, read as the reverse complement.
AACAATCGAAATTCCTCACTTCACTCCCCAAAAACGTCCACCCCTTCCTCAACCACCAATGTCAAATTCCAATCCAACCCTTTAGTAATTCAGTTGAGCTAGGACACTCCCACGATACTAGCAGCAAAATAAATACTCTTTTGTGCATAGCGTGTCTCAAATTAAAGCCCCTTAGAAGCTGTAACATGCCACCTACCATTGGACCACAGACTCTTTTTATGTCATAAAATACTCATACTTATTTAAGAACCCTACTACTAGAGACAGGGTTATTTCAAATAAAAGTAAAAATTTTGTACAAGCTAAGGCTTGAACTCAGGATTTCCCTAATACTTATCAGGACACTAAACCTCTAAAGCAAGCATGCATTTATGTCACTTTCTTACACAACTAAACATTTATGTGCAATCTCCTAACTGTTCCCATGCCCAAGGCCCAATACTTCTAGGCCCAAATTTAGGGCGTTACAGCATCTATAGCAAATAACTTCTCATCTGGGAATGCGTCGATAATTTGAAGTATGTTTCCATCTTCGCTGCCAACTTCCAATCGAGACAGATGGTCTGCAACTTGATTCTCTGAACTCTTATGGTCTTTTATCTCGACGTCGAATTCTTGCAACAGTAAGATCAAGTGTATCAATGTTGGTTTTGCATCCTTCTTCGCAAAAATATATCTCAACGCCGAGTGATTAGTAAATACAGTAACCTTTGCACCAACAAGATAAGAAAAAAACTTGTCAAAAGAAAAGACTACAGCCAACAATTCTTTCTTTGTAGTGGTATAATTGATTTGAGCCTCTGTAAGAGTTTTGCTAGCATAATAGATGGAGTGAAATATTTTTCGCTTACATTGTCCTAGAACAGCACCCACAGTAAAGTCACTTGCATCTCACATAACTTCAAAAGGTTGAAACCAATCTGGTGCAACGAAAATGGATGCATTTACTAGCTGCGTCTTTAATTGAATGTATGTATCCAAACATGCATCGTCAACGAGGAATTTCCGATTCTATTCCAATAAAGAGCATAAGGGCCTTGTAATTTTTGAGAAATCTATAATAAATCTTTGGTTAAACCCTGCATGCCTAAGAAAACTGTGAATACCTTTCACATTTTTTAGTGGAGGTAGTTTCTAAATGATTTCCACTTTAGCTTTGTCTACTTCAATGCCTTGACTAGATATGTGATGGTCTAACATAATGCCTTTAATTGCTATGAAATGGTATTTTTCCCAATTTAGAACAAGATGTGTGTCTTCATATTACTGCAATACTTTATCCAAATTGTCAGCATAATGATCAAAATCATTCCCACAAACTGAGAAATCATCCCTAAGAACCTCTAAAGAATCTTCAATCATATCCGAGAATATTACCATCGTGCACCTTTGAAATGTGGCTGATACATTGCAAAGAACGAAAGGCATATGGCAAAAAGTAAAAGTACCAAAGGGACAGGTGAAATTTATTTTCTCTTGATCCTCCGATGCAATAGCAATTTAATTGTACCCAGAATAGCCATCTAAGAAGTAGTAATAGGCTCTTCCAGTAAGCCTATCCAACATTTGGTTAATGAAAGGAAGTGAGAAATGATTCTTCCTTGTGGCAGTATTAAGTTTGTGATAATCCATACAGACTCGCCATCTCGTAGGAATGCGTGTAGGAATTAATTCGTCTTTGTCATTGCTAACCATAGTGATGCCACTCTTTTGGACTTATCCAATTGCTATTAGAAATATGGTAAATAATTCCAGCATCAAGCTATTGTATAATTTCTTTCTTAACAACTTTCTTCATCTTATCATTTAATCTTCTCTGTTGCTCAATCGATTGCTTGCCTTCATCTTCTAACTTGATCTTGTGCATGCAAAAAGATGGACTAATGCCTCAAATATCAACAATACTCCAAGCAATAGCTCATTTATGTTGCTTAATAATAAGTACCAATTTCTCTTCTTGAGTTACATCCAGTGTTACGGAGACAATAACTGGGAGAGTATTGTTATCCCCAAGAAAAACGTATTTAAGATGAGTAGGTAGTGGTTTCAATTCTAGAGTAAGAGCTTCGTTGATAGATGGCTTGAAAATTAGAGCTATTCTGTTGCCTAAGTCTAAGGATTCAATCTACCATCCATGCCTGAGTTCAATATTATTAGCTTCAACCATGTTATCACAATTATCTAAGAATTCATCATTAGATGTCACTGCAAACTTCTTAGAAAGTATTGTGCTTTGGTCATTGAATTCTTCCTCAATTAGATCATTTAGCACATCGAAGTATGGCATTCTTCTTTATTCTCACATTGAATAAATTCAAAAACACTGAAGGTAATGTGCTCATCATTAAGTCGTATGATCAGTTCACCTTTATAAACATCAATAAGAGTTTGTCTAGTGGCTAAAAATGTAACAGCCTAAACTTGGGCTTAGTCAAAATAGTGGTTTTTGGACAACAAATCTGACATAGAAATGTTTATTTTGTTGATATTTTATGGTCTATGATGTGATCCCATGATTGTGTGAAATTTTGTTAAGAAATTTTATGCATAAAGTGTCCAATTTGGTGTTAAGATGAGTTCTAGAAGCTTTAAGTATGAAATTGCATTAGATTCTTAATTAGAAGTCCTTAAATAGCAATTTGACCAATTTCTAATTTTATGGACAAAAATGGGCATGGTTAGGAAAAATTTCAAAGAAAGGCCTTAAGGGCATTTTGGTCATTTAGTTAATAAAAAGAATAAAAAGGAAAAATCATGTCAAAATTGATGTCCATCTTCTCTCCATGGCCAAATATAGCAAGAGAAGCCATAGCTAGGGTTTGGCCAAGCTTTCAAGCTCGATTGTAAGTGCATCCTAGCCCCGTTTTTAATGTTCTTTACATTTTTGAAGTCCTCGTAACCTGATTTACCTATTTCTACCCATATTTTGAATTAGGGTTCATGTTTTAAAATTTACCCATGTGTGACATGCATGTGTTTTGATGTTTAATAGAAGAATATGAAAGTTTGATGTGTGTTTAACAACTTTTACTAAGTAATTTTTGGTGAAATTGCATAAAAGGACTTATTTGTGAAAGTTGATAAAATGGTAGTATAAATGTGAAATAAGAGAAAAATGTGGGTTGTTATAAGCATGAAAGAGGTTCAGCTAGGCTTGGGTAACAAAGAAATTGAGTACATTTCATTTTTTGAGCATAGGGACTAAAGTGTAAATATGTCAAAGTTTAGGGGCAAAAGTGTAATTTTCATAGAGTAATTAATAATGTGATTATTAAATAAGTTAAATGTGATGTTATAGATTAAGAAAAAAATGAGGTTCAAAATTAGAACGGGGGAAAAATGAGTAATTAACGGTTAAGTCCTTTCTCGCCATTTTTGTGCCGAGGTAAGTTTGTATGTAAATAATGCATTATTTTGTTTTGTTTGTAATGCTTTAATATTGTATAACATGTGTGAATGATTTATGTGACAAAATTAACAAAGTTTCGATAAGTGAGAAAATCCCGGTTGAACTTTAGGAATAGAATAGGATACGAGTGGCATGTCACTAGGAATCTATGTGTGAAAAAGTGATTGTGTGATTCTAGGTGCTGGTCTCGTACGTCTACCAGTGGCTAGGTAATCCTATATATGTTGCGGATACCTGTCAGCTTGTGTAAGCAGCAATGAGTAGCTACGTCCTGACCGTCAGCTTCTGTGAGCAGACCCGTGACTAGCTCGAGAATAAGCATATATGTGAAATATGGTAAGTGGTAGCCTCGGCTACATTATGTGGCACTTATGTGCAATTTATCTGTGTATCTGTTAGTATTCCAAGTGTTCAACGGGAATGATAAAGATGTGAAAATATATGTTTGTATGATGATATGATACAGGTGTGTACATGAAATTTATAAGTACGAATTCTATAAGTGATGTTCGTTTGGTAAGATTGTGCTTGAGTAAGTAAGCCTATGTGACTTTAATGATAATGTATTACCCTTCAATATAAGCATTTGCATGATGGACATGTGGTAAAGATGTTTATTATTTACATACGAACTTACTAAGATATATAGCTTACTGCCCTTCCTTTCCCATGTTTTATAGTGTCGTGAAGCTAACTCGGGTTAGAGGTCATCAGAGATTTTATCACACTATCAAGCCAACAATTTGGTTTCAATGTTTTCAAGCATTTTAAGTCCATGGCATGTATAAGGACTGGATTACGTTGTTATATGAGTTATTATTGATTAGCCAAGTGTGTCGGCTAATAATGGTCGAATGATTCATTTATTTTTGGCCATGAGATATGGCTTATATTGGCTAATTGGGTTGTAAGTCTATTTATATGCGCTGCATGAGTTAATGCCTTTGATGTTGTGGAATGCCATGTTTGAGTCATGTTTTGTGGATGTTTGATTGCCAATTAATGCCATGTTAAATGCTATTGAGATGTATAAGTATGTGTATGAAGTTGAGGGTGGCAAATGGCTTGGAAAATAGCCTTAAAGTTGTCTACATGGGTAGACACACGGGCATGTGTCTAGGCCATGTGTGAGACACAGTCAACCTCATGGGCATGTTGATAGGCTATGTGTCCCTTGCACCCTAAATTTTGAGAAACAGAATGCTCAATATGGAGCACACGGGCAAAGACACGAGCGTGTGTCTCACCCGTGTAGACGGCACGGCCTTGGACACGGGCGTGTGGCACGGGCGTGTGAATTCTGCACCTATTTTATGAGAATTTAATTCATCACATCGCCTAGCATACGAGTGTGTGGCTTGGCCATGTGGTTTCATTTGGCTGATGAAGTTATAAATAGAGAGTTACAGGGGTATGGGCACGGACGTGTGTGACAACAAGGCCTACCCACACGGGCGTATCCTATATCCACACGGGCGTGTGACCCCTATTTAAAGGAAAATTTTTATAGGTTTGCAAAATTTTCAAAAGTTCTCTGTATAGTCTCGAGCTGCTTCCAAAGTATGTTTTGGGCCCCATAGGCTCATTTTAGGGACGAAGTGAAAGAATTGTGAAAGGTTTTAAATTTAGAGGGAAATTTATGGCTCGAAATTGTTTGTATTTTGTGTTTAAGTCCGATAATGCCTCGTACCCTGTTCCAGCGTGAATACGGGTAAGGGTTGTTACAAAAAATGGTCGTCCCAAGATTATAGGAACCTCATTGTCTGCCTCACAGTCAAGTATGATAAAATTAGTCGAAAAAACGAACTTATCCACACGAACTAAGATATTTTTTATTTGCCCTTTAGGTTAAGCCAAGGATCAATCAACTAGTTGTCATGTCACTGCAGTAGGTTTCATGTGACCAATTCCTAACTTTTTGAAAGTAGATAGTGGCATTAGATTGGTACTAGCTCTCAAGCCGCATAAAGTCTTGCCCAAATAATGGTTGCCAATTGAACATGGGATAGCAAAGCTCCCAGGATCTTTCATTTTTGGGGGTAACTTATTTGTCAAAATAGCAGTACAGCCTTCGGTGAGTGTAATAGTTTTCATATCAGTAAGCTTCATCTTCTTGGACAAAAGCTCCTTTATAAATTTTCCATAATTCAAAATTTGCACAAGAGCGTCTACTAAAGGAATATAAACCTGAAGTTGCTTTAGTGTGCTCAAGAACTATTGGTATTGCTTATCCTACTCATTCTTCCTGAATCTTTATAGAAAAGGTAAATGTGGAGATACATCTAATTACGCCCACACATTTGATTGCATCAACAGTTTCGAGGGTTGGACATCAGGCCTATGAGTAACAATTTCAAGAACTTCTTTGTCTAGTACATCGAAAAACTCTTTAGATTCAACTTTCTCACCAGGGATTACTTCACTAGTATCTTAAGGTGCTACAAAGAGTTTCTAGTCGATTCACCAATTTGTTTACCACTCCTGAGAGTGATAGCCTTGTGTTCTTTCCCCCATGGATTGAGATTTTCCGTGTCACTAGGTAGTGTGCTTGGTGGTCAAGTATTTAGATTCAAAGTAATTTGTACTAATTGTGCCTCCAACACCCGAATAGAAGATGAATTCCCTTACACAATAGCTTCTGTGTGAGTCATATGCTCCCGTATTAAAGCCTAAACAGCTACTAGCAGTTCAGAAGGAGAAGCTTGCGTGTACTATTGTCGTCGATGTTCTTGATCATGTTGATTCAACATTGAAGAGTGTTGTGGCTATGTCTGATTCTGGTTGGATTCATCTGAGTGTGCTGATTGTAGTTCTGCTGTTATTGATTGTAATTCCCTTGTCTTGAATTATAATTGCCTTGAGTAGATATATTTCTATATCAGAATGTTGTAGCATTTTGTCTAGCATTTTGAGTTCCCCAAGACTATTGATTACATGAAAAATTATTATAAGAGGTGCCATAAGAATTGTTGAGGATGTTATTGACATAGAAGGTATTCTCTGTATGTTGTGGACAATCTTCATAGTTGTGGTTGTCACTGCAATTCTCACAACAAAGGGTAGAAACATCAACTTGTTGAGCAACTTGTATAGGTGCAATGTCACTAGTCACTTGCATATTCTTTATTATATTTGTAAAAGAAGATACTTGAGCACTAAGTGCAGATATTGCATCCAATTCAATAACTCCCGGAGTAGCTTTTGCTTGTGTAGCTCTAGAGATAGGATATTGATAATCATTCTGAGCAATTCTCTCAAGAATTCCAATAGCATCATTATAAGTACAATCCAACAAAGGTCCATTGGCTGATGCATCGACAAGATTCCTCGTGTGTGAATTCAACACATTATAAAAATCTCAATTTGGTGTTTCCTATTGAATGTCGTGCATGGGACAACGTTGAAGAAAAGATTTATAACGTTTCTATGTGGTGTAAAGATTCTCATCATCCAGTTGATGATAAGTTGTAATATCATTTCGGAGACGAGCATTCATTGTCGGTAAGTTAAATCACAAAAGAAACTGTGTTGCTAGTGCATTCCAAGAAGTAATTGATCCGGTAGGTAACCTAAGGAACCAAGTACGAGCTCTTCCCTACAAGGACTAAGGAAATAATTGCATCTTTAAAGCATCATCAAGAACGCCTTGTTGACTAAAGAAATAACAAATCAATAAAAATGATTTAAGATGTTCTCTTGCATCTTCACGGCTCAGTCCAACACATTGCCCATTAGAATTTAGCATTTGAAACATTATTGGCTTGAGTTCAAAATTTCCAGCTTGGATTGCTGGCCTAACAACTCCTAGTTGTAAGCCACCCAAGACATGTACTACCAAATCTCGTATAATCCTATTTTGTATTTGAGCGTCTTGCGGCAACGGTGGGTCATTAGCATTTTGGTGTTGCATCGGGGGTATGACTTATAGTTTCTTGTTAAAGTCATATTCCATTGTTCTTGAAGTCTCCTTCAAAGGGTTCTTTCAATTTCTGGATCAAAATCGGCAATAAACTCTAAATAGCTTTGGGTCATACAACACTTCAAATAAAATGTGAAAATAGTGACAAAAAGAAAACAAGTTAGTAACAACTAAATATTATGAAATAAAAACAAACAAAAATAAACATCAAACAAACGCCATCCTCGTCAACAACACCAAAACTTGATTTGATCTTTAATGTTACAGCAATAATGTGTAAGCGTACACTGTCAATGCAAGTATAGTAGATAGATATGAGTTTGTCGGATATCAATCCCACGAGGATGGTTGTCTTTTGTTTATCAATGTCAGTGCAATAAATTGATAGAAATGGGATAAATTGGGAGAGTAGTTGCCGAAGCAATAACTTGAAAACAATAAGATAAAATATGATACTAATAAACTGGGATCCCCCACGTGAATAGTCAACAGAATACTAAGTGCTCAAAAGGTATAAAAGGATAGGTGATTGTCGATGGATTAAATTGCAATGAATATCTTACCAAGCTTAACTTCTATATTTAATCTAAGACTTAAACATACACATTCACCACACATTCCGATGATGGCAATGGAACATCATTAAGAACAAGTAGATTACATTTCCCTAATCCTCAAGCAACTTCCATTGTCATGCTTGTTAGCTCGAACTGTCACTGCACTTTCCAATGTTAGTGACCGCAATAACACTTCCATGCTAAAAACATTCAAACCCAAAGATTAAACAGTAGAAGTAAGATTGAATAAAATAACATTTAACCCAGAAATCATGTAAAGTTTCGTACAAACATGAAATAAAAAGTAATCACCATTATTTAGAAAAGAAATATAAAAGAAACAAGTGGAGAGTACTATTCCTAGAAAATCTCGACTTGATCTCTCAACTCCCTCTTGTGTCACCCTCAAGGCTCGTCGTCAAGAGCTAATCTACATCTCTTTCACATCAGTTCACCCATAAGAGATTTAAGCCGTAATAGCCGAAAAGCTTCAAAAGATAGGTTGAAGAAGATGATACTCTAAAAAAAAACCTCCTCCTTCTTTTTTACTTTTCACATGAATATTAATCTTTATCCAAATAGCACAGGTGTCCTTTCATCAGAATCATGATGCCTCTGTCGTACAAGTTGGTTGTACCAGACTAGATAGGTCACACCTTTTTTGTTCTTGTCTGAATAGTTGTTAGGCGCGAAGACAATTCTGAGTGCAATCTGGAAATACTCATGCAGCGACATCAGTACCAAAACATGACGAAATTAAGGATAAATAGGTTAAGATCCACTGAGTTATAAAATGCAATTTAGTGAACTAAAAATGCTAAAATATGTGTTAAAGATAACTAAATGGTGACAAATTAACTAATAAGTAGGTAGAAAACATATGTTCTTTCTAGTATTATCACATAGCCCAGCTATGGTCTGACATATAAACACTGCCATGGTCCAACCATGGTCTTACGTTCGAATAATCACCTTAGCCTCGCTATAGTCTTACGTGCGAATGCAACCTGTCTCCATTGATATCAGAAATTATCATTTTCATAACTTTTTACAATTTCTATTCTATTAACAAATCAATTTAATATCAATAATTTTACATCATTTAAACTTTAATATTCATAAAAACTTAGAAATATAATTGAGTTCATATTAATGAACTTACAAAGCTAATTTGCAGTAATGGCTCCAAGTTTCTTAATCAATGATCGACGTAATATCAATTCATTATTTTCGTTTTCAATTACACACATCAATATAATCTAATATTATGCAATTAGGTTCATATATTTCACTTAAATATAAACTAAAATTAAACCAAACGAACTTAGTTGGCTAAACTGTCGAAATGACAAAGTACAGGGGCATTTTGGTAGTTGTCTATTCTCCTCAATTTTCACTCAATCTTGATCTAAATTAATAATTCCATTCAATCTATTAATTTAGACAATAAAAAAAAGTATTTTATGCAATTTAGTCACTTTTGCCATTTTTACAAAATTGCTCTTAACATTTTACTTTTATTCAATTTAGTCCCTGGGCCTAAAACATGCAAATTAACCATTTTTAATGCCAATTCACATCAGCCGAATATTCATGGCACTCAAAGAAACCCATATTGACAATAAATTTACATCAAATCCTTATATTTTTACTATTTCAACAATTTATTACCTAATTGATAAATTCATCAAAATTACTTAATAAAATACTTATAAATAACAACTAATACTTCAAATTCATCATTTAATGACTAAAAATCACACAGATTCATCAATGGAAACATTCAATCTCTTTAACAGTTTCAAAATCGAAGGTACGGGCTAGCTGGACTTAGTTGCAACGATATCAAAAACATAAAAATTAAAAAAAAGGGGGTGAAAAACAAACTCACGTGCACCCATTGAAGCTTAGACAAAGCTTGGAGCTTCTCCCCCTTTTTGTTTCGACTAGCAATGGTGAAGAAGATGAATGAATCATCTTTTAATTTCTTTTTCTTGTTTTATTAACATTATAACTTAATATAATGTTTTTATAAATTAATAGACATCATTTTTTAACTAGATAACCCCACTAACTGTCCACCACCTTTTAAAAATAGTATATTTACCCTTCAAGTCCACTTACCTTTATTTAATAAACCATTTAATCACTCTAATCAAATAGTGATCACGTTTTACACTTTTTATGATTTAGTCCTTTTTACTTAATTAACTATTGAAACGTTAAAATTTTTCAATGAAAATTTCATACAACCTTAATGACGCTTCGTAAATATTTATAAAAATATTTACGGCTTGGTTTATAGAAACTAGGTCTCGATACCTCATTTTCTAAAACCACTTAACCTTAGGCTTTACAACTTGAACTTAATAAATTGCTTATATAACATAAATTATCAAATTGAAAATCTTCTTAAAACCATATTTGACTCGTAAATATTAAATAACAATATTTACAAACTTACTCGTCAGATTTGGTGGCCCAAAAACCACTATTTCTAACACCACTGAAAAACGTGCTGTTACTGTAACTCCCCAATTTTCAGGGGTTTTTAATTTCTGCTTTAATTTATTTTTACATGTCTTGGTATGCTGAAGTAGTGAATTGAGTGTGGTTAGTGGACCTTTAGAAGGCCTAGGTTTAAGTCTAAAGCCTGGCAAAATTTTAGTTTTTACTCTATGTGAAAAGGGACTTTGGCAAAGTGGGCTTTTAAATTAATGTTTGGGTTTTGTGGCACAAGTAAGCCTGTGGTAAAGTGGCAAGGTGGAGCAACTTAAAGCTCAGGAAGGTGGCATGTGGAGGCTTGTGAGGTAAAGTGTTTGAGTTTCTCATGGGATTGGATTAAGGAGTGATAAGGGGAGATTATCAAGGAGAGAATTTAGGAGTTTGAGTGTGAGGCTAGTGTTGGCCGAATGATGGACTGTAGGATGTGCATTTTCGACAAGAAGAGTAGAAGTGTGTACCGAATTCCTTTTTAGGTTCTTTTTGGGATTTTTAGCTGCTTGAGTTTCGACATTTGGGGTAGGTAGGCACCGATTACCATCTTAGGTCTCTCGGGATTTTCTTAGTGGTGTGTAGTTATGACCATTTGGGGCATTTAGTATTTGGTATTGTGTCGAATTACCAAAAGAAGTATCTTTCCTTCTCCTCTCTTCTTCTTAATAGTTGAAACCTATTCACTTCTTCTTCTTTTCCTTTTTCTTCATTATTTGGAATCGGTTTCCCTAAGCTCCTCTTGGGCAATTTCTTCAAAAGCCAAAACCTTCAAAATTTTGTTTCTTCATCGCTATCTTCTCTACTTCTCTTAACATATTTCTCTAAAAGCTGAAATCCCAAAAACACTTAACCTTTCCCTTGGCCGATCGGCGCAAGAACCAAACCCTTCCATTTCTTTTTCTTCTTAAACCGAACCTCTTCTTCTTGTCTCTATTTCTCAATCCTTCCCTCTCTTGCATCTCAAGTAGCCAAACCTTGTTTTTCATTTTACAAACATTTTCCCTTGGCCGAAACCTTAGATCCCTTCTCCATCTTCGGGTTTTGAGTAGATCCATAAGAGGTTGGGACTTGGTCTAGTGTAAGGCAACTTCTGTGATATCAAGTTAATCAAGCGAATTCTTGGGTGAGAATATTTTCTTTCTTTTCTTTCAAGTTGTTAAGGGAAAAGCCTAAACCCCCTTATCCCTTTGTGCTAATCGGTTTAGATCCCCTCTTTGGGAACATAGTTTGGACTCTATTGTTAACTGACTGAGTTTCGTGGAATTTCGTAAGGTAGATCTTGTGGAGGCTTGAGTAGTTAGCATTATCAAGGCCGACTAGATCTAGTGGCTAAATTTGCAAAGGTAAGTGGATGATGATTTTGTGTAAGGTTGACCTAATACCATTAGAGGTTAGTAGAGGTGGCTTGTAAGCCATTAGATTAATGTTTCGTTTGGGCTATTGTAGGTTAATCATTTGCGGAATCTCGACGTAGTTCGCAAACATGTGTGTAACGACACCCTTTAGTAGCTTAGATCGGCAAAAGCCAAAAAGTCGAAATGCCGACATACTAGCATTTCGTGGACTTGCGAGCGTGCAAATGCTCGTGGGTCAATCCAAAATCATGAATCTGGACTACTGGACGGTAAGGGGCTGCTGTGCGCGTTTTCGAGCACTTGGGCTATTTTGGGCCTCGATGGGCTGAAATAGGGCCCAATAGGCTTACGGGCCCATATGGGTAAAAGTATACGGTAAGTGATTTCTGGTAAACTGGATATTAAATCTGCAATAATATGTCTAAAAATTAGACTGAGCGAGCCACAGTAGCATGTGGGCTCCCTCGTGCCCATTAGGGGTTTTTGGGCCCAATGGCATTATATGAATCAATGGGCTATTTGAGTCGCTCGAAGCAATGTTCGACCTGCTAGAAGATCGTATTTAGAGACGTAGCTAAATTACCAAAATACCCCTGAAGGATGAAAATTACCATTTTACCCCAGATGCAAAATGACTGTTTTACCCCTAGAAATAGCTGATGGATTTGCATGTTACTGTATCTGATATTCTGTATGCCATGTCATGTAGTACTCTAATTTGCATGGGGTTGGGTTATGGATACGGAGGAAGTACTAAAAGTGGCATTGCCACGTAATCTACTTAGAGGCTTTGCCTCGTATTTCTGTTCTGGTGGCTCTACCACGATTTCTTTAATAGCAGCTCTGCTGTGACTGTAGTGTGTAGGGCTGGGTGGGTTGAGTTATTCCCCACATGGTGTGTAGGGCTGGTACGGGTGGTGTGTAGGGTTGGACTAGGCTTGGGCTTTGCATACATGCATATATATATATATATATATATATACTCTGATCTATTTCTGTAATGGGCCCAAGGCCCACTCTATTTTTGAAAAGGGCCAAGGCCCAGTTTAATCTGTATCTGAATAGGGCTTCGGCCCAGACCGAGCTTTGACTGATCTTTAACACTGGCTGGGTTAGTTTACACACTGAGTTTTCACAAACTCACCCTCTCATTTCCATCCATGCTGGTAATCCCCAACTATAGAGGACTTGGAGCTGCGAGGGATTCGGGGTGGCCACGTGATACATACTTCTGGTTCATAGTTTTCTTAAATTTACTTTATTTATATTTTATTTTTTCTTGAATTTCGATTTTAAGTTGTAATAAGGTCCCTCGGGTATTTTGTTTTGGGTTTTCTTTATTATTTGTTTTTTTTTCAACGGTAGACTAGTCAATGCGGGGTTTTTATCAAACTTAAGCAAATGTTTTCAAAACATGCAATACGTACCGATTGGATAACTTAACATCAATAACACAATAATGAGATCTATTAAAAAGTTTTTTACTTGGTAATAGCTACGATTTTTAAAATTGAAGATGATTCGTATTTACAAACTATTAAACACGGTTTTACCATAGACAACATAACGTTTTATTAAAAGAAGATCAAAGCTTAGTAAATTGTCCATCTGACACACCAGATCTGGCCATAACGTCTGGGCTGAGTTTGGGGTGTTACAGTTACAACTTAGGCCAAGGTTTCCTTGATGGAATTGAGAAACATTTTACTAAAAATAATAAGGTTAAAATGACATCATTTCTGACTTTTTTGATGTCTATAAAGTATGACGGTCAAGAAAATTCTGAGCAATCTAGGGGCTATGAGTTTCATGATCCCATAATTAGGAATACTTTTTAGACAAGAATTGTAACATTTTGAGGATTTTGACTTTGGAGGGAGAAATAAGGTTAGAGATATTACTTTTAAGGAGGAATTGAATTCTAACTCAGTTCCTACTATTACTTTTGATAATGTTTAAGTTCTCATACCTATCATTGATTAAAAAGTGAATTTGGAACCTCAATAAGACAATGTTGAACAACTCCCTATTCAAAATGAGGTAATTATTCCAGAAGAATAGACTCAACAACCTCAAGAAAGAATGTAATTAAAAGGCCCACTAGAGAAAGGGTTATAATGGCTTTAGTGGAATATTTTGACCTTAAGCTGCATCAGATAAATATTAAGTTAATGGTTTCTCAATGGTAACATTGATCATACATTTATATGGTGCAACTAGAAAACTTTCTGTCTGATGGGCGTCGAATCCACCAAAATTAATTCCTACTAAAACTCTAATAGTAGTAAGAGTGGTAATAGGGTCGAATCCACAGGGATTGGATCAGTCAACTTCCGTGTTTGCTTTATGGACAGAATCTCCTTCGCGTCTAATGTCGTGTCAAGAGTCGTGCCCACGACTCCAAACGCACCTACGAAAAATAAAAATAAATACGTAAGCGGGGGTTTAAAAATGTTTAGGTAAATAATCCAGAATGAACAATTGACTAATGTCGAAATTAAATGCAATTCGAAATTAAATTTAGAATAAACAGAATTAAATAGCCTTAGCCTTAGACTCGGTAATTCTCGTGTCAAGAATCGATCCTTGAAAGTTGATTTTCTCCTCCATACGATAAGCTGGTTATAGTGATTAAGAACGTCCTAATCACCAGTTCTTCCTCTCGTAGCTAGTCCCGGAACGTCCTGCAAACCAACCCTTACCAATTGTCTAACCGAGATACACGTGTTCCCGGTTGAATACCCCGGTAGCCTTGCGTTCTGAAGAACCCAACTCAAGTTAACGGCCTCAACCGCGTGGGTCGTTTAAACCCGATCACCTCTTCCTTGATTTGTTCTCGGAGAATCGAATACAGCACGGCCGATTCTTTCCTCCAACTGTCGGTAAACACGCCCCCAACTCAACGAGCTCTTTTTGACTTGGAATCGAGTTAACCTTAAGGGATGAGTTGTCAATCCCGATACTTAGGAAAAAGATGAATACCGCTTGGAAAGATTTTTAGCTCGGTTACATATATCACAATTTCTCGACCGAAAAGAACGTCGGCCTAAGGCAAAGACAGAATTTAGTTAAGCATGAATTTATTCATGCTTGAAGATTATAGGAAATGATGGAAATTATATGAAAGGTGATGGAAATGGATGAGAGAAATACTTGAAGAGAGAATTAGACAAATTTTGTAAAAGGAAGACAAAATTATCCAATTCTCAATTGAATTAGAAAGAAGAAGACAAAGTGGATAAAGGAATTCCAAAATGAAATAGGAAACTTGATTAATGGATGATTTTCAAGGATGTAAAGTCCCCTATTTATATACATAAATTTACTAAAAATAGCCTAGCTAAAAATAAAATAAATTAAAAATAAATTAAAATTAAATTAAAATTAAAATCAAAATTAAACTAAAATATCTTCCTATTTATAGTCTTTTACAAAGTCAAAATTCATGTTGAGTCCTTAGCTTGCTCCATCTTTTTGCTTTGACCCCAATCAAATAATTTGTTTTTCAATTCAACCCCCTTTTTGCTTGATTTCGTCCAATTACATCCCTGGCAAATATTAAATCATAAAAACACTTAATTAGTAGGGTTCAATTCAATAATAAGCCAAATTAAAAACAGAAAATATGCATTTTAATATGTTTATCAAATCCCCCTTACTTAGCTCATGCTTGTCCTCAAGCATGTTGTTCTTTCCAACATTAGAAACTCATTCTAAAATTTACCAATCGAGCCACTTTTCCACATTCTCAATCAATGAAATCAACATAGGCAAAAAATAAATAAATGCTCAAAGGATATGTTTTGATCAACAAATGTAATCAAATAGGAATATGTAAACTAAATAATTTCATAAAAATTGAGCTTGAATTCTACGCATCAGAAAATTAATAGACATGACCGAACCTTTTTACGCGAACTAGGATGACAACCCAAGCACCCTATCCCGGTTACTCAGTTCAAACAGTCTTTATTTATTTATTTCTCTCTTTTTTTTTTTTAGTAGTTCGGCTAGCGGAATGTTTGTAAGTTGTCGACCTGTCACTCGAACCTTTTTACGCGAAACAAGATGACAGCCCAAGCACCTTGTACCGGTTACTCAATTCAGTCACGTTTTTAAAACTTCATTCATAGCTTGAACCTTTATTCATTTAATTTAATTATTTATGCACAAGCAAATATATTTAATTCACTCAATTCATCCGAAAAAAAATTCTAGTCACATATACCAACTTAAAAACATAAATATCGACCAATCTATATACTTGAACATTTAATTCAAAATTTGCCCAGTTGCTTAAATTGACTAAATATGAGGTAAAAGGCTCAATGTTAAATTATCGAATGAATTTAATTGTAAGATTGAACACATGAAAAGAGAGACATGCAGCACATGCAAAAGAGGGACATGCAACAGAAATCATGCACATTTACTTTCCAATCCAATTCCCCCTACTTAAACTATGCTTGTGTTATATGAAATAAAGAACAGTAATTTAAGCAACAAGCAAAGAGAAAGGCTAAGAATACTCCCCATGTGTTTCTAACAATATTGTCAGTGTCCAGAAATAATTGCTAGCATTTAGCACGACGTGCCCAAGCCACTATCATTACCCGTACCCACAAAAATTTATGACCTTATTGCCCCTGCAAAATTGACTGAGTTAAAAAAAAATAGGAATTAATTTATTTATTTACAACCTAAACTCTAAAAATTTAAAATAAAATAAAAATTAAAAATTAAAAATTAAAATAGATAAAAATAGACGGAAATAAATTTGAGATGCCTCCCAAGAGCGCTTTTGTTTAACGTCGTTAGCTCGACGACCTTAAATGTTATCCTTTGGGCTTATTGAAAATTAATTTTTCCATCTTGTGCACTTGGATGTTCTTGTTGAAATGTTTTAACCCTTCCCCACTATCCTTGAAGCCCTTTCTGGATCCCTCTATCATTTGAACTTCTTCGTTCGTCTTTGCATTTTTATCTATTGGAATCCTTGTATGTTCTAGAAACGGTTTGATTTCCAACCTCGAGGCTTTCATGACAGCTTCGTGTATTGGTTTTTGGGTCACCAAAAATCCCTTTTGTTTAACATCGAGATCTGCATTCCTGCAAGGCACGTTTTGTAACTTCTTATCATTGGGATGTCCCATATCCTCATAAACACTAAACCTAACCACATCACCGTCAAATTCCATGGTAAGTGTTCCACTCCAAACATCAATTTTCGTTCGCGCAGTACTCAAGAATGGCCTCTCAAGAATTATGTCAGATGAATTGGCTGAATTGTCATCCTCCATGTCGATAATGTAGAAATCTACAGGAAATATTAGTTCGTTTACCTTGACAAGGACGTCTTCCAATACCCCCTCCGGATGCACCACAGATCTATTTGCAAGTTGAATAATTACACCTGTTTCCTTCAAAGGACCCGCATTAAGTAGTTTATAAATTGATAAAGGCATAACATTAATTGATGCTCCTAAGTCACACATAGCCTTTTTAATATCAATTCTACCTATTTTGCAAGTTATAGAAAACATACCTTGGTCCTTACATTTGAGTGGTATTTTCCTTTGCAGAACGGCGGAGACATTTTCTCCAACACTCACCTTTTCGTTGCCCAGGAGCTTTCTCTTACTCGTGCACAACTCCTTTAAAAACTTTGCATACCTTGGGATCTGTTTAATTGCATCGAGAAGAGGTATGTTGATTTCTACCTTTCGGAAGGTTTCTAGGATTTCCTTCTCTTCTTGCTCCTTTTTGTACTGGAGAAGTCTTCCAGGAAACGGAGGTGGTACTACAAATGACTTTTGTGGTGTTGATTCTATTGAAGCTTTTATGTCGAGTTTCTTCTTATCCTGACTAGAGTCGTGGGCACGACTCATGTTAGGCACGGGCTCCAAAATGTTCCCACTCCTTAATGTTATAGCACTTACATTGTGTCTAGGGTTCAACTCAGTTTGGGACGGCAGCTTACCTTGAGATTCCAAACGGCTAACTGCAAGCGCGAGCTTGCTCACTTGTTTATCCAACTCCTGCAAATGCATGTCAGTTTTTTGTTGAAATTTTTCAGTACTATTAGCTAACCTTTCTACTATGGCCTCCAATGATGACTTTGGGGGTGGCAACTGTTGATTCGGAGGCGGCCTTGGTTGGTATGGTTGATTGAACCGCAGATTCGACCCATAACTAAGATTCGGGTGATCTTTCCACCCCACATTGTACGAGTTCGAGTAAGGGTCATATAGCCTTTGGGGCGGTCCTGAAAAGTTCCCGACAACATTTGCTTATTCAGTCGAATCTTCATGTAAAATCGGACATGAGTCCGTTGGATGGTCTGGCTTAGCGCAAATTCCGCACAACCGTACTGGGCTTGCCTTATCTGTAAGCAAAGTTTGAACAATATTAGTCAACTTATCAATTTTATCTTCTAGGGATAGAGAACTTAACCCATGAACCCGTTTCGTGGGTTCTGTGGCCGGTCGAAATTGTTGAGAGTTGGCAGCCATGGTTGATATCAACTCTCTCGCCCTTTGAGGTGTCATATTGACAAGCGCCCCCCACTTGCAGCGTCTATCATTTTCATTTCCATCAGGAGTAAACCCTCATAAAAATACTGCAAGAGTGACTGTTCAGTCAGTCCATGTTGTGGGCAGCTTGCACACAGCTTTTTGTACCGCTCCCAATAATCGTAAAGCGATTCAGTGTCCTTCTGACGGATTCCTACGATGTCCCTCCTTAGTTCGGCTGCTCGAGCTGCAGGGAAGAACCTGTCAAGAAACAAACGAGACATGTCTGACCATGTGTTGACAGATCCCGGAGGTAAGTAAAATAGCCACTCTCTAGCAGAGTCGGCTAACGAAAATGGAAAAGCACGAAGTTTAATTTGGTCTTCGGTTACTCCCTGAGGCTTCATGCTTGTACACACCATATGAAACTCTTTAAGGTGGGTGTGCGGATTTTCATTTTGTAGGCCGCGGAAGGTGGGTAGTAAATGGATCAAACCCGACTTTAGCTCGAACGGCGTTCCTCCTGTCGGATAGGTTATGCATAAGGGCTGTTGTTCATCAAGAGCCGCTGCAAGCTGGCGTATTGTTGGCTCAACCATCTCGTCTGGCTCGTCGAGGTTGCTTTTTGTTTCAAAGAGTTGTTTGGTCTCAAGTTCAACCTCTTCGACTCGTTTCCCACGTCGAATCGCCTCTGCACGAATTACTTCGCTTAACATTTCAACGTCGGATTCTAGGGTCCCTTGTCCTAGCTCAGCTCCTGCTTTACTTGCACGTTTAAGAGCTTCTGTCTCTTTTCGTCGTGCTCGTGCTGACTTCTCGATCTCCGGGTCGTATTCGAGATCTCCAGATGAAGATATGGTCATAAGGCAACAAACAAAAGAAAATTGAAAAATACCTCCAATCCCCGGCAACGGCGCCAAAATTTGATGGGCGTCGAATCCACCAAAATTAATTCCTACTAAAACTCTAATAGTAGTAAGAGTGGTAATAGGGTCGAATCCACAGGGATTGGATCAGTCAACTTCCGTGTTTGCTTTATGGACAGAATCTCCTTCGCGTCTAATGTCGTGTCAAGAGTCGTGCCCACGACTCCAAACGCACCTGTGAAAAATAAAAATAAATACGTAAGCGGGGGTTTAAAAATGTTTAGGTAAATAATCCAGAATGAACAATTGACTAATGTCGAAATTAAATGCAATTCGAAATTAAATTTAGAATAAACAGAATTAAATAGCCTTAGCCTTAGACTCGGTAATTCTCGTGTCAAGAATCGATCCTTAAAAGTTGATTTTCTCCTCCATACGATAAGCTAGTTATAGTGATTAAGAACGTCCTAATCACCAGTTCTTCCTCTCGTAGCTGGTCCCGGAACGTCCTGCAAACCAACCCTTACCAATTGTCTAACCGAGATACACGTGTTCCCGGTTGAATACCCCGGTAGCCTTGCGTTCTGAAGAACCCAACTCAAGTTAGCGGCCTCAACCGCGTGGGTCGTTTAAACCCGATCACCTCTTCCTTGATTTGTTCTCGGAGAATCGAATACAGCACGGCCGATTCTTTCCTCCAACTGTCGGTAAACACGCCCCCAACTCAACGAGCTCTTTTTGACTTGGAATCGAGTTAACCTTAAGGGATGAGTTGTCAATCCCGATACTTAGGAAAAAGATGAATACCGCTTGGAAAGATTTTTAGCTCGGTTACATATCTCACAATTTCTCGACCGAAAAGAACGTCGGCCTAAGGCAAAGACAGAATTTAGTTAAGCATGAATTTATTCATGCTTGAAGATTATGGGAAATGATGGAAATTATATGAAAGGTGATGGAAATGGATGAGAGAAATACTTGAAGAGAGAATTAGACAAATTTTGTAAAAGGAAGACAAAATTATCCAATTCTCAATTGAATTAGAAAGAAGAAGACAAAGTGGATAAAGGAATTCTAAAATGAAATAGGAAACTTGATTAATGGATGATTTTCAAGGATGTAAAGTCCCCTATTTATATACATAAATTTACTAAAAATAGCCTAGCTAAAAATAAAATAAATTAAAAATAAATTAAAATTAAATTAAAATTAAAATCAAAATTAAACTAAAATATCTTCCTATTTATAGTCTTTTACAAAGTCAAAATTCATGTTGAGTCCTTAGCTTGCTCCATCTTTTTGCTTTGACCCCAATCAAATAATTTGTTTTTCAATTCAACCCCCTTTTTGCTTGATTTCGTCCAATTACATCCCTGGCAAATATTAAATCATAAAAACACTTAATTAGTAGGGTTCAATTCAATAATAAGCCAAATTAAAAACAGAAAATATGCATTTTAATATGTTTATCACTGTCTAATGATGCAAAGTTAATGATTTGCAAATTAAATAACTTCATATATGGGTTAAGCATACTTCACGTCCATAGTATTACAAATTTTACCAAATGATTATCTCGTTTGGTTTAGAGATTAATTTTTTTCAATAATTGTATATACCGTAAGTTTAGTGGGAGTAAGGTTCAATATTTGGTTTTATATGTTAATGACATACTACTTGTCAACAATAAGTATAGTCTCAATCAATGCCCTAAGAATGTGAAACGACGGAAATGTGCAAGTGTACACAATTGCAACAAGTAATAAAGTGACAAGTAAATGTCGAGTTATCGTACCCATAGGGACTGTGAAAAGGATTACTTATGAATGCTATTTAAAACACTTTGGTGGAGAAATATATATATTTTAAAAAGGGTGATTTAAAACTAAGATTTTTAAACTAAGTAAAATAAATAAAAATAAAATAAGAGTTCTAATGCACGATTTCAAAATACGATTTTAATCAAGATGACATAATTGTGTTAGATTAATCAAACTTCTTAACTTAGAATTATTAAACTCATGTTTATGTTATTACGAATAAATTCATGGCAACTCGGTAATTTGCTAACTTATGAACATACTCACCTACCAAAATCCATTCATCTCTTGACTATATCCTTATGCCAATTCAACCAATTAAACAAATCTTAATAGGTAAATATGTTAATGCACATACATACTTATTAAATTAAAATAATCTCTTGTACATATCCCTATGCCAATTCAAACAATTAATTCAATCTAATAAGCACATAAAAGATTACATGAGGTAACAAGGTATCCCTACCTTGAAACGGTTTAATCACAATAATCTTGTAAGTTATGCAAGGCAAATGTATCGTCAGATACCGTTGCTAATTTAACCTTTAACTACCTTAGATGATTAAACATGCACTGATTAAGTACTGTGTCCATTAATTACAATTTCAATTCGTTTAAATAATTATTTCATTAGCTACCTCACAATTGTAATGCAAGAATAACTTAGTCATGATTTTACCTAATCAAGCATCTTACCGAGGCCTATAACAACATAAGTACAATTTTAACAATTTAAGCATACGAAATGCAATCAACCTAACAAGAATTAAATTCAAGTTAAATTAATTAAATTAACCATTCCAACAACAGAAATATTTATAAACATGTTCATCATAATAACAAAAAAAAATTAAAAAGATAGGGAACAAGAATCAAATGCGGTGTTTCTCCGTGGCTTGACTAGTTTGCTCCGTTCTTCCTTCTCCGTTGTCCTTGTCGAACCAAGGATGCTGTCAATACTTAATTGCTGCTTCAAATGGATGATGAATGCCCCTTTTCCAATAGGAGAAATTGGCAAGAGAGAAAAGGAATTTGGATGGGAAATGAAGAGAGAAAGTGGAGAGAAGAGAGAAGAGATGTGAATGCTTGAGGTGTGTTTCAAATGATCAGATTAAGGGGGTTTTTATAGCTGAAGAGGGCTGCTAAAAATAGCTAAAATTAGCAGCCAAAGAGTCCTCACTTGGCTGGCCACACATGTGACAAGTTTGATGTTCTCAAACTTGCTAAATTAGGCTTAGGGCAAATCTAGAAAGCCACCATTTGTGGAGGGGTTTGTTTGCAACTTGAACAAGTCTTCAAGGGATATTTTGCAAGCCAATTATTCAGCCAATAAGCTGATTTGGGTCAGCATATGGATGGTTTTTGGGCTTCCCATTACTTGGTCAGTTCAGTTCACTTGGTTCAACTCAACTGGGCCATTATTCATAATTAATTAATAATAATTTATTTAACCCAAATTAAAATGGATATAAATTAAAATTAATTATATTATGAATTAATACTCATAATTTTGGACCGACTTAGGCTGAAAAATTAATTTGCCTTGATGCTTCAAATTGCTTCTCGATTTTTCTCTTCTAACAGTGTCTGCCGAGTCGTTTTTTGCCCTTTGTGCAAATCTGTCGAAAATGATCAAAATTAATAAAAATTAATTATAAAATTAAATAAAATTCAACATGTTCATAATTTAAGTATAATTTAATTATTTTATAATAATTAATTATTTTTCGATAAGAATTTTATCGAAACTACATGATTTTAAGTTAAAAATTGCATGAAAAAGTGTGTAAATTTTCGTGTTTCTAGACTGATTTTGAGATTAAAAAAATGCATAAGATTTTTTACATTTTAGCAATGGGAAGTCTAGTGTATGTCCAGGTTTGTATACATTGGAATATCATGTACAATGTTGGGATGTTAGGCATATATTTTAAGCAACCCTAGTTTGGACCATTGGATAGCATCCAAAAGGGTTATAAGGTATTTTCACAGAACAAAAGATTATACGCTCACATATCGGAGGTCTAATCAATTAGAGATCATCAAGTATACAGACTCTGGTTTTGATGGAATATGGGTGCAAGTTTTTTTCACTAAGGTGCAAATTGTGCAGACAAATTGCAGTCTTTTATTCCAATAGCAATAGGAGCACATCAAGTTAAAACAGATAGACTTTAAGTTCCTAGTTGTGACACCCCAAACCCGACCTATACGTTATGGCCAAATCTAAAAATGTCACATGATAGTGTGTCTTGAAAACTAAGTTGTCGCAAAATAAAACATTTCAATGTTATTATCTTCCATAAACTCTTATTAGTTCTAAAAGAAAAAATTTTACTCGTTTAAATTATCTTTTTAAAAACAACTCTCATTGCGGAAGCTTTTCCAAAAACAATTTAGGTGATCGTGAGTTTAGAAAATACTTTAAATTTTTTGAAAACCAAATTTCCTATAGCTTGCAATTATAAATCCATAAAATACTTATATAGGTAAAAGCCCAAATTAAAGCAAGAGTCTCCAAAAGTCCACAAATTACATCAAAATAACCCAAAAATAATAATATAACCCAAGTATAAGTTAAAAACCGTGAAGTCTAAAAATCGTGGTCATCGTCGAGTCCTTCGCTGCACCGATCCATCTAGGTTTTGGGATTACCTATGCATATTAAACAAAGAGGGCTGAGTTTACGTAAACTCAGTGTATAATCCCACAGAAAACAAACAAACAGTATACACAGTGCACAGTCAAAACAGTATGGGCCTAAGCCCTTTTCAGTACTAGTAGCAGTTTGACTTTATCCCAATTCAGTATCAGTATCAGTATGCACAACGGCCTTAGCCTATCACAATATCAGTAACAGATATACAATATTCAGTAACAAAGTCCTACCCAACTAGCCTCTACACACCATCTCCGTCCAACCTTACACTCCATGTGGGGATTAAATCAACCCACCCATCCCTACACTCTCAGTAGTACCGAATACGGCACAAAATAGTAATTTGTAGCTGAGCTGCCAGTATATTAGGCTTAGGAGCCTTTCAATACACTTCCTCCAGATATAATCAACCCAACCCTATGCAATGCAACATACAATACATGACATGCTATCTCATGGTATCAGTACATATAATCAGTTCAGTATACATGTATACTATCACCATGCTTAATATATATATCAATCATTTAGTCAGTTCACATAATTAGGAGACTAAGTAATGCTTACCGACCCTACAGTAGGTTCACAGTCGACTTAGGTGACCCGTGCATCCTTAGCAATCAATTTAGTGAAAATGGGCTCACAGGCTCATGTGGCTTGTCCGTGTTGGCCCACAAGGCCCAATTTGGCCTTGGCCGTATAGATCACATGGCTTGGCCCAAAATCCCACACCCCCGTGTGGACTACCTGTGTGGGCCCACATGCCCATGTGGCCCACACGACCTAAAATAGCCTGGCCCATGTCTCGCACATGGCCTGCTTGGCCATAACACTGTTGTGTCCTTTGCACACGGCCTGTGTTGGTGCACACAGCCTACCACACGAGTGACTACATGCCCGTGTTGTATCAACAGAAAGGTTTTAAGCTTTTTTTCGAAACCTCATTTTCTGCTTTTTTGGGTACACACCTAGTATCGTTTTGTTGTAAAATCACTCCTAAGCACTCCAAGACCTAAAATTAACCATCCAAAGTCCTTAATTAGAGACGATAACGCAACATTTTAAACAGATCCTAATCGAACGAAACCTCAGAATAACATTCTATGAATATGAAACTCACCGCTGTCGAATCAAAACTTTGAATACTCAATTTGCTGCAGAAACCCTAGCCAGAGTTCGTTCTTCGCCAATCAATTGTCATTAGATGTCGTTCAAAAAAGAATCTAAGTGGAAAAGGAAATTGAAAAGGAAAAGATGAGGACAAGATGAAGTTTCGGCAGGGAGAAATTGAAGAAGCAACGTCAAACAAAAATTAGGAAGAAAAGAGGTTTGCCGAAATTGCCAAAAAGAAAAATCAAATGAGAAATAATCTGATAACTCCTAAATCTTTTCCCCTTAATTTTCTCTATCGAATTCCTCACTAAATCCACTACTCAGATTTTTAGTCTACCTCAAACTTTCCTAGACGAACAAGCAAAAATAATACCCACGCTAAGATTCGAACACAGGACCTCATTCACACCAACACTCCACTTATCTACCAAACCAGCAAGCCCATTCTGTTAAGTATTTTCAAACAATTACTTAAAAGCCTACTAATCAAAGATAGGGCTTTGTTCATAAAAAAACTAAAGTTTAACCAAGTCATGGTTTTAACTTGGGACCTCCCACATACACCCAGAACACTTAGCCACTAAAGCACACAAATATCTATGTCACACATTCACAAAATCAAACATAGAAATTTTGGGGCATTACAATTCTACCCCTTAAAAGAAAATTTCGTCCTCGAAATTTACCCAATTAGAATAGATGAGGATACTGTTGACGCATCTCATCCTCAGGCTCTCACGTGGCCTCCACAATGCTATGATTCTGCCACGGCACCTTCACTAAGAGGATAGAATTCCTCCTTAAAACCTTTACGTTGTGGTCTACAATCTGAATCAGCTCCTCCTCAAAGGTTAAGTCTGGTCTAACCTTAATCTCCTCAACAGGGACAATATGAGTAGGATCAGAGAGGTAGCGTCTTAACATAGAGATGTGGAACACGTCATGAATACGATCCAACTCCAGAGGTAGCTCTAACTAATAAGCAATGGGTCCCACTAACTTTAAAATACAGTAAGGTCCAATAAATCTAGGGCTCAACTTGCCCTTATGACCAAACCTCACAACCTTCTTCTATGGCAAAACTTTGAGAAATACGAAGTCCCCTACAGAATACTCAATCTCTCGCCTCTTTAGATTTGCATAAGATTTTTGCCTGTCAAAAGTTGCTTTTAGACTACCCCGAATCAGTCTAACCTTATACTCTATCTCAGAAACCAACTCAGGACCCAGAACACTTCGTTCACCAAACTCAGTCCAACATAAGGGAGTGTGACACTTACGACTATACAAAGCGTCGTAAGGTGCCATCTGAATGCTAGACTAGAAGCTATTATTATAGGCAAACTCTGCTAGCGGTAAATAATATTTCCAACTACCTCGGAAATCAATAACACAGCTCCTTAACATATCCTCCAATATCTAAATCACCCTCTCAGATTGACCATCGGTCTGAAGATAGAATGCAATACTGAAGTCCAACCTTGAACCCAAAGCCTCACGCAACTTCCCCCAAGACGTGAAGCGAGGATCCCTATCAAAGAAGATTGAAATCGATACCCCATGCAGTCTCACTATCTCAGAAATATAAACTTTTCCAGCTTTTGCAAAGAATAATTAGTACGAACCGGTATGAAGTGGGCAGATTTGGTCAATCGATCCACGATGACCCATACTGAATTCTTCTTAGTGGGTGTAAGGGGCAACCCACTAACGAAATCCATAGTCACTCGCTCTTACTTCCAAAGAGGAATCTTAACCGGCTGCAGCAAACTCGAGGGTAACTGATGCTTAGCCTTAACCTACTGGCAAGTCAAACATCTAGCCATAAAATCAGTAACCTCTTGTTTCAAACCTGGCCACCAATATAACTCAAGGAGGTCTCGGTACATCTTATTTTCGCTAGGATGCATAGAGTAAGGGCTACTATGCACCTCTCTTAATATAGACCGCCTCAAATCAGTGTCATTTGGCACACATACCCTTCCACAGAAACACAATGCCCCTTCAGACTTCAACCTAAAATCTGTAGTGCCACTACTCTCAATCTGTCAAAACTGAGGACCCAAAGATTTATCCTCTAACTGTTTACCAATCTGCTCAATTGATGTCAGTTTAACCTGAAGCTCGGCTAATAAGCTACCATCATCAAATAAGCTTAGGCGATCAAACATCACCCTCAAATCGGTCATAACTCTATGGCTTAATGTATCGGCCAGCACATTGGCCTTGCCAAAGTGGTACTCAATGGTGCAGTCATGGTCCTTAAGCATTTCAATCGATCTACGCTGCCTAAGATTCAGCTCCTTCTGAGTAAGGAGGTACTTGAGGCTCTTGTGGTTAGTGTAGATGATATACTTCTCACGATACAGATAATGCCTCTAGATTTTCAGTGCAAACACCACGGCAGCCAACTCCAAGTCATGTGTCAGATAATTCGCCTTATAAGTCTTGAGCTGACGAGACGCATATACTACCACCTTACCATCCTGCATCAACATACATCCCAAACCGACATGAGATGCATCACTATAAACTGTAAACTCAAGTCTTGGCTATATCAAAACAGGAGCCTCAGTCAACACAGTTTTGAGCTTCTCAAAGCTCTCTCGCTACGCATTAGTCTAGTCAAACGGTACACCCTAATATAGTAGCTTAGTCAAGGGTGCTGCAATCAGTGAGAAGCCCTCTACAAACCGACGATAATAACTTGCTAGTCCCAGAAAACTATGAATCTTTGACACATTCCTAGGTTGTTTCCACTCCAACATAGCCTCAATCTTTTGAGGATCAACTCGAATCCCCTCCGTAGAAACCGCATGACCTAAAAATGTTAATTCATGTAACCAGAACTCACACTTGCTAAACATAGCATAGAGCTACTTCTCTCTCAAAGTCTGAAGAACAACTCTAAGGTGCTCATCATGCCCACCCTCAGTCCTTGAGTAATCCAGTATGTCATCGATGAACACCACCATAAACTAATCCAACTAAGATTAAAATACTTGGTTCATCAAATCCATGAAAGCTGCCGGTGCATTAGTCAATCCGAATGGCATCACTAGAAACTTGTAGTAACCATAACGAGTCCTAAACGCCGTCTTATGTATGTCAGCCTCCTTGACCCTCAACTGATGATACCCAGATTAGAGATCAATCTTAGAGAATACTGAAGCTCCTCGAAATTGGTAAAATAGGTCATCTCTCCTCTGTAGTGGGTACTTATTCTTAATGGTCAACTTATTCAGTTGCCCGTAGTCGAAACACATCGCATGGATCCATACTTCTTTTTTACAAATAGTACCAGTACTCCCTATGGAGACACACTAGGGCGAATGAACCCACGATCCAATAACCCCTGAATCTGAGTCTTAAGCTCTACAAGTTCCTTCGGTGCTATTTGATAGAGGGCGATAGACACTGAAACTGTACCAAGAACTAGCTCAATCCCAAACTCTAATTCACAATTCGAAGGTAAACCCGGTAACTCCTCAGGAAAGACGTTAGGAAAATCCTTTACCGTTCTAATGTCCTTAATAGTAGAGTCTCTAGAACCAAAAACACTTACGTAGGCTAAGAAGGCCTCACATCCTTTACGAACCAACTTTTCTATCACCAGTGCAGAGATCACATTAGATAGATAATTCCGGCGCTCTCCAATCATGACTATCTCATTATCCTTCTCAAATTTCAATACGACCCTCTTAGTCACACAGTCCAAGCTAACGTGGTGCTTGACCAACCATTTCATCCCCAAAATTAAGTCGAACTCCCCAAATGGAAGCTCCATCTGATTAGCCAGAAAGATTGCCCCTATAACCTCTAAGGAGACGTCTCTAAACAACTTGTTAACTCTTATAGATTTCCCCAATGGACTCAATACAGTAACCTTACTCATAGTGCTCTCAAGCAAAATTCCTAAGTTTCCAGATATGTTGCTAGCTAAGTATGAGTGAGTAGACCCTATGTCTATCAAAGCAAAATATGGTACATCATGAATAAAGAATGTACCTGTAATGACGTCCAGAGCATTTCCATCCTCTCGGCGGTGTGCAGCATATACTAGAGCCGGCTGCCTCACCTCAGTCTGTCTAGTAGCTCTGCCTGATGCTCTCTACCTACGGCCATACCATTACCACCCCTAACCTGACCATGGCCTCTCGGTGGCTGCTGTTCTACCCTCTATGGCTATACATTACTAGTACCCTGAGCTTGCATTTCATCAGCCCTCAGGGGACACTCCCTGATACAGTGATCCAATGATCCACACCTCAGACATGCCCCAGTCCTCCTCTAACACTCACCCTGATGGTGTCTACTACAATCAACACATGGCTGCTGTCTAACAACAACAACAGGGGGCCCAGCTCTAACCGACCCATCAGCTCTGGCCTTTTTCTTATGCCTTTGTACAGAACTCGAGGGCTCCAAATCCCTCTTGTTTCTACTTCTCTCTATCACGGTTTTGGCGCTCAGTACGCTTAACCTCCTCGGTGATCTTCGACTTCTCAACTAGTGAAGAAAAATCACGCTCCCTCTACGGAGCTATCAAGATTCTTAATTATCCCTGAGGTTATCCTCAAAGCGAACACATTGCTCATAATCAGTCGCCACCATACGTCACGGATAGCGGTTTAGTCACAGGAATTCATCCTCATACTCTACCATAGATTGATCTCCTTGAGTAAAGTTCAAGAACTCCCTCCTACAGGCATCCACGTAGCTCACCCCCACATATTTCCCCTGGAAGGCAGCCTTAAAGAACTCTCAGGTCAGATGCTCAAGCTGAGTGCCCTCCTTAAGAGTCAGCCACCACTGATTTGCCTCATCTCGTAGTAGTGAAATCGCACCCTTTATTTTTACTTAGGGGGCAATCTAGATCATTCATGATCCTCTCCGTGGCCTCAATCCAATACTCAGCCACATTAGGGGAGACTCTAGTGACACCCCTAAAAACTCAGCTCCATTGGACCGGAGTCATTCCGTAACCGACCCTCAGCCCCTAGATCCAATATTGGGCCCAGCGATCCTCTCCAAAATCCTCAGCAAAGCTTGGGACAATGCATCATCCCCAGCCATATGATTTTGAAATCCAGTCTCAGTAGTAGGCGACACTGGCATCTCACTTATGTCTAAATTCAGTACAGTACCTAATGAAGAAGACTCAGCTTGAACCTTTCTACGGCCTCTACTTAGGCCTTTAGCATCCTGCCCGTAGATATCTCGTGTGTTCATATCTAATTGAGTTTATCTGTATTAAAGGTTTTATGAATCAATTACAGTTCCAGTGTTTATTAACAAATATTTTATGTAAAGCAGTACCAAAAGTTCAGAGTTTGGTTTCGTTTGTCACAGTCTTTAGTAGTTTACTATAGGGTTTAGTTTAACTACAGTTTTTAGTATATATTAACTAGAGAATTTTCACAGTTTACTACCTACAGTGGTTTTAGAATATCATAGCATTTTCAATTTAAGCAAAAATCAGTTTTAGAATACTTGCAGGATCGACGCCGGAGACTCGGTGTACCACATACTTAGTAGAAACATTTCAAATCATCTGAAAATCAATTAAAACCAAATTTTAAAACCCATAATCCATAGTTGAGTTTTGCAACTGACTCTAATACCACTAAATGTAACACCCCAAACCCAGCCTAGACATTATGGCCGAATCTGGCAATGTCACATGATAGTGTGTCTTAAAAACTAAGTTGTCGCGAAATAAAGCATTTTCATGTTATTATCTTCCTTAAACTCTTATTAGTTCTAAAAGAAAACGTTTTACTCATTTAAATTATTTATTAAAAACACCTCTCGTGCGGAAGCTTTTCCAAAAACATTTTAGGTGGTCGTGAGTTTAGAAAATACTTTAACTTTTCTGAAAACCGAATTTCCTATAGCTGGCAATTATAAATCCATAAAATACTTAGATAGATAAAAGTCCAAATTAAAGAAAGAGTCCCAAAAAGTCCACAAATTACATCAAAATAACCCTAAAATAATAATGTAACCCAAGTATAAGTTAAAAATCGTGAAGTCCAAAAACTGTGGTCACCGTCGAGTCCTCCGCAGCACCAATCCATCTAGGTCTTGCGATTGCCTGTGCATATAAAACAAAGAAGGGTGAGCTTATGTAAACTCAGTGTGTAATCTCGTAGAAAACAAAAAAATAGTATACACAGTGTACAGTCAAAACAGTATGGGCTTAAGCCCTTTTCAGTACTAGTAACTGTTTGGCCTTAGACCAATTCAATATCAGTCTCAGTAAGTAAAATAGCCTTAGCCCATCACAATATCAGTAACAGATATACAATATTCAGTGACAAAGTCCTACCCAACAGCCTCTATACACTATCTCCGTCCAACACTGCACTCCATGTGTGGATTAAATCAACCCACCCATCCCTACACTCCAGGTAGTACCAAATGTGGCACAAAATAGTAATTTGCAGCTGAGCTGCCAGTATATTAGGCTTAAGAGCCTTTCAGTACACTTCTTCCAAATATAATCAACCCAACCCCATGTAATACAACATACAATACATGACATGCTATCCCATGGTATCAGTACATATAATCAGTTCAGTATATATGCATACTATCATTATGCTCAATATACATATCAATCATTCAGTCAGTTCACACAATTAGGAGACTAAGTAATCTTACTGACCTTACAGTAGGTTTATAGTTGACTTGGGCAACCCGTACAACCTTAGCAATCAATTTAGTGAAAATGGGCTCACACACCTTTGTGGCCTGCCCGTGTGGACCCATACGCCTGTGTGGCCAAGACGACCTAGTTTGGCCTTGACCGTGTGGATTACACGGCCTGGCCCAAAATCCCACACACCCGTGTGGACTACTTGTGTGGGCCCACATGCCCTAAAGTATTCTGGCCCATGTCTCGCACACGGCCTGACTAGCTATCACACCGTCATGTCCTTCGCGCACGGCCTGTCTTTGTCGATCACACGGTTGTGTTGGTGCATATGACCTACTACACAGGTGACCACATGCTAGTGTATCATCGACAGAAAGGTTTTCGACTTTTTTTGAAACCTCATTTTCTGCGTTTTTGGGTACACACCTGGTATCGTTTTGCTGTAAAATTACTCCTGAGCACTCCAAGACCTAAAATTGACCATCCAAAGTCCTTAATTAGGGACGATAACATAGAATTTTAAAGAGACCCTAATCGAACGAAACTTCAGAATAACATTCTATGAATGCGAAACTCACCGCTGCTGAATTAGAACTTTGAATACTCAGTTTGCTACAGAAACCCCAGCCAGAGTTTGTTCTTCACCAATCGATTGCCATTAGATGTCGTTTAGAAAAGAATCAAAGTGAAAAGGGAAATTGAAAAGGAAGAGATGAGGACAGGATGAAGTTTCGGTAGGAAAAAGTTGAAAAAGCAACGTCAAACAAAAATTAGGAAGAAAAGAGGTTTGCCAAAATTACCAAAAAGAAAAATCAAATGAGAAATAATTTGATAACTCCCAAATATTTTTCCCTTAATTTTCTCTACCAAACTCCTCACTAAATCCACTACTCAGATTTTTAGTCTATCTCAAACTCCCCTGGATGAACAAGCAAAAATAATGTACACACCAAGATTCAAACACAGGACCTCCTTCACACCAACCTCCACTTATCGACCTGACCAACAGGCCCATTCTGTTAAGTATTTACAAATAATTACTTAAAAGCCTACTAATCAGAGATAGGGCTTTTTTCATAAAAATACTAAAATTTGCCCAAGTCATGGTTTGAACTTAGGACCTCCCATATACACCCAAAACATTTAGCCACTAGAGCACACAAATATTTGTGTCACACATTCACAAAAACAAACATAGAAATTTTAGGGAGTTACACAATTTGTTAAAGTAAAAGTTTAGAGTGGTTAGGTGCCTATAAAGCATATCACGACAAACTCTATGATTGCGGATCTGCTTACTAAGGGACTAAACCCAAGGTTTTTCATGAGCTTATTGCTTATATGGGTGTAATATCATTTAAGGATATTTGATTTTATTGGAAGTTTGTACTTTTAAATGCGTTTATGTTATAGACACATTTTTAGATATTTCAGTTTACAGATATTAAGTTTATTTTCTACAAAAATAAAGTTTATTTAGTTTATTAACACTTTGGTTTTGGTAAGGTTTGATCTCACTAAGATTTAAGGAGGACTAGTTGGAAATGGACATGTTTAGATCCTATTGCATGTGATTTCCATGCTACACATCCATACTTGATCTATGTCATTTGGTTGTGTTAATATATGTGATCAGGGATGGATTTAGTTACGATATATGTAACGAAAGTTATATTGGTTCTATGTTAACATAATTAATGGACTAGATTGTTCGGAATATCTTTTGGATATGATAGTAAATTTTTTGAGCTCATAAGGTTATATAATGACATGTAATTATAGAGTAATTAGTATATATATGTGTGGTCCAAGTGGGAGATTGTCAGAAAATATGGGCATCACATATATAATAAGGGTAATTACATGTTATTATCTATCATCATGATAGGTTAGCCTAAATTAAAAGTGATCTAATTTGGTTAAGGTTTATTGGGATTTAATTATTAAAAAAAGTATGGGTCAAATATGTATAGATACTCTAGCAATTCAGTTCTAATCAATTTCTAATTAATAATGGGCTAATTAGGAATTAGGGCTAATGTGCCAAAGTTATATATATTAGGGTTATGGTCCCAAATTACACATAATGTAACTTTTTAATATCCCATCTTTAGAAAATAGAGAGCCACCTTCTCTAGATTACTTGTGTGCTAATTTGGAAGATCAAAACCTAAGATCCGTAGACTTCAAGAAATCGATGAATTCAGGTACGCTTCCGTATTTAACTTTGTTCTTGATTTATTCTTGATGATTTGACATGATACATCCTGATTTATAGTTCTAATTTTATATTAGATATTACTTATGATTGTAACAGTCTCTATTGAAAGTTTGGGATTTGCTTCGGATGAACATCTATTAGTCTTTAGGTAATGGTGGAATGGTGAAATTTTGGTATTATGTTTGGGTGCCTGATGTGGGACCTTTGTGAAATTAGGTTGCGTTTAATCATGTTTGTGATAACCAAGTGTTCAGGATATGGTGAATGTTGATGGTAATTTGAATTGGGGTTCTTTTGTCCATCTTTTGGATAATTTGGTGCTTCTTAAAATTACATTAATTCCCCACCAAATGATATTTTGGATTTGGACAGTGTATTTTTGGTAAGTTTACAATTTGAGTAGCTTACAAGAGCCTAGTTGTTGAGTCTTTTGAACCAAAAGATACTTCTTGTGTCTCATTCTAAGGGA
Organism: Gossypium stocksii; assembly: GCA_020496765.1. Taxonomy (NCBI): domain Eukaryota; kingdom Viridiplantae; phylum Streptophyta; class Magnoliopsida; order Malvales; family Malvaceae; genus Gossypium; species Gossypium stocksii. Next base: position 95,820,716 of record CM035632.1, on the reverse strand, counting down.
TCGTCTTCTTACTAAATTTAAGAGAAGTCGAAGAGGACTCGTTGACGCTGCTACTTGCGCAATCTATAGTAATGCTGAGGAAACAACCATTCATTCACTAAGAGATTTTTATTGTGCATGCGCTATATGGGTACGTTCGATCCCTTCGAGATTATTTGGAATGGATCTTTGACAGGGAATTTTAAGTTCTATAGTATTCAGTAGGGAACATTATTTGATATTGTTTGCTGGCGTATTTGGAAACAAAGTAATGCTATAATTTCTAGAGAGGAATATTACGATGTTAATAGCACTATCGCAAGATGATAGGGTTGAACGTTGGCAGTTACTAAATGTGATGCTGAAGTCAAAATACAAGGTTCTGTGCCTATAAAGAGCATATATGAAAGCTACCAACATCATGTTATATTAAATTCAACTCCAATTGAGCGATAATTGTTGATGGATCAAGAGCGGGTGGAGTTCTAAAGGATGTATATGAAAATTGGATTGTTGGCTTTCGACGTCAGATAGAAGTAGCGTCTATTATAGACGTAGAATTGTGGGGAATCTTTCATGGACATTCAATTACTTTGGATCAAGACTTCAAGAAAGTTTAGGTGGAGAACAATAGTTCCATAGCAATTGAGGTCTTCAATAATGGAGCTCATGTTTCAAATTATATTGCATAGCTTTGAAATATTAATGAGCTTGTTTGTTGGTACTGGTAGGTTGGATATCACATATTTCTTGGTCATCTAATATAGTTACAGATATTATAGCAAAGAAGGCTATTGGCATGGATTTGCAGTTGCATATATTTAAAGACCTTGTATCTGTTATCTAGTTTCAACTTTTTAAGGATTCTAAAGACCATAGCTAAATTTTATAACTTCTAGAAATTAAAAAATTTCCTCTCATTTTCATTCATCTTATCATTATAACTTGGAAGTTTTGATACAGTGATGCAACAAAGAGAAAGTGCAAAGGAGAGAGTGGTGGTAGCTGTGAAGGCCAGTTCATCTAGACAAAATGGAGAGCCAAAGGTTACAAACTATAAATGTGAGGAGAGTGTTAAGATTGAGAGCCGAGGATAAGTTGAAAAATTTTAGGTTTGGTATTCTTGGATAGTCATTCTTTTCTTCATTATTTATAGGGTATTTAATGGTGAGATTCCCGTATAAGATGGTGTTAGCGTGTTGGACTTGCATTCTAGTCATCATTATAGGATGCATGGGATGTATGTCTTCAATAGGATGAAGATGTTTATGATAGGACAAATTCTATGTTTGTTTTGACTTGATAGTATAGAGTAGTTGAGCTACATGGTGCTTAATGACCAACAACTTCATGTTTCCAATAAAAGCTCAATTGTCTATATGTTTGTTGTTACGTACTTGTCTAGATGGTCATTCCGAGTGGAAAGTTTAAAGGGGGCCATCCAATTTTTCGATAACTAGCCTTTGTGATGTTCTTCTGGTTTGCCATGTGTCCTCATGTAAATGAAAATATTATTTTTTATGCATTAGGATGAAAATGATCATCTTTACTATTTTCTTTTTCTCTAATTTTTTTTACCAAATATACTTAATTTATTTTGTTTCTACTTTTCTATTCAACCAAACACATATTTAAAGCTTTCTCTTAACACCTCAAGGTTCAAGATTGAAATTGTGGCAATTACATCCATAATTAATCATATAGAATGGATCATTTGAAGGAAACAAAGTGTTGGGTTATGAACTGAATCTAAATAAAAATTATATTATTTTGGGAACATGCATATTGGATTCCTTTTTTTCGTTAGGGTTTGGTTCACTGGTAATGGACCTTGAGACAGCTACCACTCTCAGTTCAGTGTTGCCAACATTTTTCTTGTACGCCGCCACTACAGCAAAACAGGTTTTTAGCGATGTTTTTAGCGGCACTTGGACTAAAAACGCCGCAAATTTGTGGCACTAGCGGCGCTTTTTGAAAAACGCCGTTATAGATCGAGCATTAGCGGCGCTTCTTGAAAAATGCCACTATAGATCAAGCATTAGCGGTGATTTTTGCAAAATGCCACAAAAGAGTTAAGTAAAACGCCATCGCTTTATGTTGAGCAGTGGTATTAACGGCCCCTTTTAAAAAACACTGCTATAGGTCAAACATAGCGTTGCTTTTCGAAAAATGCCACAAAAAATTTAAGTAAAACGTCACATTTTGTGTTGAGCTTTAGTGGCATTAGCTGCGCTTTTTCAAAAACGCTGCAATAGATCGAGAATTAGCGACGCTTTTTGAAAAATGCTATTGATTAAGCATTAACGGCGCTTTTTGAAAACTACCGCAAAAGCAATTAAACAAAATGTCGTCGTTTTGTTTGGCCCAGATTAAACCACAAAAATCCCTCCCATAAATCCCCAATACTTGAAATCCCTATCTTTTTTTCTCTATTTTATTTGCCCCAAATCCCCTTCCTCGAAATTCCCTTCCCCAAATCCCTAACTTGAACATTCTACTTCAGTCATGAAATTTGTCTCTGCCTTTGCATTATTCGTTATATTCAATGTTCTACTTTAGATCCTACTGCTTGTTGCTCTGTCTCATATCGTGTACTATTTGTTGAGAGGAAGAATTTTTTTTAAAGCTATTTGTTTTCTAGGTTTGGCAAAGGTTATACAGCAGAGAATTTAAGGGAACTATTTTCTAGGTTTTGCAAAGTTGAAGATATTGTAGTGAACAGTTCAAAGAAAAAGGGATTTGCGCTTGTCGTCATGGCTACAAAACATGCATTTGTAAGCCAAGTTTTTTTGTGTGATTTTATGCATTTTTTTGTTTATTTTCTCTAACTTATTTGTTTTTTTTCTTTGCAGGATGCTGCTACAGGTAGTGTTAGTGGGAATCTAGATAATCCATTGTTAGTTGTGCCTCTTAAACCATCTGTTGTGGAGTTTCCAGCCCCCAAGAAGGAAGAGCAAAGTGATCGATTGAGTAATTTGGTTAGAGCTGGTTACCAAGCTTTTGAAGATGCTATTTTAAATAAACTGACAAAGGTATGACCTCACTGCCATATATCGTACAGTCGATTCTATAAGCTATATTTTGTCTAGTAATTAGATTTAGAATATTTAACTTGATGTGCCATTTTTTCCTGGTCTAGAATCTCAGACTTTGGCCTTTTTTCCCCATTGTTAAATAGGTCGAGAGTCATGAATGAAGTTTGAGATACACATTAGCCATTAAATCTGGTTGATTTTTGCTACTGTAAAGTAATTATAGAATCGAAAGAAAGCTATGCATTATTATCTGTTAGACTTTGATTTAGCTATTCCACATTTTTGAGGTGTTATTAAAATTGCATTGCTAAGCATTAGTGTTCTTAGAACTCTGTTATATCTTGTTACATGCATCTTTTCCTACTTTTGTAATTTGAATTTGCACCATGTGTTTTTATAGTTGATCACTTTTCCTCGACATTTATTATTGTCCAGGCTGCCAAAATACAACAAAAATGATGACAAAAAGGTCTTAGGAGCAGATTGCAAATGCATCAGTGGCATTTTATCCACAAATATTTTGCCAACAAGTCCTAAATTTACTAGTTCGGGATTGAATTTCAACTTTCTGAAGTTTACCTTTTAAGAAGAGAGATGACCCTTTCGGGTTAAAGACACAAGTTCTTATGTATGTAAATTCTATCTTCATTTATTAATGCTCAATACTTCAAACTATTTGATCTGTAATTTGCATAAGTGGAAAATTCTTCTTACAATCCCATGCCATAACATTTTGGTCATACTTTTTTTCATAGTTTATGTGCTTCATATTAGTTTGTAATACAAGTTATTTGAATGCTACATTTTCTCTGTTTGTATCTGACATATATTAGACATATATGGAGGATTATCTCTTTATTTAAGATGCTAATTTTTCTACAGATGGGCTTCTGCAAGGCGAAGTGGCATGACTGTTTTGGGAAAAGTTCCTGTTCCAAAACATATAAACTTACCCAGTCAAAGGTACTCTATTTTCCCATAGTGCAGAGTCTTTCTTTCATTTTTCAAGGTTAAATAACCAAGGCCCTTGGGTTCTTCATTTTAAACTATTCTTTCTCTCTTGCTTCAAGGTTAGAAAATCATGGCCTGGATCCTAATGTGGAAATTGTTCCCAGGTAAATAATACTATGTCTAAATGTCTTTATATATATGTTTAGTATATATGTTTAAATTCCACAGCGTATTGTGATTTCTGTGAAATAGGGATCAATTTTTGGATGGTAGAAATACTTATCAGTAGCTTGAACTGTTCTATACATGTAGGGGCACCCTTAGTTGGGGCAGTAAATCCTCGTCTTCATCAAATGCATGGGGCTTCTCGACATTGTCACCACATACTGATGGTGGTGGCAGTTCACCTAGCCATCTAAGTGCTCGCCTTTCATCTGGTGGCAATGGCATACGATCTTCTACAGTAGGTAGTGATAGAGCACATGAACCTGCTAATGCATGTGGTTTTGATTCTAGACCATCGTCATCTTCTAGACTAGTGGCTTCAAATTAGACATCACTTGATTCTTTACATCTTCAAAGTGCTGAAACAAAACCTGGTAGCTCTCAGTTATCACGGTTTGCTGAAGCTGTGCTAGAATATTCGGGGGCATGGGGTGGATTTGGGACAGTAGAAAAATTGGTATGGTCATTTAGTCAATGTGTTCATTGGTCAAAGTTGATATTAATCGCAAAGTGCTTATATGTAAAACTTTTTTCTTATGGATATGAAGTATTTGTTTCAGTTATAGTTGCAAGCTCATTGTAATTACTATGTTTGTGATGTTAGACTCAAGGTTACTTTCTGATCATTTGTTATTGGGTAATGGTTTAGGCCCCATTCCCCATTGTTTCTTAGATGAGGTTTTCCATTAAAAAGTGCTTTTCCCTGAAAAGCAATAAAGAGCAGACCTCAGTGCATAAAAATTTTTAACTTATTTTAAGTGCTTTTTCACAAATGAAAAAGCAGAAAATTTTAGCTTTTCTTAGCCCAAAAGTGCTTTTGGTTGGTATTTTACTTTTTTAACCTTACTTTTTCTTCTTCCAAATAGACGTTAGAAGACTTTGTTCCCCTTTTCTCTTTTATCTGAACTTTACTTCTCTAGTTCTTTGTTCCTCTTCTCCACCAGTGAGTTTATCTTTTTCTTCTTTTCTTTTTCTCTTTAATTGTTCATTATGATTTAGTTTTTTGTTATTTTCTGATTGTTTGATTTTATGAAATAATTATGAAATATAGTTTAGTTTTTTCACATTTTTTCTTCATTTCATTCTTTCATGTTTGATAGACTTTATCTTTAAGTATTATTGCAAGGCTGTCCACAAGTTAACTTCGTGTTGGCATTTGCTTATTCAATACGGTCCACAGTATGTTCTTTGTTCATGTTATGGGAATTTCGAAAGTTAAGTCTCTTCATCTCTCTTTTCGTAGCAGCACCTAGAAACAACTTTTAAGTGTGCAAATGGTTATGAAAGAAAACTGGATAATAATATTCTTGTTTGTTAGTAGGTGTATGAGGTCATGTTGAGGTCTCTTGCAAATGTTTTTAACAAGCTCTGCGTGACAGAAGTAATAAAATGATGCTAATCTGGATTTTGACCTTTCTTGGGGACCAAATTATTAGACAAGTGTCAAATAAAACTACCTAGTTACAATAATTTCTAAGTCTATAATATAGTCAATTAAACCTAAAAAATTAAGCACTATTGTTTATCCTATAATCACCAGTGTTTGCAACTACTGATGTGACTTTACCACCCTGTTTATGTATCCTGATGAACCTCTAATCAGTCAGCACAGAGAAACCTTAAGTACTGAATCTTGAAAGTCAAACATCATGGCTGCAAGCAAGAAATGAGGGCAGTAATTTAAGAGAAGCATAAACATAAATATGTTGAATCTGGTTTAGAGTTTAGACTCAGGTACTGTGGCTGAACTTCTAAATTCTGCTTCTTTCACCCTTCCAGTGACTAAACCTTTTGCTTTCCTTGCAAAAGATGGAGCTTCAGGTTGAAAAGATTCTTTGCGGTGTCATTAACCCATTCTTGAAACTATCACTCTCCACCTGTGTTGATTGTTGTAAAAGGTCCTCCTTTTTAAGTCCACTCTCTACTCTCTACTTGCTCTTAACTTTCATTTTCGCTGAGAAAAAAGAAATTAAGGAAACTTGTGTTAGCAATGGCGTCACCTAAAGAACACATTAATGCGATTAGAAAAACAAAGTATCTTGGTGAATGCTAATTTGTCTGCATTAGCAGCCTACTTGATCAGTTTTAAAAATTATGGATTAGGGTGGTCGGATTAGACAAGCTTCTCTATATTTTGCCTCTCTTGAGAGAGTAGCTGATTATAATTGGCTGATAGTATTTATCGTAGGATTTATATGCATGTTAGCATGTTAGGGAAAATATTATCTATGTTATTTTGTATATACAGTAACTTAACTCCTTCACACACTGACATTTTGACAGTCATCTAAAGTTCCAATTTTCATGGTTTGCTAGGTTGGGATTTGATTTCTATACCTTCGGTAGTACTACAAGTACTTGACCTTCTATAATTCATCTGTTCAGTCAAATCTAGATTACTAAAGGAAGGCGATGAACTCGGAGGAACCTTTTAAGGATGAAATAGTTTCACTTTCCCATTACTTTGTCATTTGAGTATTTCAGAATGAGGTTTCAAATTTTAAAGCTCTAGGACTACCTTTTAATTCCATAAATTAATTCTCGTCTTATCTATAAGTTACATTTTAATTAATAATACTGCTAATTAACTTCTCTTAAATTTAAATAGTTGGTTATTACTTCCTTTTTTTTTTCTTTTTATAAAAAAAAAATTAGATAAGTAGATGGATTAAATTATTGGAATTAAAAGAAAAATGATTAACTTCAAAAGTCCTAAGAGTACAGGGACTGAATGGGTGATTAAACCTATAGCTCTTAGCTTCCTTAGGTTCATCCTATGTGCATGATTACCCTGGTATTAGCTTGTATATGTTTTAGCATTAAACAGCCCTCTATGTTTTAGTAGTATGCCTGTTTTTCCATTGAAGTTGCATGTTTTAATGATTTATGATCTGGTCTGTAATATCCATATAACTTTCCAGATGTGGTAAATTAAGAGTAAATACCAAGTTATATGGAGAATATTTTTATCTTTAGTTGTGAGAAAAAGTTGATGCAACCATATAACTAGTGACATTTGATTTTCTTGATTGTTTTACTGGCTGAAACGAATTTGTTCGTCTACACAATAGATGAGTACTTTAGCTATTGAAGTTAGTGGTGAAAAAGTGAAAGTAATGTGGGATAAGAGATTGAAAAAAATATTTTGTGATATTTGTATTAAAGAGATATTAAAAGGGAATAGGCTTGGTACTTATTTTAGAAAAGATGGATGGTTGAAAATAATGACCAACTTTGAGAAAGAAACGAGCAAGGCCTTTTCACAAAGACAACTTAAAAATATGTGGGATGCCCTAAAAAAAGAATGGAAAGCTTGGAAGAAACTTAAAGGCAAAGATACTGGTCTAGGGTGGAATCGTATAAAAAGAACCGTTGATGCATCAAATGATTGGTAGGAGAGTAGGCTAAAGGTACATTAATAATTCTGAATATTTTTGTTTTTTTTTCTTATTTATAAGGTTATTGATAATTACTGTTATTAAACTATCATTTTATATGTAGATTGTGCTTGAAGCTCAAAAATTTAGAACATCGGGCATTGATCCTAAATTTGAAGGGAAGTTGGACCAAATGTTCATGAGGATAGTTGCAACAGGTGATAAAGCATGGGCACCTTCTTCTGGTACACTCCGTAGTGATTTTTTTGAGGATGTTAACAATGAAATACCTAAAGAGAATGAAGAAGAAAATGTGAGAAATGATGTTCACATTTTAAATGATGTTCACATTTCAAATGATGTTCAAATTGACGGAAACGGTCAAAAAAGAAAAAAAACCCTGAGATATGAAGTTCACATTTTAAAACTGGAAGAAAGAAATCCTCAAAGCAAATTGTAGGGGCTGTAAGATTGTCCAATCAAATAGAAAAATTATGCAATGCAGCTGACAATATGAGTCAAGCCGCATCTAATTTGACTCTTGTTATAGATCCATATGGTATTCCACAAGCAGTCAAAGTGCTTGACAACATGTCGAAAGAAGTTCTAGAAGCTAGTCCGCTATACTTTTTCACACTTAAATTATTGCTCAATAAGGAAAAACGAATTATGTTTTTTATCAATTAATCCCAAAATAGAGCTTTGTGGCTTAAGACGGAAATGGAGGATGGTTGAAAATTTTCTGATCTTCTAGGGTTCAGAGATATCTATTATGTGACTAAACAACAATGCTAAACTAGTTTTATCAATAGTTATTTATGTTTGGTTTTTGGATATTGAATTTATGTTTGATCAACTGTAAATTATACAATTTCTATCCCACATTTAGCACATTTATGGATGAATTATCATTGAATTTGTGGAATTTGATACTCCTAATCCTTTAATTTCATGTTTTATACTTAGGAGAGCATAGGAGAGTGAAAGGAACGAGAAACGGGCCGAAAACGGAGAAAATGGGCCAAAACAAGGAAACAACACGGCCTGGAGTTCGTCACACGGGTGAACCACACGGTCGTGCCACGTTAACAGGCTTGAACACGTCCTAAACTCGACTCACACGGGCGTGCCATACGAACGTGTCCCTATCCTGATGTTTAATTTCAAGCGGAAAAAGCTACTTAGGGGATAAGAAAGACATTCCAAACTCTATATAAAGACCTTAGGAGGCAACTATAAGAGTGTACAGTGTCCCCGCTAAGACTAAGAGTAGAAGACAGGGAATTACTCGAAGGAAGCCGATTGATCCATCTCAGAAGCCAGGATCTACATCAAGACTGAAGATCTTCCTTCAATCCTTTTAGGAGTTTTGGGTTTTCTCTATGTTTTGTTATTTTCTTTATTCTGAGATGTTTTCTTTTATGAACATGAACTAAACCCCTAAATACCTAAGGGGGATGAAACCTAAGACGAATCTTGTTATTGTTATCTAAACTATATGATAAATATTCGATTTGTTCTTAATTGTGTTTTTAATTCTTGAATTGATATTTTCGGGATATTAATTTAAGTCGAATTTGCTTATGCAGAGAAGCAAAAGTCCCTGTGTAAGAGTAGATCCAACACAATTAAGCGAAGTTGATCGCAATTCTAGACATAGGACGACGAAAATCTGCCGGATTAGAGTCAAATATAATATAGGGATCTATAGATTGAGTTAATGCAAGACTAGGGGTTTTAATTAGAAAGAGATTTCAATTAATCAACCTAGGATTAGTTGTTCTTATTCTTAACGGAAATATTAACATAATTTAGGGATCTCTACGGATCAAGTCGAATGAAGAAATCGTCTAGTTCAGAGTTAGATAACAAGTGAAGTCTAGGTGTATTCTTCCTTGGGTATTGTCTTTATCATTCAGCTCTCCCAAAGTAATTTCCCAATTTACTCTTTGTCCTGTCTTTAGTTCAATTTAGATTAGTTAGTCTACAACCAAATCCTCCTTTATTTTTAGGCTAGATAATAGGAAGAAAGTCATTACTAGTACTTTTGGTTCCTTGGATTTCATATTCCGGTCTTGCCACTAACTATACTACTATTCGATAGGTGCGCTTGCCTTTTATCGTGATAATAGTTAGTTTCCAGGTACGATCATTATTATTACTTCATCAAAATCATGATCAAGTTTTTGGCGCCATTGCCGGGGAACTAAAATATTAGAACACTCGATTTCTATTACTTTAGCCATCTTTACTTTTATAAGCAATTTATTTTCTATTTTTTATATATTTTATTTCCTAAAATTTCTTGTTTATTTTTCCCTTCCAAGTGTCTCTAGTTTATGACTAGAAGAAACCCAGGAAGACCATTACTGTTTAACAGCAATTTAGAAGCCATAGTTCAAAAAAATCGCAGAGAGATAAGAAGAAGCTACAGTACCCAGAACAAAGACAAGAAAAAGAACTTGAATCTACTGAAGAGATGGAGGCAAATCAAGATAATCGGCTACCTCCTGTAGTAGTTGCAAATCCTGTTGAGCAAAATCCTGTTCCTCGTACTATGTATAATTATGCTAAACCTAATTTGGCTGGTACTAAATCTAGTATTATTAGGCCTACTATTGCTGCAAATAATTTTGAACTAAAACCTAACACTATTCAGATGATACAACAATTTGTTCAGTTTGATGGTTTGCAGGATGAGAATCCTAACTCACATTTAACTAATTTTTTGGAATTCTGCGACATATCCAAAATAAATGGCATTGCTGATGATGCAATTCATCTTCGGTTATTCCCTTTTTCCTTGAGAAATAAAGCCAAACAGTGGTTAAACTCTCTACCACGAGGGTCTATCACTACATGGGAACAAATGACCAAAAAATTTTTACTTAAATATTTTCCGTCGGCTAAAACGGTAAAATTAAGGAATGATATCTCTTCTTTTGTGCAGATGGATTTAGAAACACTCTACAACGCTTGGGAGAGATACAAAGATTTATTGAGAAGGTGCCCTCACCATGGGTTACCTCTATGGTTACAAATTCAAACTTTTCACAACGGTTTGAACCTGATCTTATGATGATGAAGTAATAAAATCGATTGTACCTGGAAACTAACTATTATCATAATAAAAGGTAAGCGCACCTATCGAATAGTAGTATGGTTAGTGGCAAGACCGGAATATCGAATCCAAAGAACTAAAAGTACTAGTAATGACTTCCTTTCTATTATCTAGCCTAAGAAATAAAAGAGGTTTGGTTGTAAACTATTTTAAACTAAACTAAAGAAACGACAAAGAGTAAATTGGGAAATTACTTTTGGGAAAACTGATTGCTGAGGGTAATACCTAAGGAAGAATCCGCTTAGACTTCACTTGTAATCTAACTCTGAACTAGACGATTTCTTCATTTGACTTGATCCGTAGAGATCCCTAAATTATGTTAATACCCCCGTCGAGGATAAGAACAACTAATCCTAGGTTGATTAATTGAAATCTCTTTCTAATTAAAACCCCTTGTCTTGCATTAACTCGATCTATGGCTCCCCATATTAGATTTGACTCTAATCCGGCAGATTTTCATCGTCCTACGTCTAGGACATATCAATTAAATTAATATACAGGGACTTTTTCTCCTCTGTATAAGCACATTCGACTTAAATTAATATACCGGACATATCAATTCAAGAGTTAAAAACACAATTAAGAACAAATTAAATATTTATCATATAGCTCAGATAACAATAACAAGATTCATCTTAGGTTTCATCCCCCTTAGATATTTGGGGTTTTAGTTCATAATTATAAAAAGAAACATGTCAGAATAAATAAAATAACAAAACATAAGAAAACCCAAAATTCCTAAAAGGATAGAAGGGAGATCCTCTGTCTTGATGTAGATCCTGGCTTCTGAGATGGATCAATCGGCTTTCCTTCGAGTAATTCCCTGCCTTTAACTCTCCGTCTTGGCGGGAATAATGTACACCATTGTAGTTGCCTCATAGGGTCTTTATATAGAGTTTAGAATGTCTTTCTTAGCCCCTAAGTAGCATTTTTCGAGTGAAATTGAACTTCATCATGACAGGGACACGCCCGTGTGCCACACCCGTGTGAGTCAATGTGGAGGCTATGCTCAGGCCTGTTAAAGTGGCACGGCCGTGTGACACGCCCGTGTGACGAACTTTCAGGCCTTGTTAATTATTGATTTGGGCCTAACTTGCCCGTTTTTGGCCCGTTCCTTGCTCTTTTCTCTTCCTTATGCTCACCTAAGTATAAAACATGAAATAAAAGGATTAGGAGCACCAAATTCCACAAATTCAATGATAAATCATCCAGAAATTAGGCTAAGCATGAGGTAAAAATATGTATAATTTATGGTTTATCAAATACCCCACACTTAAGCCTTTGCTTGCCCTCAAGAAAAATATCAATTTACAATTAAAAATCATCCCTCTCAACTTATAATCCTTATCAATAAAGTTTCAAACTAATCCACAAGCAATCATACATTGAAAATTCAACCGAAAGAAAATTAAAGTCCCAAACACTCTAAGTTGAGAATCTTATCACAGAAACATAGGTTTTCTCCCCTCTCCTAAGTAATTACCTTGAATTCAAAATCAACAAGAGTTGACATCCTCACTGAAGATTTAGTCTATCCACTCGAAGTGTTTAGGGTTCAAAAATTAAGCACTTATTAGTCAACTTGAAAAGTTATTACCATAAACTTGCAGGAAAATTAAATCTCCACCACTATAGATTGATATGACACATCGATCAAAAGGTCTTTCAATGGTTGTAATGGGGCTTTGGTTAGGGGTGTTGTCACAAGCTGAAAAAAAGGGTTAGAATCGAGATTGAACTGAAAAATCATCTAACTAGAAAAATCTCCAGCACTAAAACATATTCCTAGAGCTAAGCATCATTGCTTTGGATTCGGAAGCTTATAATATAAATATGCAAAAATATTGAATTACAACTGAAATATGAATTACAACTAAATTAACTGTATATGCACTTTTTTTAAGAACAAATCAATTAACAACAAATTGAATAATTAAAAATTTTACAAACTGAAAAGGAGAACAAAGTTAAATAATTATTCAACTCAAATCTCGACAAAAATAGAGATCAAAATAATTGAAGGGAATTCAACAAAAAATGGGTTATCGGTTAATATTGAAGGTAAGTCAAGGAACAGTTTGTTAGGCTTAATGGGGTTCACTAGGGGTTAATTTATGGAGGTAGGCTTTTATGGAGTAAATAGGTTAAATCCTAAGTGCCTTTATCATTTCTGTATATCAAATCAATAATGTGGTCTTGACATGTATAATCAAAGCAAGTTCTAGCATAACAAATCAGTATTGACTCACTCAAAGCAATAATAAAAGTGAGCACGAAAGGATGTATGCTCAAAAGGCTCAAAAAATCTCACCAAAATTATGGCTTTTTGATGTCAATCCTGTGAATTTCAAATTTCAAGATAACACTTAAAATTGGGGAAAACAACCTAGAAAAATTTAAATTCTCAAAGATTTCAACTTATTATGCTTGATTCTCTAATATCTTAAAGTTTGAATAATCAAAGCATAAGTATCTATGTCTTAATTCTCAACATATCAATAAAAATCATAAATCAATCAGAATTCATTTTAATAGGGGATTGAGACTAATGCAAAGAGTGAAAGTGAGAATTCGAAATTTGAGAACAATGTAACAAGTTAGTGGCAAAAATTTTCAGGGGTTCAAAGATAATACAAAGAATGAAAGTGAATTCCCCCCCACACTTAAGATGTACATTGCCCTTAATGTACAAAGATACATTAGTAGCAATAGAAGCATAAAATCATAAGATAGGGAGAGAAGTGAAACTCCCTAAATATTGGATGAATTTTTTGAGCTGGGTGTGAAGATTTGTAGGGAAAGGTGTTTATCCACAATTTCCATTCCAAAAATATGATGATCGGAGTTGTGGTGGCTATGGTCGCGGTCGTGTAGGATCCAGCAGCAGGGTTTTCCCATTAGATATAGATTTGAGCTTTTAGGCTCTTTGAAACGGTGATAGCATAAATAAATTTTTAAGGATTTAAGATCAATAAAGTATACTCCTTAAGGAAAAGCCGATATAAAACTGAAAATAAAATTAAAACATAAAATAAAATGTTCAGTAAAAGTTAGATTGTTAGAACATAAAGATCAAATTAAAGATAAAGAAAAATCTAAAGAACTTAAAAAAGAAAATAAAATGAAAAATAAGATGAAAATAGAGATCAAGAAGGAAAATAAAAAGAAGATAAGAGGGTAAGGAAATTCTAATCCTCAGATGGTTCGTGAGGTGGGGGCGGCAGTGCGAGTTGGAGATACTGACAAATCTGAGCTAAAGTAGCATCAATGTGATCAAAGCACTGAAAACATTATTGCTGGAATTGGGCGAACTGCTCAAAAGTGATATAGCCTGAAGCTGCCGCATGAACTGGGCAACGGGCCAGTGGTGGCTCAGTCAGTAGCTCCTTCTGTGGTGGGACATCATCAGTAATACCCTCGGGGTCCTCCTACTCAGTGGATTTAGCTAACTGGTACTGAAGAGGATTGCTCCCACGTCGGCGCTGAATCATCCTCATGTGCAACATACTTTGGATGCCCTGTGGAGACATCTAGCCAACGAGAGTATAAGAGGATGTCTGAGCTACTATGTTGAAAAGGCCATAGTAACAGGCCAGGCGGGTTGTATGGGCCCATCGAGAGCACACCCCTCCAGTGTCGTTCAGTTTGGTGTTGGATGACATGGGCGATGAAATAGGCGAGGTCGATCATGTATGCGTGCACCATGCTCCATAAAAAGTAGGCATCGTGGGTGTTGACGACGCCGGTGCTCTCGCGTTTGCCTACTAATGTATGCACGAGTAAGGCGTGAATGTAACTTAATGAAAGGGCAAGAGCTGTCGCCTTTGAGCGGCTAGGATCGTAAATGGCCGAAACAGGAACTAAGGCCTGCCAACACTTGACTGGAGAGAGATGATGTAGCGGTGGAGCTCAGAAAGGTCCTCCTACTCGATAAACTGCTCAGTGTACAAGCCTATTGCTATACTAAACTCTGGTACACTGAGTTGTCGAACAAGGCCTCCTAGACTGAATTGAATCGTCCCTGGATCGTCGTGTCAGGTCATGACTATTTGGTGGTAGAACATTGAGCAGAACTCTAGGGTGAGCTCGAGGTAAGTAGGCTCAAGGATTTGGAAAAACTGGTCCTATGGGTCCGTTGTCAACAAGGCCTAAACCGCGTCTGCTAGTTGGACCTACTCTCGTGCGGCCCAATCGATGCATCTCCCCACTTCGAGTGGTCTCTCCCGTAAAATTTGGAATAGTTTTTCCTAGGAGTTTTGGAAAATTGGTTGAAAGGATGTCGAATTTCAGCGGTGGGTCTGGAAGAGGATCCACCCGGCCCCTTTCGCTTTTTAGAAGCGGGTACGGCAGCTTTCTTTCCTCGTGACGACATTTTACCTGAAATAGGATAGGAAAAAGAGAGAACTATATTTATTGATACTCATACAGTACTAAATAACAAATTAAGCTTAATCAAGAATTACTATGTGCTTCATGCAAAGGGTAATTTCACTAACCTAAATACAATATTAGATTCATCCTAAGCAGATATAATGAAGACAATGGTTGCTTTAGTGGGTTTTTATAATCAATGTATGCCTAAAGTCAATTGCATGAGATAGTTAAAAGTGGTAGCAAGAGAGTGATTTAAAGTGGCATAATGAGTATTCTAGATTAATCATGCAAAATGAGAATATTATTAAGAATAATGTAAACACCCTAAAAGAATGAAATCACGAATAGATAAATAATTAAAAGCATTAAAATTTATGAGAAAAGTGAGAAAAGGGAACAAAAAATGTGAGGTTAGGAGCGGAACACGGTCGTGGTGGTGCTTGCATAGGCGTGTTGGCGTGGCTGAGGTCGGCGACGGCGCTAGAGAGGGTTAGTATGGGTTTTGGATGGAGGGGGTTTTTAGGGTTTTAGTGAAGAAAAAGATGAATACTGGGGGTTTATATAGGATTTTAGGTCACACGGGCATGTCACACACCCGTGTGAATCGGGTTTAGCCCGTGTGGTTCAAAATTTGAGGATTTTGGCACGCCTGAGTCGTGGCACACGCCCGTGTTCTTAAGGCACGTTGGGGCACACGGCCGTGTCACACGGCCATGTCCTTCGATATTTGCTTCTCCCACGGCCGTGTAAGGGGTCACACGGCCATGTCTGAATTGGCAGGTTCGACCACGGGGTTGAGACACGGGCGTGTCGCACGCCCGTGTTGGATTAACAGGATCAACCACGGCTTTGGGGCACGGGCATGTCACACGCCCATGTTGATTTATCAGGATTGGCCATGGCTGCCTCGCACGGCCTTGGCTAGTTGTCGTAGCCCGTGTTTTAGGAAAATCTTACCCTGCTCATACACGGCCATATCGCATGGCCGTGTCTTTGCCCATGGTGTCCACACGGGCTTAGGCACGCCCGTGGGCATGGCCGTGTGGCTTGGAAAACCTACATTCGAAGGGTTAGTTGATGGATTAGAGAGCTTAAACAAAAGAATTTTACTACGTCAGTGCTCGGGTTGCCTCCTGAGAAGCACTTGTTTATAGTCTAAGCTCGACTTTTCTCAAACTTGTTCGGTCACGATGGTTTGAAGAGTTGAAACTCTTCTATTTTGCTTTCAATTTCATTATCAACATAAGGTTTGAGTCGAGTATGATTTACCTTGAAAGTTTCGAGTGTCTTGTGTGTTATCTCGACTGTACCATAGGGGAAATTTTTCATTACCATGAAGGAAGGGGTGTCACCTGTTTGATCTTTTGAATTTGAAATTCGAGGATCTTCCTCTTCTAAATATACCTTATCCCCTACCTTAAATTGATTTGTTTTTACCTTAGGATCATCATTGTGATGCTCTATTTCGGTGTGGCATATTTTGGGTTTCTCTTGGGAGTAGTTCAGCAATTCATCTAGTTCCTCAATCTAGAGCATTCGCTCTTCATGTATGTTTTCCTTGGATGGACTCGTCTGTTGTTTGATCTGACCTATGTGAAGGGTATCCTGTAAAGAAGGTTGGGCGGTGAGATCATTCTTATTATCAAGGCTAGTAATAATATTTTTGTCATCAACAATCTTATTAGAGTTACGAGCCTGCAAAGTAACTTTGTCATCACCTATACGAAGTGTGAGCTCACCAGTACCTCCATCAATTATGGTCTTAGCAGTCGCTAAAAAGGGTCTCCCTAAGATTAGGGGTACATTGCTATCTTCATTTATGTCTAGAACAACAAAGTCGACTGGAAATATAAATTTATCAATTTTGACAAGCACATCTTCAATTATGCCCTTAGGAAATCTAATGGTTTTATCAGCCAATTGGATGCTCATCTTAGTTTATTCAGGTTTCCCAAGACCTAGTTGTTTAAACAATTTATACGGTATTACATTAATACTAGCCCCTAAATCAGCTAAAGCATTTTTGACGTCTAAACTACCAAGTAAACAAGGAATTGTAAAACTCCCTGGATCTTTTAGTTTGTTGGGCAGCTTATTTTGTAAAATAGCTGAGCACACTACATTCAGTTCCACATGAGATGTCTCATCTAGCTTTTGTTTATTCGTCAGTAGCTCTCTTAAAAAC
The DNA here is from genome assembly GCA_020496765.1 of Gossypium stocksii. Classification (NCBI taxonomy): domain Eukaryota; kingdom Viridiplantae; phylum Streptophyta; class Magnoliopsida; order Malvales; family Malvaceae; genus Gossypium; species Gossypium stocksii. The sequence goes on along the minus strand of CM035632.1, from coordinate 95,803,469 downwards.
TTAACGGCGTTTGGCATCTACGAAAGAGCTTCAATAAATGGTAAGTTAATATGTAATTTCTTTAAAAGTTTAAGGAATTTACCGAATTGTTCATCTGTGCGGTCTTTCCTTAGCGCTTTTGGGTATGGGATACGAGGCTTATACTCTTTGACAATTGCTTCTTTGGAACTTACCTCATCCTTACCTTTACTTACCACAGTCTCCTTACATGGGGTTGGTTTTGGTTAACCCTTCCTCATCTATTGTATCTACGGCATTAAGTTACTCCTTAGGGTTAGTCCCGGTGTTGCTTGGTAACCCACCTTGTGGTCTTTTAGAAATTAGCTTAACAAGCTAGCCTATTTGAGTTTCAAGCCCTTGAATGGATGCTTACTGGTTCTTAAGTGCTGTTTCGGTGTTCTGGAAATGGATTTCTGACACGGCAATAAATTTTGTGAGCATCTCCTCAAGGTTCAGCTTTTTCTCTTGTTGGAATGGGGGTTGTTGAAATCCCGGAGGAGGTGTTTACCTTTGATTTCCTTGTCTTCCCCATAAGAAATTTAGGTGGTTCTTCCAATCTGCATTGTAAGTATTACTATAAGGGTTGTTTTGGGTTCTAGAATTATTACCCATATAGTTGGCTTGCTCGTTTTCCATGCCATATCCATAGTTTGGATTTTTAGAATAGCTCATGTTTCCTTGAATTGAGTCACACTGCATCACTGGATGTACCTGCGTGGAACCAACAAAATTATCAATCTTTTTATTTAGAATTTCTGCCTGATTAGAAAGCATGGTGACTGCATCAATATTAAAAACTCCGGCAGCTTTCTGTGGCTTTATTCTCATGACTTGCCACTGATAGTTATTCAGTGACATCTCTTCTATGAACTCGTAAGCTGCTTCTGGTGTTTTGTTGTTGATTGTTCCACCGGTGGCGACATCGATCATTTGCCTCGTCGAAGGATTCAAACCCTTGTGAAAGGTTTGAACTTGTAACAATAGAGCTAACCCATGGTAAGCGCACCTTCTCAATAGGTCATTGTATCTCTCCCAAGTATCGTAAAGTGTTTCTAAATCCATCTACACAAAAGAAGAGATATCATTCCTTAATTTAGCCATTTTAGCTGACAGAAAATATGTAAGTAAAAATTTTTTAGTCATTTGTTCCCATGTAGTGATAGACCCTCGTGGTAAAGAATTTAACCACTGTTTAGCTTTATTCCTCAAAGAGATGGGAATAGCCACAGACAAATGGCATCATCAGAAATGCCATTTATTTTAAATGTATCGCAGAATTCTAAGAAATTGGCTAAATGAGCGTTAGGATCTTCATCCTACAAACTATCAAACTGAACAAACTATTTTATCATCTGAATAGTGTTAGGTTTCAGTTCAAAATTATTTGCAGCAATAGTAGGTCTAACAATACTAGATTCAGTACCAGCCAAATTAGGTTTAGCATAATCATACATAGTACGAGGAATAGGATTCTGCTCAACAAGATTTGCGGCTACAATAGGCGGTAGCTGATTATCGTGATTCGCCTCCATCTCTTCAACAGGTTTAGGTTCTTCTTCTTGACTTTGTTCTGGATATTGCAAGCTTCTTCTTATCTCTCTGCGAGTTCGACAACTGTAGCTTTTAAATCGTCATCAAACAATAATGGTCATCCTAGGTTTCTTCTACTCATAAACTAGAGATACCTAAAAGGGAAAGGTAAAAAGAAAATTAAAAACCTAAAATAAAATAAAATAAAAACACAAAAAATAATTTGCAATAAAAGTAAAAATAGCTAAAGTAATAGGAATCAAGTGTTCCTAATATCTTAGTTCCCCGGCAACGGCGCCAAAAACTTGATCTTGTGATGATGAAGTAATAAAATCGATCGTACCTAGAAACTAACTATTATCACAATAAAAAGCAAACGCACCTATTGAATAGTAGTATAGTTAGTGGCAAGACTGGAATATCAAATCCAAGGAACTAAAAGTACTAGTAATGACTTCCTTCCTATTATCTAGCCTAAGAAATAAAAGGGGTTTGGTTGTAAACTATTTTACACTAAACTAAAGAAACAAAAAAGAGTAAATTGAAAAATTGCTTTTGGGAAAACTGATTGATGAGGGCAATACCTAAGGAAGAATCCACCTAGACTTCACTTGTTATCTAACTCTGAACTAGATGATTTCTTCATTTGACTTGATCCGTACATATCCCTAAATTATGTTAATACCTCCGTCGAGGATAAGAACTAATCCTAGGTTGATTAATTGAAATCTCTTTCTAATTAAAACCCCCTAGTCTTGCATTAACTCGATCTATGGCTCCCCATATTAGATTTGACTCTAATCCGGCAGATTTTCGTCGTCCTATGTCTAGGATTGGGATCAACTTCGCTTAATTGTGTTGAATCTACTCCTATACAGGGACTTTTGCTCCTCTGCATAAGCACATTCGACTTAAATTAATATCTCGGACATATCAATTCAAGAGTTAAAAACACAATTAAGAACAAATCAAATATTTATCATATAGTTCAAATAACAATAACAAGATTTGTCTTAGGTTTCATCCCTCTTAGATATTTGGGGTTTTAGTTCATAATTATAAAAAGAAATATGGTAGAATAAATAAAATAACAAAACATAAGAAAACCCAAAATTCTTAAAAGGATAGAAGGGAGATCCTCTGTCTTGATGTAGATCTTGGCTTCTGAGATGGATCAATCAGCTTTCTTTCGAGTAATTCCCTGTCTTTAACTCCCCGTCTTGGCGGGAATAATGTACATCCTTGTAGTTGCCTCCTAGGGTCTTTATATAGAGTTTAGAATGTCTTTCTTAGCCCCTAAGTAGCCTTTTCCGAGTGAAATTAAACTTCATCATGACAGGGACACGTTTGTGTGCCATGCCCGTGTAAGTCAATGTGGAGGCCGTACTCGGGCCTGTTAAAGTGGCACGGCCGTGTGACGAACTTCCAGGCCATGTTGATTATTTATTTGGGCCTAACTTGCACTTTTTTGGCCCGTTCCTTGCTCTTTTCTCTTCCTTATGCTCACCTAAGTATAAAACATGGAATAAAAGGATTTGGAGCACGAAATTCACAAATTCAATGATAATTCATCCAGAAATTAGGCTAAGCATGAGGTAAATATATGTATAATTTACGATTTATTAGAACCCCTCAATGAGACAGATGATTGATGCAGCCACCGGTGGAACAATCAATAACAAAACACTAAAGGCAGCTTATGAGTTTATAGAAGCGATGTCACTGAATAACTATCAGTGGCAAGTCATGAGAACAAAGCCGCAAAAAGCTGCCAGAGTTTTTAATGTTGATGCAGTCACTATGCTGTCAAACCAAGTAGAACTCTTAAATAAAAAGATTGACGGTTTAGTTGGTTCTACGTAGGTACACCCAGTAATACAGTGTGACTCAATTCAAGGAAACATGAGCAATTCTGAGTACCCCACCTATGGTTATGGCATGGAAAATGAGCAAGCCAACTATATGAGTAATCTAGATCTCAAAATAAACTTACAATGCAGGTTAGAGGAACCACCCTAATTTTTCATGGGGAGGACAAAGAAATCAGAGACCACCACCTCCTCTGAGATTTCAGCAACCACCTTACCAGTAAGAGAAAAAGTCGAACCTTGAGGAGATGCTCACGAAATTTATCTCTGTGTCAGAAACCTATTTTCAAAACACCGAGATGACACTTAAAAACCAGCAAGCATCCATTCAAGGACTCAAACTCAAATAGGCAAACTCGCTAAACTAATCTCTAAAAGACCACAAGGTGGTTTACCGAGCAACACCGAGACTAACCCTAAGGAGCAACGCCACGCCATTGGCATGATTGATGAAGGAGGTCTAGTCAAAACCAAATCAAAGCCAAGTCAAGACACTGTGGTAAATAAAAGTAAGGGTGAGGTAAGTTACAAAGAACCAGTTGTCAAAGAGTATAAGCCTCGTGTCCCATATCCTAATGCCATGAGGAAAGACCGCACAGATGAACAATTCGGTAAATTCCTTAAACTTTTAAAGAAATTACATATTAACTTACCGTTTATTAAAGCTCTTTCTCAGATGCCGGACACCGTTAAGTTTTTAAAAGAGCTTCTAACAAACAAACGAAAGGTAGATGAGTCATCTCATATGGAGTTGAATGCAGTTTGCTCAGCCATTTTGTAGAACAAGCTACCTAATAAACTAAAAGATCCAGGGAGTTTTACGATTCCTTGTTTACTTGGTAGCTTAAATGCTAAAAATGCCTTGGCTGATTTAGGGGCAAGTATTAATGTAATGCCCTATAAATTGTTTAAACAACTAGGTCTTAGAAAACCCAAACAAACTAGGATGAGCATTCAATTGGCTGATAAAACCATTAGATTTCCTAGGGGTATAATTGAAGATGTGCTAGTTAAAATTGACAAATTCATATTCCCAGTAGACTTTGTTAGTTTAGACATAGATGAGGATAGCAATGTACTATTAATTCTAGGGCGACCTTTCTTAGCAACTACAAAGACCATAATTGATGTAGGCACAGGAGAACTCACACTTCGTGTAGGTGATGACACAATTACTTCGCAAGCCTGTAATTCTAACAAGACTGTTAATGATAAAAGACTTTATCACGAGTCCTTATAATAAGAATGATCTCACTGTCCAACCTTCTCGGCAGGGTACTCCTCATGGAAGTGCAACTGAGCCACATTTGAATTCATGCGATAATAAGGGAGCAATTCATAAAGAACGAATGCTACATATCGAAGAACTAGATGAGTGGTTGAACTACTGCCAAGGGAAACCTAAGATATGCCACATCGAACCAAAGCATCACCATGATGACCCTAAGGTAAAGACGAATCAATTTAAGGTAGGGGAAGGTCTTATTAGAGGAGAAGGATCCTCAAATTTCAAATTCAAAACTTCATACAGGTGATACACCTCCCTTCATGGTAATAAATTTTTTTTCTATGGAACAGTCAAGATAACACATAAGACATTTGGCACTTTCAAGGTAAATTATACTTGACTTAAACCTTACTTTGATATTAAAACTGATAGAAGGAGAGAGGAGTTTGAACTCCTTAAACCACCGTGACTGAACAAACTTGAGAAAAGTCGAGCTTAGACTATAAACAAGCGTTTCTCGGAAGGCAACCTGAGCGCTAATGATAAACGATAAATTATACATATTTTTACCTCATGTTTAGCTTATATTTTGGATGGATTATCAATAATTTTGTGAGAATTGGTGCTCTTAATCTTTCTTTTTCATATCTTATACTCAAGAGAGCATAGGGAAGAGAAAAGAACCGAAAACGGGCCAAAAACCATGAAAATGGGCTAAAATGTGTAATCGACACGGCCCAAGGGGTCATCACACGGTCGTGGCACACGGCCGTGCCACATGAAGATCACACGGTCCAGCCCCCGACAAGCACGGCCAGGCCACAGGCCGTGCCGCCATCGATAGAATCACATGGCCTTTTGTCGAAACCACACGGGCGTGGCACACGGGCGTGTTCTAGTCGTGAGGAAGAGGAATTTCACTCGGATTTGGATACTTAGGGGCTAAGAAAGCCACCCTAAACTCTATATAAAGACCCTAGGAGACAACTTCAAGGGTGTGCTTATTTCCCGCTAAGGGAATACTCTTTTCTCTCAAGAGGAGCACCATCTTTCTGCCAATACGAGGAGTGAAAGTAAGGAATTACTCTAAGGGAAGCCGATTGATTCATCCCAGAAGCGAGAATTCTACATCAAGACAGAGGATCTCCCTAAATTCCTTCAGGAGTTTTTGGTTTCTTTATGTTTTGTTATTTATTATCTTCTGAGATGTTTCTTTTCTTTATTATGTGAACTAAACCCCTCAAATACTTGAGGGGGATGAAACCTAAGACGAATCTTGTTATTATTTATTCTTGAGTTATATGATAAATACATGAGTTGTACTTAATTATGTGTGCTTAATTCTTGTGTTAATAAGCCTAGGTATTAATTCAAGAAACAGATATGCTTAAAGTAGAGGAGCAAAAGTCCCTGTGATAAGAGTAGATCTACCATAATTAAGCGGAGTTGCATGCAACCCTAGACATAGGGCGACATAAATCTGCCGGATTAGGGTCAAACCTAATATGGGGAACCATAGATCGAATTAATGCAACCTAGGGTGTTAATTAATAAAGGAACTTTAGTTAACAGCCTAGGCCTAGTTGCTCTTCGCCTCGACGGAGGGTTTAGCATAAATTAGGGATCTCTACGGATCAAGTCAAGTGAATAAATCGTCTAGCTCAAGAACCAATAACAAGTGAAGTCTAGGTGGATTCTCCCTTAAGTATTGCTTATATCAATCGGCTTTTCCCTAAAGTTTTCCCCAATTTACTTTTTGTGCACTTTTAGTTAGTTTTAGAATTAGTTTCAACCAAACCTCTTTTATTTTTAGGCTAGATAATAGAAAGGAAGTAAGTATTAGTACTTTTAGTTCTCTTGGGTACGATAACTCGGTCTTGCCACTAAATTATACTACTATTTGATAGGTGCGCTTGCCTTTAACATCGTGATATTAGTTAGTTTTGGCGTGATCAGTTTTATAAATTTTATTACTTAATATCGCGAGTCGTTATGAAGTTTTTGGCGCCGTTGTCGGGAAACTAAAATATTAAGAAAACTCGATTTCTATTATTTTAGCCATTACTATATTTATTTATTTTCAGTTTTTATTTATTTTTATTTTTATTTTTATTTTTTCTTTTATTTTTTATTTTTTATTTTATTTTTATTTTATTCTATTTTTCTTTACTTTTTCCTTCTAGGTATTTCTAGTTTATGACTAGAAACAACCCAGCAGGGCCATTGCTTTTTGACAAAGATTTAGAAGCGACAGTTCGCAGAACTCGCAGAGAGATCAGACAAAGCCTACATTATCCAGAACAAGGACAAGAACAAAAGCCAGAACCTACTAAAGAGATGGAAGCAAATTAGGATAATCAGCTACTTCCTGTAGTAGCCGCAAATCCTGTTGAGCAAAATCCTGCTCCGCGTACTATGTATGATTATGCTAGACCTAGTTTAGCAGGCACTGAATCTAGCATTGTTAGACCTACTATTGCTGCAAATAATTTTGAACTAAAACCTAACACTATTCAAATGATACAGCAATTTGTTCAGTTTGATGGTTTGCAGGATGAGGATCTTAACTCGTATCTAGCCAATTTCTTAGAAATATGCGATACATTCAAAATAAGTGGCGTTTCTGATGATGCCATTCGTCTTAGGCTATTCCCATTCTCTTTGAGAAAAAAGGCAAAACAGTGGTTAAATTCTCTACCACGAGGCTCAATCACTACATTGGAACAGATGACTGAAAAATTTTTACTCAAATATTTTCCTTCAGCTAAAACAGATAAATTGCGAAACGATATCTCTTCGTTTGTGCAGATGGATCTAGAGACACTTTACGATGCCTGGGAGAGGTACAAAGATCTTTTGAGAAGGTGCCCTCACCATGGGTTGCCTTTGTGGTTACAAGTTCAAACATTTCACAGCGGTTTGAATCCATCAACAAGGCAGATGATCGATGCGGCTGCCGGAGGAACAATCAACAATAAAACACCAGAAGCAGCTTATGAGTTTATAAAAGAGATGTCACTGAATAAGTATCAGTGGCAAGTCATGAGGACAAAGCCGACAAAAGCTGCAAGAGTTTATAATATTGATGCTGTCACCATGCTCACTAACCAAGTAGAACTTTTAAATAAAAAGTTTGATAATTTTGTTGGTTCTACGCAGGCACATCCAGTAATGCAGTGTGACGCAAACCAGGGAAATATGTTCAATCCAGATTACTCCTCTTATGAACATGGCATGGAAACTGAGCAAGCCAACTATATGGGTAACAATTCTAGACCTCAAAATAACCCTTATAGTAATACTTATAATGCAGGTTGGCGAAGTCACCCCAATTTTTCATGGGAAGGACAAGGAAATCAAAGACAACCGCCTCCTCTAGGATTTCAGCAGCCACCACCACAACAGGAGAAAAAGCCGAACTTGGAAGAGATGTTCACCAAATTTATGGCCATGTCAGAAACCCGTTTCCAAAATACCGAAACGGCACTAAAGAACCAGCAAGCATCTATTCAAGGACTTGAAACTCAAATAGGCCAGCTTGCCAAGCTAATCTCTGAAAGACCGCAAGGTGGGTTATCAAGCAATACTGAGACTAACCCCAAAGAGTAACTTAATACTGCCGATACGATAGATAATGAGGGGTTAACCAAAACCAACCCAGAGCCATGCAAGGAGCCTATTGTAAGTAAAGAAAAGAATGAGGTAAATTACAAAGATTAAATTACTAAAGAATTTAAACCTCGTATCCCATACCCAACTGCGCTAAAGAAAGACCGCACAGATGAGCAATTCAGTAAGTTTCTTAAACTCTTAAAGAAATTACATATCAACTTACCATTTGTTGAAGCAATTTTGCAGATGCCGAAGTACGCAAAATTTTTAGAGGAACTTCTCACAAATAAAAGGAAGTTGGAAGAACTGTCCACAGTGGAACTCAACGAGGAATGCTCAGCTATTCTCCAAAATAAACTGCCAACCAAACTGAAAGATCCAGGGAGTTTTACTATTCCTTGTTTATTTGGTAGCCTAGACACCAAAAATGCTTTAGCTGATTTAGGGGCTAGTATAAATGTCATGCCTTATAAACTGTTTAAACAATTAGGTCTTGGAAAACCTAAGCAAACTAAGATGAGCGTTCAACTGGCTGATAAAACTATTAGGTCTCTTAAGGGAATAATTGAAGATGTGCTTGTCAAAATTGATAAATTTATATTCCCAGTTGACTTTGTTATTTTAGACATTGATGAGGATAGCAATGTACCTTTAATTCTAAGGCGACCCTTTTTAGCAACTGCCAGAACAATAATTGATTTAGGAACAAGTGAACTTACACTACGTGTAGGTGATGACAAAGTTACTTTACAAGCTCGAAACTTGATTAAGACTGTTGATAATAATATAGTCACGAGTCTTTGTAAAAACACTGAACTCACCACCCAACCTTCTGTGCAGGATACACTCTACATAAAGGCAACCCAATCATAGACAAGTCCATCCAAGGGAGATGCACCTGAAAAGCAAATGCTTCAGATCGAGGAACTAGATGAGTGGCTGAACTATCATGAAAAGGCCAAAGTATGCCAAACCAACCCAGAGCATCACCAAGACGACCCTCAGGTACAAACGAATCAACTCAAGGTAGGGGATAAGGTAATCTTAGGGGAAGACGATCCTCGAATCTTGAATTCAAAAGAGCATACAAGTGATACACCTTACTTCACGGTAATGAAAATCTTTCCCTATGGTACAGTCGAGATAAAACATGAGTCACTCGGCACTTTTAAGGTACATCACACTCGACTCAAATCTTACGTTGATAATAAAATAGTAAGCAGGATAGAAGAGTATCAACTCTTCAAACCACCATGAACGTAAAAGCTCGAGCAAAGTCGAGCTTAGACTATAAATAAGCACTTCTCGGGAGGCAACACGAGTACTAACTTAGTACCTTTTCTTGTATTTTTTATTTTAGTATTTTTATGCATCAACTAACCCTTTTTAATGCAGAAATTTAGGACCACACGGCCATGCCCACGGGCGTGCCCGAGGCCGTGTGAACACTTCAAGCAGAGACACGGTCGTGTAGCGAGGCCGTGTATAAACAGAGCAAAAAATTTTTCCCAAAGCACGGGCTACCGATAAATAGCCACGGCAGTGCGACATGGCCGTGGCAACCTTTCGACTTCAACACGGGCTACCAACAATACCCCACGGCCGTGCGACATGGCCGTGGCAACCTTGCAGTATCAACACGGGCTTGCACAAACCCCCACGCCCGTGTCCTCAGACCATGGCCAACACTGTCAATTAAGACACGACCGTGGAACATATCACATAACCACGTGACAAATGAACACGATCGCACACGGCTGTGTAAACCATCACACGACCGTGTGAAGAGTGAACAAGTTCGCAAACGACCGTGCAATATATCCGACACGGGCTAAACCCGATGAACACAACCGTGCGCCTCTATTCTCCAAATTGGTTCTATTTTTCTCATTTTTCATTTTTTATTTTTCCTTTATCAGTCTCCTTTTTATTTCAAATTTTATTTTTATCCTTTTAATAATTACAATATTAGTATTTTTAGAACTTAGTTTATTATTTTTCTGTTATTTATTTTTCTATCTTTCATATCGGCTAATCCCTAACAACTAATCTCTATCAATCCAAAATTCCCACGACTAATTAATATTCTCGCAGTTTCAAAAAGGAGCTCTACAGCTAATATTCAACCGACAATGGGAACACCCTGCCACATTTGCCAACTCTTCCTCACAAGTTCATCCTAAATTCAGGGAGTTTCAATCCTCTCACTATCTTATGATATTATACTTCTCTTGCTGTTTATATCTTTGTACATTGAAGGAAATGTACATCTTAAGTGTGGGGGGAATTTTGCTTTAAATCTTTACATTATCTGTGAAAGCCTTGAAATTTTTCTTTATGCTTTATTCTCAAATAATTCTCAGTTTCCTATTTAGAATTAATTCTGATTGATTTATGATTTTTATTGATATGTGAGGATTAAGACATAGGTGCTTGTACTCTGATTATTCAAACTTTAAAACATTAAGGAATCAAGCATGATAAGTTGAAATTTTTGAGAACCCCAAATTTTTTTTCATAAGTTCTTTTCCTTAATTCTAAGTGTTATCTTGAGAATTGAAATTTGCAGGATTGACATCAAAAGCCATAATTCAGGTGAGATTTTTGAGCCTTTTGAGCATACATTTTTTCGTGCTCACTTTTATTATTGCTTTGAGTGAGTCAACACTGATTTGTTATTCTAGAACTTGCTTTGATTATACATGTCAAGACCACATCATTGATTTGATATACCGAGATGATAAAGGCACCTAGGATTTAACCTACTTACTCCACAAAGGCCTACCTCCATACTTTAACCCCTAGTGAACCCCATTGAGCCTAAAACCTTTTCTTTAACTTACCTCTAATATTAACCTATAACCTATTTTTGTTGAATTCTATTTAATTACTTTAATCCCTCTTTTTGTCGAGATTTGAGTTGAATTTATTATCTAGCTTTATTCTCTTTTTCATATTGTAAAGTTGTAAAATTTCAATTTAAAGTATTGTACTCGAATTGTTCTAAAAATAAAAAAAACAAAAAAAAGTGTATATACAGTTAATTCAGTTGTAATCTGTAATAGTTCAATAGTTTTTGCATATTTCTACAAGCTTCCAAATCCAGAACGATGTCATCATAAGGCTTAGCTCTAGGAATATGTTCCAGTGATAGAGATTTTTCTAGCTAGAAACTTTTTCAGTTCAATCTCAATTCTAACCCTCTTTTTCAGCTCGTGACAACACCCCTAACCAAAGCCCCATTATAACCATTGAAAGACCTTTTGATCGATGTGTCATATCAATCTATAGTGGTGGTGTGATTTTCTTGCAAGCCTATGGTAATAACTTTTCAGATTGACTAGAAAGTGCTTAAATCTTGAACCCTAAACACTTTGAGTGGATAGAGTGAATCCTTAGTAGGATGTCAACTTCTGTTAATTCAGATGGAGAGATAATTACTTAGGAGGAAGGAAGAAAGCTTATGTTTCAATGATAAAATTCTCAACTTAAAGTGATTGAGTCTTTAATGTTCTTCTGATTGAATTATCATTGTATGAATACCTGTGAATTAGTTTGAAACATTATTAATAAAGATTGTAAATTGAGAGGAATGTTTCTTATTTAGGGATTGAGATTTTGCTTGAGGACAAGCAAAGGCTTAAGTGTGGGGGTATTTGATAAACGATAAATTATACATATTTTTACCTTATGTTTAGCTTATATTTTGGATGGATTATCAATAATTTTGTGAGAATTGGTGCTCTTAATCTTTCTTTTTCATATCTTATACTCAGGAGAGCATAAGGAAGAGAAAAGAACGGAAAACGGGCCAAAAACCATGAAAATGGGCCAAAATGTTTCATCGACACGGCCCAAGGGGTCATCACACGGCCATGGCACACGGCCGTGCCACATGAAGATCACATGGTCCAGCCCCCGACAAGCATGGCCAGGCTACATAGCCGTGCCTCCATCGATAGAATTACACGGCCTTTTGTCGAAACTACACGGGCGTGGCACATTGGCGTGTTCTAGTCGTGAGGAAGAGGAATTTCACTCGGATTTGGATACTTAGGGGCTAAGAAAGCCACCATAAACTCTATATAAAGACCCTAGGAGGCAACTTCAAGGGTGTGCTTATTTCCCACTAAGGGAATACTCTTTTCTTTCAAGAGGAGCACCATCTTTCTGCCAACATGAGGAGTGAAAGCAATGAATTACTCCAAGGGAAGCCGGTTGATTCATCCCAGAAGTGAGAATTCTACATCAAGACAGAGGATCTCCCTAAATTCCTTCAGGAGTTTTTGGTTTCTTTATGTTTTGTTATTTATTATCTTCTGAGATGTTTCTTTTCTTTATTATGAACTAAACCCCTCAAATACTTGAGGGGGATGAAACCTAAGACGAATCTTATTATTATTTATTCTTGAGTTATATGATAAATACATGAGTTGTACTTAATTATGTGTGCTTAATTCTTGTGTTAATAAGCCTAGGTATTAATTCAAGAAACGGATGTGCTTAAAGCAGAGGAGCAAAAGTCCCTGTGATAAAAGTAGATCTACCATAATTAAGCGGAGTTACATGCAACCCTAGACATAGAGCGACATAAATCTGTCGGATTAGGGTCAAACCTAATATAGGGAACCATAGATCGAATTAATGCAACCTAGGGTGTTAATTAATAAAGGAACTTTAGTTAACAACCTAGGCCTAGTTGCTCTTCGCCTCAACGGAGGGTTTAGTATAAATTAGGGATCCCTACGGATCAAGTCAAGTGAATAAATCGTCTAGCTCAAGAACCAATAACAAGTGAAGTCTAGGTGGATTCTCCCTTAAGTATTGCTTATATCAATCAGCTTTTCCCTAAAGTTTTCCCCAATTTACTTTTTGTGCACTTTTAGTTAGTTTTAGAATTATTTTCAACCAAACCTCTTTTATTTTTAGGCTAGATAATAGAAAGGAAGTAAGTATTAGTACTTTTAGTTCCCTTGGGTACGATAACTCGATCTTGCCACTAAACTATACTACTGTTCGATAGGTGCGCTTGCCTTTAACATCGTGATATTAGTTAGTTTTGGTGTGATCAGTTTTATAAATTTTATTACTTAATATTGCGAGTCGTTATCAGTTAACATAGTTAATTTCTCTGATCTAATTCATGAACTGATCTTCTTAAATGCATGGTTTTCAAGACCACACAGCCATACCCACGGTCGTGCCTAAAACCATGGGCTCACCATGGGCAAAGACACGGTCGTGCGACATGGTCGTGCGCAAACAGGGTAAAATTTTTCCCAAGACACGGCCTGCGACAATAGCCGCGGCCGTGTGATGCGGTCCTGGTTAATCCTGATAAATCAACACGGGCGTGCGACACACTTGTGCCCCAAGAGCGTGGCCAAACCTGCTAAATTAACACAGGCATGCGACACGCCCGTGCCCAACCCCCGTGGTCGAACCTGACAAATCAACACGGGCGTGGGACCTCATACACGGGCGTGGGAGAAGTGAACAACGAAGGACATGGCCGTGCGACACGGTCGTGTGCCCCAACACGCCTTAGAAACACGGGCGTGGGCCACTAATCAGGCACGCCAAAACCCCTAAAATTCAAACCACACAGGCTAAAAACAAATCACATGGGCGTGTGCCACACTCGTGTGCCCCAATTTCTATATAAACCCCTTACTATTCATCATCTTCTCCACTCAAAACCCTAACTCCCTTAGCCGCCGCTTAACCTCCACCGCCTCCTGCTCCGGCCACCACCTTTTAAACACATTTCCTTTCATTCCTATCCCACTCCTTCTTCCCTTTTCATTCAAAACACCAAATCTTCTCTCTCCCCATACTCTCCTTTCCCCTTCACAAACCACAACCTCTCCCACCGCCGCTCATAACGGCCGCCCCTTGCGCCGCTGCCGACCTAAACTAATACACCACGCCTGTGTATCACCTCCACGACCATGCTCCGCCCTAACATCTACCTTATTGGTTCCTCTTTTCTCTCTTTTCTCTTAATCTTTATTTTTTATTTTTATTTCTATTTTTATTCTCATTGTTACATTCATTTAGTTATTTACTCATGTGATTCTCATGTATTTTACATGATTAACTTGGAATACTTATCATGCCATTTTGAACCATTCTTTGGCTACCAATTTTAGCTATCTTAAGCAATTGATTCTTAATACATATTGCTATTAAAAACTAACCATAGTTACTATTATCTCCATTGTTTTGTTAACATCTATGCTTAGGATAACCCGAACGCCGAATTTAATTCTTGCAATTAACTTTTGCATTAACTATTTATTAGTTCCTAATTGAACAACTTAGTCTTGGTTAGCTTTATTTGTTATTTAGTTTAGTAACTTATGAATAATGATAGTGTATGTCCATTTTTTTTCCTATTTCATTTACAACTGTTATCCTTGTTTTCTTTCAGGAACAATGTCATCCTCATGAGACAAAAAAGCCGTTGTCCCCACTTCCAAGAAGCGAAAGGGACCCGACAACACATCTTCTAGTGCCACCAGAGAGATTTACCATCCTTTCTTTCAGTTCCCTCAAGATTCCCAAGAGGAAATATTTCAAATACTTAGAGCGAGGCCACTTGGAGTGGGGTGATGCATTGACTTGGTCACACTCGAGCAGGTCCAGCTAGTAGATACAATTTGAGCCTTGCTATCTATGGACCCATGGGATCAGTTTTTCGAGATCATCGAGCCTACCTACCTTGAGCTACTCTAGAACTCTGATCCACCTTTCACCTACAGACGGTCATGTCCCACTATGACGATCCCGGAATGATCCAATTCTGCCTCGGCAGTTTGGTGCACCAACTAAGCGTACCTGAGTTCGGCATCACTCTAGGTCTATACACTGAGAGATTCATGGAAGAAGAAAACCTCTCTAAAATTCACCGTCACATCCACTTCTCTCCATCCAAGTATTGGTAGGCCCTGGTCCTTGTTCCAGCCACCTACGACCCTAGTCGCTTCAAGGCGACAGCTCTCGCCCCATCACTAAGGTACCTTCATGCCCTACTTGCACATACATTGACAGGCAGATGAGAGAGCACCGGCATCATCAACACCTACGACGCATATTTCTTGTGGAGCATGGCGCACGGGCACGTGATCGACCTTACTTATTTCATCGTCTTCACCATTCAACATCAGATGGAGCGGTATCATAGGTGGGTGATTTTGATGGGCTCATATGTGACTCACTTAGCTCGCCACTTCGCCTCCTCAACACCGCGGTACAATCATCCTCCCTCACGCTTATCGGCCAGATGTCCCCTCAAGGCATCCAAAGCATGCTACACATGAGGATGATTGAGCGCCGACGTGGGACCAATCCCCCTCAGTACCGTCTAGCTCAGTCTACCAAGCAGGATGACCCAGAGGACATTACTGATAATGTCCCTCCATCTTACGAGGAGCCACCGCCCATTCGTCGTCAAGTTCATGCGGCAACTTCAGATTCTGACATCTTTGAGCGCTTTACACGATTCGAGCAACAGTATTTTCAGCGCCTTGATCACATTGATGCTATTCTCTATCAGATTTGTTAGCATCTTCACATCTCACCGCTGCCCCCACCTCACAAACCATTTGAGGATTAGAACTCTCGAGTCCTCTTATCTTTTTCTTTATTTTCCTTTTTATTTTCTTTTTTATTTTTATTCTTCCTTTTATTTTACTTAAACTTTATCTTTTTCATTATTTGAATTTCAGTATTCTAAGAACTTAGCTTAATTTATTTTTACCATTTCATATTGGTTATTTCCTAACAAGAAATTGTGCTAATCTACATTCCCTAAAATTTTATTAATGCAATCGCAATTTCAAAGAGCCTAAAAGCTCAAATCTAAATCTAATGGGAAAACACTGCCACAACTGCTGGGTCTTACTCGACCACGATCATAGCCACTATGATACTACTTATAATACTCCTTTGGTATAGAGATTGTGGATTGACACTCTTTCCTACAAATTTCCACACTTCCAACTCAAGGAATTCATCCAATATTCAGGGAGTTTCACTTCTCTCCCTATCTTAAGATTTATGCTTATATTGTTAGTAAATTTAATTTTGTACATTGAGGGCAATGTACATCTTAAGTGTGGAGGGGTTATTAAGTTTTATCAGAAAATCCCTGAAATTTACGCACTTTCACTTTTTGCATTATTCTCAAATCCCTGAATCTTGGCCTTAACAATTAGAATAAATTCCAATTGATTTATGATTTTTATTGATATGTTTAGGATTAAGATACAGGTATTTGTGTTTTGATTATTCAAACTTTAAGACCTTAGAGAATCAAGCATGATAAGTTAAAATTTTTGAGAATTTAAAATTTTTCTAGGTTGTTTTCCTAATTTTAAGTGTTATCTTGAGATTTGAAATTCGCAGGATTGACATCAAAAGCCATAATTCTGGTGAGATTTTTTAGCCTTTTGAGCATACATCCTTTCGTGATCACTTTTATTATTGCTTTGAGTGAGTTAATATTGATCTGTTATTCTAGAACTTGCTTCGATTATACATGTCAATACCACACCATTGATTTGATATACCGAGATGATAAAGGCACCTAGGTTTCAAACCACTTACTCCATAAAAAACCTACCTTCATAAATTAACCCCTAGTGAACCCTCCTTGAGCCTAATAAGCCATTCATTGACTTACCCTCAATATTAATCAATAACCTATTTTTGATGAAATCCCCTTAATTACTTTGATCCCTAAGTTTGTCGAGAATTGAATTGAATAATTATCTAGCTACGTTCTCCCTTTCAGTTAGTTAAGTTTGTAAAATATTCGATTTGTTCTTAAAAAATCATAACTTAAATGTTTAGCATATTATTTTGTAATTATGCACTATAGCTCTTAAATGATGTTAGTCATGAGGAAACAACTCAAATGTATGGATTTATTTCAGTGATAGAGATATTTCTAGTTAGATGATTTTTCAGTTTAATCTCGATTTTAACCTTCTTTTTTTTAGCTTGTGCCCACACCCCTAACCAAAGCCCCATTACAACCTTCTAAAAGATCTTTTGATTGATGTATCATGTCAATACATGGTGGTGGAGATTTGATTTTCATGCAAGCATATGGTAATAACTTTTCATATTGACTAATGAGTGCTTAATTTTTGAACCCTAAACACTTCGAGTGAATAGAGTGAATCTTTAGTGAGGGTGTCAACTTTTGTGGATTTTGAATTAAAGGTAATTACTTAGAAGAGGGGAGAAAACCTGTATTTCTGTGATAAAATTCTCAACTAAGATTGTTTGAGACTTTAACTTTCTTTCAGTCGAGTTCTCAATGTATGATTACTTGTGGATTAGTTCGAAACATTATTGATAAAGGTTATAAGTTGAGAAGAATGATTTTTAATTGTGAGTTGAGATTTTTGCTTGAGGACAAGCAAAGGCTTAAGTGTAGGGGTATTTGATAAACTGTAAATTATACATATTTCTATCCCACATTTAGCACATTTATGGATGAATTATCATTGAATTTGTGGAATTTGATGCTCCTAATCCTTTAATTTCATGTTTTATACTTAGGAGAGCATAGGAGAGTGAAAAGAACGAGAAACGGGCCGAAAATGGAGAAAATGGGCCAAAGCAAGGAAACAACATGGCTTGGAGTTCGTCACATGGGTGGACCACACGGCCGTGCCATATTAACAGGCTTGAGCACGGCCTAAACTCGACTCACATGGGCATGCCACACGGGCGTGTCCCTATCGTGATGAAGTTTAATTTTACGCGAAAAAAGCTACTTAGGGGCTAAGAAAGACATTCCAAACTCTATATAAAGACCATAAGAGACAACTACAAGAGTGTACAGTGTCCCCGCCAAGACTAAGAGTAGAAGACAGGGAATTACTCGAAGGAAGCCGATTGATCCATCTCAGAAGCCAGGATCTACATCAAGACTAAAGATCTCTCTTTAATCCTTTCAGGAGTTTTGGGTTTTCTTTACGTTTTGTTATTTTCTTTATTCTGAGATGTTTTCTTTCATGAACATGAACTAAAACCCCAAATACCTAAGGGGGATGAAACCTAAGATGAATCTTGTTATTGTTATCTGAACTATATGATAAATATTCGATTTGTTCTTAATTGTGTTTTTAATTCTTGAATTGATATTTTCGAGATATTAATTTAAGTCGAATGTGCTTATACAGAGGAGCAAAAGTCCCTATGTAAGAGTAGATCCAACACAATTAAGTGGAGTTGATCTCAATCCTAGACATAGGACGACAAAAATCTACTAGATTAGAGTCAAATCTAATATGGGGATCCATAGATCGAGTTAATGCAAGACTAGGGGTTTTAATTAGAAAGAGATTTCAATTAATCAACCTAGGATTAGTTGTTCTTATTCTCGAAGAAGATATCAACATAATTTAGGGATCTCTATGGATCAAGTCGAATGAAGAAATCATCTAGTTTAGAGTTAGATAACAAGTGAAGTCTAGGTGGATTCTTCCTTGGGTATTGTCTTTATCATTCAGCTCTCCCAAAGTAATTTCCCAATTTACTCTTTGTCGTGTCTTTAGTTCAATTTAGATTAGTTAGTCTACAACCAAATCCTCCTTTATTTTTAGGCTAGATAATAGGAAGAAAGTCATTACTAGTACTTTTGGTTCCTTGGATTCGATGTTCCGGTCTTGCCACTAACTATACTACTATTCAATAGGTGCGCTTGCCTTTTATAGTGATAATAGCTAGTTTCCAGGTACAATCATTATTATTACTTTATTGAAATCACGATCAATGTTCTACTTATTTATGTGTAATCTAGTTTTATCAATGGTTGTTTATGTTTGGTTTTTGGATATTGAATTTATGTTCTACTTATTTATGCGTAATCTAGTTTTATTAATAGTTGTTTATGTTTGGTCTTTGGATATTGAATTTATGTTCTACTTATTTATACTAAATTAGTTTTATCAGTAGTTGTTTATATATGATTTTGGATATAAAATTTATTCACAGGTTATGAGTATAGTTGAGAATTACAGCGGTGATGAAAGTGGTGATGAAAGGGAAAAGAAAGAGATTTTACAATGAATGGAATGTTTTAACCGATTATTTGTTGTTGCATCTACTTCCGTGCAAATATATTACGAGAAGTATATATTGAAGCAACCATGCAAGGATTCAAAACAATCAAGTGAGACATGGATCCGAGAGATCCTTGACAGTCGCGAATCACGTTGTATGATTAATTTTAGGATGTCTAAAATGGTATTCACAAGTTTGTTGAGAGTTTTGGAGATAAGATACAACTTGCAAACTTCAAGAAACATATCTTCTAGTGAAATGTTGGGAATTTTTTTATACATCTTGGGCACCGGTGCAAAAGTTTCCCAATGTCGAGAAAGATTTCAAAGGTCTGGATCAACAATAAGTCAATACTTTGCAATTGTGCTTGAGAAAGTTTCAAGGATGGCCACTGATCTAACTGCACCCGAAGATCCTTTTTTTAGCTCAATACCTGAACAAATATGCAATGATTCTAGATATATGCCGCACTTTAAGGTTAAATTTTAATTTTATATTATTATATTTTAATATTTTTGGTCGACTAAAAATATGCACAAGACTAATATGATTATTTGTTCAGGACTGCATAGGTGCAATTGATGGTACTCATATTACCGTTATTCTTCCACCAAATGAACAAATTCCCTATATTGGAAGAAAAGGTATCCCGACTCAAAATGTTATGGTAGTATGTGATCTTAATATGTGTTTCACCTTTGTCATGGCTGGATTGGAAGGACCAGCACATGACACTAGAATATTTCTTGATGCAATTCGAGATCCAAAATACAAATTTTCGCACCCACCAAATGGTTAGATATTTTATTTATATGTAATTTTTTAAATAATAAAGTATAAGTTCTTTAATTAATAATTTTTATAAAAAAAATTCTTGAATTAATTGTTTGTTATATTATGACATGTAGGAAACTATTATCTTGTTGATTCTGGATATCCTCAAATGAAAGGTTATTTTGGACCATATAGAGGTCAGCGATATCATTTACCTGACTTTCGTAGAGGTAGATCGATATCTGGTAAAGAAGAGATATTCAATCATTCACATTCATCATTGCGTAGTGTGATTGAACGAACTTTTGGTGTTTTGAAAAAAAAATGGGCCATTTTAAGGGATATGCCAAGTTATAGTTTTGAAAAGCAAACGATGATCGTTGTTGCTACAATGACGATGCACAATTTTATCCGAAAACATGTCCGTCGAAATGATGCAGATTTTATGGAATACGAAGATATTAACTGGGCATATGAGAATATTATTGATTCAGAAAATGCGCATGGTCGAGAAAGCGATGATGACGACGATAACGATGATGATGGTGATGATGGCAGTGAATCAAACAATTCAAGTGGTTTTGAAATGGAATTAACATGAGATGCTATAGCTTCTAGTTTAATAAATTCACTTTAAATTGTAAATGCTATTGTAATTTTTTTAGTATTTATATTTGGTATATAAATATTATCCCTTTTTGAAACTTTAATCCAAATATATGTAATATTTTAATTTTTTAGGTTTATGTTTTCCATGTTATGTTAATATCTAATATGAGTTATATATTCAAAGAACATTTTAAAATAAAATAATACAAATGTGTTAAAAGCATTAATTAAAAATAAAAAAAATAATTTTTAAGATAATACAATTGTGTCAATATCTAATTACAAATATTTAATTATTATATTTAAATATTTAAATATATTTTATATATTCTAATTAAATTTAATAAATAATTAATATTAATTACTTAGAAATATTTAAAATTAATATTATATATTAAAATATTAACAATAAGTTATAATAAATTATTTTTTATATTATTGCTAAAATATCATAATATTAACTAATTTGAACATTATTTAAATACATATTTGTTACTTTATAATATCATGTCCAAAATGGACATTTTATTTCTCAAAAGTACTTTTTGACAGCAATACCAAACACTCAAATTTTCAAAAGCACTTGTCAAAAGCACTTTTCAAAAGCATTGCAAAACTAGCCATTATACAGCTTGGTTGAACTTAACTTTAATTCTTATTATTTTATACAATGCAGTTTATGAGTTAAGTAGTTTTGAGGTGGTGAAGGGTTAGATGTTTTAATGTTTTACGGTTTGGCAAATTTGATTTGTTTTTATGCTTCACATATCCAGTCTGTTGCAATTTGCTCTTTTATGTCTAAATGTTCAGTTACCATTTTATTTTTTAGGGAGTGGCATCTTCCAAGAATGGTGGGTTTTCTCTCACTTCTGGTGACTTCCCTACTCTTGGGTCTGAAAAGGATACCTCTGGAAAGAACGCAGGGTTGCGGCACCAGCGGCAACGTAAAAAATTCACTAATGGTTAGAGGGAGTTAATTGTAGGTGACGAATTGCTAGTCCAATGGTGAGTATTTGTTTTTTCAAGCTCACATTAAAAAAGATTATGCAAGCAGATGAAGATGTCGGAAAGATTGCATTAGCGGTGCCTGTTTAGTTTGTTCTTTGAATGCTTTGTTTCACATTTCTTGATTAGTCTACATGTATTAGCGATGTAGATAGGAACAAAACAAATACAAAATTCCTTGAAACTGTCCATTCTTAATTTACTGGAGACATTGCTAGAAACTTCAATTGTCTTTTGAATGTATTATGCTTTCTTCTATTATCTTTCCTCTGTAATGTTATTCTGGTACAAGGAACAGTTAGCAGTCTTCTTTCAGAAATTTGTTTGCTAGTTAAGATAAAAATGGTGCTGTAGAACGAGGAATATAGGAGTTGAGATTAGGAGATCACTCATGATAGTATGAATTTGAATTGATTGAAACCATTTTTTATGGTTTATCTATGCATATTTTAGTGGAAATACTGCTAGAAACTTCTCTTTGCAAAGTACTGTACCTATCCTGTGGCATATTTTTCTTTCCAACCAGCTTTTTGAGAACAAGGTTTACCTTTATTGTTGTTCTATTTGTTGCAAATTAGAGGATTTATAGTTATTTGTCTGGTTTTATCATAGTGGCTTCTTCGATTTGTAGGTGCTTTTCTTTGAGGTTGGTGACTTAATATTTTTATATTTAGTTTTAAAGTTAAAATTTTAATAGAAAATTTAATTTAATTAATATTTTTTATTTATCCTTAAATAGTAGTTCAAATTTCAAAAATAAAACATAATATAATATTTATCATAGAAATAAATATTATTTATGTAATATCCCGAATTAGGGCCTAATCGGAATAGTGGTTTCGTGACCACAAATCCGAGATATAAATAATCATTTTATAATTATTTTGAGGTTTATGATATGATTGCATGATTGTGTGAAAATTTCGTGAAGAAATTCTATGCATAAAGTGCTTAATTTGAAATTAGGGACTAAATCGAATAAGTTGCAAAACTTTCATTCTAGAAGCTTTTAGTATGAAATTGCTTTGGAATATTAATTATGAGGTCTTAAATAGCAATTTGACCAATTTCTAAAATTTTGGACAAAAATGGGCTTGTACATGAAAAATTACAAAGAAAGGCATTAAGGGCATGTTTGTCAAATGGTAAAGGTGTTAAATTGAAATGTGTTTTATTTATATTTTTATGGTTTAAATTTTTATGAAATTATTTTGTAAAAAAATTTCGTACGAAAATTTTGACGTTTGGGCACTCAATTTAGTCAAAAGGACTAAATTGTAAAAAGTGCAAAAGTTGAGTTCTATATGTTAGAGGTTTTCAATTGTTATGAAAATTTAAATTGGAGGTCCTTAAATGGTAATTAGACCATTGGTTAATTTATTGGACAAAAATGGACATGAAATGGGTGAAAAAAATATTTTTAAGTTAGGGGCATTTTGGTCATTTAGTGATTAAATGAATTAAAAATCAAATTAAAAGCCAATTTTTGCTCATCTTCTTCCTCAGGGCCAAAAATAGCATGGAGAAACCATGGCTAGGGTTTTTCAAGCTTCCAAGCTTGATTGTAAGTCCGTTCTAGCCCCGTTTTTAATGATTTTTACGTTTTTGTGATCCCGGTAGCTCGATAAAGCTTATGTTAGCAATAATTTAAGTTAGGGTTCATATTTGGAAAAATAACCATAGGTGAAATTTGTATATTTTGATGTTTTATGATAGAATATGAGGTTTCGGATTATGTTAGACAACTTGTGCTACTCGGTTTTGAGTAAAAACGAGTAGAACAACTTAATCGGTAAAAATACCAATTGTTCAAGTGCATGTTGTAGTTGGAATTTGAGCTTGCTAATGGTAAAAAAATGATCAGCATGTCCTAAAACATAAGAATTATGGAAAAAGTTTAATTTTCGAGCTTTGGGGCAAAAGTGTAAATATGCAAAAGTTTAGGGGTAAATTTGTAATTTTGACAAAGTTAGGGTCAAGGACCGTTTTGATGAATGTGAGTATTAAATAAGCTAAATGTGCTATTTTAGATCAAGACAAACGAGATTCAAGTCGTGATCGAGGGAAAAACAAAGTTTAAGAGGAATAGGCCGATTGTTGATATTTTGGTATCGAGGTAAGTTCATGTGTAAATAATGTAACATAATTGTTATTTTTAAGTTAATTGATGTTATTTATATGATATGCTGATTTTTATCATGAAATATATGCTTTGTGGTTATTATCGAATAATATGCAAATTATGTGTGCTACTTGTTAAATATAAATTGCTACCGAGTATTGGTTTCGGTATTCTGTGGAAGACGGCAAGGATATATGATCGAAGTAAATCCCGTTTGAACCTTGGGAATAGATTAGGATACAAGTGACATGTCACTAGAATGGTTGGGCATCCGAACTCGTTGAGTTGAGTCCGAGTTCACTTACGGATGCAAATGTCCGAACTCGTTGAGTTGAGTCCGAGTTCGTGAGATGTAACTAGGCATCCGAACTCGTTGAGTTGAGTCTGAGTTCACTTATGGATGCGAACGCCCGAGCTCATTGAGTTGAGTCCGAGTTCGCTTATGGGCAGGTTACATGGTTACTTGATTACATATGTGGCACTTATGTGCAAATTATCCATGTATCCGAGTTATATTCTGATGTGTTCAACGGGTAAAATTCTAGCGAAATGGAAGAACACTCAAGAGAAAAGTATCATTTTGATAAGTGTTGTGAAATGGATACTTTGGAAAGGTATGTACTTAACCCTCGGGTTGAAACTTGATACAACATCAATAATGTGGTAAGATGACAATTGATGATTAGAAATGTGATATATGTTTTGGTGATACCATGCTAGTGTTGTTTGGAAGAATTGCTTTGTTATGTTACTTGTTATTTGCATGTGAACTTACTAAGCATTTATGCTTACTCCCTCCTTTTCATTCATTGTAGTTTTGGACAAGCCGGCTCAGGAATCGGGATAGGTCGAAGGCTCGTTCACACTATCCGAAGAACTTTTTGGTAACATGGCTTGTATAACTTAAATATGGCATGTATAGCAATATACTCATTTTGTGTAATTAATCTTATGGTATGGCTTTTGCTTGATGAGGAAATGTTTGGTAGTGGTTAGACCTTGAACTAGCCTATTGTGATCATATTTGATGTTGAGTATGTTTAATGTGCTATCTAGTCTATGAAAAACCATAGAAAGTTGAATCTTGTTATAAAACAGAACATTGCAGCAGAAATGATGTAAATTTGAAAAATCACTAAAAATAGTAGAAACCGAATTAGGTGATTAATTAAATATGAAATTGAAGCTTATTATGTCTATTTTCATATGGAAGAAGCGAAACAGGTAAAGGAGTTATATGTTGTGAGATATTTGAGTTTTAGTGAAACAGGGCCAGAGTGATTTTTGGATCCCCTGTTCCAAATTTAGAAATTCACCATAAATTGTAAAAAAATAATTAGGAGGTATATTGTATATGTACAGAATTTTTAATGAGTCTAGTTTTAGGATAAATAAATGGAATAGTCATATGAATTTTGTACAGAGAGAAAATTGGTTCGTAGTAAGCAGAGGTTAGTGCAGTCGAATCCTGAAACAGGGGTAAATTTAACTAATAAACTGTACTAATTGGCCCTACCAAAAATTCTAGAAAAAATTAGTAGATAGATATATGAGTCTAGTTTCAGGTAAAATTTACGGATCTTGATTTTGAGTTTTGTAACTTGAGATATGATTTTTTAAACGACTATGACGCAGAAAGACAACTTGCTATGAAAATTAAATTAGTTGATTTAAAATTTAAAAAAAGTGATGAAATAAGTTTAGTAACACCTCAAGCTCGACTCCGGCGACGGTCTCGGGTAAGAGGGCGTTACAATTTAATTAAAAAATTTTTAAAGGTCATGTTTATTAGCGGCGTTTGCGGGAAAAGTGCCGCTAAAGGTCTAATTCTATAGTGGTGTTTGTGGAAAAAACGCCGGTAAAAGTTTGTTCTATAGTGGCATTTGTGGGAAAAGCGCCGCTAAAAGTCATATTCTTTAGCGGCGTTTGTGGGAAAGGCGCCACTAAAGGTCATTTCTTTAGCGACATTTTTACATAAACGCTGCAAAATGTTTGCGGCGTTGTCTTTAGCGTCGCCTTTTTACTAGCGCCGCAAATAATTTTAGCGGCGCTTATAAGCGCCACTATAGGCCCAAAAAAGTTGCTAAAAACTTATTTTGCTGTGGTGCGTTGTTCATATCGGGGATCAAATATGTTTCGGTCACACATGACACTTCTAAACTCCTCCTGAGATTTTAATACAAACCAAATGAAACATACCCGATTTTGTTGTAGTGGTTGGTGATGACATTAAGTAATGCAAAGTTGAAATGAAAAAAAAAAATCATACCTTGGTTAAACTCAAAATTGTATGAGAATCTTGTTGGGGCAGAATTATCTAATGGCTGGCATATTTTTGTGCCCCACCATGGCTTACTTGTGAAAAAAAAGGAAAAAGACAACTTCATGGCGAAGCTCAAATATGATTATGCTTGGTTGAATACTTTAAATTTACTTTGTATATTATAAAATATTTTAAAAATAAATTTATATTATTACTTATCTATATTTATTTGATTGTGTTGGTGCCGCTAATTAATCGGACTCTAATTTAATTGATAAATCATTAACTTCCCTTTTATATAGAAAGTTTTACTATTATGATAGTGTGTGTTTTTATATGAAATCAATAAAAACTCAATCATAGTGAGATTTGAACTTTTGACTTAACGAATATTAAACATTTAAGTTTACTATTTCAACCAAAAATTCGTTTGATTTTTATATAATTTTTTAGCATAATAATGATTCATACGAAGATTATTCCTTGAGAAAGTAAACACCAAATCAATTGGCTACGACTTAAGTTCTTTATATAAAATTTTAAGAAATATATTTATTACATAAATTTTTTACCACATCATAAATATGTTATAATCTTATATATTTATAATTAAATTTAAATTAATATTTAATTAAAATTCGAGTAAACCCAATTTCAAAATATCCCATCTAACACTTTGATTATATGCTTTTTAATTTTAAGTCAGAGTATTTATTATCTTAAGTGCAACCTAGACATTACTATTAGGACTTGACTCTACTATTATAATTCAAAAAAAAAAAAAAACACCTTATGAATTATGAAAACTCCTCCCTCTTCCTGTTGCACTATGAGTTGACTATTGTAGACGAATTATTTATAAAGAGAGTGTTTGACATGCTTAAAGCTTTTGTGCTCGAATTTCTAAATTCTTTTTCTTTCTTATTTTTTTCAACGGTATCATTGATTGAAAACTGTAGCTAAAACATTATGTTTTTTTTTGCATTTAGTACAATTAATTATTAAAAAAATTAATTAATAATAAAAATAATGCCCTTGCAAAATGATTACAAAGCGATCCAAAGCAGAAGGAGGGAAAGCAACCGTTAAATTTCGGCATCCAAAATTCTTTAAAAGGGTATAGCAAAACCTAGCCACCAATGCTGCGTTGTTTAGCTTTCTTAAGCTTTTTACTTTTTAACCCACACCCTCTATTTTGTTCATCAATAGCTTTCCAATATGAAAATGAAATCCGCTTATTTTGTCAATTGAATTATTGATAAATGGTGATGTGCAATGAATCGTATGCAGACTTAACAATTTCTAACCTTACCTTAGACCTCTCCAAATCACATATGACAATTATTTCCCAACAACATTTTTAAAAAGATATAGCAGAGAAAGTTAATGGAAGGACTGAAATGAGCAAATAAATTAATTAGAGGGACCTGCATTTATAAAGGGAATAAATTTGTAAAAATCGATAAGTACATGGACTATCCTTAGAATTTAGTCTTTTGAAAAAATTATTGATACATTAAGTTGCGTTTGTTTCACAATTAAAAAAAAAATTTACCAAAAATGTTTTTTTTTTTTTGGGTTTGTTTAATAGAAAATAACTTAAATGTCTTACCGTTCAATGAAAAATAAATTTTTTTTTTCTTTTGAAATTGACTTACCCTTTTAATAAGTATAGGTGATTTTTCGGAAAAAAAAATTCATTTATCAATAATTTGATATTTTTTCTATAAAAGAGGAACTAAAAATATTTTAAAATATTGATATTAAATACTATAATTTTTAATATTATCAAACATACATATTTAGCTATTTATATTTAATTCTATAAAAAATTATTAATACGATTTTTTATTTTAATAAATTATTTAATTTTACAATTTCAATTTAATAATAAATTTTAATATTTATTTTAAATAATCTTATTAATTATTTTAAAAAATATTTATATTAATATCTTAATAATATATATATTCTACAATTTATAAATATTTAATAATATTTTTTCTAGTTTAAATATGAATATTTAATAATATAAATATGTGTGCTTGTTTAAATTATGCTGAGCTTAATTTATCTCTTTGAGATTCAATGTGTCACTATCCACCTTCATATATATAACTTTAAATAAAGTTTTGATTAGACATTATTTATTTTTAAGTTTATATAAAATATTAATTATTATAAAATAAATTTTAGCTGTGACAATGAAATGCTTCTATTTAATATTTCATAACAAATATAATTTATGGTGCATTTGTTTCATTAAGAACAATTTAAAAGAAAATAGTTTCAAGAAAATTTATTAAATAAAAAATTATTTTACACAAAATCATCAAAATATTAAAAAATATTAATTTTCCAAAAATTAATTTTTTTTTTCGAAAACTGTTATCACATTTTAAAATTTTTGTTTTAATTAACTTAACGGTAAAAAGTCTTAAACTTTTGTTTCAATTTTCAATTAATTTTTATTTTGTACAGTCAACTCAAATATGGACATTAATTTGCATGAATTTGAGATTTGAACTAAAATATTTAATTTGTTTTTATGATGGGGAAATTGATTAAACTTAACATCTACATAACGGCTGATAACTAATTAATTAAGATTAATTTCGTCTCTCATAAATTTTCCTATTTAAAATTCAATAATTTAAATTAAAAATTTTATCACATGCTTATGCATGTGAAAATCACAAATTTAGAATATAGATATGCATTTAGAAACAACATAAAATAAACAATATGTGGTTCAAAAGTAATTAATCATAATAAAAAATGAAATATGTACGATATTAAAATAATTTTTTTAGTAAAACAAAATTTGTAGGCATAAATGCATCATATTAATAATACTAAATGTATTACAAATATTTATCTTGGTGTTGTGGCACTAACTTAATTAACAACATTATTAATATATACAACTAGTAGATATAATAAATTGTGGACATTAAAATAAAAATGTATAACATATATTGAAATGAAGCCTTGGTTGAATTGTAAATTTAATGTTTTATCAATCTAAATGGAATATTTTTAAATCTTAATAACATTTTATAAATAGGATTGACTTGTAACACTAACTCAATTAGAGGTAAGAATAATACAAAAAGGGGTTTACCCAAAAATATTAGGATTTTATGACATCAAATGTAGGCGTGTAAGAATCAATTTACGGCTTTAGATTATGCCTCAGACTTATTTGCTTTAATAATTGTGACCAAGTTTGAATTTGAAGGTAAGTACGGATATGCGTACGTGTATACTTTAAAGTTTTTTTCCTTATATTTTTAAAGAATTATATTTGATTAGTATATCTAAATATGTATGAGATATAGACATTCAAAAAATTGGGTATGATAAAGAAGAAGAATGCATATAAACATATAGTTAGCATGCATGTGTGTATGTAACATGCATGAAGATGACATCCACATTCCCTATCATGTGAATAGCAAGAAAAAGGAAAAAGGGAATTGCTCCATGAGGACTTCATTTTCTTATCATGATCATTTCGCTTTTGTGGAAAAGTGTTTGAGATTTGTTCAATTCAAGTCATCCATCTATTTGTAATATTATTTCGCAAATTGATGGAACCTTAGAATCTTAGAAAAAAAAAATCAAACCAATCCTAATCATATTTTTCCAGGTTTTCATCATACAGCCCTAAACTGTTGTGCATGCTTTTGTTTTGGTATTTTTCACGATGACAAATGAATCTTTGATATCAAAAACCATCTTCAATGATAGTACTACATGTATGATATTAAGCAATTATTGAGAACAGTAAAAAAGTTAGAATGTCGATATTAAACCCTAAATATGTTTGCTCTATAAATCAATTAAGTAAAATTTAATGGTTTTAACATACCAAATTTTCTTTCTTGAATTTGGTATAATGTATTAAATCAATGATTAAATGTTTGAAGAAGGATAAAGCCAACAACACAGTTCGATGCACAATAGTAGAGCTAAAGTCAGATTTGTTGATAAGAAAAGGTCCGGATATTTATATAAAATATACATGTTCAAGGTAAGCCTGACTTAAATTAAATATTGATTTTGTATTAGATATTACAAGTATTTAAGTTTATTTCTTACCTAATTAATATTTAGACACTACTTTGTATTAGTTTACCAAATTATATTAAAAATGTTACTATATTTATCATTAAAAATTATAAATCCTATAAAAAAATTATTTTTTTAAAAAAAACTTTGAAAACTTTTGGAAGACCAAACACAAATTATCCCTTTTTTTAACATTAATTATAATATTAAAATAAAAATTTCAAAACTCAAATTAGCCTGTTTTTTTTTTTTTTTTTCAAATTTTAGAGAGTCGGGTCACTTCTCCACAATAGAACTTAGGTAAAGAAATATTGAAAGAAAAAGTAGTTTTCAACATTCCAACTCAAAAACGTTGATATGATTAAAAAGAAGGGGCAAACTGTCAAAAAAGTCACTTTTATTTACCTCAAATTACATTTTAGTCACTTATGTTTGAAATGTTATATTTTAGTTACTTATGTTAACGTGTTGTAACATTTTAGTCACTGAGTCATTAATTGTTGTTAATGGTGTAATGGTAAGCTGACGAGGCACGTTAAATTATCATTTCAAACAAAAATTTTAGGTTAAATTATGTAATTGGTCCCCATGGTAAGCTGACATTGTTTCACAGATTCTTCAAACGAGCTCTACACTCTCAATGATTAAAACGACCACTATACGAAACTTATCCAAACCAATTTGGTTCCATGCTCCCTTTCTTTCTTTGGTTCATCCATGCTCTGCTTCCAATTAAGCTTGTCTGGGAATATCCAAGAAGGTTTATATTAATTTTATCGTTTGTTTAATTTTATTCATAAAAAAAAGGAAATAAATGATCAACACCATTCTGTAAAAGTTTGGAAATGGAAAAAAATTGTTTTGAATATAAAAGATTCAATTTATGTTTACATTTGATTAAGTATATGGTTTTTTATATTGATTAGTTAGATCCAATTTTAGTTTTAAAATTAGGTTATATTCTAATCGAGATTTGATTAAGAATGATTGATATTCGGTTTTGTGTAAAATTTAATTTATGAATTATGTGAAAGAAACAATTTAGTTTTTTTGATGGGCAAAGATTATGTTTCTATAGTGAAGAATATGAGAAGAGAGAAAAATAAAGGGAAAGAAGAAAAGGAAAATAAAGAAATAAAAAAATTAAATTGTTCAAAAAAATAGAAGTATAGGAACTAGTTTTAACAAATAGAAAACATAGAAAAACTACATTAAAAGAAATAGAGAATAGAGGAAAATAGAGGGAGAAGAAGAAGAGAATGGAAAAAAAAAAGAAAAAAAAAGAAAATTCAAATAACATAAAATAAAAAAATTAAATTGTTCAAAACAAAAAAAAATATAGGGACTAATTGTATATTTTAACCTAAAATTTCCATTTGAAATGATGATTTAACGTGTTACGTCAGCTTACTGTTACACCGTTAACGACAATTAACGCTCAATAACTAAAATATTATAACATGATAACGTAAATAACTAAAATATAACTTGAGACAAATAAAAATAATTATTTTAATAATTTACCTTAAAAAGAAGTGTTATATTTAAATTTTTAATTTATAAAATTAAAATTTGTGTATGGGTATCAGATGGATCATAAATATAATATGCATGCCAACTAATAATCATGCAAATTGTGACATTGTCGAAATCTGTTGGAAAAGTGAGTAGGAAAATTAGGCCTTTCTTGTGGCGTAATGCAGGGTGATAGTGTGGATGTAAAATAACTTGCTTGGCACCAAATGCCAACTGTCGGAAAGGAACGGATGATAGCAAAGACAATTTTATAAAGAAAAAGCTTATATGCCAAAAGCATTGAAATGCATAATTTTCGTATCCAAATTGAGAAATATAATGTGTTAAAATACCTAACAAGTAAGGACATTTTTCTAAGGTATTCTTCCATCTTAAAGCAAATGGAACTATCATCAAAAGCAAGGCTTGATAACTACATCCAAGAATTTAGAAAAAAAACAATGGCAAAGAGCTCAACTTGAGGTGTTCGATGGTCAATTTTCTTGTTTAATTGTTATGTTGTAATTCCATAGGTTAAAATTATTGAATTTAATCTATGGAAAAGAAATATTGAATTTATGATATGTTTGGTTAGAGTATTAATTTTTAAATTAATCACAATTCATCATTTTTAGCCACTCGTATGACTTGTTTGTGGTAAAGTGGAGGAGAATTTTTTGCTTATTTTGATGAGGTTTTTTTTTTTTTTTTTTTTTTACAAGAGCTTTTACATACCCTTCTAATTGCATACTTAAATTTGTACTAATTATTCTTTATTTTATGTTTAACTATTTGTTGGGTTCAAATTGATATATGACAAACAACACAAGCAGTGCCAGAAGTAGTGCCAAAGCTAGTTCCAACTACTTTAGGCACAATAAATGTTTAGCGCAAAAAAAAAATAACATAAGAGATGTTTATACTGTTCAATTTCCTTACATAAACGGGGCCTTACCCAAAGACAATATTCACTAAATACCTTATACAATAAGTGAATCCAAGCTCTAACACTCACCAATGTAGACTTCTCACTTTAGTACTTAAGATCTAAATATCTCTCTTCTAAGTTTTCCCCTTGATAAATTAAGACTCTTAACCAAATAACACACTTGATTATTACAAAATAATGCACTCTCAAATTAAGTTCCGTACTAAACAATCTCAACTCATGTACAAAATCTATACAAGTTTACATACTTTATATGAGTATGGGCTTGCTACCATAATCTCACCATACAAACAATTACCCCTTAACATAAGCAAGATAAATATGACATAAATCACAAATGATAAGTCTTCCAATCATCTAAGAATATCTTCTCATTAATCGACTGGATTCGTTCTTTAATTTTATGGATGTCAATTGAGTTAGATCCAATCCCAACAAATCTTCAAGATACCATGCATGGATAGATTGGATATCACGAATGAGCTAGCAAGAATCACAATCAGCCAAGTAGATCATAGTCCAATTATATTTGTTGCCAAAATTTACCAATCCAAACATGGTAGTTTTCTAGATTATCAATGCTAGAGGCAGTTGGCACAATTCTAGGCTGAATGAAAAATGTACAAATTATCAAAACACTCTTATTTATATTAATTATTAAATATATTTAAAATTTTGGATTAATTTATATTAAATTATTTAAGTATTTCATTTATCATTATATATAATTATTTAAATATTATTTACAAACACCATTATAGTAAATTATTTAAATATATTTAAATATTTTATTTTAATTTTTTAAAATATTTCATGTATCATTAAATTTAAAAATAATTTATTTATTACTTAAATTATATTTAAAATGTATATTTTAAGTATAATTATATTAAATTATTTAAATATTATCTAAATTTATTTATTTTTTACTTTTCAATGTCATATTTAAAATGAACATTTTAACTTTCAACTACAAATTTTTATAACAATTATAAATAGTTGATATTAACAAACCACATTTTCTCGCTGCACTTTCCTACCCTACTTTCCAAAAGTAAATTTTTCAAATCAAACTATTTAAAAACACTTCTCAACTACAACAACAATGTCAAACTAACCCTTAGCGTTGGTGTCTTGCTTCTGTAACCACTTTCATATTCCACATTCACTGCAACAAGCCACTCTTAACGTGTGGACATTGTATACTGATGGCTTTTTATCTAGGGAAAGGGCAACAGCAGGTGTATTACTTATAGATCCTCAAGGGTGTGAGTGACATTATTATTATTATTATTATTATTTGACTTTTTCCTTTCTCGCATCAAATAATGCTGCAAAATAGGAGGCTTTTATCCCTTAGTGCCAAGAAGGTTAAATCTTTATGGATTCTTAGCTAACTCAACAGACAGTAGGAAGAAAAGGAGATAATATTAGCCAAGTGTCTCAAGCTTTTGAGACAATTAGTGAAACATTTTGAAGATTTGTATCCACCAACTCTAGAGCCAATCCCCTTCCTAAAATCTCTAATGATTTGGAAATTGATGTGGAGGCAAAATTTTACTGGAGCAAGTCATACAACCCAAATATGAACAATCTCCACAGGTTCTAGCTAGGCTAATGAGATTGAGAATATAAGTATGAAGCTTGATGATGTGCTATACAAAAATTGTTCACAGCTCAAGATTATTAAAAGGGTGAATCGGTGTTTAAAAAAAATCTCAAAATGAAATATAAAAATTTGAAAATAAATCAACAAAATGATTTATAGTGTGAATTGCCTACTTCCATTTCCTTAACCTCTTATGCTAACGATTTTCACAATTATCTGTTTTAAAATTGATATATTTTAAAGAAAATGTATAATATTTACAATGTAATCTCTCCAACTCGATTCAAAAGTTATGACCAGATTTTGAAGGTCACATCAGTTACCGAAATGATCCAGAAGAATTAAACAGACTCTCAGAAACTTATTTTCAAAGCAATCGCTTATTTTTTAAAAAATTGTAGTGGAAATCTCTTTTTGCTAAGTTTAATTAAAATTACAATTAGAAAGATCCTCATCAAATTTAAAAAAAATATTACATATTTGACCATTAATTGTTATTCAGAATTTCTAAAAATAATCCAGTTTTCCAACGAAAAAATCAGTGTTCAAAATTTGTTAATAAAACCATAATTACTAACTTTAATGACCAATTATTAATTTAGTCAATTATTTAATTTATCCAATTCTTAACGTTCATGCATGCAATAACTAAATATATCCCAAAACCAATTCCATGTTACAATTCGTAAAATAAAATATTACAAACCAAATAAATAAAATATACAATTAAATGGTTTATTTAATAAAAACTGAGACGAGACCTCCAAATTGCCGAATCCGAGCCCTAACCTTGTGAACTACCTGAAAAATGTTAAACTAATGGGATCAGCTTAAAAAGCCCAGTTGAATCTTAATAAAAGGTAAACAAAATACGCAAAGCGTACAAATCATGCAAGAAACCCATTTAACAATTGAGCACAAAAACTAACAGATTATGGTAATTACAGTAATACACAAAATTCACAGAATCATGGTGCTTCCAACAGTTATGCATATGTATGTTCGAGAATGACAATTCAAAAAGGTCCTACCCATCTATCCATTACACACCACGAGTTCCCTAGAACTCGTCTACTGAATCACTAAAATAATTAAGAGTTGAAGCTCGGTATGGATAAACCACCAATAACAGTTTGCAGAAAAGCTACCAATAATGTGGACGAGCCACCAGAAATGTAAATAAACTACCAGTAAATTGCAATAAACCAGCAATGTAACACCCCAAACTCGTCATAGATGTTATGGCCGAATCTGGCGATGTCACATGGAAGTGTTTTAAAAAACTAAGTTGTTGTTAAAAACCATTTCTCCATTTAAACAACTTTTTATTGCCTTATATTAATTCCAAATCAAGTTATTTGTTTCCAAAACATTATTCGTTTTCAAACGGTAATTATTTATAAATTGTTATTCATTCCCAAAACTTTTACCTTACGGAAGCTTCTAAAATGATTTGCGAGATTTTGTTAAAACGTTTGTCTCTTTTGAAAACCAGTGCTTCCTATCACTAATAGTTATAAATCATAACCAACAAAAAATAATACCCAAATTAAAGTAAAAATCCATAATGGCCATGTTACAGAAAAAATACCCCAAATAATACTTAAAATTATAATTTAAATACTAAACTGTAAATAGTCATGTGGCCACCGTTGAGTTCTCCGTAGCACTAATTTGCCTATGTCTAGGGATTACCTGTATAGAAAAAACAAAATGGGTGATTTTTTGAAAACTCAGTGTGTAATCCCCATGCAAACAAACAAACAGTATATAAGCAAATAACAGTCTGGGCCTAAGCCCTTCTCAGTATCAGTAATCAGTTGGGCCTTGGCACATTACAGTAGTAGCACTAGTAATAGTAGCAGTAGGGCCTAAGCCCATCACAGAATCATTATCCGGTAGGGCCTTAGCCCATTACAGTAATAACAGTAGCAGTAACAGTAGGGCTTTAGCCTATCACAGAATTGGTATGTAAAAATGTGGTGTATAGTATGCAAGTCCTACCCAACCATCCACTATACACCATCTCCTGTCCAACCCTGCACTCTTGTAGGGATTAAATCACCCACCCATCCCTACACTTACAAATTAGCACCAGTTGCGACACTAAACAGTATTTGCAGCAGAGCTGCTAGTAATATATTAAGCTTAAAGCCATCAATGAATTGCAGCATAGTTGCTAGTATAATAGGCATCAAACCTTTCAGTACACTTCCTCCACATAAATCATCCCAACCCCATGTAATGCATCATACAATCGGGACATGCTATCACACGAAATCACGCTTATAATCAGTACAGTATAGTAACATGCTCAATATACAGTCATTCATACACATGTGTCATACAATTAGTTAGGGATCAAAGTATAGCTTACCAACCCTACGGTAGGTTCATAGTCGTCTCAGGCGACTCGTGCAACCTTAACAAATATATTAGTAAAGTGGGCTCACACGCCCATGTTGGCCTGCTCGTGTGGGCCCACTGCCCATATGGCCCACACGGCCCAATTTGGCCTTGGCTGTATGGATCACACAGCTTGGCTCAAAATCTTACACACCCGTGTAGTTCACTCATGTGGGCCCACACACCCGTGTGGCCCACACGGCCTCATTGGTCGAGCCCGTGTCTTGTACATAGCCTCGCCTGACCATCACACGGTCGTGTCATGCACCCGTGTCATGCGCGCACAGCCTAGCTTATTGTTCACATGGCCATGTCCAGCCATACGACCTACCCACATGTGACCACATGCCCGTGTGGCGACGACAGTATACTTTTTTGTGTTTTCGTCGAGTCGCAATTTCAGTGATTCAGGTAGACACCTGGTTTCGATTGAAGCCTAAACGACCACCGAGCACTCCAAAGCCTATAATTGAACAATAAACCCTTAAATAATCATTTTGAATGCATATTTAAAACGAGCCTAAACCGAGACTTATACCCAAAAAGTAACCACTCTTACCTTTGATCGAATATCAATAAATCCTACGCTCCAACTCGCTGATCAGGAATAAAGAACAGTCCCTTGATTAGTTCCTAAACATCCAAAGAAACCTCTCTTAACCAATAACCAAAGAAAATGTCAAGGTTAACAGTAAACTAACTTACTGAACAGAGAAGACAATCGTAGCACGACAGAAATGGATTGGAAAAGAGAATGAAAAAGGAAAAGATGGGGAAATGAAATTTTGGCAGCCAATGTGGGAAAAGATTGCAGAAAATGGCAGAGAGTTTGAAGAAGAGGGGAATTTCGGCAATGGGAAATACAATACTAGAATCCCAACAACTTCCTAATCCCCCAAATTACTCTCCCACTTGCCTATTCAAACTCCACTACTCAGAAACCCGATTAATTCAACCTCTTACACGGCACAAGCAACAAAAATTTAATCTTTCGCTCGCGTAAAGACTCGAACCAAAGACCTCCGACATATTCACAACCCACTTAACCACTAGACCAACAGGCCCATTCTGATATAGTTTTACCCACATTTACCTATAAGCCTACTGAACAAGAGCCAGTCTTTATTCAATTAAAAACAAAAAATTTTTTCAAGTTAAGGCTTGAACCTAAGACTTCTCAGACACTTATAGAACACCTAACCACTGAAGCAGACATATATTTGTGTCATAATTTCACAAAATCAAATACAAAAAAATTTTGGGGCGTCACAGGCAATAATGCAGACAAGCTGCCAAAAAGATATAAATAGTGTTGCCACTGTCGTGGTCAAGCCACTAATATCCAATACCTCCTACAATACTTTGGTGCAGTGCATTGACAACAATATTGCGGATTTAAATACTGCTAAAACTCCATGAAACTTCTCCGCCACCCATCAATCCCAATTCTCATGTAATTTAATATGATATGCCATGAATGAAACACAATCATACATGACAGAAACAATTACAGTGCAGAACAATGACATGTTTAACATGCTTTCGGTAATAGTTTCAGTGTATGACTTACACACTTTCAGTTAATCGATCAATGGCACCAATGGTATGTACAAACAAACAACGTATAATACAGTCAGGGCATACTTAATATGCAATTCAAGTAGTGTCACAGAGAGTCGCATGTTATACATGCAACCAGTTAATGATAACAATTTTCATAATATACAATACAACGCACGTCACAATCATGCATATAATCAACCTTCATAAAGGCAAACCATCGACACTAGTATATAACGATTTCACATCCAGGAGATCACAAACAAGATTTTTAACATTCGGCCAAATTACTTGATATGTACCTTGCTTGGCATTTCCCTAATTTGAGTTTAGGCCATTCGGTGATGCCCCAACCAGTAAGCTTAATTTATTAATTATTAAAACATAATATCGATTACAAATAGTGTACACAAACGTAAGATCCATACTTCACATTCGACATGCATAAAAAAATATATGTACATTCAATTTCCCCCTTAAAGGATGCACACACAATTTGGCCAAACACAAAAAAATAAGCATCATTCAGACAACTCTTAAAGACACATCATTATTCGAACAAATTTAACAAGAAGTACTCACATAAACAATTCACATTTAACTAAGTCCCACACTTGAATTACGCAAGTTCGCAGCCCAATTATTAAACCACAATTTTACCCAACTCAAAACCAAGCGAACTTAATCATACAACATGGACAAAATAAAGTTAGAATCAGCCTAAAACACCTTTATGGGGTTTGGTCAATGAGTACAACATAAGTGGCACTTCAGATCCAACTTCGGTAAATAAACTTACATTATTTCGCTACTAAACGGAAATACAAATTAGGTTTGTCGTCACTATTGATCCGAGGCTTTTAGATTCAATCCTTCAACATCAAAATTATAAAAAATCAGAAGATAAAAGAAATAATTGGTTAAGGCCTTAGAGGCATTCGACTATAACAGAAAAGTAACGAGAAACAAAGCAATGTTAGATCATTATTGAAACAACACTGATGCTTCATTATTTCTAGATCTGAGATAATGATTTAAACAAAATCGGATGCAAACTAAAATGGCAACATTAGGGGTTGTTTTAAGAAGGGAAAAGTGAAGAAAATGGCAGTACGAATGTGCAACAAATGGAAAGAAAAGCAACAGGCTCTTTTGATGTTTCTAAGGGGCGGCAATACGACAAAAGTTGGCAGCAAAGGAGGTTGTTTTGTTGCAATGAGAAGGAGGTTAAATGGACAGCAAAAGGGGCAATTTCTGTGACCAAAAATAGAAACTAAAGAGCAGTAGCGCAAGAGAAAAATCAGCAACAAAAGGGGCTAAAATGATGCTGAAATGGCAGTAAAAGATTTAGCCAAAAAAGGTGTAAAAATGCTAGCAAACAAAAGGAATAAAACAATAAGAATGGAGGAGAAAGAGGCGGCACAACAATAGAGAAAACTAGGTTGTAGAGGAGACACAAGTGAGAAAGTGGAAAGAAAAATTGTGAGATAAGAGGAAGAGGGAAAGAAGGATGGAAAAAAGAAGAGAAAAGAGAAAAAAAAAAGGGAGGAAAGAAAAAAATAAAAAATTAAAAACAAATTAAAAAGTTACACTTTGAAAAAGAAAAATTGACATGGCTTTCAAATAATTTGTAAATGTCAATTATTTTATTCAAGATAATCAGTTTTTTTTTAGTGTTTGAGTTGGACTGGAATTTGACAGCTGACTAAGTATATGGACGACATTGGCTTAAATGAAAATAAAAAAAAATACTAGCAAAGGGAATCAAACTCGATTTCTTCTAACCCGATTTTTGGTATGTGACATACAAGTCTGTATCTTTTATAATGGCTAAGATAAAAAGACTTTAATTTTTCTGACTCGACTAAAAACCCTCTCCCTTTACGAATGTGATTTAGTGCAAACAAGAAATGCCTCTTTAAAGTGGATGGTTACAAATATAATGTATCTTAAATAAAAATAAGGACTTGAATTAAAATAAAATGAAACTCTACTCAACAAGTGTTTATGTACAATGTTTGAATATGAAAAGAAATAAAAGAATGAATCTTGAAATATAAGCTCTTTGATCTTTGAATCGTTGAGTAAAATATGTTTTTATTGAGAAAAAAGGAGATCATTTTAATTTTACTAGCTTCTAATGCCCTTTACGTTGCATGTGATTTTATGCATTTGATATTTAATCAATTTTTAAATATTGTATTTTTATTTGTAGTAATTAGCGTGAAATAATATTTCTCATTTGAATTATTGAATATAATTAAAATATATTAACTTGTCAATTCAAATATTATAATAGAAAGTTTGCAAATAATAATTAAAATATTTTTAACATATTCAACATACAAGCAATGTAACATTATTCAAAATAATAACTAATTAACTTTAAAATTACTTAAGTGATAATTAAGATACTTAGAATTCTATTCAAATAATAACTCTACTTTACATCAATAAAATTAGCACAATTTTTGTTTAAAATTTGCTCAATTGTAACTTAAATTTTAATTATTTTTAAATGTGTAATTATCACAACTTCTATTAAATTATAATTATTTCTAAATGTATAACTATCAACCTTATATTTTATTTCAACTTTTTAAAGTATGTAGCACTCCATACTCGGCCTAGACAACAAGGCCAAGCCTGGAGAGCTACATCGAATATTTCTCGAAACACAAAATCCAAAGTTTAGTTTTTTTTTTAAATTAACCAGAAAATAAAAGGTGTTCACAAGAACAAATCCTATCTGGGGTTTATCATATGATAAAGTTGAATTTATGATAAATATACTAAACATACTAATAGCCTAAAAGATAATAAGTAGAACGACTGAGCTCCTGATGCGTCGACCTCGATCATTTTTGTGGATTACCTATAGTTTAATCAATAGTCAAAGTGAGTACTAGTTCAATGAACATATTCAAAATACAATCAATAGAATTATATTCACAGAAATAACTTCTCAACCACATCATAATTAGAATAGAGAAGGTACAGTTCAATTTAATAGAACAGATGTTTAGAAGAATTATCACTTTCAGATTCAAAACGGATTAGATTCGTATGTAGTTTCCTACCCACATCCACTACACATCGTCTCTGTCAGGCTCAGCACACCATAATAGTTATTTAATACCCATCCAGCCCTACACACCACAGAGTGTCAGTATGACATGTTTCAGAAGACTTGCTGCCTAATTGCTGTACAGATCTCGTTAAACGCTGAATTCAATTACAATCTTTATTACATAGCCACTAATTCAGATTAGATCACTACCTTCAATATACAATTCCT
This sequence comes from Gossypium stocksii, assembly GCA_020496765.1. Classification (NCBI taxonomy): domain Eukaryota; kingdom Viridiplantae; phylum Streptophyta; class Magnoliopsida; order Malvales; family Malvaceae; genus Gossypium; species Gossypium stocksii. The sequence goes on along the minus strand of CM035632.1, from coordinate 95,761,965 downwards.
AGCGCAATGCAGATACATAATTCAAGTGACGGTTAATACGAAAGATTATACAACTATTAAGATACAAATCAAAATCGTACAAAATATACATCAATATCATAACAATTTCACACGCAATATTCATACATATATTCAATACTCAGCCTAAGATCACAGAATAACAGTTTAAACAATTCAATGCAATTTATAAGAGCCCCACAAAAAGTCGACATTCGTTTCAAATGATGCACGCAGTGCAAGGAAAAATTTAGTTCCTGATTTACACGTCCGTGTGGTTTCACACAGCCTGCATAGTTGGCCCGTTTGCCTTCACATGGCCTGGCACATGCTCGTGTGCCTACTTGTGCATTTCACACGGCCTCACACACACCCATGTCTTTTGCCCACGTAGTCTTAATACACAAATAGTGAGTCACACGGTCGAGTCACACACCTGTGCCAATAAGTTACACGGCCTAAACACACGCCCGTGTGCCTATAAGTCCTGATTAGTGAGTTACACGGCTTGGACACATGCCCGTATGCCTCTTATTCATGAACAGTGGGTTACATGATCTGCCACACGACCTGACATACAGCTATGTGGTTCATATGGCCTATCACATGGCTTGGCACATGGTTGTGTGGTGTCGACAGTCATTTTTTTAGCGTTTGAAATTCGTAGAAAGTCAGGTTTTTGGTTCGCACCTGAAGTAATTTTAAAGTAGGATCAACGTAGAGTATTCTTGAGACCTAAAACAAACATTCAGTAAGCAAACAAATAATAAAAACAACGAAAATGGCACAAAATAATATTCAACCAATTATGTCGAAACTTCGACGAGAACTTTCAACAAAACTGGCGCTTATCGAAAACTCGACGGAACTAACTCGAAACAATATGAGGAGGATCACTTCCCTCAGTATTTTCGCCAAAAGAAAAAGATCAACAAACATTTAGTAGAGAATTCAAGTGAAACAATCTTAGAAACCCTATTTCTACAAATAAACGAAAAATCAACAAAAACTTCGTGGAAACACAAGCATTTACGATAGAACTTATACAAAGATCTTTCAATGACACACTTAACAACTCAAACCCTCAATTAGTTCTGAAAACCACTTCACGAACACAATCAAAAGAAAAAAGAAAGAAAGAAGAAACAGGAAAGGAACAAAAAGAAAAGAGAAATGAAGAAAGAAAGGAATACACTAACTTTTATTTTAACCATCAATCAAACTTCTAATGTTTAGCAATATATTTGTAAGCATATGTCGAGACTCGAACACAAGACCATAGAGAATACATAAGCTTAACCATTGAACCACTAGGCTCATCATTGACATAGATTTGTACAGAATTAAACTTAAGTCAACGGCTCAAGATTAGAGGTTAATTTAAAATAAATTAGCAAAAGTTTCAAAAAAAACTACTCAAACCCCTGACCTCAAACACATACATAGAGCACATAGCCACTAATACAGGCATTTAATTAGGATAGAATTCAATGGCTAGGGATTCAAATTTTTGGGTGTTACAACTCTCTCCCCCTAAAAGAAATTTTGGCATAAAAATTTACTTGACTCAAACAAGTAAGGAAATTACTGACGAATGGTCTCTTCTAGTTCTCAGGTGGCTTCCTTAGTGCCATGATTCAGCCACAACACCTTAACTAGAGGAACAAATTTATTTTTCAGTACCTTGACATCTCGGTCTAGAACCGAACAAGTTTCTCCTCAAAAGTCAAACTCGATCGTAACTCAACCTCATTAATAGGGACAATGTGAGACGGATGTTAACCGCTTCCACTTTCAAAGAGGGATCTTAACCGGCTGAAGCAACCCAGAAGGTAACTGATGTTTAGCCTTAACATTTTGACATGTCAGACAGTGAGACACAAAGGTAGCACTTCTCGTTTTAGACTAGGCTAACAATAAAGTTCTCAAAGCTCTCGATACATTTTATTTCCACCAAAATGCATAGCATAAGGGCTGCTATGTGCCTCCTGTAGAATCGATCACCTCAATTCTTTGTTGTTAGGCACTCAAATTTGACCTCTAAAACACAAAACCTTGTTGTCATTCAAACTAAAATTAGAAGTTCCATCTGATGCAGACACTGAACTAGAGACTCATCACTTAGTTGTTTAGCTTGAATATGATCGACCCAATCTAGTTTAACTTGCAATTCAACTAGTAGACTGTCATTCTCGCACAAACTCAAATGAGTAAACATTATTCTCAGATCGGTCACCGCTCTGTGGTTAAGGGCGAGATGATACTCTATTGTGCAGTTATAATCCTTAAGCAACTCTACCCATCTATGTTGCCTAATATTCAACTCCTTTTGAGTTAACAGATATTTGAGGCTCTTATGGTCGGTATAAATGATACATTTCTCACCATACAAGTAGTGCCTCTAGATTATCAAAGTAAATACGACTGCAGCCAACTCAAGATCATAGGTAGGATAGTTACCCTCATGTGACTTAAGCTGCCATTATGCGTACGCCACTACTTTACCATCCTGTGTCAAAACACATTCTAGACCAACGTGTGACGTGTCACTGTAAACCATAAATTCTCGGTTTGATTCGAGTTTAACCAAAATAGGAGCTTGTGTTAGAATAAACTTGAGCTTTTCAAAATTAGACTACTGCTCATCAGACCACACAAATGGGATATTCTTTTGTAGTAGCTTCATCAAAGGTGACACAATCAGGGAGAATCCCTCAACAAACTTTTGGTAGTAACCTGCCAAACCTATGAAACTCCAAAGTTCAAGTATATTTTTTGACTGTTTCCACTCGACTACAACATCAATTTTCTTGAAATCAACTCGAATCCCCTCAACAGTCACAACGTGCCCTAGAAAGAAAACTTCCTGCAATAAAAATTCGCACTTGTTAAACTTAGTATACAACTATTTCTCTCAGAGCATCTGAAGAACAACACGAAGGTACTGTCGTGCTCAGACTCAGTCTTGGAATAAATCAATATATCATCAATAAAGACTACAACAAACTGATCCAGATATGGTTGGAACACTTGATTCATCAAATCCATAAATGCGGCCAGAGCATTTGTTAACCCAAAAGGCATGACCAGGAACTCGTAATGTCCATAATGGGTCCTAAAGGTAGTCTTATACTCATCTGTCTCTTTAACTTTGAGCTGATGATAACCTGAATGGAGGTCAATCTTGGAGAAAACAGATGCCCCTCAAAATTAATCGGGTAAATTGTCGATCTTCGATAGCAGATCTTATTCTTTACCGTTAACTTGTTTAGCTGACAGTAATCTATACACATTCTCATTAATCCACCTTTCTTCTTAACAAACAGGACTGGTGCTCCCCATAGAGACATATTCGGTCTAATGAACCATCGATCGAGAAGTTCCTAGAGCTGAGCTTTTAGCTCTGCAAGTTCCTTCGGTACTATGCGATAGGCTGCAATGGGCAAAGGGGCAATACCTGGTAACAAATGAATACCGAACTCAACCTCCCTATTCGGAGGTATTCTCGGCAAATTAAGAAAAATATTTAAAAAATCCCTTATAGTACGAATATCCTTTACAAAAAACTTCACAGGTATAGAATCGGACACAAAAGCAAGGTATGTCTCGCCCCCTTTTCAAACTAGCTTTTTCAGCTATTAGAGCGGAGATTACGTTAGAGAGGTAATATTGAGATTTACCAATCATAACAATCTCACTGGTTTTCAAAGTAAACTTTTTGGAGGCACAGTCTAGACTGCTCCGATGTTCCACAAACTAATCCATTCCTAGAATTAGGTCGAATTCACCAAAAGGTAATTCTATTAAATTTACCAGAAATACCACACCTTGAATTTCTAACGGAACCTAACTATATACTTTATCAACTCAAACCGATTGACCTAGAGGACTAATCATAAAAAACACTCTAGCAATACTTTCAATAAATATACTCAGATTTATAGAAACAGTACTAGCTACATACGAGTGCGTAGACCCAATATTAATCAGCGTAAAATATTGAACAAAATATATAAGGAACGTACCTACTATAACGTCAGCATCATCACTAGCCTCAGAATGTCTCGCTGCATAGACTAATGCAAGCTGTCGTGCCTTAATCTAACCCACACCTCTACCCAATACTCTCTGACCTCTTCCAGAACCATTACCACCCTTGACCATACCACGACCCCTAGGTGGTTGCTGACCTACTCTCGGAGGCTGAATGGGACCCTGAGCTAGAGTTTGTGGCACCTGATCTGGTCAACGAGGACAATCTCGAACCTGGTGCTCCACCGGCCTACAAAAGAGGTAAGCTCCCAACTTCCTCTCAGCACTCTTTCGAGTGGCACCTCTTATAGTCACTACAGAGTTGAATCTCAATTACTACAGCTGGTGCTTTGGTCCTCGAAGGCCCATCAGACCTCGTCCATTTCTTAGGGCACTATCTAGAACTAAAGAGATCTGAATCTCTCTTAACCTTACACTGGCCATGCTCTCGATCTCGCCTCTCATGCTCATTGCGCTTCACCTCCTCCGCTATCTCTTCTTTATCAACCAATACTGAAAAAACCTACTCCCTCTGAGGAGCTTTTAGAACTTACAGAGCATAACGAAACCCTTTTTCTAACCTCATACACCTGTCTTAGTCAGATAATACTAGAGCCCGAGCACACCTGCTCAATTTTAAAAACTCTACCTCGTACTCAGCCACAGATCTCTCACCATGAAACAGATTTATGAACTCACATTGACAAGCTTCCACGTAACTCACCCCCACATACTTACTCTAGAAGGCATTCTTAAAATAGTCCTAATTAACCTGTTTGAGTTGAGCACCTTGCTCAACTGTTAGCAACCACTGATAGGCTTTGTCTTGGAGTAGAGATACAACACCCCTCAATTTCTGAGCGGGAGTGTAGTCTATATCGGTCATAATATGCTCGGTGGCCTCTAGCCAATACTCTGCCACCGTAGGGACGACTCTAATAACACCCCTGAATAGTTTGGCATTGTTCTACCAGAGTCGTTCAATAACTGACCCTCGGCCTCCAAATTTAGAATAGGTCTCGGTAACACTCTCTAACGCTCAAATCATAACCTGAGACAATGCGTCGTCTCCAGTCGTCAGAGTTTAGGACCTTGTCTCAGTAGCAGGAGTACCAATAATCTCACTGGTCTCCAAATTGGGCATGCTACCCATAGAGGATGACTCTGCTCGAGCTCCTCATCGGTGTCCACAACTCTCATGAGAACCATGTCCACGACTACCGCATGAACTCATAATATCAGTTTATCTACAATATCAGAAGTGCATAGATCAGTTCAGAGGCTTTATCACAATTCTCCTACTAGTTCATATTAGAATGTTTAACCAAACAATAATTTAATCACTACAGTGTCTCAACCAATCACAATAATGGAACAAAAATACTTACAAGTTTGGCATCGAAGGCTAGGTCATTTATAAAATTGGTTCTAAAAATGACTCAAATAGCTTGTTTTCATTTAAACACCTTTTTGACACAAAATAAGAGCCCAAATCACAGCCCAAGTTTTAACTAACTTGACTCTGATACTACTAAATGTAGCACACCATACCTAACCTAAAGGACAAGACCAAGCCTAGAAAGCTATATCGACTATTTCTCAAAACACAAATTCTAAAACTTAGTTTTTTTTTAAGATTAACCAAAAATAAAAGAAGTTCACAAGCACAAATCCTATCCGAGATTTATCATATGATAAAGTTGAATTTACGATAAATATACTAAACATACTAACAGCCTAAAAGATAATAAGTAGAACGACTGAGCTCCCGATGCACTAACCCGATCATTCCTGTGGATTACCTTCAGTTCAATCATAGTCAAAGTAAGTACTAGTTCAACAAATAGATTCAAAATACAATCAATAGAATTATATTCACGAAAATAACTTCTCAACCATATGTATAATTAGAATAGAGAAGGTACTGTTTAGTTTAAAAGAACAGATGTTTAGCAGAATTATCACTTTCAAATTCAAAACAGATCAGATTCAAATACAGTTTCCTACTCCCATTCACTACACACTATCTCCTTCCGAACCAACACACCACAATAGGTATTTAATACCTATCTAGCCCTACACATGTTAGAGTGTTAGCATGACACGTTTCAAAAGACTTGCTTCCCAGTTGCTATACAGATCACGTTAAACGCTGAATTTAATTACAATGTTTGTGGCATAGCCACTGATTCAAATTAGATCACTACCTTCAATATACAATTCCCAACCAATGCAGATAAATAATTCAAGTGATGGTTAATACAAAAGGTTATACAACTATTCAAATACAGATCAAAATTGTACAGAATATACATCAATATCTTAATAATTTCACGCGCAATATGCATACAGGTATCCAGTACTCAATCTAGGATCACAAAATAGCAGTTTACAACATTTAATGCAGTTCATACGAGCCCCCTAGAAAGTCATCATTCATTTCAAACGACGCACATAGCCCAAGAGAAAATCTAGTTCCTGATCTACACGTCCGTTTGGTTTCACATGGTTTGGATAGCTAGCTCGTGTGGCTTCACATGGCTTAGCACACGTTTGTATGCCTACTCGTGCTTCTCACACGACCTAACATACGCCCGTGTCCTCTGCCCATGTGGTCTTAATACGCAAACAGTGAGTTACACATCCTAGACACACGCCCATGTCTTTAGCCTGTGTGTCTCTAAGTTGTGATTAGTGAGTTACACGGCTTGGACACACGCCCGTGTCCCTAGTCCGTGTGTCTTTAATTCATGAATAGTGAGTTACATGGCCTGACAGACAACTGTGTAGCGTCGACAGCTATGTTTTTTGATGTCTAAAATTTGTAGAAAGTTGAGTCTTCGGTACACACCTGAAGTAGTTTCAAAGTAGGATCAACATAAAGGACTTTTTAGACCTAAATGAACATTCAATAACCAATCAAACAACAAAAATGACGAAAATTACACAAAATATTATCAACCAATTATGTCAAAACTTCACCATGAACTTCCAACAAAACCAACGCTTACCGACAACTTGACGGAACTAAATCAAAATAGCACGCGGAGGATCACTTTCCTCAGTATTCTCGCCTAAAGAAAAGATCAACAAACACTTAGCAGAGAATTCAAGTGATACAATACTAGAAACCCCATTTCTACACATAAACAAAAAATCAACAGAAACTTCACGGAAACACAAGAATTTACGATAGAACTTACACAGAGGTCTTCCAACAATACAATGAACAACTCAAACCCTCAATTAGTTCTGATAGCCATTTCACAAACACAATCGAAAAGAAAAAAATAAAAAGAAAGAAGAAACAAAAAGGAAACAAAAAGAAAAGAGAAATGAAGAAAGAAATGAATACGTTAACTTTTATTTTAACCACCAATCAGACTTCTAACATTTAGCAAAATATTTGTAACGTATATGCTGAGACTCAAACACAAAACCAAAAATATATATATAAGCTTAGCCATTGAACCACTAGGCTCATTGTTGACACAAATTCGAACAGAATTAAACTTAAGTTAATGGCTCAGGATTAGAGGTTAATTTAAAATAAAGTGACAAAACTTCCTAAAAACACTACTTGAACCCCTAACCTCAAACACATACACAAAGCATGTAGCCACTAGTACAAGGTTTTTATTACAATAAAATTCAATGGTCAAACATTCAAATTTTGGGGTTTTATAAAGTAATAATTCTAAATTAAGGTGTTGTTTGATAAACTAAAACATTAGGTGCTGAAAAAATAAGGATTAAGAAATTAAATATTGAAAATTTAAATACTGAATTTAAGTTATAAAATTTGTTTGATATATTATTTAGAATCACTTAAGATATATAATTAAATTTTTTGATAAATATAGATTTTAAATTATAAAAAATTATATTCTACATTTTATCCTTATTTTTTAAATATTTCACCTTATTCTAAACAAAGATCAAATTTTTAAAGGTAAATTTTTATAGGATAATATAATATTAAAATAAATAAAATAAAATTGACTTAATTGAAAGTATTCTCTATTTAAGTGATAATTAGCTTTTATCTACTTATCATTCTCCATTTTTTTTTTTTGTAGAAAAAATTCTATCAAATTGTTTTTATTTTTTTATTATCAAACATGTATAAAAAATTAAATCGATAAAAATATTGGATTTAATTCTTTTCAGCAATATATCAAACAAGGCCTAAATATTATAATTATTTTTAAATATGATTTTAGTAATATGATAGGAAAATAAATAGTTTTAAAAGTTTTTCAGATTCATTCTTTTTATATATATTATAAAAAAATTATAGATTTAGATTTATAAATAAAAATTTGAGCTGAAACAGATCGAATTAGATATATATATATATATATATATTAAACATTAATAATCTCATTATATGTTCTTGTCATATCTACTTTTTTTATATAATATCTAGAACTACTCATAACTTCTCCATAACCTTCAAATCGGGGAACAATGTGCTTTAGTGCACTTGAACTCACATCCTCTTATACTGGCAACAATGTCAATACCAATTGAACTAAGATTTATTCGATAAGTAGATACGTATATTATATTTATACGTAACTAGTTAACGTATATAATATACTTATACATAACTAGCAATATGTAGTTAAGCGTATTAGATACATCAAGAAATATATATATATATATATATATATATTTCATTAAACTAGATTTCTCTATATATAATGTAGGCTATATATAGAAATAGTGTAGGGTTTTGATGTACCAAAAAACTTTGTAGGGTTTTGGGATAAGGAATTGATGAGTTTAAGACGTATGAGTTTATGCTTTCTTGGTTAATCACTTTTAACCGGATAAAGTGAAAACATAATGTTATTGGAAAATTTATCTAAGTTGATACAATTTCAATACCCTAAGAATCATTATACTATAAGTTTTTATATTTTTTATAAATTTAGAATTTAGTTTCTGTATTTTTAATTTTAGGAATTTAATTACTTTATTTTTTAAATTTCAAAATTCAAATTCAATTGTTAACACAGTTAAAATTATTTTGTTAAATTTAAATTCATTACAGCGTCTTTTTATTATTTATATGGCTACCAAGCGAGTTTTTTATTTAAAAATATCACATGAACATATTTAATAATATAATTTAATAGTGCTAACAACTAGACCTAATTTTTGAAATTTGAAAAGTAAAAAAAACTAAATTCTTAAAAATAAAAAATATAGGAACTAAATTTCAAATTTATAAAGAGTACATAAATTTATGACATATTTTAACCTTAATAATAATTAAAACAAAACCGAAAATGTGTCCAACTTATCTATAATAATAATAATAATAATAATAATAATAATAATAATAATAATAATAATAGCAAAAATTTGAAAAAAAATTGAACTGATTAAATTCACATTAGAATAATAATTTTATTAATATATTACTAGTGATTATGGGATGGTAACAAAAGTAATATCAATACTATTAATGGATTGAAATGTATTTGATAAATTAAAAATAATAAAGAAAATACCTTAGATAAATTATATATAGATATGACATATATAATTAATTATTATCAAATAGTATATTTTTGGTATTAATTACAATTATATCTACAATATATTTTATTTTTACTTGATATTATTATATATTACCTTTTTACTTTGTTGCCCCACATTTTCATTTAAAAAAAATGAAAATGAAATGAAAGTATAATATGAAGAAAGAAATTACAATTGTGATTGATAGGAAAATTATTATTTTATATGCTTATGTTTTATTTATTTTATTATCAATTTTTCTTATTTTTTTTAATTCCTCTTATTTTTAAAATATTATTTTATTCTTTCAATTATTTTTCAAAATTAATCTATTTTATTATAAATTAGACTAATACTTATTTAATTAATAAAAATATTTTTTTGTAGATTATATAAATATATAATATATAATGAATTAAAAAAATAAATGTATAAAATCATGATTATCGCATATCGCATTAAAAGTTAGTTGTTATCTCACACCACAAATTATGAAACAAAATACATATATAAGTATGAACGTGGATTTATCCACGAGAAGGCTTGGACAACGGTTTTTTAATCTTGACTTAAATTTAAAATAATTTTTTAATATATTTAAAAATATATAAATATTAATATAAAATGACATAATTAATATTTCTTTAAACAATAAAATGAGCTAATTGGACCGACCACTCAGGCATTTACACTTTTTAAAAGAAAAGAAAAAGTTAATAATGATGATGAAAGATCTTTAAAATTTTTTAAAATTTAAATTAATAGAGTTAAAATTGTATTTTGATTTGTTTAAAAATGATAAAATTTTAATTTAATTTTTTAAAAATTATAAAGATAAAAACTAATTAAAATAATAAAATTATATTTTTTATTATCATACAAATTATTTATTTATTTATTTACTATTTCACACCCTATAGTTTCTAAATAGATCATAATGTGAAAGATTAGGTGTAGGTCCTGTAAGAAAATTGGGAGATGTTGAGATCGTGACATTGGTGATTAATGTTGGGGTTTTACCCCTTTGATTAAAGTAAAATGGACTACAAGAAGTGACACTTGATGGAGCCCTTTGGTCAATTATCAAACCAACATTTTGATCTAATCTTTTATTTGATATTAGTAGTAAAAAATTTCAAGGTTAAAATATATTTTAAATCTTTATACACTTGGTATATTAATTTTGTTCCATATTTTTATTTTTAGAAATATAATTTTTTTATTTTTCGAATTTAAAAAAATTAGATATAATTACTATTACTGTTAAAATTCTTCAATTAAATTTTTTGGTGGGAATTTTTTTTAAAAAAATTTACTTGATAGTTATTTAACAAAAAAAAATGATGTTAAAATACTTATTATTATTTTTCTTAAAAAAAAAACTTATTCTAAACCATTACGATAACAATATTTTTCTATTAGAATAGTGTTCTTGAGAGAAATTACGTTGACATTTTGATTGAAATAGTTAACAATATTAACTATTCAAACTAACTAATGGTATTATAAAAATAGATGAACCAAATTATGTAAAAAATTAAAGTATATAGATTAAATCTCAAGTTTCAACATAGTTTAGAGGCCAAAATTGAAATTTGACCATTGTCTAATAGTGTAAAAAATAAAAGAGATGCAAACCTACAGAAATTGGAAGCCACGTGTCAATCTCTAAAACTATTAGAATATTCAAATTATATATAATCACGTAATGTTTTAACCAAAAAGTTAACGACATTAATTATTTAGACTAATTAAAAATATTATAAAAATATAGAGACCAAATTATGTTAAAAATTAAATTTTAAAATTAAATATATTAAAGGGACTAAAACTGATATTTAACTATTTCTATAAAAATGTAAAAAAAAAAAAGTATTTACAGCTTTTTATTTTATTTTCGAACTTTGAAAAAAGAAGAGAAATTAAACTTTTGGTTCACCCACAAATTTTGAGCCAGTATCAAAAGGCATTCGATAAGCCTCTCATGATTTCATCATGTCAAATAAGAAAGTAGAGGTTGGAGGATTAAATCTCAAGCAATTAAACCATTATGTTCAATGTTGTATTTAAATGTGTTGGAACCTAAAGTTGTTAATTGCTTGAATTGTCTAAGTTGAATGGAAGTACCTCACTGAGGTGGACATTATCGTTGGCACTACGATAATTGTGTAAACAAAATAAACAAAGAACATCAAGGTTTGTTTACGCAGTTCGGTTTCCTTACGTCTGCAAAGCCTAACTCATTGAGTAATTTTACTATCTTTATTCACCAATACAACAAGAGAATCACGCTCTAGCACTCCCTAAGTATAGGGAACTCATATTTGTACCTAAACAATGAAACACTCACCTCTAAATTCTCCCACTGAGAATTTAAATTGTAAACAGTAAATGTTTACACTTCGATTGCACTCACACAATCAATTCCTTAGTGAACAAATAAAGTTCTCTCAATATGCTCTCATACATAAGCTATACAAGCCTCACAATATATACCATTTTCAGCTTGCTAACATACTAGTGATTGAATACAATGCAATCCTTTAAATTTAGTAACTACAAAATAGCAAAAGTAATATACTAATAAAGTCCAATAAACATGATCCAATGGATATTCGATCTTCAATGTAATTATTAACTCTATCCTAAATGATTCTCTATAATTCAATGGTTGTAATTAGTCAATCTATGTACTCCAATCCAATCTCCATAAGGCAACGGATTGTTTTCCATAGATAGTCTCCCATATCTTCAAAATATCAACTCACTTAATAGCTTAAAGATTTTAATTCAATAAATTGTCAACACCAAATATAGCAAGTTTTATTGCACTATCGCAAGGCTGGATGGTAGTGGCCAGAACTGAATGCCACTCAAAATGTTCCACCACAACTCGACTAAAAGTTCTCCCTTTTTGGCAATTTTTTTAACAAAATTAAACAACATAGGAAACTAATCATCAAAATCAACTATAGCTCCCCCTTAGCACAATCTTACTCTATCATACTTAAATTAGAACATAACCAAGAAAATCAATAATCAATGCTTTGTCTAGAATTTGCATTAACAATCAACTTAGCTTTTTCGAACACCAGAGCTTCCATTCTCCTAGCAACTAAGCATTACAACCAAAGTCATAAGTTAAGCTCAATGTTCCAGTTGAAAAACTCTATTTTCAGAATATGCAAAACCCCTCAAAGGTTCTGGAAATTCTTAACTCTATTTTCTCAAATTTACGATCACTGAAAGACTTAGAAGCTTACCAGTCCCTTTGCTTATCTATTATCTTGACTCGATCTTTACGAATATTTCACCATGCATAGCTCTCTTATCTTCTCATTCTTCAGAGTAACTGAAGAAGATGGTGGAGAGAACAAAATAGGGTTGAGAAAAATTCATCCCATGTATTCATTTCCTACTATTTATAGCCCTTCACGTCTAGTTATTAACCTTATAAAACCATCCATTGGTAATCATTTTGTCTCCTACTAAGGAACCAGTTGCCCTTAATCCAATCGAACCAAATTTGGAACTCAATGATGTCTAAATCAACCACTAAAATTTTCCTATTTTTTTAATAAAAGCCTCCAACTTACGGCTTCTTTTAATTTAAGTCCCTATTATTCTTAAATTTTGAACTTACAGAAAATCGAGTCTGACAACTCTCCCATCCTAAAAGAAATTTTTCGTCCTCAAAATTTTCTTTCTCACTGAACCTCAGAGGCAGACTTAAAGAAACTCTTCCCCATCTCTACCATCATATGGTTCATAGAAGTAATCACCTTTCATTCTTACCGGAACCTTCAACATGGCTTATCATTTCGTACATTCGCTTTATACTCGCATTGTTTGATTTGTAGATCCATCATAACTTAACAAAATATAGATATTGGCTCATTCGCAGGTATCAGACCACTCCGTTGTTGGATACAGTCCAATCCATAGAGTTTTTGGGCGAACATCGCTTGAATGACATCTTCTTCATTCCAATTCTAGTGGATATTCCCACAAATCCTAGACTTGTTCATGCATTAACTCCACCCATCTAGTGGGTCAATTTCTTCTCATTGTAGGGTAACTAAACTTGCCGATGAAATATTTTACTACTACCTAGACGAAGTATTAAAGTTACCACTCTAATTCCAGGGTTCCACTCCAATGGTAACAATGGCTTAACAAACATGCTAGAAAAGGGTTGTCGTTAGACGGACTGAGAACTTGCTCTACTTACTTGATGGTTGTACACTAATGGGTAACAGTTGGCAGATACCCCCACATTAGGAATATTGAAAGGATTTTTTTTCATCCAAGGTCAACAGGTGTCCTTCATGAATTGGTGGACTTGAACGGTTCCTTACTATACTTTAAATTTCCACAACTTCCTATACACGCTTTTGGTTATAAATAAACCAGAACGCTAAGAGGGAAGTTCATAATTCCACAGACCTTTTGCTTGACCAACTCATCTATTATCCCTCACTTTTTTCTCCTATCATTTTCTTCATCCTATATTTTCTTTTTCTTTTTTTCTGATTATGCTACTAGAACGTAGTTCTCTCAATACTCTCGATTTCAAGGAATTAATAAACCTTTCCTCCTAGGTGTTACCTCGAAACACTTATATCAATGTTTCCACAGTGTTGCCTCGAAGGACATATATATCGTCGTCACGGTGCCGCTTCATAGAGTCGATAGACCATCCTCACGATATCGCTTTAGCAAGCTATCTGATAATATTCCACGATTCAACCCAAACTCCCTTAAATTCCCAATTTGTCCGTCCTCTATTGGAAAACTCGAAAGTTTCCTCTCAATCTTTAGTAAGGGTGGTGTGGAAATCCTTAGATGGGCAATTCAAAGTGGAAGTGAAGCTAAGCGGGTTGAATTTGAAAGGATCACCTATTCTGGCGGACTACGGTGTGTCTGACTTCCAAGACTTCTGGAATATCTGCTCACCTGAGTTCTGAGTTTACATTTTCTCTCCTTACATGGAGGTCTAAATTCAAACCTTTAAAGGTTTATGAAAAAAGGGTTAGGATATAGTATTGGCTTTGGAAGTTTGCCCTAATGAAAAGGTACAGTTGCAAAATGGGGAGTCTCTAAAACCTTAAAGAATATACAATAGATACCTAATTCGGCATCCAAGTATACCTCCCCAATTCGGCATCCAAGTATACCTCCTCAACTTTCTCATTTAATCCCCATTCAAACCTAACACAAAGTTCTTCCCTGTTCAATTGTGAACTCCGGCTAAGTATACCCACTATTATGGGTCCTTTCGATGCAAACCTTGCAACTCCACTTGTATATGTAAACTTACCAGTGTTATCCTTGAATTTGACACTCCCACTCCTCTAGTTCCAATTAAGAGATTCTTAAAATGGACGAAAGGAATCTGATAACTTTCTTATTTTCAAGAATCAGGCATGGTCATTTCTCCTCTTTTTGAATGACTAACCAAAAGGAGGTGAAGACACTATTGGGGCTAGGGATGAGCAAAACTCGATTCGACTAAAAAAATTTAAAAAAATTCAAATTTTGAGTTAAATAAATAGAGTTATTTGAGTCAACTCAAATTTTTTTTGAATTTTGAGTTCGAATCGAGTTGAGTTTTTGAATTTGAATAACTCAAATAATTCGAATAAGTCGAATATCAAACTATAATATTTTACATTTTTACCCCAAACTCCCAAACCTTTTTTACTTTTCCCTCAAAACTTTTACTCCTTCTCATTTTCCCCTTAAAACTTCTACTCCCCTCTCATCCCAACCCTCCATCTACCCAAAATCCATTTCCCACCAAAATTTTACTCTCCCATTTACTTTTCCTCAAAATTTTACTTTAAAAAACCCTCAACTTTTTATTTTCCCCCAAAATTTTTACTCCCTCTCACTTTCCCCCTAAAACTTTTACTCCCTTCCCATCCTACCCCCATCTACCCCAAACACATCCCCCCAAATTTTTTTAATATTTTCCCTCAAAAATTTTACTCCCTCCTATTTACTTTCCCTCAAACTTTTACTCTCCAAAACTTTTTATTTTCCCCCTAAACTTTTACTTCTCACTATTTACCCCCAAATAAAAAAAATCAAAATTATCCAAAAAAATCCCTAAACATAAATAGTAATAATTTTATTTATATCTATTATTTATATTATTAAATTAAATTTCACATTTTATATTATTTATATTATTGAATTGTTTAGTCATATTGAATATTTATATTAAAATTGAATTATTAATAATGCCATAAAATATTTGTGTTAAAATTTTATATTGGTATCAATTTCACATTTTATCTTTAAAATAACTCTTATTGAAAAAATCACATTTTTACATTTAATATATTTTTTAATTCCAAAATACATAGTGACAATAATCTGAAGATAATTGAAATAACTAAGCAAGCAAAAAAGCTAACCCATATATAAAAGATTAATAAATAAATTGTGAGTTGATGAAAGTTAATAAAAAAATTAATTACAGTGGACAAATTTTATTAGAGTGGGTGATAATGGTTACAAGTGTAACAACCCGGTTTAGACCTTAGTCGGAATAGTGGTTTCGGAACCACAAATTCGAGGTCAAAAAAATATTTTTAATATTATTTTTTGTGTTACAGCATGATATATGATATGTGTGAAAGTTTCATATGAAAATTTTACCGTTTGTATGCTCGATTTGATAAAAAGAACCTAATAGCAGAAAATGCAAAAGCTATGTTCTACGTGATTAAGTGCTGAATTGCTATGTCTTAATAAATGTGAAGTCCTTATGATGCAATTAGACCATGGTTTTAATTAATAGACATGCCTGGACATATGATAATGGATTTTAAATGAGATTAATAAGGCCAAATTAGTAATTTGTTAAATAAAAGATTAATTAAACAAAACAAAAAGCCAAATTCATGCATTATCATCCTTGTTTATTGAAAATTGAAAGAAAAAGAAAGAAATAAAGCTTTCTAGGGTTTGACCTTGTTCAAGCTTGATTAAAGGTTCGTTTTTGATTCGTTTTCGATCATTTTTATGTTTTTGTAATCGTTGCTTTGTGTTCTAGCTAGCCCATGTTCTAATTTTGGAATTTATTAATGATTTCATGAAATGTCATTGTTAAACTCATGAGTTTTGTGATGTTTGACGATGAGAAATAAGTGTTAGATAATAGATGAACATGTTTTGTATTGTGGTTTTTGATGAATTTTCCTATTATGGATTAATTTGTGAAAATGAGAAATTCAGGGGTTAAAATGTGAAATAAATGAAAGTTTTGGGCTGCTTCGGCACACATTGGTTTTAAAGAAATTGTTGTAATTTGTAATTTTTGTGAATAAGGACTAAATTGAGAAAAATGTAAAATTATAGGGCTCAATGTGTAAAAAGGCCTAATTATGTGTTTATGGATTGAATTGAATAAATGTGTGATTAAATTAGTTAAATTTGAATTTATATAAATCTAGAACGAAAGAAATCAGATTTAGATCAGGGGAAGTCAAAAGTTATTGAATAGTCGCTTCGATCCGTTCGTTTCTATATGAGGTAAGTTCATATGCAAATAAACATGTTTTATGTGAATTATATATGTTTATTTGATATTGAAATGCTATGAATTCTGAATGTTTGGAAATGTGAAAGTATCGACAAAGTCGAGATATCCGAAAGTCCCGTACGAACCATAAGAATAGTATAGGATACATATGTCATGACATAGGATTCTGAGATGTGATATCGTGTAAGACCATGTCTAGGATATTGGCATCGATTTGAGATTTACGTGTAAGACCATGTCTGGGACATTGGCATCATATATGATTTCGTGTAAGACCTTGTCTGGGATAGTGACATCGATATTTGATAACATGGAAGACCATATCTGGGATATGGCATTGTATGATCTTTACAAGCTATTTGAGTATCCTTATTAACTCCGAATGGTTTAACGGGCATTATTGTGAAAAGAACGAGAATGTGAATGAGTATCCGATTTAGGTATGAAAGAAATACATATGAAGTGTAAGTATAAAAGGTGAGCATCAATATGAATATTGATATGTAAGTTATATGAGAATGAGATTTGCTTATATGTAAGTGAACTATGAACAAATGAGCTATATGATAGATATGAACTTGTAATTGTGTTTTTCCATGATTTACATGAATGAATTAGTCTATATTTGTTTTATCTGATAAGTTTATTTATATATGGCTTACTAAGCTTTGAAAGCTTACTTTGTACGTTTTCACTTGCTTTATAGATTAACGAAGCTACTGAAAGCTCGGGGATTGTCGAGGATCGTCATCACACTGTCAAACAATATTTTGGTACCTTTTGAAGTTGTATATGTTAATGTATGGCATGTACAGGCTAGGATTAATGTGATATGTTTTGAATCGTAAATATCATGCCATGTGATATGGCTTGATTATGTTTGAGACTATGGTTGATTTTGGTACAAGTTATATGATGATTATGGTGTTTATAATATGTTGATATATGGCCAAGTGAAATGGTCATTTTGTTGAGTTTTTTGTGAAGTTGATTTGGCATATTCCATGGTTGAAATGGTAAGGATTTGGTATGTTTTGTAATGGTTTATAATGAGGTATGTAGTATGTGGTTTTGGTATGATTTAGGTACATGAAATTGGTGTACTTTGGGTTGGAAATGAGTATGGAATTGATTGGTGATATTACGGAATGAGTTGTGTATGTTTTAGTATTGTTTTGGCTGCAATTTGGTTATGAAATATGTCATTTGGTGCTTGTAGGGATGACCCAACGTAACACCCCTTACCCGTGCTCGACGCCGGAACAGGGTACGAGGCGTTACCTTACTAAAACACTTACAAACATACATTCCTAAGTAAAAAAATTTCGTTCTAGTTTAAAACTTTTTCAACTTTATCTTAAAGTCCTTATCGTGAGCCTACGAGGCCCAAAACACACTTTAGAGCCAATTTGGGATTTAACCGAGCACCATTAAAAACCTTAGAAAATCTTATTAAAAATAGGGCATACGCCCGTGTGGAGGGGCGACACGCCGTTGTGATCCCATAACATGGCCATGTTGAGAGCCCATGCAGCTCACACGGCCTAGGCATTTAGGGACATGTCTGTGCCCCATACCCGTATGGATTTAATTTCTAGCATCGAGCCTACAGGGGTTTTCACACAGCTTGACACACGCCCTTGTCTCTAACTCGTGTCCCTCATACGGCCATGACACGCCCGTGTCTTAGCCCTTGTTTGAAAACCTTGACATTCTGTTTCTGACGTCAGCAACCATTTAAGGTCACACGGCCATGACACAAGCCTGTGTGCTAGGACGTATGTTTCACACGGTTGAGACACACGGTCGTGTCTCAGCCTGTATGGTTACTATTGGGCATTTAATTTGCCAACTTAATGTGTAGGGGACACACGACCTTATTACACACCCGTGGGGCAGATCGTGTGTCACACACGGCCTAGACACATGCTCATGTGTCTACCCGTGTAGACAATATAAGGCTATCTACCTAGCCTGTTGCCACCCTGAAACAAGATCAAAGTATACCATTACATAACATGGCATAAATACTCATCCAATAATCATAATTAGACATCCACACATCAAAACATGACCAATCCAACCATACATTAATGCTACTACCCTTAGTGCACTTGCTCATCCATGCTATTTTGCACATTTATGAAAAGCAACATCAATTCCATATATCAATAATGAATATTAGCCATTTTCCATGGCCTTAAACAAAATGAGTCAATTCTATGACAAGCCAAAACATTTGGCTCCCAAAACGATATGACACTTAACAAAAGACTAAGTCCCTATACATGCCATACGCAGAATAACAAAACTAACTACACCAAGTGCTTCAATTGATAGTGTGATCGATGCCTCCGACGTACGTTGATCCACGAGCTAATTAGGTGGCACTATAAGAAAAGGAGAAAAAAAAGGGTAAGCATAAAGCTTAGTAAGTTGCATGTAAATAATTAACAACTAAATTACCATGCAACAACATGCTCACAACATAGCCTCATTTGCAAGTATTATATAAACAGTGATAAGCACAACTTACTCATTTCATCCTTTACTAATCATACAACATAAATTAAGCTCACATTTCATGAATTTCATGTAGGTACCTGTACCACTCACAAAATGGTCATAACCTCTCTTATTTTAACATAAACTGTAAAATTTCCCGTTGAACCATTTGGAATACTAAAAGATATTCGACAAGCCTCAAACGTAGGGTAAAATGCCGATGCCATGTCCTAGATATGGTCTTACACTAGCTCATATGTCAAGTCAATGCCATGTCCCAGACATGGTCTTACACTGGCTCTCATATATCAAGGCTGTTGCCATGTCCCAAACATGGTCTTACACTGGCTGTCCTCTATCCGTGCCGATGCAATGTCCCAAACATGGTCTTACACTAACACATATCAAAGCCAATGCCATGTCCCAGACATGGTCTTACACTGGCTCATTTGTCGAGGCTGAAGCCATGTCGCAGACATAATCTTACACTAGCACTCGTATCAACGCCGATGCCATGTCCTAGACATGGCCTTACACTGGCTCACACACATCAGCGTCGATGCCATGTCCCAGACATGGTTTACACTGACACTCATCGAGGCCGATGCCATGTCCCAGACATGGTCATACACTAGCTCTCGTATGACCCTAATATCATGGCGTGAATATCCAGTCTATTCCTATGGTTTAACCGAGAGTTTACCACATTAAATTTTACCATGCATAGCTCATGAGCATATTCAAGCATATTATGCAAAATTAATTATTCAATACATAATAACGATGAAGTTGTATTATTTACGTACAACTTACCTCTGTATGCAAAATGTAGGCGACTAATTTGATGTAATCCGCTAGCTTGGTTTTCCCCCAGTCTAGGTCCAGATTTCGTATTTCTTGATCTAAAATGAATAAATTCACTCATTTAATCACCATATTAACTAAGGTAATCCAAAATTCATAATTTGGCAAAATGACCATTTTGCCCCTAGACTTTCGCAAAATGACGATTTTACCTCTAGGCTTGTAAAATGATTTTTATCAAATTTTCTCATTTACCAAGCCTATCCGAATTCTTTTTACACTTATGGCAGCCCACAATTTCAATTATTTCACATAGTTTCTATCTATTTTACAACTTTTACAAAATAGTCCACTTTAAGTGCTTTTCATGAACATCACTTCACAAAAGTTGTTTATTTAACAACTAAGATTCATTTTCTTCAATAAAAATCCAGAAACCAACTCTTATACACTCATGGAAAAACCATAGACTTTCAACCATTTTGCAAGATAGTCCCCCCATTAGTTAGCTCATGCTACAAGGCTAAAAGTACAAAAATCATCAAAAATAACTATCTTAATCACTTACTTGAGAGAGAAATAAGTGGATGAAAGTTTCAAGCACCCATGGCCATTTCTTGGGGGAAAAATTGGTGGAAGAAGGAGGGTAAAAAGATGACAACTTTTTCTCTTTATTTTATTTTATTTCTAGTAAAAAAAAACCACCAAATTTTCACCTGATTTTGACTTTTCAATAATCTTGTCTCCATGGCCGACTATCCCCCTTAATATAGGTCTATTTGCTCATTAAATACCCTCAATTATGGTTCTTTAGCTATTTAACATCATTTGCTAGTAAAACAAAACTTTTGCCCTTTATGTGATTTAGTCTTTTTTCGCAATTGAGCCCACAATCGCTTAAATTAATTCACCAAAATTTTCATGCACTCATATAATCATGCTATAGCACTTAAAATAATATTAAAAATAATTTCTCTAACCTTGGATTTGTGGTTCCAAAACCTCTATTCTGACTAAACCAAAATTGGGGCTGTTACAATTCTCCCCCTTAGGGATTTTCGTCCCCAAAGATCTTACCAGTGAAAAGAGTTGGGTATTGGTCTTTCATAGCCTCTTTAGGCTCCCATGTGGCTTCTTCCACTCCATGTCTATGCTATAATACTTTCACAAGTGTTATGCTTCTATATGACCTCCGGATCTAAAATCTCAACCGGTTCTTCACCATAGGTCATGTCCGGTCTAATTTTAATCTCTACTGGTGAAATCACGTGTGAAGGGTCAGAACGGTTGCTACACAACATAGATACATGAAATACATCATGGATCTTTGATCGTGATTGTGATGAAGTAATAATAATGATTGTGCCTAAAAACTAACTATTATCACGATAAAAGGCAAGCACACCTATCGAATAGTAGTATAGTTAGTGGCAAGACCGGAATATCAAATCCAAGGAACTAAAAGTACTAGTAATAACTTTCTTCCTATTACCTAGCCTAGAAATAAAAGGGGGGTTGTTTATAAACTAAAATTCTAACTAACTAAAGACGCGACAAAGAATAAATTGGGGAAATACTTTGGGAAAACTTGATCGATAAAAGCAATACCCAAGGAAGAATCCACCTAGACTTCACTTGTTATTTAACTTTGAACTAGACGATTTATTCATTCGACTTGATCCGTAGAGATCCCTAAATTATGTTAATATCTCCGTCGAAACTAAGAACAACTAACCCTAGGTTGATTAATTGAAATCTCTTTCTAATTAAAACCCCTAGTGTTGCATTAACTCGATCTATGGATCCCCCTATTAGATTTGACTTTAATCCGGCAGATTTTTGTTGTCCTATGTCTAGGATTGCGATTAGCCCCGCTTAATTGTGTTGGATCTACTCTTAAACAGGGACTTTTGCTCCTCTGAATAAGCACATTCGACTTGAATTAAAATCCTAAAATATCAACTCAAGTATTGAAAAACACAACTAAGAAAAAATCGAATATTTATCATATAATTCAGATAACAATAACAAGATTCGTCTTAGGTTTCATCCCCCTCAGGTATTTAGGGGATTTAGTTCATAATAATAAAAGAGAACATCTCAGAATAAGGAAAACAATAAAACATAAAGAAAACCCAAAACTTCTAAGAGAAATTTAGGAAGATCTTCAGTCTTGATGTAGATCCTTGCTTCTGAGAAGGATTGCTTGGCTTTCCTTGAGTAATTCCTTGCTCTCTATTCTGTATGTCCCTTAGTCATCTCCTAGGGTGTTTATATAGACTTTGGAATACCCTTCTTAGCCCCTAAGTAGCTTTTTCTATGTGAAATTAAAACTCATCACGACAAGGACACGCTCGTGTGAGTCGAGCCCAAGCCGTGTTCAAGTGTGCTAATGTGGCACGGGCGTGTGGTGCACCCGTGTGAGGAACTCCAGGCCATGTTGATTTCTTAATTTGGCCCATTTTCTCTATTTTTGGCCCGTTTCTCGTTCTTTTTATTCTCCTATGCTCACCTAAGTATAAAACATGAAGTTAAAGGATTAGGAGCATCAAATTCCACAATTTAAGGGATAATTCATCCAAAATTATGCTAAGCATGGGGTAAAAAATATGTATAAATTATGGTTTATCAAATACCCCCACACTTAAGCCTTTGCTTGTCCTTAAGCAAAATCCTCAACTCACAATTAAAACTCATTCTTCTCAACTTATAATCTTTATTAATAATGTTTCAAATCAATCCATGAGTAATCATACATTGACAATTCAACTAAAAGAACATTAA
This sequence comes from Gossypium stocksii, assembly GCA_020496765.1. Taxonomy (NCBI): domain Eukaryota; kingdom Viridiplantae; phylum Streptophyta; class Magnoliopsida; order Malvales; family Malvaceae; genus Gossypium; species Gossypium stocksii. Next base: position 95,738,759 of record CM035632.1, on the reverse strand, counting down.
AGTTTCAAACAATCTAAATTGAGAATTTTATCACAGAAACATAGGTATTCTCCCCTCTTCTAAGTAATTACCTTAAATTCAGAATTAACAAGAGTTGACATCCTTGCTAAAGATTCACTCTATTAACTCGAAGTGTTTAGGGTTCAGAAATTAAGCACTCATTAGTCAACATGAAAAGTTCTTACCATAAGCTTACATGAAAATCAAATCTCCACCACTATAGATTGAAATGATACATTGATCAAAAGGTCTTTGGAGGGTTGTAACGGGGCTTTGGTCAGGGGTGTGGATAAAGCTGAAAGAAAAGGGTTAGAATCGAGATTGAACTGAAAAATCATCTAACTAGAAAAATCTCTATCACTGGAATATATTCCTAAATTTGTGTTTTTTCCTCATGAATAACATTGTTTAAAATCCATAGTACATAATTACATAATAATATGCTAAACATTTAAATTAGAACTGGTTTTTTTAAGAACAAATTGAATATTTTAAACTTTACTAATTAAGAGGGAGAACATAGCTAGATAATTATTCAACTCAAATCTCGACAAAAATGGGGATCAAATTAGAGTGAGGGAAATTCTCAAAGAATCAAAAACAGGTTTATGGGTTACTATTAAGGGTAAATCTATTAATGGTTTGTTAGGCTCAAGGGGGTTCACTAATGGTTAATTATGAGGGTAGGCCCTAAGTGCCTTTATCATTTTGACATATCAAATCAATGGTGTGGTTTTGACATGCATAATCGAAGCAAATTCTAGAACAACAAATCAATATTGACTTACTTAAAGCAACAATAAAAGTGAGCATGAAAAGATGTATGCTCAAAAGGCTAAAAAATCTCACCAGAATTATGGCTTTTGATGCCAATCTTGTGAATTTCAAATTTCAAGATAATACCTAAATTTGGGGAAATAACCTAGAAAAAATTTAAATTCTCAAAAATTTCAACTTATCATGCTTGATTCCCTAATGTCTTAAGGTTTGAATAATCAAAGCACAAATACCTATGTCTTAATCCTAAACATATCAATAAAAACCATAAATCAATCCGAATTCATTCTAATAGTGATATGAGAAAGTGACTTGAGAGTCAAGACAAAGTTTAAGGATTCGAGAATAATGCACTTTATAATCCCTTTGCACTTAAGATATACATTGCCCTTAATGTACGAAGATAGGTAAAAATATAAGCATAGATCATAAGGGAGGGATAGAGACGAGACTCCCTGAATTTTGGATGTATTTCTTAGAATAGTGAAAGCTGAATTGGAGAAAGGACTACTTGAAGTTCATGATTCTGGGCTACTGAAGAGAATAAACACAACTGTAGGGAGAATTAAAATATTACTCGATAAGAAATAAAGTGCAAAATAAAAGTATTTACAAGGAAAAGGAAAAATATAAAGTAAAGAAAATTAAGAAGGTAGATAATTTAAAAGTGAAAATAAAAGAAACTGGACTCAAATGTCCTTATCAACAGATGAATCATGAGGTAGTGGTGGTGGTGATGAGTAGTGAGTGGTTTAAGATAGGGGATTGGGCACACGGCCGTGGCATACACCCGTGCTAATTTCTCAGTTTCAACCACGGCCTATTGGCTCGGGCGTGTTGCACACCCGTGTTGATTTGGTAGGTTCACCCACGGCCATATCGCACTACCATGGTGATTTGTCGAAACCTGTGTCTTAGGAAAACTTTTGCTCTATTTTCACACGGCAGTGTCGCACGATCGTGTTTCCATCCATGGTATGGCCACGGTCTCAGGCACACCTGTGTGCTTGGCCGTGTGGCTCTGATAAATCTGCGTTTTAAAGACTTAGTTTGTTATTTAAATGTTATGAACTGAATTTAAAGAAATCAACAATGTTAGTGTTCGAGTTGCCTCCTAAGAAGCGCTTATTTAGAGTCTAAGCTTGACTTACCTTTCTTGCACCTATACTAGGGTTCGTGGAGCCTAAGCTCCTCCTATCATTCTTAAAATCGTCACCATTATATAGTTTGAGTCGATGATTGTTTACCTTGAAAGTGCTATGGGTTGGATGTGTTACCTCAACTGTGTCGTAGGGAAAAATACTTTGAACTATGAATAGGTCTAACCATCTCGATTTTAGCTTTCCAAGGAATAATCTTAGCCTCGAGTTGTAAAGCAAGACAAAATTGCCAACTTTAAATTGTTTGGGTTGCTTTAGATGAGCATCATAGCGTCGCTTTGTAGCTTCTTTGTAGAAGCGTAAGTTTTTATATGCATTACAGCGCCATTCATCCAACTCGTTTAACTGCATGAGTCTCTTTTCACCTGTAAGATTAGGATCGAGATTTAGAAATTTGATAGCCCAAAATGCCTTATGTTGTAGTTCAAATGGTAAATGGAAACTTTTCCCATAAACGAGTCTATAGGGAGATGTTCCTGTGGAAGTTTGAATGCAGTTCTATAAGCCCATAAAGCATCATCCACTTTCATCACCCAATCTTTCCTATTTGACTCTACTATTTTCTCTAAGATGCATTTCAGTTCTCTATTAGCTACTTCAACTTGTCCACTGGTTTAGGGGTGGTAAGAGGTAGTCGTTCTGTGGTGCACTCCATATTTCTTTAAGACTTTTTCAAACTGAGCATTACAGAAATGAGTTCCTCTATCACTAATAATTGCTCTAGGTGTTCCAAATCGAGAAAAGAGTTTTTTAAAGAACCTCACTACCATTCTAGTATCATTAGTAGGTAAGGCTTGGGCTTCTACCCATTTTAACATGTAATCAACTACTACTAAGATGTATTTATTTCCAAACAAACTAGGGAATGGACCCATGAAATCGATGTCCTATACATTGAATATTTCATATGAAAGCATATGTGTTTGAGGCATTTCACCATGTTTAGAGATATTACCTGTTTGTTGACATCTGTCACAAGAAGTAACATACATGTTGGCGTCCTTAAATAGTGTGGGCCAATAAAAACCTGATTCAAGTATTTTATGGGCGGTCTTAGTTCCACTGTAATGTTCTCTTGTTGGTCCTAAATGGTAGAGTTCCAAGATTTTGTTTGCTTCTATCTTTGTGACGCATCTTCGAATGACTTGATCTACACATATACGAAAAAGAAAAGGGTCTTCTCAAAAGTAGTTTTTTACATTAGTAAAGAATCACTTCTTTTGCTGATGTGTCAACCCTTTTGGGATTATGTTAGTAGCTAAGTAAATTGCAATGTCAGCAAACCAAGGTATCTCAGACAGATATGACTAAGATTTGTTCTTTAGGAAAGGAGTTGTTTATCTTGGCCTCATTAAGTTCTTTAAGATATGGATTCTCAAACCTGGAAAGGTGATCGGTTGCCAAGTTTTCAGCCCCTTTTTTATCTTGTATTTTAAAATCGAATTCCTACAATAATAAAATCTATCTTATTAATTGAGGTTTCGCATCAGACTTAGTTAAAAGATAACAAAGAGCAAAATTATCAGTATAAACAATGACTTTAGACAATATCATATATGGTCTAAATTTGTCAAACGCAAAAACCACAGCTAGAAATTCTTTTTCTATGGTAGTATAGTTCTTTTGTGCGGCTATTAGAGTTTTGCTAACATAGTAGATTAGTTGAAAATGCTTGTCTCCTTGCTGTCCAAGAACTACGCCTACTGCAAAATCACTTGCATCACACATTAGCTCAAAAGGTAAATTCCAATCAGGTGCAATTATAATCGGACCATTAGTAAGTTTCTCTTTGAGAGTGTTAAATGCCTCTAAACATTCCTGATCAAAATTGAAGGGTATATCTTTTTCTAGTAATTTTGTTAAAGGCTTAGCTATTTTAGAAAAATCATTAATGAAACTTCTATAGAAACTAGCATGTCTAAAAAAGCTTCTAATTGCCTTAACTAAACTAGGGGGAGGTAGTTTTTCAATGGTCTCAACTTTTTCTTTATCAACTTCTATCCCTTTACTAGAAATCTTGTGTCCTAAAACAATACCTTCTCAAACCATAAAATGGCATTTTTCCTAATTGAGAACAAGATTTGCTTCCTCACACCTTACTAAAACTCGTTCTAAATTCTTAAGGCAAAGATGGAAAAAGTTACCAAATACCAAGAAGTCATCCATAAATACCTCTATGATGTCCTTCACGAGTTCGTAAAAGATGGCTAGCATGGAACGCTGAAAAGTAGTAGAAGCATTATATAATCCAAAGGGTATTCTACGATAAGCAAACGTACCGTATCGACAAGTGAATGTCATTTTCTCTTGATCTTCAAGAGCTACTAGGATTTGGAAATGACCGAAAAGTCCATCCAAGAAGCAATAGTACATATGTCCTGACAGTCTTTTAAACATCTGATCAATGATGGGCAATGAGAAGTGATCTTTTCTAGTGGCATCGTTCAATTTCCTGTAGTCAATGCAAACTCTCCAACTTGTTACTGTTCTTGTAGGGATTAATTCGTTCTTTTCATTGGCAACAACAGTCATGCCACCTTTCTTAGGAATAACCTGCACAGGACTTACCCAAGCACTGTCAGAAATAGGATAAATAATTCCAACATCTAAAAGTTTAGTTACCTCAGCCTTGACCACTTCTTTCATGTTGGGGTTCAATCTCCTTTGAGCTTGAACACATGGTTTATATTCATCCTCCATCAAAATTTTGTGGGTGCAAAAAGAAGGGCTGATTCCTTTAATGTCAAAGATTTTCCAAGCTATGGCTCTTTTATGTTCTCTTAACACTTGGATTAATTCCTCATTCTCCTTGGGTTGCAAGTTTGAAGCAATAATTACTGGTAATGTAGAATTGTCTCCCAAAAATGCATATTCTAAATGTTTGGGCAGTTGTTTCAGTTCCAGTTGGGGAGGTTCATCAACAGAGGGCTTTTGTCTTAGTTCATCATTAATCTCAATACCCTCATAATTGATTTGTCTAGGGGATAGGTTATTAGAGTTTAAATTGATTATTACCTTTTCCATCTCAGTGGTGACTTCGTCCTCTCCCCCACTTTGAACGAGACACAGTTCCAACGTGTCTTTAAGAGTGATTTTCTGAAAAGAGTTTTGAACAGAATAATCAATGGAATCAATAAAATAACAAGAATCATCTTGTTCCCTAGAGAATCGCATAGCATCATAAATTTTAAACACAATTTCTTCATCACCTACCCTAAGCACTAGTTTACCATCCCCTACATCAATAATAGCTCTAGCAGTAGCTAAAAATGGACGTCCTAGGATTAAGGGTACCTCAACATCCTCATCCATGTCAAGCACAACAAAATCAACAGGGAATATAAATTTATCAACCTTAACTAATACATCTTCAATGATACCCCTAGGATATTTAACAGATCTATCAACTAATTGAATACTCATCTTAGTAGGTTTTGGTTCCCCTAGACCTAGCTGCTTGAACATTTTATAAGGCATTAAGTTAATACTGGCGCCTAAATCTGTTAATGCCTTGTTAATATTTAGACTACCAATTAAACAGGGAATAGTAAAATTTCCTGGATCTTTCAATTAGTTGGCAATTTGTTCTGAAGGATCACTGAACATTCCTCATTAAGTTCCACTGTGGATAGTTCTTCAAACATCCTTTTGTGTGTTAGAAGCTCCTTCAAAAAATTTGCATACATGGGCATCTATGAAATAGTTTCAAAAAATGGTAAGTTAATATGTAACTATTTAAAAAGTTCAAGAAATTTACCGAATTAAGCATCCATGTGGTCTTTCTTTAACTTTGCTGGGTATGGGATGAGTGGCTTGTATTCCTTAAGGACCGGTGGGGCTTTTTCTTTGGGCTCGGTCTCCTAGATATTCTCCTTGTCAGGCTCTTGTGGCACCTTCTTTTCAGGTTCAGTTAGCGTCTTCCCATTCCTTAATGTGACTACTTTAACATGCTCCCTAGGATTGGGTTCAGTATTACTCGGCAAACCACCTTGTGGTCATTCAGAGATTAGCTTAGCAAGCTGACCTATTTGGGTTTCGAGGCCTTGAATTGATGCTTGCCAATTTTTAAGTGCCGTCTCGGTATTTTAAAAATGGGTTTCTGATACTGAGATAAATTTCGTGAGCATCTCCTTAAGGTTCGACTTTTTCTCTTACTAGTAAGGTGGTTGTTGGAAGCTTGGAGGGGATGGTGGTCTCTGATTTCCTTGACCACCCCACGAGAAATTAGGGTGGTTCCTCCAACCTGCATTATAAGTGTTACTATAAGGTTGTTTTGAGATCTAGAATTATTACCCATATAGTTGGCTTGTTCATTTTCTATGGTAAGATTGTGGGATGAATAATCTGTGTTGTACATTCCTCCTCCATTTGAATTGCACCTTATCACTGGATGTACCTGCGTAGAGCCAACTAAACCGTCAATCTTTTTATTTAAGAGCTCTAGCTGATTTGACAGCATTGTGACTGCGTCAGCATTAAAAACACCGGCAGCTTTTCGTAGATTTGTCCTCATGACTTGCCACTAATAATTATTCAGTGACATCTCTTCTATGAACTCATAAGCCTCCTCAAGTGTTTTGTTATTTATGGTTCCACCGACAGTTGCATCAATCATCTGTCTTGTTGAGGGATTCAAACCGTTGTGGAAGGTTTAAACCTGTAGCCACAAAGGTAACCCATGGTGAGGGCACCTTCTCAATGAATCCTTGTGTCTCTCCCAAGCATCGTAGAGTGTCTCTAAATCCATCTGCACAAAAGAAGAGATATCATTCCTTAACTTTGCCATTTTAGCCAGCAAAAAATATTTAAGTAAAAACTTTTGGGTCATTTGTTCCCAAGTAGTGATTGACCCTCTAGGTAAAGAGTTTAACCACTGTTTTGCCTTATTTCTCAAAGAAAAGGGAAATAACCGAAGGCGAATGGCGTCATCAGAAACTCCATTGATTTTAAATGTGTCGCATAATTCCAAAAATTAAGCTAAATGTGCGTTAGGATCTTCATCTTGCAAACCATCAAACTGAACAAACTGTTGAATCATTTGAATATTGTTAGGTTTCAATTCAAAATTATTTACAGCAATAGTAGGCCTAACAATACTAGATTCAGTACCAACTAAATTAGGCTTAGCATAATCATACATAGTACGAGGAACAAGATTTTGATTCACAAGATCTGCGGCTACCACAAGGGGTAGCTGATTATTTTGATTTGCTTCCATCTCTTCAGTAGATTCAGGTTCGTTCTCTAGTCCTTGTTCTGTGTACTATAGGCTTCACCTTATGTCTCTTCGGTTTTTGTGAATTATGGCTTCTAAATCGCTATCAAACAATAGTGGTCCTGACAGGTTTCTTCTAGTCATAAACTAGAGATACCTATCAGAGAAGAACGAAAAGAAGATTTTAGTAAATAAAACCTAAAAATAAAAATAGAAAATAAATTGCAATAACAGTAAAAATGGCTAAAGTAATAGAAATAGAGTGTTCCTAATATCTTAGTTCCCCGGCAACGGCGCCAAAAACTTGATCGTGATTGTAATGAAGCAATAATAATGATCGTACCTAGAAACTAACTATTATCATGATAAAAGGCAAGCACACCTATCGAATAGTAGTATAGTTAGTGGCAAGACCGGAATGTCGAATCCAAGGAACTAAAAGTACTAGTAATAACTTTCTTCCTATTATCTAGCCTAGAAATAAAAAGGGGGGTTGTTTATAAACTAAAATTCTAACTAACTAAAGATGCGACAAAGAATAAATTGGGGAAATACTTTGGGAAAACTTGATCGATAAAAGCAATACCCAAGGAAGAATCCACCTAGACTTCACTTATTATTTAACTCTGAACTAGACGATTTATTCATTCGACTTGATCCATAGTGATCCCTAAATTATGTTAATATCTCCGTCGATACTAAGAACAACTAACCCTAGGTTGATTAATTGAAATCTCTTTCTAATTAAAACCCCTAGTGTTGCATTAACTCGATCTATGGATCCCCTTATTAGATTTGACTCTAATCTGGTAGATTTTTGTCTTCCTATGTCTAGGATTACGATCAACTCCACTTAATTGTGTTGGATCTACTCTTAAATAGGGACTTTTGCTCCTCTGAATAAGCACATCCGACTTGAATTAAAATCCTGAAATATCAACTCAAGAATTAAACAAAAAACAATTAAGAACAAATCGAATATTTATTATATAATTGAGATAACAATAACAAGATTCATCTTAAGTTTCATCCCCCTCAGGTATTTAGGAGATTTAGTTCATAATAATAAAAGAGAACATCTCAAAATAAGGAAAACGACAAAACGTAAAGAAAACCCAAAATTCCTGAGAGAAATTTAGGAAGATCTTTAGTCTTGATGTAGATCCTTGCTTCTAAGATGGATCAATTGGCTTTCCTTGAGTAATTCCTTGCTCTCTACTCTGTGTGTCCCTTAGTCCTCTCCTAGGGTGTTTATATAGACTTTGGAATACCTTTCTTAGTCCCTAAGTAGCTTTTTCTACGTGAAATTCAAACTCATCATGATAGGGACACGCCCATGTGGCACGCCGTATGAGTCAAGCCGAGGCTGTGTTCAAGTTTGCTAATGTGGCACGGGCATGTGGTGTACCCGTGTGAGGAACTCCAGGCCATGTTGATTTCTTACTTTGGCCCATTCTCTCCGTTTTTGGCCCGTTTGTCGTTCTTTTTGTTCTCTTATGCTCACCTAAGTATAAAACATGAAATTAAAGGATTAGAAGCATCAAATTCCAGAATTTAAGGGATAATTCATCCAAAATTATGTTAACCATGGGGTAAAAAATATGTATAAATTACGGTTTATCAATCTTCTCTAACCTAGGTTGCAATGCTAATCGGTATGCTACTAGTCCAATTCTCTGGGTCACCTCATAAGGTCCAATATACCGTGGACTTAATTTTCCCTTTTTACTGAATCGGAGGACTTTCTTCCATGGGAATACTTTCAAAAATATCTTATCACTGACTTGAAACTCAATGTCTTTTCATTTCAAATCCGCGTATGATTTCTGCCTATCCGAAGCGGCTTTCAAGCGATCACGAATCACCTTAACTTTCTCTTTGGTCTTTTTGACTAAGTCGACTCCATGTATCTGATTCTCTCTAAGTCAGGTCCAAAATAAGGACGTTCGACACTTACGCCAATACAAAGCCTCATAAGGCGCCATTTTTAAACTCGTCTGATAACTGTAGTTGTAGGCAAACTCTACCAATGACAAGTACTTTTCCCAACTGCCTTGAAACTTGAAGACACCACACTACAACATGTCTTCAAGAATTTGAATCACTCTTTCCGACTAACCGTCAGTCTGTTTGTAGAAAGTTGTGCAAAAATTTAGTTTTGTCCCCAAAGCCTCTTGCAACTTTTTCCAAAATCGAGATGTAAATCTCGGATCTCTATCCGAAATAATCGACAAGGGCACTCTATGAATTCTCACAATTTCAGAAACATACAAATTGGCCAATTTCTCAAGTGAGTAATCCATACGAACCGGTATAAAATGAGCCAACTTTGTTAGTCTATCCACAAAAACCTATACGACATCCTTTTTCTTTGGCATTAAAGGCAATTCCAATACAAATTCCATGGTGACACATTCTCATTTCCACTCAGGAACCATTACAGGTTGAAGCAAACCCAAAGGCACTTGGTGTTCAGCTTTCACTTACCGACAAATTAAACACTTAGAGACAAACTCTGAAATGTCTCTTTTCATTCCCGACCACCAATACAGTTTCTTCAAGTCATTATACATTTTTACACTACCCGGAGGGATAGACAAGCAACCACTATGTGCTTCTCGCCAAATCCTTTGAATAAGTTCATCATTTTTGGGTACACAGACCCTATCTCAGGACCTTAAACATTCGTCAGTACCAACCCGAAAGTCTGACTCATTACTCGCCTCGCACCGAGTCATCTTGGCTTGCAACTCTTTATCTCTCTTCTCAGCTTCGCAAATCTCTTGAATGAACATTGTTCTAGCTCTCATCTCAGCTAGAATCGAACCATCATCGATTACGGCCAACTGAGTGTTCACAGCCCTCAAGGCGAACAATGATTTTCTACTCAATGCGTCGACGACTACATTCACCTTCCCAAGGTGATGGTCAATTATCAACTCGTAGTCCTTTATGAACTCTAACCATCTTCGTTACCAAAGGTTCAGCTCCTTTTGAGTCATCAAGTACTTTAGGCTTTTATGGTCGGTAAATACTTGGCACTTTTCGCCATATAAGTGGCGTCTCCAAATCCTCAATGCAAATACTATGGTGGCCAGCTCTAAATTATGTGTCAGGTAGTTTTTCTCATGTAGCTTTAGCTATCTTGAGGCATAGGCTATTACCTTGCCCTCTTGCATAAGCATACATCCTAATCTGTTCAAGGAGGCATCACTGTACACCACAAATTCTTTTCCCGATTTCGGTTGCACCAAAATTGGGGCTTCTGTCAACAAACACTTTAATTTCTCAAAACTCTGTTGGCACTTTTCAATCCATTCAAACTTGACGTCTTTCTATAGCAATCTCGTCATTGGAGTAGCAATCATAGAGAATCCTTTAACAAATCGTCTGTAGTAACCTGCTCAGCCCAAAAAGCTTCTAATTTTTTATACATTCCTCGGCGATTTCCACTAAACAATAGTCGAAATCTTACTCGGGTCAACTTTAATCTCGTCACCTAACACAATGTGTCCCAAGAATTCAACCTCATGTAGCCAAAATTCACTTTTACTAAATTTAGCTTACAACCGTTTATCCCTTAAAGTTTGCAAGACAATCCTCAAATGCTCTGCATGCTCACTTTCATTACGAGAGTAAATAAGTATATCGTCAATAAAACAACCATGAACTTTTCCAAGTATGGTCAGAAAACACGATTCATTAAATCCATAAATACCGTAGGGGCATTTGTTAAGACAAAGGGCATAATAAGGAACTCATAGTGACCATACCTCGTTCAAAATGCAGTTTTCGACACATCTTGCTCCTTAACTCTTTGTTGGTAATAACCAGACCTTAGGTCTATCTTAGAAAACACGGTGGCTCCTTTTAATTGATCAAACAAGTCGTCGGTCCTTAGCAAAGGATACTTGTTCTTAATGGTAACCTTGTTGAGTTGTTGGTAGTCTATACATAATCTCATCGAACCATCATTTTTCTTAACAAATAATACTGGTGCACCTTACGGGGAATAGCTCGGTCTAGCAAAACCCTTGTCTGTTAACTCTTGCAACTAAACTTTTAATTCCTTAAGTTCCATTAGAGCCATCCAATACGGGGCAATCGAGACAGGTGCCGTATCAGAAACTAACTCGATACCAAACTCGACTTCCATAGTTAGAGGCAATCTGAGCAATTCTTTCGGAAACACATTCGTGTACTCACATACCACTGGTACTGACTCAATCTTTGCTTCCATCACTTGGGTATTCAACACAAAGGCGATATAAGCTTCGTACCATGTTCTTAAATATCTCCCCATAATCATAGATGCTATCACTACAGGCAAGCTATCTGGCTCGCCTGATTCAACCCGAATAATATCCTCATTTTCACATTTCAGCTCAATAAATTTTCTCCCACAATTTACTACTACATCATGAGCAGTCAACCAATCCATACTGAGGATTATGTCAAATTCATCAAATGGTAATAACATTAGGTTAGTTGGAAAACAATAACCTCTAATTGTTAAGGACAATCCCTACATATTTGGTCAACTAGCACATGCTTGCCTAATACATTTGACACCTTTACTACAAACTCGGTAGACTCAACATGCACATTCATACTAGGTACCAATTTCAAGCACATATAGGAATGGGTAGACTCCGTATCAATTAAAGCAACAATAGGTATATCATAGATAGAGAAGGTACCTGTGATCACATCGGGAGATGAAGCCTCTTTGTGGGCACGAATGGCATAAGTCCTTGCAAGTGCTCTACCCTCAGACCTCGCGACAGAATCTTTAGGCATACCTCTGCTACTAGCCCCACTACTCAAGTTTTTCTATGGTCTACCTCTCGAAAGAGCATTACTCGCTCTCACATCTTGCTTTCTATCTTTCTCATCCATCTTGGGCCAGTTTTGGATGAAATGGTCTAATGACCCACACTTGAAATAGCCTCGTTCATTTCCTCAACACTCGTTGAAGTGTCGTCTACCACACTACGAACATTCAGGCCTATTCGGTCGAGCACTACCAACACTCACAATAGAAGTGGTCTGAGCTTTAGATGCCGTGTACTGCTTATTCTTATTTCTACTCAAAAACCCCACCGAAGCATTCGATCGGGTGGTAAATTGTAATAGCCCGAATCTGGGCCTAGCCAAGATAGTGGTCTCAAAACCACAAATTTGAGGTTGAGAGATTATTTTAATGTTATTTTATGTGTTTTTGTATGATTATATGAGTACATGAGAATTTTGGTGCATTAATTTTAGCGAGACTAAATCGCATAAAGGGTAAAAGTTTTATTTTACTAGCAAATGGTGTCAAATAGCTATGAATCATAATGTGGTGGTCTTTAATGGGCAAATAGACCCAATTTATGGTCATGGCAGGCCAAGGGAGACAAGAAAATTTAAAAAGTCAAATTTAGGTGGTATTTGGTGGTTTATTTGACTAAAAATAATAAAATAAACAAAAAGGGCTTCATCTTTTTCATTTCTCTCTTCCTCCATCAAAAATATCAGCAAAGGGTTTTAGAAGCTTGAAAACTGAGCCACTCTCCACCCATAACAAGTAAGTGATTTTAGTACCCATTTTTTTTATAATTTTTGTACTTTTGGGACCATTGTACCATGAGCTAGCTATTGAGGGGACTATTTTGCAAAATGGTTGAGAGTTTAGAGTTTTTCCATGAAAGCATTTGTGTTGTTAGTTGAAACTTTATGGAAGAAAATGAATCTTGGTTGTTAGATAAACAACTTTTATGAAAGGATTTTCATGAAAAATCACTAAATGGACTATTTTGTAAAGGTTGTAAAATAGATAGAAATTGTGTGAAATACTTGAAATTTAGAGCTACCATAAAAGTAATAAAGGTTTGGATAGGCTTGATTAATGAGAAAATTTGATAAAAATCGAGTTATGAGCCTAGGGGTAAAATCGTAATTTTGTTAAAGTCTAGGGGCAAAACGATCAATTTGCAAAAATTTGAATTTTGGATTGTCTTAATTATTATGGTGATTAAATTGGTGAATTTTTATCATTTTAGATTAAGAAATACAAAAATCCGGACCTAGACTGGGGGAAGGCCAATGAAGTGGATTAAAACAAATTAGTCGCCTAGATTTTGTATACCAAAGTAAGTTGTACATAAATAATACAACTTTACTGTTATTATGCATTGAATTATTTATTTGCGTAATATGTTTCAATATGCTTACAAGTTATGTATGGTGAAACTTAATGTGGTAAACTCTCAGTTGAACCGTAAGAATAGATCAGACATTCATGCTATAAAACTAGGGTCATACGAGAGCTAGTGTAAGACCGTATCTGGGACATGGCATTGACCTCGTTATCTATTAGTGTAATACCATGTCTAGGACATGGTATCGACACCGATATGTGCAAGCCAGTGTAATACCATGTTTGGGACATGGCATCGGCCTAGATGTGTGAGCTAGTGTAAGACCATGTTTGGGACATGGCATCAGCTTTGATACGTGTCAGTGTAAGACCATGTCTGGGACATGGCATTAGCACAGATAGAGGAGAGCCAGTGCCAGACCCTGTCTGGGACATGCCATCGGCCTCGATATATGAGAGTCAGCGTAAGACCATGTCTGGGACATCGCATCGACTTGATATGTGAGCTAGTGTAAGACCATGTCTGGGACATGGCATTGACATAATACCCTATGTTTAAGGCTTATTGAATAGTTCAACGGGAAATTTAAAGTTTGTGTCAAGAATGAGAAATATTATAATGATATTGTGAGTGGTACAGGTACCAACTTGAAATGTATGAGACGTGAGCTCAACTTATATTATATGATTAGTAAGGAATGAAAATGAGTACGTTGTGTTTATAACCATTTGTGGTTCATGTGCAATTTATGATATGTTGTGATTATGTGAATGCATGGTAAATTATTGTTATTTATTTACTTGTAACTTATTAAGTTTTATGCTTACCCCTTTTTTTTCCATTTTCTTATAGTATCGCCTAATTAGCTCGTGGATCAAAGAACGTTGAAGGCATCGCTCACACTATCAATCGAAGCACTTGGTATAGTTAGCTTTATTATTTTAAGTAATGGCATGTATAGGGACTTAGTGTTTTGTTAAGTATCATTTTGTTTTGAGCCAAGTGTGTTGGCTTGATTTGGAATACTCCATTTTGTATAAGGCAATGGATATTGGCTAATATTTTTTGTTGATATATATACAAATGATGATGCTTTCAAGAATGGGCAAACGGTATGAATGAATAAGTACATGATTGAGTCACTTAAGTATGTGATAAGAATGCATGAGTAATGTAAGGTGTTTGTGATGAGAAGGACTTGATTGTAGACATTTAGAGGTACATTCATGTCATAAAATGTGTTGTTTGAAATTGGTATGTGTTTGATCTTGTTTCAGGGTGGGAAAAAGCCTTGGTAGATAGCCTTATATTGTCCACACGGATAGACACACGAACGTGTGTCTAGGCCGTGTGTGACGTACAGCCCACGCCATGGACGTATGGATCGACCGTGTGTCCCCTGCACCTTAAGTTGGAAAAATTAAATGCCCAGTAGTAATCACACGAGCTAAAACATGACTGTGTGTCTCAACCGTGTGAAAGACACGACCTAGTACACGGGCGTGCGCCATGGCCGTGTGGCCTTAAATTGTTGCTGACGTCAGAAATAGAATACTAGGGTTTTTGCATACAGGCTAGGACATAGGCGTGTCTTGATCATGTGAAGGACACGAGCCATGAACACAGGCGTGTGCTAGGCCATGTGAAAAGCGCTATAGCTTCAATGTTAGAAAATAAATCTACACGGGCATAGGGCACGGGCGTGTCCTTAAATGCTTAGGCCATGTGAGCCACACGGGCTCCAAACATGGCCATGGCATGGAATCACACGGGCGTGTTGCCTCTCCATACGGGTGTGTGCCCTATTTTGAAGAAAAATTTTCTAAGTGTCCCAAATTTGCGAGGTAGTCCCAAACCAACTTCGATGTGTGTTTTAGGCCTCGTTGGCCTATTTTAGGGACTGTAAGATAATGTTTGAAAAGTTTTAAATTTGAACGAAGTTTATTAATCTAGAAATGTATGTTTGTATTTGTTTTAGTAAGGTAACACCTCGCACCCTATCCCGGCTGCATCGATCATTTGTCTGGTTGACGGGTTTAAATCGTTGTGGAAGGTTTGAACTTGTAGCCACAAAGGTAGACCATGATGAGGGCACCTTCTCAAAAGATCTTTGTATCTCTCCCATGCATCGTATAGTGCTTCTAAATCCATCTGCACAAAAGAAGAAATATCGTTTCGTAATTTGGCTGTTTTAGCTGGACGAAAATATTTGAGTAAAAAATTTTCGGTCATCTACTCTCATGTGGTAATTGAGCCTCGTGGTAAAGAATTTAACCACTGTTTGGCTTTATTTCTCAAAGAGAATGGAAATAGCCTCAATTGAATTGCATCATCAGAAACGCCATTTATTTTGAAGGTATCACAAAGTTCCAAGAAATTGGCTATATGTGAGTTTGGATCTTCGTCCTGTAAACCATCAAACTGCACCAATTGCTGTATCATCCGAATAGTGTTAGGCTTTAACTCAAAATTATTAGTAGCAATAGTAGGTCTAAGAATGCTAGTTTGGGTACCAGTCAAACTAGGTTTAGCATAATCATACATAGTGCGAGGAGCTTCTTCTTGATTTGCTGGTGGCGCGACTATTGCAGGAGGTGGTGGAACGTTTTGATTTGCTTCCATCTCTTCTGTAGGTTCTAGCTCTTGATCAGGTTCTTATTCAGGATAATGTAGACTGTGTCTAATTTCTCTACGATTTCTGCGAACTGTCACTTATAGATCTTCGTCAAAAAGTAGTGGTCCCGTTGGGTTGTTTCTAGTCATAAACTAAAAATACCTAAAAAGAAAAAGCAAAGAAAAACTCAAAAATTTAAAAGAAAATAAATAAATAAAAACTGAAAATAAAAATAAAAGAAAAATAAATAAATATATATATATAGTAATGGCTAAAGTAATAGAAATTCAGCTTTCGTAATATTTTAGTTCCCCGGTAACGGTGCCAAAAACTTGATATGCGTGATATAAAGTAATAAAATTTATAAAGAACTTGATCACACCAAAACTAATTAATATCACGACGTTGAGGCAAGTGCACCTGTCGAACAGTAGTATAGCTTAGTGGCAAGACCGAGTTATCGTACCCAAGGGAACCAAAAGTACTAGTACTTACTTACTTTCTATTATCTAGCCTAAAAATAAAAAAGGGTTGTTTAAACTAAAACTAACTAAGAAAGTTTAAAGAGTAAATTGGGAAAACTTTTAAGGAAAAGCTGATTGATATGGGTAATACTCAAGGGAGAATCCACCTAGACTTCACTTGTTATTATTTTCTTGAACTATATGATTTCTTTACTTGACTTGATCCGTAGAGATCCCTAACTTATGCTAAACCCTCTGTCGAGGCGTAGAGTAACTAGGCCTAAGTTGTTAATTAAAGTTCCCTTATTAATTAACTCCCTAGGTTGCATTAATTTGATCTATGGCTCCCTATATTAGGTTTGACCCTAATCCGATAGATTTATGTCGCCCTATGTCTAGTGTTGCATGCAACTCCGCTTAATTATGGTAGATCTACTCTTATCACAGGGACTTTTGCTCCTCTGCTCTAAGCACATCTAATTCTTGAAGTAATGCCTAGGATTATTAAATCAAGAATGAAGAACGCATAATTAAGAACAATTCAAGTATTTATCAAATAAATCAAGAATAAATAACAAGATCTGTCTTAGGTTTCATCACCCTCAAGTATTTGAGAGGTTTAGTTCATGATAAAGAAAAGAAACATTATAGAAGATATAAAATAATAAAACATAAAAGAAACCAAAAACCCCTGAAGGAATTTAGGGAGATCCTCTATGTTGCTGCAGAATTCCAACTTCTGAGATGAATCAATCGGCCTTCTCCTTTGGAGTAATCCCTTACTTCTATTCGTATCTAAAAAGTCTCCTATAGTTGTTGCCTCATGGGGTCTTTATATAGAGCTTTTGGAGGGCCTTTCTTAGCCTCTAAGCATCTAAATTTGAGTGAAATTCCCCTTCCTCACGACTAGAACACGCGCGTGTGCCACGCCCGTGTGACTTCAACAGAGGCCGTGTGATTTTCTCGGTAGAGGCGCGGCCGTGTGGCCTGGCTGTGCTTATCGGGGCTTTGACCATGTGATCTTCATGTGGCACGCCCGTGTGGCACGCCCGTGTGGCATGTCTTGGGCCATGTTATTCGTACATTTTGGCCTATTTTTCACCGTTTTTAGCCTATTTTCCGTTTTTTTCTCTTCCCTATGCTCTCTTGAGTATAAGATATGAAAAAGGAAGATTAAGAGCATTAATTCGCACAAAATTGATCATAATTCATCCAAAATATAGGCTAAACATGGGGTAAAAATATGTATAATTTAACGTTTATCAAATACCCCCACACTTAAGCTTTTGCTTGTCCTCAAGCAAAATCTCAATCCCTAAAAAGAATTATTCTTCTCAACCTACGGTCTTTATTAATAATGTTTCAAACTAATCCACAGGTAATCATACAATGAAACATTCAATCAGAAGAACATTAAAGATTCAATCAATCTAAGTTGAGAATTTTGTCATTGAAAACATAAGTCTCTTCTTTCCTTTTAAGTAGTTATCTCTCCATCTTAATTAACAGGAGTTGACATCCTCACTAAAGGTTCACTCTATCCACTCAAAGTGTTTAAGGTTCAAATTTAAGCACTCTCTAATCAACCTGAAAAGTTATTACCATAAGCTTGCAAGAAAATCAAATCTCCACCATTATAATTTGATATGATACATCAATCAAAAGGTCTTTTAGTGGTTGCAGCGGGGCTTGGTTAGGGGTGTTGTCACAGGCTGCAAAAAGACGGTTAGAATCGAGATTGAACTGAAAAATTATCTAGCTAGAAAAATCTCTATCACTGGAACATATTTCTCAAGCTAATTCTTATGATAATGTCAACTTTTCCTTGGTAGCTTTAATGCAAAAAATTTAATTGAACTATAGATTACAATTGAATTTCACTGTATATAAACATTTTTTTTAAGAACAATTCAAGTAATACAATGAATTGAATAAAGATTTACATACTGGAAAAGAGAATAAAGCTTAGATAATAAATTCAACTCAAATCTCGACAAAAATAGGGATCAAAAGTAATTGAATGGAAAATTCAACAAAAACAGGTTAATGGTTAATAATCAGCGGGTAAGTCAAAGAATGGGTTGTTAGGCTCAACGGGGTTTACTAGGGGTTAATTTATGAAGGTAGGCTTTTTGTGAAGTGAGTGGGTTAAATCCTAGGTGCCTTTATCATCTCGACATATCAAATCAATGATGTGGTCTCGACATGTATAATCAAAGCAAGTTCTAGAATAACAAATCAGTATTGACTCACTTAAAGCAATAATAAAAGTAAGCACGAAAGAATGTATGCTCAGAAGGCTCAAAATCTCACCAAAATTATGGCTTTTGATGTCAATCCTGTGAATTTCAAATCTCAAGATAATACTTAGAATTAGGGAAGATAACTTATGCAAAAAATGGGGTTCTCAAAACTTATCATGCTTGATTCCCTAATGTTTTTAAAGTTTGAATAATCAAAGTACAATTGCCTATTTCTTAATTCTCAACATATTAATAAAGATCATAAATCAATTAGAATTAATTCCTAATAGGAAACTGAAGAAAATGCAGAGAATAATGCATGAAGTACAAATTCAAGGATTTTCATGAAAGATATACTGAATTAAAGTATGTTTCCCCCCTCACACTTAAGATGTACATTGCCTTCAATGTACAAAGATGTAAAAATAGCAATAAAAGTATAATATCATAAGATAGGGAGAGAATCGAAACTCCCTAAATTTTGGATGAATTTTGTGAGGAAGAGTTGGCAATTGTGGCAGGGTGCTCCCTTTTTCATAGAAGTTTGAGCTGTAGAGCTCCTTTGAAACTGCGAAGGGAATTATTAGTCGTGGGATGTTAAAATGAAGAGGGGTTACTTCATTAGGAGATGGCCGAAGAAAATAAAACAAACAGAATAAATAAAAAAATGAAAATTCAAATAAGGAAAAAGCTGAAATGAGAAAAATTAAAAATAAACCTAAAAAGGAAAATAAAGTTAGAAGAAAAGGTGAAAATAAGGATCAATGTTTAAGAGTTAGAATAAAGTAATAATAATAAAAGATAAAAGATAAAAGTAAACAGAGTAAAGATAAAAATAAAGATAAAAGAGGATCTAATCCTCTGATGGATCTCGTGGTGGTGGGGAAATGCCGAGGTGCTGACATATGTGCGCTAAAGTGGCGTCGATGTAATCGAGGTGCTGTTCAAAGCAATCTAGGCGCTCGTGTATGTCAGCAGGTGGGGCTGCTATCTGGGTGGGTCGTCTGGGGCGTGGTGGCTCAGGGGGTGCATCCTCCTCAGGTGGTGGCGGTGGGACATCATCAGCAACGTCCTCTGGGTCCTCGCCTTCCTGGACAAGGCGGAAGTGAAAGTGGCTGCCACCTGGCCGTCGCTCTACCATCCTCATATGTAGCATGCTCTGGATGCCCTGGGAGGACATCTGGCCAAGTAGGGTATAAGAGGATGTCTGGGCTACCATGTTGAATAGGCCAAAGTTGAGGCCTAGTCTCGTGATGTACGGGCCCATGGAAATGACGCCTCTCCGGTGCCTCTCAGCCTGGTGTTGCATGGCCAACGCTATAAAGTGTGCGGGGTCGATAGTGTGTCCATTGGCCATGCACCAGAGGAAATAGACGTCGTGAGTGTTGATGACCCTGTACTCTCCCGTCTACCTGTCAAGGTGGGAGCAAGGAGGGCGTGAATGTACCTGAGAGAAGGAGGGAGGGCGGACGCTTTACTCACACTGGGGTTGTAGATTTAGCGCCCCGAAGAGATCTCGCGCCAACAGTCGACTGGACGGATATGGATGTGCCTGAAAAGGGTGGGGAAGTCAGCCTCTGCCATGAATTGCGCGGTATAGAGACCGAGAACTGTGCCGAACTCTGGGATGCTCAGCTATCGCACAAGACCTCTTAATCGGAATTGGACCGTGCCAGGATCGTCTAATCTGTTCATGACAGCCTGGAGGTGGAATGTGGAGCAGAATTCGAGGATGAGTTCTAAGTAGGTGGGTTCCATAATCCGGAAGAACTGGTCCCATGGGTCGGTGGTCAACAAGGCTCGGACATCGTCCACCAATTGTATTTGCTCTAGGGCCTCCCAATCGATGCATCGGCCCATTGAAATAGTGCGGGCCCGGAGTAACTGATAGCGTTCCTCCTGGGAGTCCTGCGGTAATGTTAGGAACGGGTGGCGTGTCTCAGAGGTAGGCCGCGAAGATAAACTCCAGGGTCCCTTTCGTTTTTTGGAGGCGGGGACAGCAGCTTTTCTGGCACGTGAAGATGACATAGTATCTGAAATAAAAAAAGCATTAGTCCTAAATAAAATAAAATTGGATTTAAACTAGATAGGTAATAAAATAAAATAACATGACAATGTTCTTAAAATAACAAGTGAGGACTAACCTAAATAGTAGAATCTAATCATGTTAAAATCTTGTAAGAAAACTAAGAACTACTGGTGTATATATAGTGAAATTATGATAAAGATGGCATGCAAATATGTGTTCAAGTGGCAAAATAAAATAAAATCTAAATGGCAAGCAAAAATGCAATTAAGTGGCATGCAATCCTAATTGATTATATATTGTTCTAGAGTATTCATCCTATGTTTCCTAATTCCATGCTTGAATCAATAATTTAGACAAAAGTAAAATGAAATAAAAATGAAATAAAACAAAAATAAATGAGAAAAATGAGAAAATAGAACCAATTATGATGTTGCACGGTCGTGGGGGCTGTTACACGGGCGTGGGAAGGATGAAATCTTGTATGGTGGCATTTGGAGGGCTGTGGCGGCGTTTGTGGTGGCTTAGGGGGGAGTTTGGGTGAGAAATGTTAGGGTTTGAGTGAAAAGGGAAAGTGAAAAATGCCTTTTATTTATACATTTTGGGTCACACGGGCATGTCACATGCCCATGTGAGTTGTATTCAGCCCGTGTTTTTCGAAAATTGGAGGTTTTAGCGCGCCATGTTCCGATGAGCACGCCCGTATGGTTGGTTCACACGGCTATGGGAGATCAGGTCTTCGTTACTCACACGGTCATGTGATGGTATACACAGCCGTGTGCGATCGTGTTCGTGTTTCACACAGTCGTGTGTTATGTGCCACGGGCATGTGAATTTTGACAGTGTCTTCCACGGGCTAAGGACAAGGGCGTGGGGATTTGTGCAAACCCGTGTTGATACTATAGGGTTGCCACGGCCATGTCGCACGGCCGTGTGTGATCATTGCTAGCCCGTGTAGAATTCGTAAGGTCGCTACGGCCATGCCGCACAGTCGTGGGTATTTGTCGATGGCCCGTGTTTTGGGAAATTTGTGCTCTGGTTGTACACGGTTGTGTTGCACGACCGTGTCCCTATTTTAAACGCTCGCACGGCTTGAGGCATGCCCGTGTGCCTGGCCGTGTGGTCCTAAATTTCTGTATTCAAAGAGTTAGTTTAGGCATGAAAAATACTAAAAAAAATTTTAAAGAAAAGAAAGTTACTAAGTTAGTGCTCAGGTTACCTCCCGAGAAGTGCTTATTTAAAGTCTAAGCTCGACTCTACCTGGATGTGTCATGAAGGGGTGTGGTGGAGCCGAAGCTCCTCCCTGTTTTTCGCAAAATTCTCACCTTTATAATGTTTAAACCTATGGCCATTTACCTTGAAAGTACCGTGGTTAGGGTGAGTTACCTCAATGGTGCCGTATGGAAAGACATTTAGAACAGTGAATGGACCTGACCACCTTGACTTGAGTTTTCCAGGGAATAATTTCAGCCTTGAGTTGTAGAGTAAGACGAGATCACCTGTTTTGAACTGCTTAGGTTGTTTCAGCCTTTTGTCATGGCGTCGCTTCATGGCTTTCTTACATAGTCATGAGTTCTCGTAAGCATTGTAGCGTCATTCATCTAGTTCATTCAACTGCATTAATCTCTTCTCTCCTGCACTTTTAAAGTCAAGGTTTAAAAATTTTATAGCCCAGAATGCTTTATGTTCAAGTTCAAATGGTAGATGGCAGTTTTTTCCATAAACAAGTCTATAGGGAGATGTTCCTATGGGTGTTTTAAAAGCAGTTCTATAAGCCCATAATGCATCATCTAACTTTCTTGACCAGTCTTTCCTATTTGTTTCTATGGTTTTCTCTAGAATGCGTTTAAGCTCCCTATTGGTCACTTCGA
This sequence comes from Gossypium stocksii, assembly GCA_020496765.1. NCBI lineage: Eukaryota > Viridiplantae > Streptophyta > Magnoliopsida > Malvales > Malvaceae > Gossypium > Gossypium stocksii. The sequence continues at coordinate 95,716,246 of CM035632.1, read as the reverse complement.
CTTGACCACTGGTTTGTGGATGATAAGGGGTGGCTGTTCTATGATGTACTCCATACCTTTTCAAGACCTTTTCAAATTGGGTATTGCAAAAATGTGTGCCCCTATCACTAATGATTATCCTAGGTGTTCCAAATCAAGAGAAAAGTTTTTTCAAAAAACGTACTACTATTCTAGCATCATTCGTTGGTAAAGCTTGGGCTTCTACCCATTTTGACATGTAATCTACTGCTACTAATATGTATTTATTCCCAAATGAATTAAGGAATGGACCCATGAAATCGATACCCCATACATCAAATATTTCACATGAAAGTATATAGTTCTGAGGCATTTCATTATGCTGAGAGATATTACCTGTTCGTTGGCATTTATCACAAGAGGTCACATACCTGTTGGCATCTCTGAAAAGTGTAGGCTAGTAAAAGCCAGATTCGAGTACCTTATGAGTAGTTTTTCACATTAGCAAAGAATCGCTTCTTTTGCTGATGGGTTAGCCCTTTTAGGGTTATGTGAGATGCTAAATAGTTTGCAAAATCAGCAAACCAAGGAGCTGTCGTACCTGCTAAGGCTAGGAGTTGTTCCTCAGGGAATAGATCGTTTTTCTTGTCGAGGTACTTGGGCTGTGTGTTTTCTAGTCTTGAGAGGTGATCTGCCGCCAAGTTTTCAGCTCCTTTCTTGTCCTTTATTTCCAAGTCGAATTCTTGTAACAATAGAATCCATCTTATTAATCGAGGTTTTGCATCAGTTTTAGTTAAGAGGTAGCGAAGAGCCGAATGATCAGTATAAACAATAACTTTTGACAGAATTAAGTAAGATCTAAATTTGTCAAATGCAAAAATAACAGCTAGCAATTCTTTCTCTGTGGTAGTGTAATTTGCTTAAGCGGCTGTCAAAGTTCTGCTAGCATAATAGATCGGCTAGAAGTGCTTGTCCCTTCGCTGTCCTAAAACTACACCTACTGCAAAATCACTTGCATCACACATTAGTTTAGAAGGTAGATTCCAATCAAGTGAGATCATAATCGGGGCGTTGACTAACTTTTCCTTAAGGGTCTTGAAGGATTCTAGACATTCTTGGTCAAAGTTGAAGGGTACGTCTTTTTCTAGTAATTTAGTTAAAGGCTTAGCTATTTTAGAAAAGTCTTTAATGAATCTACGATAAAAACTGGCATGACCTAAAAAGCTTCTTATAGCCTTAACTGAACTAGGAGAAGGTAGTTTTTCAATAGTTTCTATCTTTGCTTTGTCTACCTCTATTCCTTTACTAGAGATTTTATATCCTAATACAATACCTTCTTAGACCATAAAGTGACATTTTTCCCAATTAAGCACTAGATTTGTCTCTTCACATCTTATCAGAACATGCTTTAAATTGTTTAGACAGTGTTGGAAAGAATTACCAAAAACGGAGAAATCATCCATAAATACCTCCATGATGTCTTCCACAAATTCATTGAAGATAGCTAGCATGCATCGCTGAAAAGTAGTAGGAGCATTACATAAACCAAAAGGCATTCTACGATAAGCAAACGTACTGTATGGGCATGTGAACATCGTTTTCTCTTGATCTTCTGGAGCTATCGGGATTTGGAAGTAACCAGAGAGGCCATCTAGGAAACAATAATACATGTGACCTGATAATATTTCTAACATCTAATCAATAAAGGGCAAAGGGAAATGATCTTTTTGAGTGGCGTCATTCAGCTTCCTGTAATCAATGCAAACTCTCCATCCTGTAACTATTCTTATAGGTATCAATTCTTCTTTGTCATTAGTTACCACGGTCAATCCACCTTTCTTAGGAACAACCTCGGCTTTCACAACTTCTTTCATGTTGGGATTCAACCATCTTTGGGCTTGCACCGCTGGTTTATACTCTCCTCCATTAAAATTTTGTGGGTGTAGAAGGAAGGATTAATTCTCTTGATATCTGAAATTTTCCAAGCTATAGCACGTCCATGTTCTCTTAACACATGGAGTAGTTCCTCTTTCTCTGTAATGCTTAAATCGGATCCGATAATGACTGGCAAAGTTGATTCTTCCCCTAAAAAGGCATATTTTAAATGATCTGGCAATTGTTTTAGTTCTAATTTAGGGGGTTCAGTAATGAAAGGTTTTTGTCTCAATTCATCACTCATCTTTAAATTTTCATAACTTATGTGCCTAGCGATGATTTCATTAGAATCCAGTTCTTTCCTTACTTCATCGATTTCGGGGGTGGTTTCATCTTTCCCCCCACCTTGAACAAGACACAGTTCCAACGTGTCTGTGAGAGAAAGTTCCTGAACATTATCTTGAACAAAGTGATCAATCATATCAACAAAATAACAAGAATCATATTGTTCTTTAGAAAATTTCATGGCATCATAGATTTTAAAGACAACTTCTTCCTCGCCAACTCTAAGTACTAATTTGCCATCCCTTACATCAATAACAGCTCTGGCAGTGGCTAAAAATGGGCGTCCTAAAATCAAGGGTACTTCAATGTCCTCATCCATGTCAAGCACAACAAAACAACAGGGAATATAAACTTATCTACCTTTACTAACACATCTTCAATGATTCCCCTAGGATATTTAACAGATCTATCGGCTAATTGAATACTCATCCTAGTAGATTTAGGTTCCCCTAGACCTAGTTGCTTGAACATTTTATAAGGCATGAGACTAATGCTCGCACCTAAATCAGCTAATGCTTTATTAATAATTAGACTACCAATCAAACAAGGAATAGTAAAACTACTTGGATCTTTCAGTTTTGCCGGCAGTTTATTTTGGAGAATAGCTGAGCATTTCTCGTTGAGTTCTACTGTGGCCAATTCTTCCAACTTCCTTTTATTTGTCAGAAGTTCTTTAAGGAACTTCGCATACTTCGGCATCTGTGAAATCGCTTCAACAAAAGGTAAGTTAATGTGTAACTGTTTAAACAGTTCAAGGAGCTTACCGAATTGAGCGTCTGTATGGTCTTTCTTCAATTTTGCCAGATATGGGATGCGCGGTTTGTATTCCTTGAGTGGTGGTGGAGTGTTGTCCTTGGGTTCCTCTGTCTTTTCTTCTAAAAGTTCTGGAATAGTCTTCTTTTCTGGCTCGGCTAGGACCTTTCCATCTCTTAAATTAATCGCTTTGACGTGTTCTCTGGGATTTGGCTCAGTGTTACTTGGTAATCCTCCTTGTGGTCTTTCTAAAATTAATTTTGCAAGTTGACCAATTTGGTTTTCAAGCCCTTAAATTGATGCTTGCTGATTTTTCAGTGCCGTTTCAGTACTTTGAAAATAGGTCTCTGATACGGCCATAAATTTGGTAAACAGCTCTTCCAGATTCGGCTTCTTCTCATGTTGCGATGGCGGCTGCTGAAATCCTGGAGGAGGCTGTTGTCTTTGATTTCCTTGTCCTCCCCATGAAAAATTTAGGTGATTTCTCCAACCTGCATTATAAGTACTACTATAAGGGTTATTTTGAGGTCTAGAATTGTTACCCATATAGTTGGCTTGTTCAGTTTCCATGCTGTGTCCACAGGATGCGAAATTTGGATTGAACGTGTTTCCTTGAGTCGCGTCGCATTGTATCATTGGTTGTGCCTGCGTAGAACTAACAAAATTATCAAACTTTTTATTTAAAAGTTCTACTTGGTTAGTAAGCATGGCGACAGCATCAATATTATAAACTCCTATAGCTTTTGTTGGCTTTGTCCTCATAACTTGCCACTGATAATTATTCAATGACATCTCTTCAATAAATTCATAAGCTGCTTCAGGTGTTTTATTATTGATCGTCCCTCCTGCGGCTGCATCGATCATTTGTCTGGTTGACGGGTTTAAACCGTTGTGGAAGGTTTGAACTTGTAGCCACAAAGGTAGACCATGATGAGGGCACCTTCTCAAAAGATCTTTGTATCTCTCCCATGCATCGTATAGTGTTTCTAAATCCATCTGCACAAAAGAAGAAATATCATTTCGTAATTTGGCTGTTTTAGCTGGAGGAAAATATTTGAGTAAAAATTTTTCGGTCATCTGCTCCCATATGGTAATTGAGCCTCGTAGTAAAGAATTTAACCACTGTTTGGCTTTATTTCTTAAAGAGAATGGAAATAGCCTCAATCGAATGGCATCATCAGAAACGCCATTTATTTTGAAGGTATCACAAAATTCCAAGAAATTAGCTATGTGTGAGTTTGGATCTTCATCCTGTAAACCATCAAACTGCACTAATTGTTGTATCATTTGAATAGTGTTAGGCTTTAACTCAAAATTATTAGCAGCAATAGTAAGTCTAAGAATGCTAGTTTGGGTACCAGCCAAACTAGGTTTAGCATAATCATACATAGTGCGAGGAGCTTCTTCTTGATTTGCTGGTGGCGCGACTATTGCGGGAGGTGGTGGAACGTTTTTATTTGCTTCCATCTCTTCTGTAGGTTCTAGCTCTTGATTAGGTTCTTATTTAGGATAATGTAGACTGAGTCTAATTTCTCTGCGATTTCTACGAACTGTCGCTTTTAGATCTTCGTCAAAAAGTAGTGGTCCTGTTGGGTTGTTTCTAGTCATAAACTAAAAATACCTGAAAAGAAAAAGCAAAGAAAAACTAAAAAATTTAAAATAAAATAAATAAATAAAAACTGAAAATAAAAATAAAAGAAAAATCAATAAATATATATATAGTAATGGCTAAAGTAATAGAAATCGAGCTTTCGTAATATTTTAGTTCCCCGGCAACGGCGCCAAAAACTTGATATGCGTGATATGAAGTAATAAAATTTATAAAGAACTTGATCACACCAAAACTAACTAATATCACGATGTTGAGGCAAGAGCGCCTGTCGAACAATAGTATAGCTTAGTGGCAAGACCGAGTTATCGTACCCAAGGGAACCAAAAGTACTAGTACTTACCTCCTTTCTATTATCTAGCCTAAAAATAAAAGAGGGTTGTTTAAACTAAAACTAACTAAGAAAGTTTAAAGAGTAAATTGGGAAAACTTTTAGGGAAAAGCTGATTGATATAGGTAATACTCAAGGGAGAATCCACCTAGACTTCACTTGTTATTATTTTCTTGAACTATATGATTTCTTTACTTGACTTGATCCGTAGAGATCCCTAACTTATGCTAAACCCTCCATCGAGGCGTAGAGCAACTAGGCCTAAGTTGTTAATTAAAGTTCCCTTATTAATTAACTCCCTAGGTTGCATTAATTTGATCTATGGCTCCCCATATTAGGTTTGACCCTAATCTGATAGATTTATGTCGCCCTATGTCTAGGGTTGCATGTAACTCTGCTTAATTATGGTAGATCTACTCTTATCACAGGGACTTTTGCTCCTCTGCTCTAAGCACATCTAATTCTTGCAGTAATGCCTAGGATTATTAAATCAAGAATGAAGAAGGCATAATTAAGAACAATTCAAATATTTATAAAATAAATCAAGAATAAATAACAAGATCTGTCTTAGGTTTCATCCCCCTCAAGTATTTGAGAGTTTTAGTTCATGATAAAGAAAAGAAACATCACAGAAGATATAAAATAATAAAACAGAAAAAAACCAAAAACCCCTGAAGGAATTTAGGGAGATCCTCTATGTTGCTGCAGAATTCCAACTTCTGAGATGAATCAATTGGCCTTCTTCTTTGGAGTAATCCCTTGCTTCTATTCGTATCTAAAAAGTCTCCTTTAGTTGTTGCCTCATGGGGTCTTTATATAGATCTTTTGGGGGGCCTTTCTTAGCCTCTAAGCATCTAAATTTGAGTGAAATTCCCCTTCCTCACGACTAGAACACGCCCGTGTTCCACGCCCGTGTGACTTCGACAGAAGCTGTGTGATTTTCTCTGTGGAGGCACGACCGTGTGGCCTGGCCGTGCTTATCGGGGCTTTGACCGTGTGATCTTCATGTGGCACGCCCGTGTGGCACGCCAGTGTGGCATGTCTTGGGCCATGTTGTTCACACATTTTGGCCCATTTTTCACCACTTTTAGCCTATTTTCCGCTCTTTTCTCTTCCCTATGCTTTCCTGAGTATAAGATATGAAAAAGGAAGATTAAGAGCATCGATTCACAAAAAATTGATATAATTCATCCAAAATATAGGCTACATATGGGGTAAAAATATGTATAATTTAAATTTTATCAACGCACTCCTACACATATTTGCTGAGCCTCACAAACTCTCGCTCGTATTCCTTCACCGTCATTCGGCCTTTCTTCAATTCAAGAAATTCTTTTCTCTTCTGATTTATGAATCTTTGGCTAATATACTTTTTACAGAACTCCTTTAGGAAGAATTCCCAAGTTACTCTCTTTCGGTAAAACTGACACGAGAGTATTCCACCATTGGTAGGCCGAATCTCGTAGAAGTGACACTACACATTTAATGCACTCTTCAGGCGTACACAAAAGTTCATCAAATACCCTAATGGTGTTTTCCAACCAAAACTCTGCTCTTTCTGGGTCATCATCAATATTCACTCGAAATTCCTCGGCCCCATGCTTTCTAATTCTATCTATCGCAGGTTTCTCTCTTTGAACCATTTTTGCTCCTTGAAGAGCTATAAGGGCAAGCTGAGGAATTGGAAGATGGGGCTAAGGTGGAGTATTCAGATTTGTGCGAATAAACTCCGAGTACCAAGCATCCATCATGTAGAGGTAGGCTTCTCTAGCCCCTCCGCCCTAACTCACTGTCACGGGCCCACGTTCACCTGGCACGGTCCCTTTAGTGAAGGCCGGTGCATTGCCTTCCACATCATCCGCCATAGCTCCGTCGAGATCCATTTACAATATGAAAATACAATTTATATTCGTCAGGAGTCATCACACTATCATATTATAACTATGGCATTTATAGTTAGACTCATACACACGCTAGGTTAGTCTTAGAATCGATTAAACCATAGCTCTGATACCATTAAATGTAACAACTCTTACCCGTGCTCAACGCCGGAACAGGGTACAAGATGTTATCTTACTAAAACACTTACAAACATACATTCCTGAGTCAACAAATTTCGTTCCAGTTTAAAAATTTTTAAACTTTATCTTAAAGTCCTTATCATAAGTTTACGAGGCCCAAAACACACTTTAGAGGCAATTCGAGATTTAATCGAGCACCATCAAAAACCTTAGAAAATTTCATTAAAAATAGGGCACACGCCTGTATGGAGGGGCGACACTCCCGTGTGATCCCATAACATGGCCATATTGAGAGCCCGTACAGCTCACACAGCCTAGGCATTTAGGGACACGTGCGTGCCGCATGCCCGTGTGGATTTAAATTCTAACACCAAACCTACAGGGGTTTTTACATGGCCTAACACACACTCGTGTCCCTCATACGGCCATGACACGCCCATGGCTTAGCCCATGTGTGAAAACCTTTACATTCTGTTTCTGACGTCAGCAACCATTTAAGGTCACACGGCCGTGTCCTAGGCAGTGTCCTTCACACGATTGAGAAACACGGCCGTGTCTCAGCCCGTGTGGTTACTACTGGGCATTTAATTTTGCCAAGTTAAGGTGCAAGGGACACACGGCCTTACCACACACCCGTAGGGTGGACCGTGTCACACACGGCCTAGACACACGCTCGTGTGTCTACCCTTGTGGACAATATAAGGCTATCTACCAAGCCTTTTGCCACCCTGAAACAAGACCAAAAGTATGCCATTACATAAAATGGCATAAATACTCAACCAATAATCATAATTAGACATCCACACATCAACATATGACCAATCCAACCATACATTAATGCTACTACCCTTGGTGCACTTGCTCATCCATGCGATTTTGCACATTTATGAAAAGCAACATCAATTGCATATATCAATAATGAATATTACCCATTGTCTATGGCCTTATACAAAATGAGTCAATTCTATGACAAGCCAACACATTTGGCTCCCAAAATGATATGACACTTAACAAAAGACTAAGCTCCTATACATACCATACACAAAATAAAAAACCAACTATACCAAGTGCTTCAATTGATATTGTGATTGATGCATTCAACGTACATTGATCCACGAGCTAATTAGGCTATAAGAAAATGGGAAAGAAAGAGGGTAAGCATAAAGCTTAGTAAGTTGCATGTAAATAATTAACAACTAAATTACCATGCAACAACATGCTCACAACATAGCCTCATTTGCAAGTATTACATAAACGGTGATAAGCACAATTTACTCATTTCATCCTTTACTAATCATACAACATAAATTGAGCTCACATCTCATGAATTTCATGTAGGTACCTGTACCACTCACAAAATGGTCATAACCTCTCCCATTTTAACATAAACTGTAAAATTTCCCATTGAACCATTTGGAATACTAAAGGATATTCGATAAGCCTCAAACGTAGGGTAAGATGCCGATGCTATGTCCCAGATATGGTCTTACACTAGCTCACATGTCAAGTCTATGCCATGTCCCAGACATGGTCTTACAGTGACACTTATCGAAGCTGATGCCATGTCCTAGACATGGTCCTAACTAGCTCTCGTATAGCCCTAATATCATGGCATGAATATCCAGTTTATTCCTACGGTTCAACCAGGAGTTTACCACAATAAATTTTACCATGCATAGCTCATGAGCATATTCAAGCATATTATGCAAAATTAATCATTCAATACATAATAACGATGAAGTTGTATTATTTACGTACAACTTACCTTGGTATGCAAAATGTAGGCGGCTCATTCGGTTTCATCCGCTAGCTTGGCTTTCCCTTAGTCTAGGTCCGAATTTTGTATTTCTTGATCTAAAATGAATAAATTCACTCATTTAATCACCATATTAACTAAGATAATCCAAAATTCATAATTTGGCAAAATGACCATTTTGCCCTGAACTTTCGCAAAATAATGATTTTACCCCTAGGCTAGTAAAACGATTTTTATCAAATTTTCTCATTTACCAAGCCTAGCCAAATTCTTTTTACACTTTTGGCAGCCCACAATTTCAATTATTCCATATAGTTTCTATCTATTTTACAACTTTTACAAAATAGTCCACTTTAGGTGTTTTTCACAAACACCACTTCACAAAAGTTGTTTATTTAACAACTAAGATTCATTTTCTGCAATAAAAATTCAGCAACCAAATCTTACACACTCATGGAAAAACCCTATATTTTTAACCATTTTGCAAGATAGTCCCCCCATTAGTTAGCTCATGCTACAAGGGTCCTAAAAGTACAAAAATCATCAAAAGTAACTATCTAAATCACTTACTTGAGAGAGAAATAAGTGGCTGAAAGTTTCAAGCTCCCATGGCCATTTCTTAGAGCAAAAATCAATAGACGAAGGAGGGTAAAAAGATGACAACTTTTTATCCTTATTTTATTTTATTTCTAGTCAAAATAAACCACCAAATTTTCACTTAATTTTGATTTTTCAATACTCTTGTCTCCATGACTGGCTATCCCCCTTAATATAGGTCTATTTTCTCATTAAAGACCCCCAATTATGGTTCTCTAGCTATTTAACACCATTTTTTAGTAAATGAAAACTTGTGCCTTTTATGCGATTTAGTCCTTTTTCGCAATTGAGCCCAAAATCTCTTAAATTAATTCACCAAAATTTTCATACACTCATATAATCATGCTATAACACATAAAATAATACTAAAATTAATTTCTCTAACCTCAGATTTGTGGTTCCAAAACTACTATTTCAACTAGGCCCAAATTTGGGCTATTACACCCAAAATGGGTGGCATTATGGCCTTGTAAATGGCCTATTTTTGCCCACACGAGCAGGGACATGAGCGTGTGTCTCTGCCATATTGCTTGAAGGCCAATTCAAATTGAGCTTAGGTACTCCACACAGCCTTACACACGGGCGTGTGACTGGTCGTGTGGCTTAAGTCAGTATACCCTACAGGTTTGACACGGCCTAGCACACGGCCTGATGCACATGTGTGTTGGCCATTTCGAAAGGGCTCATGAGCTGGCATACAGGCATGTGGTTGGCCGTGTGACCCAAGTTAGTATACCCTCCAGATTTCACACGGCCTGGCACATGGGCGTGTCCTTGGCCGTGTGACCTAAGTTAGTATGTATGCCCTGTTTCGCCACAACCTAGACACACGGGTGTGTCTAATACCGTGTGAGACACACAGCCTATTCACACAGGCGTATGACCTCTAATACTTTGAAAATTTTGAAGTATTTCAAAAAATTTTATATGAGATCGGTTTAGTCTCAAACCTTCTCTAAAGCATGTTTAAGGTCTCGTAGACCTTCTAAAGGGACTCTATGTGTATGATTTACTATGGAACGATGATGTATGACTGATGTTTTGTAAAATGTTTATAAAATGTTCCGAAATGTCTGGTAATACCTCTTAACCCTAGTCTGGCGATGGATACGGGTTAAGGGTGTGACAATCAGGACCCAAATTTATTTTTTAAAATTTAACTCGAACAAATATATTTGATTCAATTCGATTTGAATTCCATTTCACTCGACTCCATTCAAGAAAATTTCAAATCAAATTAGGATGATAAAATATGATTCGTCAACTCAATTAACTCAAAAATTTTTCATTCGATTCGATTCAATTCGACCGAATGCTCACCCCTAATTGAGGCGACAACTCACTCGGCAGTTAACAATACTTAACTTTCTTTGTATCTTTTCTTTAATGAATTTTTTTATTTTCATTACTTGTCCTTTTAATCACATTACTTATCCTTTATTTGTAGGTTTTCCTAAATCGTCTGTTTTTACTTTCGTCTCTGTCCGCCAATTTAGGTGAATATATTTACACACATCGCATAATAAGTTAATAAAAATAAGGACTTAAGGGACCTAGTTAGATCGAACATCATGCATATAAAGGGTATTTGATAAATGATAAATTATACATATTTTTACCTCATGCTTAGCTTAATTTCTGGATGAATTATCATTGAATTTGTGGAAATTGGTGCTCTTAATACTTCTATTTCATGTTTTATACTCAAGAGAGCACAAGGAAGAGAAAAGAATGAAAAACCGGCTGAAAACGGAGAAAATGGGCCAAAGTGTAAAAACAACACAGCCCAAGGATTCACCACACGGCCATGCCACATAAAATCTAACACGGCCCAGCCCCGACAAGCACGGCCAGACCACACGGCCATGCCACCATCAACAGGCCCACACATGGCCTCTTGTCGATCCACACAGGCGTGGCCCACGGGCGTGTACCTATCGTGAGATAGTTCAATTTCACTTGGAAAAGGATACTTAGAGGCTAAGAAAGACATTTCAAAACTCTATATAAAGACCCTAGGAGGCAACTTCAAGGGTGTGCTTATTTCCAGCTAAGGGAATACTTTTTCTCTCATTCTTTATTAATTATGAACTAAATCCCCAAATACTTGAGGGGGATGAAACCTAAGACAGATCTTGTTATTATTTTATCTCAAGTTATATGATAAATACTTGAATTGTTCTTAATTATGTGTCCTTAATTACTGTTTTAATAATCCTAGGTATTAATTCAAGAAACTGATGTGCTTATTCAGAGGAGTAAAAGTCCCTGTTTAAGAGTAGATCTAGCATAATTAAGTGGAGTTACTTTCAACCCTAGACATAGGGCAACATAAATTTGCCGGATTAGGGTCAAACCTAATAAGGGAATCCATAGATCGAGTTAATGCAAGACTAGGGGTTTTAACTAGAAAGAGATTTCAGTTAATCAACCTAGGATTAGTTGTTCTTATCCTCAACGGAGGTATTAACATAAGTTAGGGATCTCTACGGATCAAGTCAAGTGAATAAATCGTCTAGCTCAAGAATTAATAACAAGTGAAGTCTAGGTGGATTCTCCCTTGAGTATTGCCCAAATCAATCAGTTTTTCCTAAAAGAGTTTTTCCACAGTTTACTTTTTATGCATTCATAGTTAGTTTTAGAATTAGTTTAGTTTCATAAAAACTCTTTTTATTTCTAGGTTAAATAATAGAAAGGAAGTTAATACTAGTACTTTTGGTTCCCTTGGGTACAATATCTCGGTCTTGCCACTAAGCTATACTACTATTCGATAGGTGCGTTTACCTTAAAGTTGTGATAATAGTTAGTTTTTGGTGCGATCATTATTATAAATTTTATTACTTCATATCACGCATATCAGTATTCTTTCTCATTCCTACGTCTAAAGGACCGACTAAATCGTGTTCTGATACTATTAAAATTGTAATGCCATTAGTCCCCCCGGTCGTCAAGTTTGGGTATGGAGTGTCACAATTGAACCAGTTTGGTCTAATATCAAACTTTAATTAGAATATTCATCAAAATACTTTATTACGATTATTTCTTACAACAGGATCCTTAAACCAAACATAATTTCACCACCATGATAATTCAAGTTATAAGTAAATTACTTAGATACAATAAATCTAACCTCGAGGTGAAGCCTCTAAAGGTACCCCTTTTATGTGTATAACATCTTATTGACAACGTTCCTTGGTTCTACAAGGTCTGGCTTAGCCTCTCCTCAAGTTCTTTATTCACCCAATGAGTCTCGCAAACATAGGCCAAAATCCCATAAATTTGAAAGAACTTAGTAAGTTTCATTGCTAATATATATAACTAAGTCATCATCTTACTGAGAATAGGAAATAAACATGCTAACTCCCTAATTTACTTAGATGTTCGCACTCTATCTAGAGTGGCAGAATTTGATATGACTTCTGCATGTCTTTATTGGCGAATAGATCACTAAACGATCGTTACCTGGTCAAGCTTAAGACTAATCAGTTGGTTCAACAATTTCTAGATAATTCATCATATTGACGGATTCTTACGTCTACCTTACAAAATTTTACATTCTTTCCCTTTTCCCATACATTTGTAGTCATGAAACCATTTATCCTTATCTTGACTCGTAAACCTGTAATTTTGAAACTTGACGAGTTGTTGCCCACTTTATCATCCTTGAATGTAAGTTCGATGGTATCATCTATCTTTAATAGAACTCCCATTACATGGTACCTTTCAGCTAATTCTCCTATCCCATAGTAATTCCGTCGTATTTACTGGCATTCCACTCATAAGGCCACTAATAAAAACCCACGCCACATAGCAAGCTTAACTTTATTTCATCTTTTCTACTTCTACCCTACACTCAGGTTGAAACATTGTTCGGCTCACTCTATTGTAATCTGCCCTATATGCGATACCTTGCTTTTGAGTTGTAACATGTCCATCTACAGTGGATCGTTTTGGCCTATAGTATCCAGGAAATTGTTATCTAAGTGACCATTTGATTTTATGGTCTCCCTTTTATGATGGTTTCCTATGGAACTAACTCTATAGAGGGTATACTCGCAATAGATTTTCCTCAAAGAGGAATAGTCTTGACAAACATAATTGTCACTTGGATAATCTTTATTAGCACCTCTTTCTATCAAAAGGTTCTAACTAATTGCTCTTTAAAAATTATACTATATGGAGTACATACGATTGAACCTTCCCGTATGAACTACTATTTCAACGAAGCCTTATACTGGGAGTAAATCTCTTGTTACACTTACAAGACCTCTATCTAACATACAGAGTTTATTACAAGGCATTACAGTCCCACGATTCCTATATTTGATTCTTTTGCGGTTACCACAATATGCCTTACTCGCTTCCATATTTACCGTTTTGACAAACTTTTCCTATTTCTATTACTTTTTCCTTTTTCAACAAATTCCTCAAGCCCGATGGCTAGCTGTTGCCTACCGACACTTACATTTTCTTCTAACCCTTTTTCCTCATTTTTTGTGATTTTCTATGATTTGGTACTTATTTTATGAGTTGGTAAAAGGGTAAAAATATTATGTTTTGAGCATTAAGGTGCATATATGCATATGACCATTTAGATAGCTTTTAAAGTTGATAATTGCATGTTTTATAATGGTCAATTGTGATGTTAGATGGCAATTGGTTTAATGGTATTGAAATTGCATGTTTTAGGTTTGATTTTGGGTTGGTTTGAGTATGTAATTTGGTTGTGGTTATATGCTATTGAAATGTGTAGGTTGGCACCAAAATTGGGTGAGAAATATAGCTTAGAAAGTAGCCTATTTTCATCCACACGTGTGTATGTCTCAGCCGTGTGTGACACACGGTCAAGTGACACAGCCGTGTGCCCCCTATAGTTTTTAATGGAAGTAAGTTAGTAAGGTACACGGGCTAGTCACACAGGTGTGTGGCTAGCTGTGTGACACAAGTCAGACAGTTACATAGGATCGGACATGGTCTGGGACACGGCCATGTGAGCCCATTTCGAATGTCCACATGGCTGTAACACGGGCATGTCTTTTGGCCGTGTGTCTAGCCGCATGGGCGTGTGTCCCCTGTACTTTGAAAATTTTCAATGTTTTTCCAAAATTTTTGTAAGTTCTTGTTTAAGTCCCGAAATGTTTTTAATGCTTGTTTTAGGCCTCGAGGGCTCGTATTAGGGACTATATGATTAAGTTTGAATAATTTTTGTTTGAAAGGAGAAATGAATGTGAAATGTATGATTGTATGATGTATAAGTCCGGTACTGCTCCGTAACCCTGTTCCAGCATTGAATATGAGTTAGGTGTGTTACACCACAGTCGAGATACGGTCTTACACGCTATACCTCATGTTTAATGTCCTAACGGACTCTCTATGTTACCATAGCCGAGTTATAGTCTTACACATTATACCCCATGTTTCATGTCCTGGCGTACTCTCTATGTTGTCATAGTCGAGCTAGGGTCTTATACATTATACAACATGTTTAATGTCCTGACAAACTCTTTATGTTGCCATAGTCGAGTTATGGTCTTATACATTATACCCCACGTTTAGTGTCCTAGCGGACTCTCTGTGTTTTCGTAACCGAGCTATGGTTTTACAAATTATACCATATTACAATCCATTCATTAATCCTTACTTCTAACCTTAATGCTCGAACACCATAGTGTCCCCTCCGTAAGGCCTAAAGATTCGCACATCACGATTTGTACCCAGCAAATTCTGGATTATAGTAAACAAAAATTTCATTTCCCAAACCATTCGCCCAATCCTCCACATCATCAAATCCTAACTTTTTCTAACCCCTCAATAATTTTCCCTTCGTACTCTACCGTTATAAACATGCAATCCATATGTTTCTTGAACATATTATCATGGAGTATGTTACTTTTTAGGCATGGAATCATAACCATTTCATGCATGTCGAAAACAATTTGCAGATACTCATATTCTTACAAAACTTTATACATGTATAACATTCTCAACCAACAAAGATCATACATCATCACAAAACTCTCTCTAAAATCAACAAAGATACATGCCAACCATACAACATTCAAAGAATGGAGTATAAAAACTCACTTGATGCTTCTTTACCTCCTCAGCTTATCTTTTTCGAACACCAGAGCTTTTATTCTCCTGGCAACTAAGCATTACAACCAAGGTCATAAGTTAAACTCAATGTTCTAGTTGAAAAACCCCCTCAAAATTTATGAAAATTCTTAACTCTATTTTCTCAAATTTACAAACACTGAAAGACTTAGAAGTTTGCTAGTACCCTTGCTTATCTATCCTCTTGACACAGTCTATGAATATTGCCCCATGCAGAGCTCTCTTATCTTCTTCTTCGTTAGAGTAATTGAAGATGACAAAGAGAACAAAATAGGGTTCAGAAGAATTCATCTCGGGAATTCATTTCTCTGCTATTTATAGCCTTTCACGCCCAGTTATCAACCATATAAAAACTATCAATTGGTAAGCATTTTGTCTCCCATTAAGGACCTAGTTGGTTTTAATCCAATCAAGACAAAATTAGAAGTCAACGATGTCCAAATCAACTACTAATTTATTCCTTATTTTTCAATAGAAGTCACCAACTTATGGCTTCTTTCAATTTAACCCTCAATTATTTCTAAATTCTTGACTTAAATAAAACTGGCTGTGACAAAGCATATCTTCTAAAATATGAATTACTAGCTCAAAGTGGCCATTAGATTGGGATGGAATGTGGTGCTGGAATTTAGTTTCATGCAATTGCTTCCAAAATCTCGAGGTTAATGGAGATCTCTATCAAGGATGATAGATAAAGGTATGCCATGAAGTCTGAATATCTCATTAATATAAACTTTAGATAGAATCTGAAGTGACCAATCCATATTTACTTCCAGAAAATGGGCCTACTAGTCAACCAATCAACTATCACCCAAATAACATTCTTTTTACTTGGAGATAATGACAGACCAATCAAAAAATCCATCGTAATGCACTCTTTTTTTCATTCGCGAATCGAGATAGGCTGTAGCAACCTAGTAGGAACCTGATGTTCCACTTTAACTAACTAACAAGTTAGACATCTAGAGACATATTCAACGATCTCTGTCTTCATACTAGGCCACCAATATGTTTCTCATATATCATGGTACATCTTCGTACCACCAGGAAATGGGTTATCATGAGCCTCACAAAGTATCAACTCTTTTAAATGAGAATTATTGGAAACACATATTCGATTATAAAATCTCAAACATCCATGATCATTTAAGCTAAAATTCTCAATCGAGCCCTGTCGTATCATTCCCTTTTTTTTCTTAGATAACTTGGTATCAACAAGCTGTGCTTCAACTATTTAATCAAATAACACTGGTTTGATTCTCAAATCAGCTAAAAAATTTTGCCACTACTAATACTGAGCCGAGCAAACATTGCTCGTAGTTCAACTGCAACTTTCCTGCTCAATGCGTCCTCTACTACGTTAGCTTTTCCAAAGTGATAGTCAATAAAACAATCATAGTCCTTCAACAACTTGGCCCAGTGACGTTGTCTCAAATTCAAATCCTTTTGGGTTAGGAGGTATTTGAGACTTTTATGACTGATATAGATATGACACCTCTCGCCATATAAGTAGTGCCTCCAGATCTTTAAAGCAAAAATTATAGCACCAAGCTCTAAGTCATGCATAGGATAGTTGTGTTCGTGTGTGTTCAACTGTCGTGATGCATACACAATCACATTTCAATATTGCATCAAAACACAATCCAAATCGTACAATGAGACATCACTAAAAACTAAAAAATTCTTTCTAGATTATGGCAATGTTGAAATTAGTGCTTCGATCAACATCTTTTTCAGCTTTTTAAAACTCTACTAACATTGTGCATTCAAGATATATTGTATGCCCTTTTTAGTTGTTTCTTCATCGATACAACTATCCTTGAAAAGTCATTCACAAACCTTTGGTAATGTTCGACCAAACCAAGGAAGCTACGAATCTCTAAGACATTTTTAAATAATATCCGGTAATATCAAACCATCTTTCTTTTTAACAAAAAAAATCGGAGCTCCCCAAGGCGATATACTAGGATGTATGAAGCCGCGGTCCAACAAATCTTGCAACTACACTTTAAATTCTTTTAGCTTAGCACCATTTGATACGGGGCAGTCAATACTAAAGTCATACCCAAAAAGACTTCAATTGTGAACTCAACTTCCTGATCAAGTGGAAATCCTGGTAATTCATTAAGAAATTCACACACAATTCAGATTTTATTTATTTAACCTTCACTTGAGCTTGAGTTAATAACGTAGTCCAGAAAGTTTCACAATCTTGATGCGGGAGCTTATTAGCCCTGACTGAAAAAATAATCTGAGTTGTACCATTTGTTCTGACACCCTTCACTTCCATAATATCGCCATTTGATTTCTAAAAAGAAAATTGCTTCTTTCTGCAGTCCAAAATCACTCTATGCTTAGCCAATCAATCCATACCCACAATCAAATTGAACTCACTGAATGGTATAATCAACAAATCCACTAGGAAAAGTACGTTCTGAATTTCTAAAGGACATCGCTTGCACACTTGATCAACTAATATTGTCTGTCCTAATGGACTCAATACTAACATAGCTACTTTTGACATTTCAAGTCACAAACTCTCAGATTTAACCATTTCAACATTTATATAGGAATAAGAAGAACTAGGGTCCATTAAAGCATAAACCAGTATAGAGAATAAAAGAAATATACATGCTACAACATCGGTAGCATCACCCTCCTCATGAGTCCGAACAACATAAGCCTGTGTCGTTGCTCTGGCCTCTAGTTGAAGAACAAATGATTCATTTCTTTTTCTCAATTCACCTATCGATGTAAAACCACCCCGATTACTCTCTCAACCCTTAATAGACGGAGTAAATCTCTGGGTAGAAGTAGGTGGATCAATATCATTCATCAGACTATCTCATGCAAAATGGTCCAGTGACCCATATTTAAAGTAAGCCCCAGTTTTCTTCCAACATTTTCCTTTTGTCTTTTTTCGCATAATATGTAAATCGAAACATAATTGTTTCTGCTAGGGCCTCTCGAACTACCCATAGAGACTGTCAAATGTCTATCTTGGCTCTTTTCTAATCTTACAAATATTAAAGCTATCCTTCAATATTCTCGAGATTCTCTAGCCTGTTTAGATAGTGGAAGCAAGCTAGAGTTTCTAACCCTTTTTCTAGAAGTTTAGGGATTTTTAAATTTCTTATCAAGACTTATCGCTTGCTTAGTCATCTTTGCTCCATCTGTCAAATCTAAGAATTCTTTTATCATGAATGGAACCAACAGAATCCTGAGCCCGTCACATAGTCCTCAAAGAAACAGTTTACAACTTTCTTCCTCTATCAGAAATAATTTTGAGGCATATTTATTAAGCCTCAGAAACTCTCTTTCGTAATCAACTACATTAGCTTATCTTAATTTAATAACATTACTTCTTGTTTCTGATCTTCCAAGTATAGTTCACCTACATACTTTTTCTTAAATTCGGACACAAAAAAAAACCCAATCCGCAAACAAGTGCATTCAAGTTGTTGTAAGATTCAATTCATTACTTCCAACCACATCTCAATTGTTGAAGGATCAACTCATTTTACTTCTTTGAACTCAGTGGCACCATATTTCCATAGCTCTTTTATCAAAGCCCGTCAAACTATTATTGTTTATGTATTCGAAGGAGTAGCCCTAACCAATCGTTGAAGAGCTTATGCAATATTACGTAATAAAATTTCATCTCCCTGATCTTCAAGTCTAGTTTTACCAATACTAGGCTGTCGGGTACTAGAGGAACCCACATCTCAAGACTCTATTTTGATTCGATTCTCATTTTCAACAGAGTGACAGCTACTATTAGCATTAAGAGCAGCATCGTTTCTCAATTCATTAGACATGTTTAGCTACAGGCTAAAACATTAAGTAATTAGCATCCGATTTTCTGACCCAGACTCGACTCAACCTTGGCATGTACCTTCTAGACCCATTTGTAACAGCCCGATTTAAGGCCAAGTCAAAATAGTGGTTTCAAGACCATAAATCTGAAGTAGGAAAAATTATTGTGATATCATTTTAAGGTTTATAGTATGATTGACTTCATGTGTGAAAATTTCGTAAAGAAATTTTATCAATAGAGGGTCCAATTAGACTGGTAGGACTAAATTGTAAAAAGTGAAAAATATGTGTTCTAGAAGTTTTAGGTGCTTAATTGAAATGAATTTGTAAATTAGATGTCCTTATTTAGTAAATAGACCATTATATCTCATGATGAACAAAAATGGACATGGAAGGGTAAAATTTCAAAGAAAGACAAAAATGGCATTTTGGTCATTTGGTTAATAAAAGAATAAAAAGGGAAAACAAAGTCAAAATTGGTGTCCATCTTTTCACCATAGCCAAATTTCACAAGAAAGCTATAGCTAGGGTTTGGACAACTTTCAAGCTCGATAGTAAGTGCCTTCTAGTCCCGTTTTTAATGCTTTTTACGTTTTTGAAGTCGTTATCACCCGATTTACCTATTTCTACCATTATTTTAAAGTAGGGTTCATGTTTAAAAATTTACCCATGTGTGACATGCATTTATTTTGATGTTAGATAAATGACATTTAGTAGGTGATTTTTGGTAAAAATGTGAAAAAGGACCTTTTTGCAAAAGTTGTAAAATGTGTGTAGAAATATGTGAATAAATGAAAAATATGGGCTACTATAAGTGTGTATAAGATAGGCTTAGGTTTTGAGAAAAATGAACACTTTTCATTTTACGAGCCTAGGGACTAAAATGTAAATAAATGAAAAGTTAGGGGTAAAAATGTAATTTTATATTAATATGATTTTTGGACTAAATCGAATAGTGTGATAATTAAATGAGCTAAATTTTTTATTATAGATCAAGAAAAACGAGTATCTGACCTAGATCGGGGAAAGAACAAGGTTGTGGACTAAATCGTAATATTTGTTATTTTTGTACCGAGGTAAGTTGGTATGTAAATAATGCATCGATAATCTATGGTTATATGCTTTAATATTACATGAATTGTGTAACTGACCCTTCGGATATAATCGTTAAAGTATTCAATAACGTTACAGTGAGTGAAAAATCTCGGTTGAACCTTAGGAATAGAATGTGATACAAGTAACATGTCACTAGGAACCTATGTGTGATTATATGATTATGTGATTTCGAGTGCTGGTCTTGTACGTCTATCAATGGCTAGGTACTCCTGCATATGTTCCGGATATCTGTCAGCTTGTGTGAGCAGCACTAAGTAGCTACATCCCGAACAGTCAGCTTGTGTGAGCAGACCTGTGACTAGCTCGAGAACGAGCATATATGTGAAATGTGATAAGAGGTAGCTTTGGCTACATAACTCCCAGAATGCTAGATTGACTAACACAGTTGCTAAAGGGAGGCCAGTGAGAAATAAGGGAAATGGGGCCAGTAGCACTTGCGAGAACTTATCCCAACCGTACTCGGGACGATGCATCATCCCTTAATGTGATCACTGGTATATTTTCTCTTTATGATACTACTATTGTTACATTAATTGATCCTGGATCGACGCATTCTTATATTTGCATGAATTTGGTAACTAATATGAATTTGCCTATTGAGTCTACTGAGTTTGTGAATAAAGTGTCAAAACCTTTAGGCAAGTATGTGTTAGTGGATAAAGTTTATAATTCTAGGTCACTATTTTCCAACTGACATAATGTTGTTGCCATTTGATGAATTTGATGTTATTTTTAGTATGGACTGGTTGACATTGCATGATACCAAAGTAAACTGTAGACAGAAATTATTGAATTGAAATGTGAAAATGGTGAGGTTCTTCGGGTTGAAACAGATGAAACGAGTGAACTGCCTATTTTGATTTCGTCTATGTCTACTTAAAGGTATGTAAGGAAGGGTTGTGAAGAATTTCTTGCATATGTGTTGAATACAAAAGTGCCTGAATTGAAGATTGAATCGATACCGGTAGTCTGTGAATTTTCGGATGTGTTCCCAGAAGAGTTGCCAAGATTACCACCGGTTAGAGAGGTGGAATTTGCTATTGATTTAATACTGAGGACTGCACCGATATCCATATCTCCGTATAGAATGGCTCCCACCGAATTAAAAGAATTAAAGACTCAGTTGTAAGAATTGACAAATAAGGGATTTGTGAGATCGAGTTTTTCTCCCTAGGGTGCTCTAGTGTTATTTATAAAGAAGAAAGACGTATCCATGAGACTGTGCACAGATTACCGACAACTAAACAAGCTAACCATAAAGAATAAGTATCCTTTGCCAAGGATTGATGATTTTTTTGACTAGTTGAAAGGAGCAATAGTGTTTTCAAATATAGATTTAAGATCCGGCTACTACTAGTTGGGAGTTAAAGAGTCGGACGTGCCGAAAACCGCGTTCAGAATGAGGTATGGACATAATGAGTTTCTTGTTATGCCTTTTGGACTTACTAATGCTCCTGCTGTTTTTATGGATTTAATGAATCGGATCTTCTGGCCATACTTAGATAAGTTCGTAGTGGTGTTTATTGATGATATCCTAATTTATTCTCGGGATGAGTCCGAACATGCTGAACACTTGAAAATTGTGTTACAAACTTTGAGATATAAGAAATTGTTTGCTTAATTTAGTAAAAGTGAGTTTTGGCTCAAAAAAGTCAGATTTTTGGGACATATTATCTCGGCTGAAGGTATAAGGGTTGATCCAAGTAAGATATCGGCGATTGTTGATTGGAAACCGCCAAGAAATATATCCGAAGTTAGAAGCTTTCTGGGCTTAGCCTGGTACTATAGACATTTTATTAAGGGATTTTTTATGATTGCTACTCCAATGACAAGGTTATTACAGAAAGATGTTAAGTTTGACTGGTTAGAGAAATGCCAAAAGAGTTTTGAGCAGTTGAAAGCTTTATAGACTCAGGCACTAGTGTTAGTACAACCTGAGTCGGTAAAAGAATTTGTGATTTTCAGCAACGCGTCTTTGAAGGACCTTGGATGTGTATTGATGCAAAAGGGTAAAGTGATAGCTTATGCCTCGAGACAGTTAAAACCAAATAAGAAGAACTATCTTACGCACGATTTGTAGTTGGCTACCATTGTGTTTGCTTTGCAAAATTTGGCGACACCATTTGTACAGTGAGAAATGTCGTGTCTTTACCGATCATAAGAGTTTAAAGTATTTGATGACTCAAAAGTATCTAAATTTGCGACAACGAAGATGGCTCGAGCTGTTAAAAGATTATGAGCTAGTGATCGATTATCACCTAGGAAAGGCAATTGTAGTCACTGATGCTTTGGGTAGGAAATCCTTGTTTGCCTTGAGAGCTATGAATACGAGCTTGACTTTGTCTGCTAATGGTTCGATTCTAGCTAAGCTGAAAGCTAGACCGGTATTTCTTCAACAAATTTGTGAAGCTCAGAGAAGTGATAGTGATTTGCAAGCCAAAAGAATTCAGTGCGAATAGACTAGTGATTCAGATTTTCAAATCAGAGCCAATGATTGTTTGATATTCCGAGGAAAATTTTGTGTTCCAAAAAATGATGAGTTAATTCATAAAATTTTGTGTGAGGCACACAGTAGTTGTCTATTAGTTCATCCGAGAAGTGTGAAAATGTACAATGATTTGAAGAAATTACATTGGTGGCCTCGCATGAAAAGAGATATTTCTGAGTTCATATCGAAGTGTTGGATTTGTCAACAAGTAAAGGCCGAACATCAAGTGCCTTCGGGTTTGCTTCAGCCAATGATGGTACCCGAATGGAAATGGGATAGGATTACGATGGACTTCATAACGGGTTTGCCTTTGACCTCGAGGAAGAAAGATTCTGTTTGGGTCGTTGTTGATAGATTGACGAAATTGGCTCATTTTATTCCTGTATGTACCGACTATTCACTTGATAAGTTAGTTGAATTGTATATTATTGAGATTATGAGATTGCATGGGGTGCCTATTTCTATTATTTTGGATAAAGATCTGAGATTTACTTCGAGATTTTGGAATAAGTTGCAAGAAGCATTGGGTACAAAATTGAATTTTAGTACTGCGTTTCATTTGCAAACGGATGGTCAATTAGAAAGAGTAATTTAAATTCTAGAAGATATGTTTCGATGTTGTGTTTTAGAGTTTGAAGGTAATTGGGAGAAATATCTACCTTTGGTTGAGTTTGCTTACAACAATAGTTTTCAGTCGAGCATAAAGATGGCACCATATGAGGCATTGTATAGCCGTAGATGTCAGACTCCTTTGTATTGGACTGAGCTTAGTAAGAGACAGATTCATAGGGTTGATTTGATTAGAGAAACTGAAAAAAAAAAAGTGAAAGTAATCCGTGATTGTTTGAAAGGTGCTTCAGATCAACAAAAGTCGTAAGCGAATTTAAAAAGAAAAGAGATCAAATTTCATATTGGTGATAAAGTATTTCTGAAAGTATCTTTGTGGAAGAAGATTTTGAGGTTTGGTTGTAAAGGCAAGTTGAGCCCGCATTTTATTGGTCCGTATGAGGTTATTGAAAGAATAGGGCCAGTGGCATATCGGTTAGCTTTACCGAAAGAGTTAGAAAGGATTCACAATGTTGTAACAATATCGTTCCGATCCTTCGCATGTAATTTCTCTGACAGAAATTGAGATTCGACCGAATATGACGTATGATGAGGAACTGATCAAAATTTTCGCTCAAGAAGTCAAACAGTTGAGAAATAAAAGTATAGCATTAGTGAAAGTATTGTGGCAAAGACATGGGGTTGAAGAGGGTACGTAGGAACCCGAGAAAGCCATGAGAAAATAGTACCCAAACCTCTATTTTGGTAAGATTTTCAGGGACAAAAATCCTTAAAGAGGGAGAGTTGTAACAGCCCGATTTAAGGCCAAGTCAGAATAGTGGTTTCGAGACCACAAATCGAAAGTATGAAAAATTATTGTGATATCATTTTAAGGTTTATAGTATGATTGACTTCATGTGTGAAAATTCCGTTAAGAAATTTTATCGATAGAGGGTCCAATTAGACCAGTAGGACGAAATTGCAAAAAGTGCAAAATATGTGTTCTATAATTTTTGGGTGCTTAATTGAAATGAATTTGTAAATTAGAGGTCCTTATTTAGTAAATAAACCATTATATCTTATGATAGACAAAACTGGACATGGAAGGGTAAAATTTCAAAGAAAGGTAAAAAGGGCATTTTGGTCATTTGGTTAATAAAAGAATAAAAAGGGAAAACAAAGTCAAAATTGGTGTCCATATTCTCACCATAGCCGAATTTCACAAGGAAGCCATAGCTAGGTTTGGCCAACTTTCAAGCTTGATAATAAGTGCCTCCTAGCCCGTTATTAATACTTCTTACGTTTTTGAAGTCGTTATCACC
Source organism: Gossypium stocksii (assembly GCA_020496765.1). Lineage (NCBI taxonomy): Eukaryota > Viridiplantae > Streptophyta > Magnoliopsida > Malvales > Malvaceae > Gossypium > Gossypium stocksii. Next base: position 95,691,599 of record CM035632.1, on the reverse strand, counting down.
TAATTTACCTATTTTTACCATTATTTTGAAGTAGGGTTCATGTTTAAAAATTTACCCATGTGTGACATGCATGTATTTTGATGTCTAATGGTAGAAAATAAAAGTTTGGTGTTAGATAAACGTCATTTACAAGGTGATTTTCGGCAAAAATATCAAAAATGAGCTTTTTGCAAAAGTTGTAAAATGTGTGTGGAAATATGTGAATAAATGAAAAATATGGGCTGCTATAAGTGTGTATAAGATTCGGCTAGGCTTGGGTTTTGAGAAAAGTGAACACTTTTCATTTTACGAGCCTAGGGACTAAAATGTAAATAAGTGAAAAGTTAAGGGCAAAAATGTAATTTTGTCTTAATATGATTTTTGGACTGAATCGAATAGTGTGATAATTAAATGAGCTAAATTTGTTATTATAGATCAAGAAAGACAAGTATCTAACCTAGATCAGGGAAAGAACAAGGTTGTGGACTAAATCGCAATATTTGTTATTTTTGTATCGAGGTAAGTTGGTATGTAAATAATGCATCGATAGTTTATGTTTATATGCTTTAATATTGTATGAATTGTGTAATTGACCCTTCGGATATAATCGTTAAAGTATTCGACAATGTTACAGTGAGTGAAAAATCCCAGTTGAACCTTAGGAATAGAATGTGATACAAGTGAGATGTCACTAGGAACCTATGTGTGATTATGTGATTATGTGATTTCAAGTGCTGGTCTTGTACGTCTATCAGTGGCTAGGTACTCCTGCATATGTTGCGGATACCTATCAGCTTGTGTGAACAGCACTGAGCAGCTACATCCCGACTGTCAGCTTGTGTGAGCAGACCCGTGACTAGCTCGAGAACGAGCATATATATGAAATGTGAGAGCCAGCTTTGGCTAAATATATGTGGCACGTATGTGCAAGCTTTCTGAGTATCCGTTAATATTCCGATTGTTCAATGGGAAATAACAAAAATATGAAAATATGTGCTTGTATGATAATATTGTATAGGTGTGTACATGAAATTCATAAGTATGAATGCTATAAGTGATAAATTTATGGTAAGGTTGTGATTAAGTTATTGCTATATGGATTTAATGATGAGTAAATTATCTTTCGCTCCAAGAATTGCATGTTAATTTGCATGGTTAAGATGTTTATTATTTGCATATAAACTTACTAAGCTATTTAGCTTACTCCCTTTTTTCTTTTCCCTTGTCTTATAGTGTCACCAAGCTAGCTTGAAATCAGGACTTGTTGGAGGTTCGCATCACACTATCAGAAACATTATGTGGGTATTTGATAATTATGGTATTTTTGAAAGTATGGCATGTATAGGGACTTGGTCATTTTGTTATGTGTCATATTTGGTTTGGCCAAACATGTTGGCTTATTTTGATGAATGCTCATTTTGTATAAGGCTATTAAAAGTTTGCTAATGTGGGTCTCATTTATGATAAAATGATATCGTCTTTCATGAATGTGGATGATGCATGTTTGGATAGATGAGTATGTGATGTGTTGCTTGATGGTTGTGACATGTAAATGTTAAGTTTATGTCTTAGTTGAGGATGTTAGATTGCTAAATTATGTTATGCTATATGTGGTTGAAATTGGTATAAGTGTGATTGAGTTTCAGAGTGGCAAATGGCTTGGTAAATAGCCTTATTTTTATCCACACAAGTGTGTGTCTAGGCCGTATGTGACACACGGTCAGCCCCATGGGCATGTGGATAGGTCGTGTGTCCCCTGCATCTTTAAAATATGAAGTCAAAATAGCACACGGGCTACGACATGACCGTGTGTCTTGGCCGTGTGAAGGGCATGGTCTCAAACATGGCCGTGTGACACGGCTGTGTGAAAACTGCACCTATTTTTGTGAAATTAATTTTCCACACGGCCTAGTGACACAGGCATGTGCCATGGCCGTATGACCTTCAAATATTGATGAAGTCATAAACAGAGAGTTACACAGGGTAGGGACACAAGCGTGTGATACCACATGGCCTACCCACACGGGCGTGTCCCATAACCACACGAGCGTGTGACCCCTGTGTAGTGGAAATTTTATAAGTTTTTGAAAAATTTTCTAACGTTCTCGGTTTAGTCTTGAACCGCTTCCAATGTATGTTTTGGGCCTCGTAGGCTCGTATTAGGGACGATATGATCGAATGTGAATGGTTTTAATTTGGATGCATATTTATGACCCGAAAATGTATGTTTATTCATTTGTTAAATTCGGTAATGCCTCGTGCCCATTCCGACATTGAACATGGGTAAGGGGTGTTACACTATTTGTGAGCTTAATTTAGTCCAAGAATCAACGAACCTATAGCTTTGAAACCACCAAATGTAACACCCTTCACCCGATCCGGTCGCTAGACTTGAGCTACATGATGCTACAATGGTTAATAGAACAAATCACATGCATTTCTAACTTTAATAATCAAAAAATTAACAAAAAAATTCATAATCCATGTTCAGCATGATTTACAAACAATCCCAAATTTTAATCGAGCTTATAAAAGCTCTTATGTTGACTTGAGTACAAAGAAGGCCTAAATTGCAAACTTTTAAACAACTAGGTAAAAATCACTAAACAGGGTCCCAAGGCCATGTGACAAAATCCAACTGTGTAAAGTTGGAGTCACATGGTTGTGTATCAAGGCCGTGTATCTCACTGAAGCCGTGTGGACATAAATGCAAAAACTTATAAACATCCACACGGTCGTGTGGTTGGGCCGTGTTAGAGACTAAGATCATTTGGAAAATCCAATGACCAAATCTATAGTACCACATGGGCATGTGGCCAGCCCGTGTGACAAATTGTAACCATGTTGACCAAAATTTTGTCAAATAATAGTGATCACATGGTTGTGCCACTTGCCCCCGTGTGTGTAAGAAAATGCCTTATTATGCAAGTTGCCAAACCTAATCTTCAAACAGAACATTAAAGAAGAAAATAAAGAAGATAGATGGAAAAGATAAAACGCGGAGGGTAAAAGTCCTAAAAAGCCTTGAAAATAAGAAGAATCCACAACTCCCTACAAGTGGCTCTAATTTCCCCTCCAAGAAGGAAAACTTGGCAAGAAAAAGTTTGAAGATGATCCCCACAATCTAAAAAGATTGTTAAAACTCTTCTAAAAGAAAACTTAAGAACAATTCTTGAAAAGAAAAACTCAAAGAGAATTTAAATAATAATCAATTGAATGAATTGTTTACAATTCAAAGGCCTACATATAGGCTAGCTAAATAAATCTAGATAAAACTCTAAAGTATACTAGAACTCTAATTAATCTAAACAAGAAGTAGTTTTAAACTAAACTTTCTTGTTGACATAAAACTCCTAAATAACTTAAAATACTTAACAATTATTAAAAATTCAAAATAATAAAATAATAAGAACTGATAGATACAATTTTGGAATCATAAATAATAAAAATTAAGCCCAAAAGCCGAACCCAATATGATTTAAACTTGAATTAAAAGCCCGAAGCTCGTAATTTCCGTCATAATCCTGTTCAAAAATTCTGCTCGTGCAGTCTGCACTAAAATAGTCATAACTTGAGCTCCTGAACTCAAAACCAAGTGATTCAAAGTGAGTTTTGAAGTTAAAAGATAGATCTTTGAAAACCATGTAGATATCTCAACCTAGAAATGTCAGGATCCCATCCAAAAAGTCATTGCAAGTCCACTGATTTCTCAAGCTTGAAAATTGGCATCTTCGGTGAATGAAATTTAATAAATTTCACCCCATCCATGCATGCATCAAAAACCATGCCAAAACTTAACATATCCTATTTCTAATCAATATGCCTCAAGGAACCACTACACAACATGAATCAATTCAAAAATTCATTCCCATTCATGCCAAGATAGAAAATAACCATGCATATTGCTCTATATGTAAACAAAATACCAAGACTTCAATCACCTATAATTGACCATATTGCCAAAACAACAACCTATAAGTTTGAGACCAAATTCCACTCCATAAATCATGAACATAATATTCAATTCAATAATTAACTATTAATCCACATACAATATACCATACATTCATGATATTCTACCACATTTCTCATAACTAATACTGCATTCAAAGTTACCATTTCAAGTCATAGTTGATTGCTATAAAGATCGTTTATAGTAAAATAACACACCAAAAATATAAGAGATTATAATGGTGGTGTCCGAAGTGCATGAGTCAAATTGTAATATAGTTTAGTACAACAAAACACTTGGAAGTATTCCGAGAGTCATACCCAAAAGAGGATGGAATAAATCTACGAAAACCTTTTTACATTAATAAGTCTAAATAGTACTAAATAATTCCTATATTACGACAAATCAAAAAATAGATAATTGAGAGAAATTAAATAATTAAAATAAATAAATAAACAGGAAAATAACAAAAGACTAAAATCACTAAACCAATTAGGAAGATTAACTCGCTTTAGGGTCTACAATTAACTTCAGATTAGGGTTTTAGGGTGGATTAGGTACCTATTAACCAATTATTACCTCCCAACCTCTAATTAACTAATTAATTGGTTGATACTTGCATATTTTTTGACCTCATTTTCTTAAACAAGATAAATTACGATTTACTCAGTTCGACTTATCTCTTGACCTCGTTTAGCATATGATTACTTCCTTCGATTATAAATCCTAGTGATATAAGTACACATAATCATACCAATTAACCCCCTCGAGAAATCCTAAATCTTCCATTAATCACATCCCCATCCACTCATTAATCTTCCCCAAGGTATTTAGCCACATATGTTATTCATAATCTTGATCTCAATTGAATAAATCATGCGAAGAACACGATTGAATTGAAAGAGAAAAGAGATTTGAATAATCGTGGATTTGATATCGAATGGAGAATAGAGTAGCAAATCAATTTATTGGAATAAAGAAATAAATCAAATGAAAAGGGAAATTAAACTAAAATTCTTGACTAATATAGATAAACTCTTGTATTAAAACTAATTCCAAAAGGAAAAAATAAATAGTTATGAAAAGCCGAAAGAAAATTAATCTAATATTACTCCTAAACTATTAGCATTTTTGAGTGCGTCTAGGACAACTTAGTTACATAAAACCTCTAATTTCTTATTTATAGAAGTGTTGGCAGCCCAAATTAGGTCTTCAGCACATTCAACGTCTTTGTATAAATTTGATTGTGTGGACAAAAATATCCTTGATATTCTTGGGCATCACGTCGATCTGTGTCACACCATGCAATGTCTATGGCACGACATGACACGCAAAATTTTCCTTGTATCATTCATTTCGTACTTTGACATCACGGGAAGCTTATGCATCACTCGTCCCTTGCTTCCACGTCAATTGGGCCTATAAATCTTCATCATACACACTCAATTATATAAATTAGTACTACCTAAGGCTCGTGTCGGTCTATTGGGTCACAACACTTATAAAATGTGTTAAAAACACTTATTTTATTAATATTTAATCCTAAGTCCTAAATACCGAAAACATGATATAAAATACTAAATTGCATAGAAAATAAGCTCCTTAAGTGCAGAAATAACCTGAATTGACTACTACATTTGACGACAGGTCAAATACCCCCACACTTAAGTCTTTTCTTTTCCTCAAGAAAACTAAATGAAAATAAAATAAAAACTATAGTCAAATAATGTACTTGAGCCGACTTGATAAACGAGATTAGATTAGAGCATCAACACTAGGAAAATTTACCTAAATATATAACTCCAACTAGAAATTTAATCAATTCATAGTTATTTACACCTAATGAACAATAAATTATACATATTTTTACCTCATGTTTAGCCTATATTTTGGATGAATTATTATTAATTTTGTGAGAATTGGTGCTCTTAATCCTTCTATTTCATATCTTATACTCAGGAGAGCATAGGGAAGAGAAGAGAATGGAAAATGGACCAAAAACTGGAGAAAATGGGCCAAAATGTGAAAACGCACGGCCCAAGAAGTAACCACACGGCCGTGGCACACGGCCATGCCACATGAAGATCACACGGTCCAGCCCCCGACAAGCACGGCCAGGCCACACTGCCGTGCCTCCACCGATAGAATCACACGGCCGCTTGTCGAAATCACACGAGCGTGGCACACGGGCGTGTTCTAGTCGTGAGGAAGAAGAATTTCACTCGAATTTGAATACTTAAAGGCTAAGAAAGGCTCCCCAAAACTCTATATAAAGACCCTAGGAAGCGACTCTAAGGGTGTACTTGATTTCCCCCTGCCAAAGGTAGTCTTTTCCCTAAAATAGAGAGTCGTCTCTCTGCCGACACGAAGAGTGAAAGCCAGGAATTACTCCAAGGGAAGCCGATTGATTCATCCCAGAAGCTGGAATTCTGCATCAAGACAGAAGATCTCCCTAAATTCCTTCAGGGGTTTTTGGTTTCTTATGTTTTGTTATTTTATTTCTTCTGAGATGTTTTCTTCTTTAATTATGAACTAAACCCTTCAAATACTTGAGGGGGATGAAGCCTAAGACAGATCTTGTTATTATTTATTCTTGAGTTATATGATAAATACTTGAGTTGTTCTTAATTATGTGTGCTTAATTCTTGTGTTAATAAGCCTAGGTATTAATTCAAGAAATGGATATGCTTAGAGCAGAGGAGCAAAAGTCCCTGTGATAAGAGTAGATCTACCATAATTAAACGGAGTTGCACGCAACCCTAGACATAGGGTGACATAAATCTACCAGATTAGGGTCAAACCTAATATGGGGAACCATAGATCGAATTAATGCAACCTAGGGAGTTAATTAATAAAGGAACTTTAATTAACAACTTAGGCTTAGTTGCTCTACGACTCGACGAAGGGTTTAGCATAGATTAGGGATCTCTACGAATCAAGTCAATTGAATAAATCGTCTAGCTCAAGAACCAATAATAAGTGAAGTCTAGGTGGATTCCCCCTTGAGTATTGCTCATATCAATCAGTTTTCCCGAAAGTTTTCCTTAATTTACTCTTTGCGCACTTTTAGTTAATTTTAGAATTAGTTTAAATCGACTCTCTTTATTTTTAGGCTAGATAATAGAAATGAAGTAAGTATTAGTACTTTTGGTTCCCTTGGGTACGACAACTCAGTCTTGCCACTAAGCTATACTATTATCGATAGGTGCGCTTGCCTCAGGTCGTGATATTAGTTAAGTTTTAGTGTGATCAAGTTCTTTATAAATTTTATTACTTAAATATCGCGAGAGCCTTTATCAACACCTAAACAGATTAGTTCAATAAATTACTAAGTAAACAAGTTAAAGAAAATTAAATATGTCTCCATCAAAATGTATATACGAATATAGCATTTATTTTTGTAGGGTATATACAATTTGTATATCTTTGTCCTACTCAATTTATTTTTGTCCATGCTTTAAACTCTAATGCAGTAATATTTCCCCGTATAATCCTTTATGATTTTTTTATTTGTTTTTTGTGCCAAATTGAGATTTTTCTCAGGCACTTGTTTTTTGTAAAGGTTATATTAGTCATATTGCATCGTTTCAATAACCATGGATTTTACTGGGTTTTGTCTTTTTAATTCGAACATCCTATACTTCTACAAATATAATTACCTATTCTTATCTACATTTATCACTTGGTATATTTCATTTATTTATCCTATTTACAGTTTAATAAACTGAATTAATTAGCCTAAATATAAACAACCTAAATTATTTGATTTCAAGCTAAATTTACAATTTAAACAAACAACCTAGGTATATGCTCCTAGCCAATCACTTGTCGTGCAATAGGAATCAGGATATTTCTCATGTTTTGCATCCAACGCGTTTGCCATTCAAAGATTGACATGTCTGTTAATCCCATCATTCGTGATTCTTGTGCTTCAGCCTTACTCTTACTCGACCTTTGGGGATCCCTCTTGTGTATTGTTTGTTGTTCAGCTTCTTATTTTTGCTTCCTTTGGAGTTCAGAGAACTGTCCGTACATGTTGTCCCCAATTACACTCATTGTCGATCGCGTGAATGGTTCGATAGGAAACATGGGAACTTCAGCTCTTCTGCATAGTGCTATGATCAAGTGCGAGAAATACATATTTTGTTCCAATGGCCAATGCAAATTTGTTCTTTCTTTACAATCGCATAAAGCCTAACCATTCTGTATACAGTGATGTCAAACAAATTGTGTGTAGGTACCAGACAGGTGGATAAATTGCATACACATTTTTGCCATTGATGGTTGTGTTAAATTTTAAAGGCACCTTAGAATTGGCATTGCGAATCCACTTGCCACGATCCTCTGTCAAATAATTAACTATTCCCTCCGTATCTAGGTTCTCAAATGTGAATAAATTTATATTTTCCAGATAATCATAGGAATCATATGGGGCATCATAAAATTAGCATATTTCTCGTCGCGCAATCAACATTTCTTTTCTCTGAATGGTAACTTGGGTAATCGTCACACCCTGTTGTATATGATTTTTTGATCCTTTAAAGTGGCATAAAACTCATAAACTATTGTGTCAAACGTTGGTTTGGTTGGTGTGGCGCAAAAGTTATTCTAGTAGTGACATTGCACCAAATCCTAGATCTTGTCGCAGGCAGACATGGTAAGGTTGAATCCACATTCTTAAATGAACGAACAACCACTCATCTGGAGATAGAATCTCCCCACTTCCAAATTGGTGAATGGATTATCATCAAAGTTGATCGGTGCCTTGATAATGCGTTGTTGTTTTCTTGATGCCATTGAAAAAATTGTGACAATCCAAATAGTTAAAATTAATTGAAAATAGAGTTAAAGTATGAAACCTTGTGCTGTTGCTAACGAAGATCGATCTTCCAGTGGTGTAGATTATATGTTTCGAAAAAATAAAGACAAGTAAACGATGGCTCGAGGAAGAGGAGAATAGAGGATGAATCACTTGTAGTGTTTGAGGATTGAGAATACGAAAGAACAAAGCTGCTATTCAAGATGAATGAGCGTGAGGGATGTTATAACTTATTTAGAGCATCTGAATGGTGTGTATTTAAGGTTTAAGGAGGTAGGTATAAATAGAGCTTCGAACAAGCTTTTAGCCAAATGATGGGTCGAACCCTGCTGAAAATCGTCAGTGTGTCATACCCTAGCATGTGCACGACGTGACACGATGACTAAAATTTTCCATATTAGCTATGAGGATGTCGTTTCACACCATAAAGGTCTAATATTGTGCCATGACGACTGATTTCTGGGGATTTGAGTTTGAAACAATCGAGTTATGCCACGGCTTCGGTGTGTTGTGACACGAACTTGCCTCCACCCCTTTTCTTGGTGCACTGATGTCTTCCGATCGTTCGTTCTTACCTTTGATTGGCTTTGATTTCTTTCATTCCACTTAGGAACATGTTCACTCTTAATTCCGTCATGCAATATTAATAATAAACTTCTAAAGTCTAACTACTGAATAATAATATCCAAACAACTTAATCTGCTTCTGAGAGGTTGATCTATGTGATGTTTTCAGACTTATCCAGTGTCAATTTTCAATGCTCTTCAAGTTCCCATATCTCGCCCTTCCTCTCTGATATAGCACTACATTCTAAAGCTTTCTTCTTAACCTCGAATTCGAAGGGACCTCTAAAATATCATTTCAATCTTTGTCCATTCACTAGGAAGTTTCTGCCATCTTTAGTTGTGAGTTCCATAACGCCATGGGGAATATAAAATCTACCGTAAATGGTCCTGTTCACCTTGACCATAGCTTTCCTGGGAAAGGTTTTAATCTAGAGTTGAAAAGTAATATCTGTTGTCTCAGTGAGAAGGATTTTGATTTGATCATTGCATCATGTCTCTTTTTATCCTTTTTTTTTTTTGTAAGGTTTGGCCTTTTTATATGCTAAATATCTGAACTCTTCTAATTCATTTAACTAGAGTATCATTGGCTAAGGTTGGATCCAAAATCATTTCTTTGATTGCCCAATATGCCTTTTTTCGAACTTTATTGGCAAATGTTAGTTTTTCCCATAAACAAGCTTGTATGGTGACATACCCAACGGTGTTTTGTATGTAGATTAGTAAGCCCATAGAGTATCATCTAATCGCATGCTCCAATCTTTTCTAAAATATGGTTGACTTATGTATTCGATGCCTAACACTGGTAATTCTATGCCTTCATCACTAATTAAGGCCCTAAAGGTTCCAAATCATACGAATATGTTCTTCCCTAAGAATTTCACTATTGCTTTCATATCATTAGTTGGTAGAGCAATTGCTTCTTCCCACTTTGAGGCGTAATCCTTTACGAGAAGTATATTGGTTTTCAAAGGAATTGGAAAATAGTCCCATAAAATATATGTAATAAACATCAAGGATCTCTACTTCCAAAATCCCATTTTGTGGCATCTCATCCCTTCTCGAAATGTTCCCTAATCTTTGGCATCTATCATATCTTTGCACAAATTCATACATGTTTTCGTTTATAGTAGACCAATAAAATCTGAATTGTCGCACCTTTTGTGTCATTCTTTCGCTTCCGAAGTGGCCTCTGCATGGAGATGTATGGCATCCCATTAGAATATCTTAAACCTTTTCTTCAACTATACAATATTGGATTAACTAATCGTCATATTGTCGAAAAACATATGGTTCCTCCCATGTATGTTTTCTGGTATCATACTTAATCTTCTTTCTTTTGTGCCTATGTTGCATTCATTAGGAAAATACCTTGGGCTAAATAATTGGCAATGTCTACATACCAAGGTCTTTTCAAAATTGTTTTGAGTCGAAATAACTGCTCATCAACGAAGTTCTCATTTATTTCCATTTCTCTTTTTCCTTCAGTTTCTAATTCTAATTGTGACAAATGATCTGCAACTTGATTTTATGTCCCTTTTCTCTCCAAAATCCATAAATCAAACTCTTGAAAGAGCAACACCTATCTCATTAGCCTTGCTTTTGATTCTTTTTTCTTCATCACGTACTTTAATGTCGAGTGGCCCGTATAGACATAAATTCGGTTCGCCATAAGATATGGTCTAAATTTCTCACATGCAAATACAACTGCTAACATTTCTTTCTTCATGGTAGTGTAATTACATTGAGTTGTATTAAGTGTTTTACTTGTGTAATGAATGTCGTGAAAAACCTTGTCTTTTTTTTGTCCCAATACTACTCCAACTGCATGATCTCCGCATCATACATAATCACAAAAGGCTTTGTCCAATAAGAGCTGACTATAATGGGTGCTGTAACTAATTTTTGCATTAGAACATTGAAAGCCTCAATGCATTTTTGTTGAACTTGAAAGAAACATCTTTTTGAAGAAACTGGCTTAATGGTTTCAAGACTTGTGCAAAATATTTTATGAATCATTTCAATAATTCACAATTTACTTAATCATGGAGTCAGTCCAAAAAAGCACCATGATTGAAAACTCCTTATTATATACTCTTTACAAAAACAATTCATCCAACTGCTTTGTTCAATAATCTAGTCATGTGTGTTACCTTCATATGATATCATTGATTCTTTTGAGTTAAATCCATTCACTCAATACAATCTTAGTTTATCTTATTGTCACCATTGTGTCTTCTTAATTATTAATATGATCACTATCAACAAATGACTGTGATAAATCGCTCGTTTGAGAACAAGCAACCCATGGCCATGTTCCATATTTATCAATCCACATAATGCCAATGAGAGGATATCGTTAATTCTCTAATCGAGTTATGAATTCTATTGTTGCTAGTAAAGCCATGCCGTACACAATTCATGTACCCAACATAACGACTATGGGCTCGATCATCTTTAGAGCATAAGCCTCCACTTATATCAAACCACATGAGTTACATATGCATGGTCAATGACTATCTCAGGATTTAAGTAAATCACACCATGAACGTCACAAGTTTATTAATTCACAAACGAATTCAAAAGTAATTCATCTTGTGTCCAGTCCAATGTATCATTTTTTTCAATGAATACATCTATGTCCTACTCGTGGAGTCAACTTATCCGATAGCCAACGCTAGCCATCTCCCCAATTGAAATTGTAAATGACATAAAAATCCTTCTAATTATTTGAATTAAATGATCACTTTGACTCTTTTACGAGATTACAGACTCGTTTAGATTATCTACTGAAGCTAGTGGTCTTTCTCGTAATGTAAACATTCTTATACTACCACTTACCATCAGTTTGAACTTAGACAATTAATGAGATAATATTTACTTGTCACAATTTTGCTATGTATGCAAAACATGAAAGATAGAAACACAAAAGATATAACAGTGAAATGTAAAATTAACTTTATTATTCATCGTTCAAATACATAGAAAATAATTACATGTTTACGACAATATGGGCACATTTCCCAACACCTTTAGTCAACAATTCATCAATTAAAAAAAATCACCATGCATAAACAAACAGCTTTGAGCTCCACTATACACTCAACTACTAGCTTCCACTCTACTCCCCCCTTTTTGTTCAAAACACTTGCTAATCAAAATGCTAAATATCCTGTAATACCCCTCACCCGACCTGACAACTAAATCCAAGCTACAAGATGCCACATTCATTGTCGGAGCAACTACAGTCCATTCTCAGTAAAAATAACCATTAGTACATGTAATTCAATGTCAAACACATTCATTTATGGATAAACAATCAAAATTAGGCCTTAATCAAGCTTACAAAACCTCTTTTTATAAACCCGAACTCAAAATATGACAAAATTGCAAAGTTTTACAAATTTCAGAGCCAACATCATGACGTCATCTCTTCCACGTCATGATGTAGCCAAATAGCTTGTTACATCACTGCATTAGGCCACTCCACATTGTGACGTCACATACTATCAGTCAATGTTGTGACGAGGAAAAATGGTCGTTGGACGAAGAGTTTGTTTTTGGTAAAAATAAGTCATTTGGTACCTATTTCATAGTTTCCAATCAAACCAACCATTATGCTCACCTAAAAACATTTCAAACTTATACATTTCATACCATAACAAGTTATTTAACCATTTCTAATCAAAATCAATTCGATATAAGCTCAACCTATTACAAAACTATCCATTTCGATACAAACAATCAAATGTCATCCAAACCAACCAACCAAACACAATCTTATCTATGTCGATTCAAGTTCAATCCTGCCATCTCATTTTCATTACAAAAACTTAAGCATATAAGCACATTTATTCACTCAACTTACCATTTCATCTATATGTAATTCATAGCATATCTAATGACATTTTTAAGTTTAAAATCATGTACTAAACCACATCAAGCATAGCTAATCCATACACCATATTTTACATACCAAACCTTTCATACACTCCACATTTTCCACAACATCAAACATACCATATGAATTAGAAAGTGGTCATTTCATTAACACTTTAAATCTATATACACACCACAATCCTGACTCAAAATGACCAAAAAGCTATTGATTCAGTGATAGAATAGTGTGAGCTTTAAATAGATTTGACTTGACATGTTCCGTAAATGTAACAATCTACAAGGAAAAGGTAAAACAACTAGGTAAAAATATAAAATGCTTAGTAAGTTCATATGAAAGTTACATTACTTACTTTAATCAATTCAACAAGCTAAAATATTAATCATATTGGCATTCAATGTGGCTTTCCTTGACATACATTGATGCAACTAATACATATCATTATATACAACCAAATAGGTTAGTCAATTTGCATAATAAGCACATTGGGCAAGAATTCACATAACACATCTCAAATTAAATACATATGTAATGTAACACCCCTAACCCGTATATGTCACTGAAACAGGGTTACAAGGCATTACCAGAGTTTACAGAACATTTACAATTAAACCAAGTCAAGTACTATTCATATCTCGAGATTAGTCTTAACGTCCCTTTGATGGGTTTTCAAAGCCCTAAAACATGCATTAAGAATAATTAGGGACTAGATCGGGTTAATTTAATTTATGAACAAATTAATATCACACGTCCATTTTACTAGGCCATGTGGTTAATTTAATTTTTGAATTTAGGTGTAGGTTTCACACGGCCATATCACACGCCCGTGTATCCAAACCGTGTACCTAACACGACCAAGACACATGCCTATGTTGAGCCCGTGTACTCAATTTCAAGGCATTCTATTTCTCAATTTTTTGGATACAAGGGACACACGGCCAGGCTACATACCCATGTTTCAGACCGTATGTTACACATGACCTAGACATACGCCCGTGTGTCTACCCATGTGGACAAAATAAGGCTATTTTTCGAGCCCTATTTCTCACCCAATTCCCTCCAAATCCTGCACAAAATATTTCCAACCAACCAACCAATTTTAGGCATAATTTCCAACCAATTTCATCATTTAATGTCATATTTTCATTTGTACACTTAGTGCACATCTTACCTCTTTAAACTTGCATGTCTAACCTCAACATTTCAACCATAGTCAAGCATGCATATAGGCTCTAATTTTCTTTAAAACTTACCAAAAATTAAGTTAACATTAGCCATACCAATGGCTAGGTTTACATTCATCCATTTTAATACACATTTTAACCTTAATAGCCTATACATGCCATTATACCAAAATGAGATCAATATTTATACCAAAATGATTTGGTGGATAGTGTGATGTGGCTCCGACTATCTCCAACCTCTACGAGCTCCCGAGCACTATAAAACAGGGAACATAAAATAGAGTAAGCACTTAGTGCTTAGTAAGTTCATGTAACAATAGCATAACTTACCACATATTTCCATTTAATTAAATCAAACACATATGCATCCAAGAATTAGAATATTTCCCTACAATACACAACCTCAACACTTAAGTTAGTCAAGATAATTCTATGCAATACCAATTCATAGATGAGCTCATCATTTCATGATTTCCATATGCTTGCCACTTCCGTGTCACTTATACATTTCATGACGAGGTCATTCATGTTCCATTAACCATTTCCAAGTTTATCCGTTGAATTTATAAGAATTTTGATGGATACCCAGTAGTACACTTAGAGTGTACAATTTCATAATCCATCAATTTATATCCACCCTTATCAGAGAGCACACTCTCGAGCCTCATTTCATACAGCAAGATTACCAGTCTAGGCTAAATCCTTTTAGTGACAAATAACCTAAAGAGCCTAGTCTGGATTACCCATCCGGGCTAAATTCAATCTATAACATATACATCGAGAGGGCTTATATCAGGATTACCCGTCTGGGCTAAATCCTGTTAACAATACATACAGTATCCTTTTTACATTATTCTATCGAATTTCCTTTATTCAACCTGGATTTTTCCCTTTTTTTCTCAAGTAATATCAAATATTTTATCATACTCATACACTGAACATTCAATTGACATTCATATCATATAACATGCGTTTCAAATATTTCAAGATTCAGTAGTAAGTTACATGAACTTACCTCGATATTTGTTTGTTGATAAAGTCTACTAATCCGAGACTTTTTCCTTGCCTCATTCTAACCTCGTATTTGAGTCATCCGGATCTATATAAATAAATTTAATCATCAATTTCATTCAATTCATACTCAATTGATTTTAATTTACTCCTTAGGAAAATTACTATTTTGCCCCTAAACTTTTCATAAATTTCAAATTCGTCCTTAGGCTCGGAAAATGAAATTCCTACAATTCAATCCTCTTTCCAAGCCTAGCCAAAATCTATATGTATCAATAACAGTCCATAAATTTCACAAAAATCAATTCTTTCTTTGAATTTCACAAGTTTACAATTTAGTCCCTATTTCATAATTTTATCAAAAATCACTCTGTAAAAGTTGTTTATTTACTAACAACCTTTCATTATCTTCCATAAATTTCAATTTCCAGCATTTTCATCCATGGCATCATTTCCATACTTTGATAAATTTTCAATTTAATCCCTAAAATAGAAAGAACAAGTTATCCTGATCTCAAAAATATAAAAATTACTAAAAATGGGATATGAAAACTTACCCAATTAAGCTTAATTAGTTTTCTCCTACTCTCCTAGGGTTTCCATCAAATTTGGAGAAAAAGATTATAATAAATGATAACATTTCCAATTCAATCCCTTATCATCCTTTAAATTTTCTTAATTCCAATTTAGTCATTTTCTTTTTCTCAAATTCCATGGATGATTCACCCTAGATATTTTCCCATCTTTTGATTGATGGTCTACTTACCATATAAAGACCTCTAGTTTTGAATTTCATAGCTATTTGTTCCTTCTAGCCTCTAGAACTAAATTTCTACATTTTATGCAATTAGGTCCTTTCTTTAATTAAATCACTTAATTGGTAAATTTTTCCTATCGAAATTTTCATACGACTTTTCTATAATATCACAAATCATGCAATAATATTAAAATAAAATTCTCTCTGGCTTGGATTTGTGGTTACGAAACCACTGTTCTGATATCACTAAATTTAGGTCATTACATGCAATACAATTCTAAATCATTCCAAGTTTCCATTTCCATTAGATTTAAATTTCACCCAAGGGAACTATTGTAAAATGGACTCAAATACACGGGGATATTTTGCTCACACAAGCTGACATATATCATGGTTACTCACACAAACTAACAATTTAACCAAATTGCTCACACAATATGACATCATATCAAGGTTATCCGTCTAGGCTAAACCAATGATACGTAGAACTTGAGAATCTAAAACAAATTCTAGATCTCATAATATGTAAATACCTGATCAATTATGTGTATAACCCTAATGGCATGTCATACGTATCCTAATCTTTTACTAAGTTTACACGGGCATCATTGTCGTATTCATATCATTAGCAAACACTGTACCGGTTTGCATATTTCATTACTAGTTCTGTAATTATGCAACATTCATATTGGTACTCCATGCGTTTTTCGAATAGCCAATATTTTCATGATTTTTAGTTCAATCCATTTTGAGGCATATATGTCAGTCACCAAATTCACTTCAATCTGAACACATAAATAGAATAAAACAACATTTAGCATAACATAAAATAAAGCAATAAGTTCCATATAAACTTACTTGGTAAAAACAATAAACAAATTGAATCTTCAGAGACTAATCGATAATTTTGGCTTTTTCTCGATTATTTCCAATTTGGTCCAATTTTTAATCTATACAATTATTACATTCAATTCATCAATACCAAACATTTATACACTATTCCATGACATGTATGAACCTATATAGTTTCATTTTTCGATAACCCCAAAAATTTATATTTTATTCAATTTAGTTCTTAAAATCGAAATAGCCATAACATTCAAAATTAAGCTTCAATTTGAAAATCTACCTCAATTACATTCATATAAACCCTTCACTCTCTAATTATATCAAAATTTTACCTTAATTTCACAATTTATTCACATTATTCCTTATGTACAAAATAATAATTAAACATTACAATCTAGTCCTTTTTTCATAATCTAAGCTTAAAATCTATCAATTTAACACCAATTTCTTCAAGAAATCAACAATGAAAATGTTCAAAAACATTAAAAATTTTGAAAATTGGTACATAGGCTAGCTAAATCAAACTCCTATGACCTCAAAAATATAAAAATTATAAGAAAGGGACTTGGAAATTTTACCTAATGTGTGGTCAAATGCTTCGAGCCTTCAACCATGGAGTTTTCATGTTTTTCTTCTCAACAGATGGTGGGAAAGATGATAAATCGCATCTTTTCCCACTTGCTTTACTTATATACATAATTAAAATTTAATTAATAAAGTTTTTTCTTAATTAAACATTAGTTTATTATACTTTATACTTAAATTAATTAAGTACAATGGCATGCACATCATCATCCACTATGCACTAATTAAAAATGGTCTATTAGTCACTTTAGTCCTTTGAATAATTGTTATTTAAGTCCTTAAGTATTTGGTCAATTAAAAACCTATAGCGATAAGACTTTTACAATTTAATCCCTATACCTAAATTAACAATTAATTCAACAAAATTATCATACCAAACTCTAATATGTTACTATACTAACTTCGTAAATATTTATTTTTAATTATTACAAACCCAATTTACAAAAATGGGGTTCTAAAATCGTCTTTTTCGGCACCACTAAAAATTGGGCTATTACAATCATTATTCTTTGGACTGGACCAAGGCTAAACAAATACTTAATAATATGAGGATTAAAATTCAATCCATCCAATTAGGAGTACAAGATTACTGGACTGAGCGAACAATTGTGCAAAGATCAGAAGCAATGGAGATAATTACTCAAAGCAATCTCCCTTTCTCGAATCTGTTGGATCACTCTGATTTCAACTTTGAGCCTGAAAATCACTTAATTATGAGATTCAATAAAGGA
This sequence comes from Gossypium stocksii, assembly GCA_020496765.1. NCBI lineage: Eukaryota > Viridiplantae > Streptophyta > Magnoliopsida > Malvales > Malvaceae > Gossypium > Gossypium stocksii. The sequence continues at coordinate 95,673,271 of CM035632.1, read as the reverse complement.
ATTCAGATGATCAGTCCTCCTCCTGTTGAATCCAAAATGTTGCTCGAAGTTCCAACGAGAATAGACACTTCAACTTCCATCGCAGTTGTTGTTGCATCAAGTTCTGCTTCCTCTTCATTAGGTTGCTTAGATGGATTTGTGCTAACATGCAAGCCACTTTAGAGAGAACTTTAGCTTAGGAACTTCTCTCACACATTGCTTAATGGCTCTTACTAGCTGTAGATTTTGTGCAATAAGTACTTGATAAATCAAATAGGGAAAAGGTAAAATGTGTCTAGCATGTAACTTCTCAGCATGACTTATCACCTGATCAAACACAAGCTACCCTAGATCAAATCCCACCATCTCCACCACCTTCTTTATCAAGGTTGTTGCCCTCTATCCCACTTCATCTATTTGATTATTAGGGACTCAATTTCTTGTAGCAATGCCATACAGGGCTGCATATGTAGTGGTCAATGACGAAGCTCTAATGTTTCCCTTCTCAAGCCAAGTATAATAGACATTATTAGTAATAACAATAACAGTTGTGTTCAATAATTCCTCTAGCTCCACTAGGTTTCAACTAGCAGTTAAGAACCTATCTGATCAATAAAGGATCAAAATTGTACCACCTTCCACACACATAATCAATAAAGGATCAAAATTGTACCACCTTCCACACACATACTCTTTCTAAAAGAGCTTGGTCTTGTCATCTATGATACTTTTTATCAAGTTGGCATAGAACTCAGCACCACTTGCCTTACATAAGGCTTGAAAAGTGTTAAAAAACTAAGAGACAATAGGACATTCACTTTAGACACAACTATTTTGAGGATAATTTTACTTCTGACTTCAAGGAAAAGCTTGGCTTTAGAGACAATCTTGGGCTTGTTTAGTTCGAAATTGTACCACCTTCCACACACATACACTTTCTAAAAGAGCTTGGTCTTGTCATCTATGATACTTTTTATCAAGTTGGCATAGAATTCAGCACCACTTGCCTTACATAAGGCTTGAAAAGTGTTAAAAAACCAAGAGACAATAGGACATTCACTTTAGACACAACTATTTTGAGGATAATCTTACTTCTGACTTCAAGGAAAAGCTTGGCTTTATAGACAATCTTGGGCTTGTTTAGTTCTACACTTCACTGGTGCAAATTGAAAACATTCTCATAGGAGAACATTTAAGGATAGTTATATTAGGAATTGTTATTTGTAATTTTCTAACTTGAGAAGGGTTACACTTTATTTTTACCATAAAAAAATAACTTCTTCGTCTGCTTGATGGTTTAAATCATCTTAAACCTACCACCTTGTTAAGTCAATCAGTTTGGCTAAGAATGCTTCGCTCTTAAAGGAGCTCACTAGATTCACATGTGCTTCTCATGTACTATGCCATCAGGTCACATCAAGGTCCATTCAAAAACCTTTGATCACATGTAATAATGTCACTCAAGACTCTACCACTAACTCTACAAAGGCAAAACCACACCCCATCACATCTTAGTAAAAAACTCCAAAGCTTTACTAGTTGCACTCCATGGCTCTACACAATAAGACACATGCCTAGAGAGACACCATACCAAGCTCTGCCTTTAAATAAACTCTCCTCGATTCCAAGAAGACTCTAAGCGTAACTTACATACAACTAAAACTCTGCCCAAATACCTTCATACCTTTTCAAACCTCCATAACCTTCATTTTCAGACTTTATATCAACAAATCATCAATACAACAAGTTGTAATCTATAACTATATATAAAGGAAGGTCATTGACCTTCCCTTTGTTAACACGCGTGTGTGATTTCCTCTTTTTACATTTTTCTAAAATGATTAATTTTCAGTTTTAGTCTTTATGTTATGTTTAACTTTGAGGTTTAATCTTTATACTTCATTTTTAATATGTCCATATATTTTTATAATGTTATTACTTAGTCCAAATAATTAATATCGTTATCTTTTCAATCAAAATGTTACGTGTTTATATATAATTTGAATGCCTTAAGGATCTTAGAGGTTGATAAGTGGGAAGTTGGGTTTGCCTTGCTCTTTTCTTTTTCTTTTTTTACATTGTAAGACAATAGTCAATTTCAGTTGTGACCATAATATTTATGTTGAAACTTGATATTTAATCTATATATTTTAATTTTTGACATATTTTGGTCCCTCTACTTTTGTAATGTCATTAATTAGTCTAAATAGCCAATATTGTTAACTATTTCAATCAAAATGTTTATGTCAATTTTTCTTAATAAACCTATTCCAACAACAAAAAATTATTTTATCATGACAAGTTCGAATAGGTTTTTTTTAAATTCATATTAGTATTTTCAACATTACTTTTATTTTACATGATTGCCAAGTGATTATATGTTCTTTTAATCTCAAAATGTCACATTAATGGACTTAATAGAAGAATTTTAAAAGGTAACAACTAAATTTAAATTTTTAAATTTAAAAAGTAGAAAGACTAAATTCTTAAAAATAAAAATAAGAGACTAAATTTCTAATGCTACAAAGTGAATAAAAAAATAGAATATATTTTAACTTTAAAGAATAAAAAATTACACAAAAATAATCAATCCAACATAAAAGGTAATCACTATTATAGATGGAGAAAAAAATTATCTCTATATTTATATTAGCTTAATTGATAAAACACACATTGAATTGATTAGACATTGTGAAAATATATATATATATGTTGGAGCAGACAATTTTTCAAGTTCATAAATCTTCGGTCTTCGCGACAAAACATCATGAAAAGTCGAACAAGTGACAACCAAATTACCAGAAAGACAGGCAAGACCAGTGGCCACGGCTGATCTGGTTCTTTTTTTTTTTTTGGGTGTGGTGCTGGCTAGAGATTAGTCATCTAAAATAGCTTTTTTGGTGGTAGGATTTTGCACAACAAAAGCATGACATCTGAAAGCGTAAAAAGAAAAAGAAAAAAAAGGTTTGTTGCCAATCCTCCACAATTATCTCATCTCTCCATATTATCCCTTGCATCGCGTGGGCGATACTGCATGCCCCACGTGTCGATCCCTGTCACACTTGCGGATCTAGACGTGTCGGTCAACCATTGGGTGGGCCCTCAGTTCACGTCATATCATCATCATTATAAATATCAACAATATATATCAATTTCATTTTTCACTTGGTAACCGCTGCATGTCAATTATCAACCAGTTTGTGCATGGATTCAGCTAACCAAAACCTAGTATAAAGGATGAAAATACTGTTTTAATTTCTCGTGGCGTGTCGTATCGAGATTGGATATGGTGGATTAAACAGTAAACAGATGCCAAGTTTGGTGTATTAAAGCCTTTTTATTACAAGAATAATAATGTTCATGCCAACACTATGCAACCATTTCTTCGGCAGCCTCTCTCTCAAGAAAAAAAACCACAAGCTGTATGATGTTCTTCCCTGGTAAACTTTCAGAATCCAAACCAAAAATATTCTCAGTTTCATCAGTGAATTAATTGTGACAAGTAGCAGCAATGGAAAGCACCGACTCCTCCACCGTCTCGCAGCAGCCGAACCTCCCACCAGGGTTCAGGTTCCACCCCACGGATGAAGAGCTAGTCGTCCACTATCTCAAGAAAAAGGCTACCTCAGCCCCTCTACCGGTTGCAATAATTGCAGAAGTTGATTTGTATAAGTTTGATCCATGGGAATTACCAGGTAAAACATTTTATCAAATATCTTTAGCGATACGACCGAAAATTAACAATTTTGTATATCAAAATAGTACTGGGTGAATTTGTTTGTGGTTTGCAGCTAAGGCTACGTTTGGCGAGCGTGAATGGTACTTCTTTAGTCCTAGAGACAGGAAGTATCCGAACGGAGCGAGGCCTAACAGGGCGGCAACTTCGGGTTATTGGAAGGCTACCGGAACCGATAAGCCGGTATTAAACTCGAAAGGGACACAAAAGGTTGGTGTGAAGAAGGCACTGGTTTTCTATGGAGGGAAGCCTCCTAAAGGGATCAAAACAAATTGGATCATGCATGAATATAGGCTTCCTGATAATAAGAATAACAACAAACCCCCTGGATGTGACTTGGGATACAAGAAAAACTCACTAAGGGTAATCTCTTTTTTTTTCATCAGTTTTAAATGAAGTTAGTGGTTTTATTCTATTGATCTGAATTTGATTGTTTGGGACCTGATTTTCTTGCGTTATAGCTTGATGATTGGGTGCTATGTAGAATCTACAAGAAAAACAACACAAATAGACCCTTGGGATATGAAAAAGATGAGGCCAGAGATGATATGGGTGGGCCAGTACCAACTTCAATGTCAATTGGCAGTCTTCAGTTCCAGACAAAGGGCACAAGTTGTGGAACATTTCTTGAAAATCATGAACATAACCTGTTTGATGGAATGCTGGGGAGTGATGGGATGAATAACAATGGTTCGATGTCTCACTTAGGATGTTGTTCAAGCTCAAAGCCAGACCTGTCTATGGTTAACCCTCTCAAAAGAAGTACCGTCCCATCGCTTTACTGGACGGATGAGGATACAGCCAGTCCTTCAACAAGCAAGACATTTCATGGGGATCATAGCAATGATGGAAGCCTCGAAAAACCAAACACAAATGGCTCAAATTCAATTGCAACCCTGCTTAGCCAGCTTCCTCAAACCCCTCACCTGCAACAACAAACAATGGTAGGGTCGATGGAGGATGGGATTTTTCGACCTTCATATCAACTTCCAGGCCTCAACTGGTACACTCTTAATTGAATTTTCAGGTACTGGGGTATTCTGTAGGTTTACTATTTTTATGCCCTTGAAGAAAATATTCCAAATTTTCAACTAGCTTAGGGAACTTTCATCAAGTGTCATGTTTTACCTACTTCTTGTTAGGGAAAGAGATCGATGAACCAAAGTTTCAACTCTTGAGCCATAGATATAGTTAAAATTTTTATTAATATCTTGTGTTATACATATACATATAGTTTGATGTAGAAAAAGAAAAAAGAAATAAAACTGATAGATAATATATATATATATATATATATGTATATATACTATATTATATTTAATTTGCTTTAGGAATAACAGTGAAATATTGTATAGAAATCCTTCTTGTTGTAGAATCTTATTATTAATGATGATGCACAGTTTTAGGAATATAATGGGTTATGGTTGGTTTACATCAAATATAGTGTACCATTATTGAATTTCCTTGTTCATTAGTCAATAATCATGCTTTCTATGTGGTTGCTCACTTCCTCCCCTTGAATCCTAGCCTAAATGCTTTGATTTTTTTTTTGGACGAAATAATTATAGTTTTTAATAGTTAATAATAGAATATATATATATATATATTTGCTCTTTAAATGTAAAATTTTACAAAATATAAGCACGAGCAAACATTTGATAATTTTTCTTTCTAGTCCATATTAAAATAGTTGTATCTAATGTCGTAAATATAAAAATATGAATATAAAAAATAAAAAATAAAAAAATAAAAAAATAAAAAAACAAAAAAAAAAAAAAACAAATGAAAGCGGAATATTCAAATGTGGATGTCATTTTCATTTCATTGAGAAGACATAGGTAAATGCTGGTGACTTTTCCTCGCTTTATCACAAAACGGAATCATTTATCTTAAAACCACACAAATTAAAGTCCCTTTAATTAAATTCTTTTCCATGGAAACCCCAAAATAACTTTATATAATTTCTTATAAAGTAGTGTTTAAATTTGGAAAATAATCTTTTTTCTATACCTTCGCTAATTTTTTTAATAAAAATTTTATTTTGTATTTTTTAAATATTTGCAATGTCAAGTGTCATTGTCGACTTGTTTCACTGTTATGTCATTACTTATTAATTACTTATTAATGATAGAAGTGGATGTAATTTTTAACGAAAAGACCAATTTAGTTTTTAATTTAATATACAAAAATTAATTTATATGTTTTTTAATAAAGCGAATAAAATATAATTTAATTCTTCGTATAAAAATTTCTATTATACGAAAATTTATGTTATGGGGACATAAATACTTGATATTAAACAAAATAATCCAAGTAAACTTGAAATCCAGGTGAAAAAAGGGTCGGCCATTATCTTGCTCTATTTTAGAATTGGTCATATAAATTTTTAAGGGAGATCCATTGTTTTTAATCTATGTACAAATTGGAATAATCCTTCACCAATTTGAATATATTTTTACATAAAATCAGATTAAATCGTGTAGAATTTTTAGGCCAAATTCAAGATTAATATGTGACACACTCAACTATTATTTTTTTAATTTAATTATTTAATTATTTGAAATAAAATATTTTATTTACATTCCTATTAATTTTTCTTTGTTACCTTTATTATAGATCTTAAAAGGTATTTTTTAAAGGTAAAAGGAAATTTAAAACAATGAAGTTTAAAATATAGAGTAAGAACTATTCAGTTTATTGTATCTAGGTTATTTAATTATTATTTTTAGTTATTTAAATTTTTGTAATTCAATATTTTAGTCGCAATTTTATTAATTGTTTAAGAGAAGTTTAACATGGGTTTTATTGTCAATGTTTACGCATTCTATCAATTTAATTTTAGATCTATAAAATTCAACTAATTTGGCCCTCAATGTTTATAAGATTTGTTCTTTTAGTCTTAATTATAAAAAATATAAAAAAATATTTTTATATTTAAAATTTGAAACAGTAAAGATAAAATTATTTTTTTAACCAAAATGACTTTCAATGATACATTCCGCTTTGTTCTTTCTTTCATTCAATTGACGAAGTTGAAAATAGCAAATGTTATGGTCTTGACCTGCAATCTCTCTCCAATGTCTGAATTAGAAATGATAAAGATACTAAAATACTAGAGCCTAAAACAAGTACTATCTATGTAACCAAGAGCCAGGCAATTGAAGTTGGTGTTGTCAACCCAATGATTTTTCTAAATTTATAAATTTGTTAATTTTTGAGCTTTTTTCTAGTTTTAATTAGACATTTGAGATAAATAATGTAACCAAAAAAGGAGACTAAATCAAAAGAGATTGAATCAAAAATAGCTTTAATTTATTAGCTTTTCACATCACTATGTCAAAAATGTCCTAATACGACACTTTTTTTTACCTAAGACGACGCAAAAAAGGTTGGCATAGGCTTCGCGACGCTTCTCCCGACACTTCCAAAAAGGTTGTATATAGTGCAGTTGGTATAGGCTTCGCGACGCTTTTGAAAAAGCGTCGGTAGAAGTCAACATAAGCCGACGCTTATTGAAGAGTTGTGAAAGGCTTAGTCAATGCCGACCTTTAAAAAGGGTTGCGATAGACCTAGTCAAGACCAACCTTTGACAAAGGTTATGATAAACCTGTCTAAGGCAACCTTAAAAAGGTCGGTATAGTTCTTGTTTAAGGCAACTTTTAAAAACGATTGGGATAGAGCCGTCTAAAGCAACCTTAAAAAGGTTGGGATTGACATTGTCTAAAACAACCTATAAAAAAAGGTTGGAATAGACCTATCTAAGGCAACCTTAAATAGGTTAGGATAGACCATGTCTAAGGCAACCTTTAAAAAAGGTCGGAATAGACTTGTCTAAGGCAACCTTAAAAAGGTTGGGATAGACCATGTCTAAGGTAACTTTTAAAAAAAGTTAGGATAGACCTGTTTAAAACAACCTTAAAAAGGTTGGGATAGATATTGTTTAAAACAACCTCTATAAAAAAATATTGGGATAGACACGTATAATATAATTTTTTTCTATTTTTTATTATTTCAATTTTAATATATTTTTATAAATATTTACAGTGAATAATGATAGGAATTGTGCTTTAAATACAACTAAAAAAATTTAAAATATAAAATATAAAATTAAAATTAAAATAAAGATTGAATATTCAATACAAAAATCGATCCAACAATCAAAATACACAAACATTTAGCTGAAATGTATATATACCACCAATATCAATGTACAAAAGTAAACAAATAAAGTACCTAAGATGATGGACATTGATATTGATGTTGTAATACATAAAAGCTAATACAATTTGAAACTGCAACTTCAATTCCAAAAAACTCTGTTGATCTCTTATTTCTATAAAGGTAGCCCCAAGAAACTTCAATTCCTTCCGCTAAGTTTTCCTTCTCGTAATCCTGTCCTGTAGCCAACATTAAAGTAATAATAAGTTCGACATTGTAAGCCTGCAAGAAAGCCTGGTATGAAGATAAATGAACATAATTATATGAAGATACATGAACGAACCTTGACAAAATCATTTGCAGGCCATTTGCAGATATCAAAGAACATTCAATAATGTTAACCAAGACCTACAAATAAGAATGCAACAAGTCATTCAGAACTTGGCTAACCATTATAAAGTAAATAGAGCAGCATAGTAAGGTTCAAGGTACCATCAAGGTTTCCAATGCTATTGAGTACCATCAAGCAAAATAGACCTGTGGGGGTAAGAAAATGGGGCCTAAAACTATGAAATTATGGTATTGAGTTGAGTAAATAGAGAAGGAACCATTTAAACAGTTACCTCTATACTTCCTGGTTTCCAATGCTACACAAAGGAACTTTCCTCCTTTAATGTGCCCTATTTCTCCTCATCTTCTTAACTGAATTCCTTCTCTCTTTTATCTTATTGGAAAATAATATATATACCAACCTCACCAAGCTTTCTTCTATTCGAATTTGGAACCATTTTGTTTGCATATCATAACAATTATGACCCAAAATTTGGTACACCCCATTTAGACCTCAATCACAAAAATCTGATAAGTTTTGTCAATTAAAAAAAAAGAAAGAAATATAGCAGAAAACCATCTCATCAGCTCACTCGATGGCATTGGCAACGGCTGCAAAGATGCATATGATTGGTTCCCTATCTCCAACATCAACTTTTTCAGCTCTTTAGGTCTGTTTAATTTTGTTTATATGATTTTACATAATGTTATTAGATTAATCTGAACATTTTATGCTCAAATCCATAAACACGAAACACCACATCAGAAAAGGAAAGAAAAAGACAAATGAATGAATGCATGAATGAGGCACCAAAGAAAGGCGAAATTAGAAATGCAAAAAATGCAAGGCATATGCCATATAAGATAAAATATCCTTGAAACATCTCAATCCTGAATTTTAGGTCATTTTCAATCAAAACCCAGAAGAAAATAAAGGAAAACAAGTCCATAAACAAACAAACCACCAACATGCAATTGGAAATTTCCATCAAGTTAGATCAAATTCCAAGGGTCCTTCCGATTAAAACCAATGTTGATTCAAAACAATAAAAAATGCAATGCAATCATTCTTCTTCTTCTTCTCCTTTTACTTCTATTGGAAGCAAAAATGATATGATGAAAGTTTTTAAAATTGGTTCATTAAATTGATTCACAGCTAGGGTATGAAATATCCTCCATGTCACTGAATTTATTGTTTAAATTCTATGCATCTACCACATTTATTATTTTACCCATACATCAAAGATGCAAGACTTCCAAAATTTACCCAGTTTTTTTTATTAAAAATTAATACATTGTAATGTTAAAAAAACAAAACCCAAAATACAAAATCAGAGCTAACAAAAACAAAGCACATAAATGTTTTGAATGAAGATTCAACCCAAGAAAATGAGACAAATTTGAAGAACAAAAGCAAGATGTCAAGAACCCTAAATCTATATCTGATAATAGCATCATCATTATCATTGAATGATACAATGAAAACCCATTTGTTCATTTTGATCCTTGTTTCATATTTTTACTTATTTTCCTTCTAAATAACAAACAAAAGAAAGCAAAAAAAAAAAAAAAAGCAGTAAATGGAGGATTTTAATCCATTTGTGAGGGATATTAAACAAGGAAAGATCCGTAACATCACAAACCCTAAATCATCATCATCATCATCATCATATTTCTAGCAACAAAGATATCAAATCTGACAAATAATTCTATTTAGTCCTTCTCTATTTTGCTTTCTTTCTCACATCAAATCTGAAGCATACCAAGAAGGCAAAGATGCAAGTACCATCAAGGTTTGAAATAATCAAAACATCCACTAGATGATGGGTACTTACCTTCCAATTTTGGGACTAACATACTCCTATCAACCTGATGGACAACGATAATAGCTTATATAACAATAAACGGTTTCTATGTTAACAGAAGGAGAAACAAATCTATTACCTTGGAGAAAGTGACTTTCTTCTTGTACCATATAAACTCTGCAAGGACAATAGATGGCGTGACATCAATCTTCGCCATTTGATAAAATCCCACACTAGAAAATAAATTAAAAAAAAGTCAAATCAAAAGGTCCTCTAGGAGACATTGGTCAGATATCATTTAAACAGATTTAACAATCTAACTTGTTGTATTTCAAGCTAACATTAGCAAGACTAGTAGATAAAGATATAACAACACCAAGAGTAAACAAAGCCAAAGGGGTTGATTTTGAGGGTGGAGATGCAGGAAAAAGAGCAAAAGAATTCAAAATGGCCATCAATGCTCAGCTTACAGCATAGTGAATAAAAGTCAGAAACACAGGAAACTGGAATCCTACATTTTTAAGGACCTCCGATCCTTTTAGACTTGCACCAACACCTACCATTTTACAGATATCAGTTGATTAATAATGAATAAACTCTTATTGTTAGAAAAATAAAAATAAAAACAGTAACCTCTCAAAAGGTTTGCTCCCATTATCAAGGTCATACATGGAATTGTTGCCTCCCTGCATTTAATATCATCATTTTTATTATTAAAAATAATGAAATTAATATATAGGGTGTGGAACAGAGGATTCATACCCTAACATATATACGGTGCTGTCAATTACATGAAGTGGGGCTTTGTTTCCAATCATTAGTTTTCGCATTGGAGACACTATCCCGATTATAAACCCAACAATCTGTTTAACAAATCCAAAAATAATTAAGTTATAATATAAAAACATATTTATATATATAACATGAACCATTAATGCATGTATTGGAATGAAAGGCATATAAATATATTATACATTAAATATGATCATTATACGTAAAATATATGAATTTTCGGATTTAATTTGTGGCATACCGCAGCTACTACTATAGGTGCAAATACTTTCTTCAGGTCAATCTTTTCGGAAATGATCTTCATCTGTTGCATTATTTTCTTCCAAGCTGACATTAGAACAAATTTTAAAACAAACAAATAAACCGGAGCTATTGCAAATGAAAGAAACATTAGAACAAAGCAAGAAGTATATAGCATCTGAAGTAGCAAATACAGTAATATCATTTAGATTACATTTTTATCAAAGATCTTTAAATAAAATACATAAACATAGACATGTATTCGCCCAAATGCACAACAATTTATACATGATTCTTATTTCATATTAAAGACTTAAAATACATAATTTGATCAATTGACTTCCTTAATGTTAACGGTGGGAACGGTTACATACCCAATCTTCTTAGGACTAAGTTCTCCGTCGCTCTCATCATCCTCCAAACAAGCACGATGATAGTCAGACTGGGCCGAGAAGAGGGTCCAGACCAAGTAGAGGGTAGCCGCCGTGAGAGCGCCGCAACCGACGCCGAAGAGAAGAGCGACGACAACGCTAAGGATGTCCTTACTATGCTCACGGAGAGAGCTCCAGACATCAGAGGGCTTGGGTTTTGGTGGTACGACGTTCAATTGACCGATCTTGGTGAACAAGGTGACGAATCTGGTGGAGGACGAAGGGTCGTAAGGGTTTTCAAAAGAGAAAGAATAGGAAGCGACAAAGAATGTCTTGCAAGGTCTAGCGGTGGCTGATGCCGAAAGGAGGCCCACCGCTAGAATAGTCACCGCAACCACGAATTGACTCCAGCTTCCCATTCTTCCTTCACGGTAATTTCAGATGTTTCATCTGCTATATACTTCAGATGCTATATACTTCTTGCTTTGTTCTAATGTAATCTAAATGATCTTCAGGTTTGGGGGGAAATTTTTAGCGGAAAAATTTTAAAATAGCGCCATTTTTATTAAAATAAAATGATTTTTTTCAATCCAATTTTCTTCTTAATTGTTTCTATATTTGAAAGGTTTAATTATTTTTTAAATTCCTTTAAATTAAGTTTGTTTTGTTTTAAATAATATATTTAATTTGTAAAATTTTATAATGGTGTACGAAAATAATTTTAAATAATACAAAAACTCGAGCTGGATATGTATTCCTGATGAAAAATACGTAGTTTTTTTGTATTAAAGAAGAAGAAGCTTATGATGATACGATAGAATCGAACAAATCAGAAGAATCAAATCAATCCGAAAGAAGTTCACGGTTGGTTAATACAAAGGTTAATTATATTCCTTTGACTCTTTATTTTACTTGAAGTATTCTTGTTGTTTATAACACGAGCACGGACATATGACATTTTAAGAACCCTAAAAATAAGGGTGAAAAAAAACTTGATTAAAAATAGCCCAGTTCCGGTTGACGTCGGTTAACTGATTCACTGACCAAATCGTTCTCTAATAGCATTGGCCTCACCTTCACTCATGTCTTCAGTTGATCTTCCTAAACCATAAACACTACACCTAAAACCCTAAAACCCTAAATCGTACTCATAAATATAAAAGCTAACAACGAAACCTTTAAAATAATTAAGATTTTACTAATTAATTTTCAATAAAGTTACATGAGTTAGCAATTTACTAATTAATTTTGTTTCTCTAGAGATACATGAGTTAGCAATTCTTTTAATTTTAATATATATAAAGTTTATCTATTATCTCTTAAATAATTTAAACTATAATGATAATTTTAATATATTAAAATTAATATTATCTCTTTTACAATTATATAAGAAATTATTTAATATATAAATTAAAAAATAATCAGTCATATGCCAAAAAAACTTTAAAATTATTTTAAATAATAGTATTTTAGTTTTTTTCATTTTTAACATATATTTTTTTTACGTTTTTACTTTCAAATTTTGTCTACGTGTCGAAAAGAATACATGATGGACACTTGGATGATGGGTGAGAATACCGGGAGATTTTCTATGACGTTTTTATCAAAACCCTAAAACCCTAAACCTTAAACCACAAACCCTAAACCTCAAGACCATGAAATCCTAAAGCTAAAACCATAGACCCTAAACTCCTAAACCATAAACCATAAAACCCTAAACCGTAGTCATAACTATAGAAGCTAACACCGAAACCTTAAAGTTAAACTTATATCGCAATACAGTTCATATTAAAAAAATCTAAGATTAATCACAAACCCATAATCACAAAACCCCAAACCCATAATCACAAAACCCTAAAATCTAAACCCCAAACCCGTAAACACAAAACCCTAAAACCTTAAACTATATAAATTATAATCCCTAAACCATAAACTTTAAGCACTAAACTTTAAACCCTAAACTAAATTGATTTTTTACGGCATTTTTATTAAAAACCTTATTCACACTCGAAGCTATTAAGTTATTTTTAATTTGAATATATATAATTATTCACAAACTGATAATGTAAAATTTTAAGAATATTCATATTTTAAACCCAAATTTTTGGTGCTACACATTCAAAAAAAGTTGGAATTAAGGAAATTTGGGACGTTACATCTTTATATAAAGAGTTGGCCAGAGCATATGCTGACAAGTCTATCCCAACACTTAGGAAAGTGTCGCCCCAAAATTGTTGTCTTAGGACTAGACAAAAGCCAACTCTTATTTAAGCGTTGTCTTAGGCATACATATCCCAACCCTTATACAAAGAGTTGGCCAAAGCGTAGTCTATCCCAACACTTAGGAAAGTGTCCCCACAAAAGTGTCGTCTTAGGACTAGACAAAAGCCAACTCTTATTCAAGCGTTGCCTTAGGCATACATATCCCAACCCTTATACAAAGAGTTGGCCAAAGCATAGTCTATACTAACACTTAGGAAAGTGTCGCCACAAAAATGTCGTCTTAGGACTAGACAAAAGCCAACTCTTATTCAAGCGTTATCTTAGGCATACATATCCCAACCCTTATACAAAGAGTTGGCCAAAGCATAGTCTATACCAACACTTAGGAAAGTGTCGCCAAAAAAGTGTCGTCTTAGGACAACACAAAAGCCAACTCTTATTCAAGCGTTGCCTTAGGCATACATATCCCAACCCTTATACAAAGAGTTGGCCAAAGCATAGTCTATCCCAACACTTAGGAAATGTCGGCACAAAAGTGTTGTCTTATGACTACACAAAAACCAACTCTTATTCAAGCGTTGCTTTAGGCATACATATACCAACCCTTAGGAAAATGTCGCCACAAAAGTGTCGTCTTAGGACTACACAAAGGCAACTCTTATTTAAGCGTTGCTTTAGGCATGCATATCCCAACCCTTATAGAAAGAGTTGGCTAAATATCAGTCTATCCCAACACTTGCCCCAAAAGTGTCGCCTTAGGACTAGACTTTTGGCAACTCTTATAAAAGCGTTGCTTTAGGCTTGCATATCCCAACACTTATGAAAAAGTTGCCTAAAGCGTATTTTGGCCAGTCTATCCCAACACTCAGGAAAGTGTTGCCCCATAACTGTCGTATTAGGCATTTTTGACGTAGTGCATGTTTGGTTGATGAGAAAATGAGAATGGTTAACAAGAAAACTAAATATAAATTATAAAAAGTAAAAAGAAAAGTAAATACAAAAATATTTTTAAGATTTTTAAATATATGCTATAATTTTTAGAATTAGAAATAAAATGATAAATTTTATAAACATTGAAGGTTAAATTTGTTAAAGTTTTTAGATTAAGATCAAATTGATAGAATGTATAAACATTGGAGGGCTAAATTTATTATTAGACCAATAAAAAAGTCAACCTTAGACTTCCGTTACTAAGTTGACGACAATTGTGACTAAACTATTTAATTTCAAATAGTCTTTTATTTGTATAATTGAGGGTGAGGATGAGATTATTTGGAATTGAACAAATATGTTTAATTTCGAATAGCCTTGATTGCTAATAAAAAAACAAATATATGAATCTATCTATTAAAAATAAATGCTAAAACTATTAAATATGACTCCTATTTTAGTCAAATTTGAGAAATAATCTTCTAGTTAAACTCTGTTTATTTGTTTCAATCAAACACTGATTAGTTTAGATTATTTTATTATTATTTGACCTTTGAATTTAGCCTATAAATAGGCTATTTTACAACCTTAGAAATTACACCCATTAGAGATTAGAACTCATAACACATTTAGAGAATTTTGTGTTTACGTTTTGAGGGTTCTTTGTTTTCAGGTTTTCGGCGTTTAATTATTATCTTCATCTTTTGTACTCTTCGTTCTTTTGCCATTATAGTAAAATTATTTTTGCCCGTGGTTTTTTATCCTCTTTGGAGGGTTTTTACACATTAAATTTGTGTGTTCAATTTCTCAATTTCTTCTGCTAATTTTACTTGTTCGTTGCTTAATCGGGTCGATTCCTAACAAGTGGTATCAGAGCTAGTTCAATTTTCATAGATCAGCCCATACAGATATGGCAGCAACAAGGTTTGAAATTGAGAAGTTCGATGGTGAGACAAATTTCAATCTATGGCAAGTTCGGATGATGACAATTCTAGTTCAATCCGGTTTTTAAAAGGTTCTTACTAGGAAAAAGCCTGAGAATTTAAATAAAATAGAATGGGAAGAGCTTGATGAAAAGGCTTTGTCTGCAATCTAGTTGTGCCTCGCGAATACGATATTGCAAGAGGTATTGATGGAGAAGACCTCATCCGCCTTATGGAAAAGGTTAGAAACTCTTTATGCGACTAAGTCTTTGGCTAACCGTTTAGTGTTGAAACAACATCTATTTACGTTTTGCATGAACGAAGGTGAGCTTATTAGAGATTACATCAATCAATTTATTACTATTTTAAATGAATTAAAGAACGTTGAGGTTCATATTGATGATGAAGATCAAGCTATGCTATTATTGTGCTCTTTACCCCCTCATACAAGTCTTTCAGAGAGACCCTGATTTATGGCAGAGACAAACTTTCGTTCGAAGATGTGAAGGGTCATTTGTTGAGTAGACACAAACTTGATAATGAGCTTCATTTGAATAGCAAGGCAGATAGGCAAGCTTCCATTTTGGTAGCATCAAAAAAACGAGACAAAAGGTGTCGCTATTGTAAAAAGTTAGGTCACGTCAAAACATATTGCTATAAACTGCGAAATAAAAGAGCTGTTGAGAGTAACGAGGAAGATGTAGCTGGTGCTAATTTGGCCGATGAAAGCGGTGATGATTTCTTGTTAGTATCAACGAGCGATAACTCCAAGCTTACATCTGAGTGGATCCTAGATTCTGGATGTTCTTTCCACATGTATCCTAATAAAGAATGGTTCTCCACATACAGTTCGGTTGAAGGTGGAGTTGTGCGCATAGGAAACGATTCATCCAGTAAGGTAATTGGTATTAGTACTGTTAAAATTAGGATACACGATGGGACGATTAGAACACTCTCAGATGTCAGGTATGTACCTGATTTACGAAAGAATCTCATCTCCTTGAGTATTTTAGACTTGAAAGGATGCAAAATCAATATCGAGTCAAGCGGCATTAAAGTATCTTGTGGATCTCTCATTTTGTTAAAAGGTAAAAGAACTGGCAGTCTTTATATTCTGGAACGTTCTATAGTGACCGGTTAAATCTGACGTCCCTCGTCCGTTACGGAGTCGAAGTCAATTCGTTTGGAGCGGAGGCAACTTGGCCATAGGAGGGAAAAAGTTATGACCGTTTCGTTGAAGAGAGGTTCTTTTTGGATGCAGGTTTTGAAAAGTTAGGGCACTGTATTCATCATAATCAGACCCGGGTTAATTTAGCAGTGTACAAGTCGAAGGCTAGAAGTTTTCCAGTTTCTAAACACAAATTTGACTCAATTAATTCCCTACATAGTTCAAGATAGGCTCGTGGCGAGCTTCGGCAAAGATGGCTTTGTGGAACTATGAGTCAAGGTGGAGATTTGTTAAATATGACTCCTATTTTTAGTCAAATTTGAGAAATAATCTTCTAGTTAAACTCTGTTTATTTGTTTCAATCAAACACTGATTAGTTTAGATTATTTTGTTATTATTTGACCTTTGAATTTAGCCTATAAATAGGCTATTTTACAACCTTAGAAATTACACCCATTAGAGATTAGAACTCATAACACATTTAGAGAATTTTGTGTTTACATTTTGAGGGTTCTTTGTTTTCAGGTTTTCGGGGTTTAGTTATTATCGCCATCTTTTGTACTCTTCGTTCTTTTGCCATTATAGTAAAATTATCTTTGCCCGTGGTTTTTATCCTCTTTGGAGGGGTTTTTCCACGTTAAATTTGTATGTTCAATTTCTCAATTTTTTCTGCTAATTTTACTTGTTCGTTGCTTAATCGGGTCGATTCCTAACAAAAACAAACTAATATATAAGTTAAAATATGTTGTTAATTCATACATTTCTATAATATTTGAGATTTAATCTCTACACTTTAAAAGTTAAAAACCAATTATTTTACTTTTTCAATTTAAAAACCCTAGTCAAATTATTATCTCATTAATAGATTCCGTCAAAACTTGTCAACTTAATATGTTTATTTTCGACGTCAATTATATATCACGCTGTATAAGAACCAGCTTATTATTATATTAAGTTGGCAACTTCTAACTTAAACTATTAATTATGATAATGATTAGACTTAAATTTTTAAATAAAAAGTATGATTTATATTTTAACTTTTTAAATACAATGATTAAATCTGAAATTTTGTCAATGTACTAAAACTAAACAACATATTTTAACATAATATATATACCAGTTTTCTTACCATGTGTTGTATAGAATTATTGTATTCTATAATTAATTCTTATTAAACTAATTTTGATTAAAAAATTATTTTTAATTTACACCTAATATAATTTCAAAATTAAAACATAATAATCCATACATTAAATTTTAAAAAATAATTTTTGCTAAAATCTTTTTTTAATTATAATATTTGATCAATAAAATATTTTTAAAATAATAAGTAATGTTGCTCTAAGAAATCAAAGTTTACATTTTTTTTTTAAAAGAAAACAAATTTTATAAAATTAAGGGTTAGCTTAGTATTACTTTTAAGAAGTGTTTTTAAAAAATACCATAGAAAAGTGATTTTGAGAAAGCTTTTAAAAAGTTTTGTTTAATATTTAAGTATTTAGTATTGCCATCAAAAAGTACTTTTGAGAAAGAAAAAAATCATTGTAGACATAGTGTTAGAAAGTAACAAATGTGCATTTAAATAATATTCAAATTAGTTAATATTATGATATTTTAGTAAGAATATAAAAAAATCATTTATTATAATTTGTTGTTAATATTTTAATATATGAAATATAAATTTTAAATACTTTTTAAGCAATTAATATTAATTATTTATAAAATTTAATTTGAATATATAAACTATATTTTAAATATTAAAATATAACTAATAAAAATTTCAATATATAATATTATATATTTAAAATAAATTTTAATAAGAAAGTAATTACTTACCCAATATAAATATTATATAAAATACTTTATAAGGGTTAAAATTATCATTTGTTCCTAAAAACACTTTTGCCAAAAGCAAAAGTTAGAAAAAATTGTTTTTGATTTTATATTTAAAAGCATTTCTGGCTTCAAAATTGTCTATTTAGTATGCTTATAACCCCAAAAATATTTTTGAGAAGCAAATCTAAACTAAACCTAAATTGGAAAATGATAGAAATAAATATTTAAAATGTTAAGATATGCTTGAAATACATTTTCTTTAAACAAAATGTTCTTAATTGATTCCAAAAATAGATCAAGATATATTGTTATATAAAAATCACTATAAATATTAATAAAAAAGTTTAGTTATTATTTAAATATTAATGAAGATGGCATATCAAGCAATGAGTGTGCCTACTTATTGTAATTTTAAACTCACTTAAATTTGTTTTCTTTGATTTGCTTTGCACACCAGCTCTCCGACTTGACTTGAGAAATAATTAACCTTTGAGAACCAAAGAACAGCTGGTGCATATGATTGTTTTCCAAAATGCTTCCATACCTTACTTTATATATATTATAGATATAGGATAAAATCATTTTTCACAACACATTCGGATCCATGTTTGGAAAATAATGCAAGGGTCTGCCCGGCTTAACAAATATGGCAGTCAAACCAAAATAAAATGCACATATACATGCATGTGAATATATATAAATATATATATATAGCCTCAGAATACAAGGATTAAAGAGTATTCCTAGCTCAAAACCTCTGGTTCAAGGATTGAATTCCGCATACTAACGTGCCAAGCATGTCAACTTTTTGATTAAACAAAATTCTAACTGTTTGTTATTAGGGAAGTGTGTGTATCAGTTTCAAGCAACAGGTTCAGAACCTAAAACATCTCTCTCAACTGCATTTAGCCTTATATGCTTCCCATCCTTGAAGGCGGTATTCGCGAGCTGCCTCTGCAGGGTTTGCTGCCTTTATGATTCCGCGCCCCACAATTATTATGTCACTACCCCTATCAAAGATGACCTGGAATATCGTTTATCTCGGTTACTAAAGCCGATAAGAGTAAGCAAAACGCAACTAGAAACGACAACAACCAGCATCACACTAATATATAGTGCGTTTTGGGAAAAAAGACAGGGTTTTGACACAACAGGACAAGAGAGACATTTTCGTTCACCGTAGTCATTTTCTAGACAGCACATTTCAAAGAATTTTCCAGGAAAATTCATATATACAAAATAGCCTTACAGAGGAAGAGTTAAACTGTAGAACGAGCAATGATAGGACCATATACTTACAGAATATGGAGTGTTATACTGCTGGCCAAGATCATCACCACCCTTTACCATTTGGACTCCAGGGGTTGCCTGAATGAATGCTGGATTTACCGTTGCCCCAGACCATGATGCCGGATTGACCGAGATAAAACCAATGACAAAATCAGAATGCTCTTCTGCAATTTTTACTGCAGCAGCCGTGTAGTCTCCCTTAGCAAGGTTACCAGCAGAGCTCATTTCTGCCAGTAGCAACAGGCCCCTACCGCGAGGCAAACCCTAAAAATTTCCCCAAGAAAAGATTAGTTCTAACTCTGTATGTTAATTCTAGCTAAAAAGTACTGTTGGGCAATCATAACCAACCTTCAACTTCAGACCATCAACAATTCCAGGACCCGATATTATGTGTGCATTAACAATATCAGCCCAATCCAATATACGGAAGATACCGCTGCAAAAGCATACATGCCAGAAGCAGTAAGACAAGAGCAAAGGCATCTAGCAGAAAAGGGAAACTTAGGCTGCAAAAACTGAATATTACCCTTCATACTGCATTGTCACTGTGTTACCAATATCGGCAAATTTACGGTCTTCGAAGATCATAAAGTTATGTCTTTCTGCAATCTTCAGTTGAAATGTCAAAAACAGCACTGTTAGTTTAACTTAGCAGTAATATCTCTATTAATAACAACCTGTTCACACAATCTGACATAATCTATAATGAAAATCAATAACTTTCTTCATCACTAGGTTTAACCTGAATACTGAAAATAGACGCAAGGATGATAAAGTTATAACGATTTCTCAAGAATGGTCATAGTTCGGGAAATATAGGCACAAGACATTCAATAAGCATATGAGACTTACCGCACGAAGTTTAGAACCAAAATCTGGAGTGAAATCGGGGAATATGTCAACATGAGTCTTCAATAAACAGATTTCTGGTCCAACCTGCATAGAAATTCAAATATGGAGCAAACGATTTTCTAACAAGTTAATACGAACTAAAATCTGCTTAACAGACACCTTTTTAAGACTCAAGTCTAAGTCTTAACATTGTTTCTAACCCCAATATATCAAAGCTTAGTCACAACTTAAAATCCCATGATTATTATATCAACAGAAAAGAATTTGATGTACAAAGACATAGTTAAGATATAAAAATACGGCTAAATATGATGCTGTAAGTAACACTGCCTAAGTTTCCAAAGTATAAATTCTATAAAAGAAAACCTACTTTCCATCACTTTCCCCAAAAAACTGAAGTTGTACTTTCACACACACACAAAAAAAATTCTCATCCTAGAATACTTCAAAACTTCGCTGATAAACTAAAACCAATTTACCTTCTCAGCAATATCAAGCAACTCAGCAGCAGTCCCAACATCAGCAGCCAAACAAAGATTACTGTGTTTCTTAACCATAACCTCAAAGAGCTTTTTCCCAGTTGGATTCTTAGCTAACTTAGCCCTTTCTTCAAACCCCAAACTCTTAACCCTCGCTCTCTCAACCTTAGGCACCGCCACTTCCTTGTTCTCTTCCAAAAACTTCATAACCAAAGTCTCCATCTCCGCCTCCAACTTCCCTTTCGCTCTCAAAACCTTAACCATCTGTGTTAAAGTAAACAGAGCATGAAGCTTAATCCCATTCTCCTCCAACGTCTGCCTTCCGCCTTGTTCTCTATCTATAACCACCACGGCGTCCGTCACCTTGATTCCCAACGCCCGTAACGGCGCAGCGGTTTCAAGAACCGATGCTCCAGATGTTACGAGGTCTTCAACTATCAAACAAACTTGACCCTTTTCGTAAACGCCTTCGATGGACTTTGCGGTACCGTAATCCTTCACTTCTTTGCGGCGCATGAGCATGGAGATAGAGGTGTCGAGGGAGATGGAGGTGGCGATCGGGAGGGCGGTATAAGGAACGCCGCAGATGAGGTTAAAGGGTGTTTGGGGAGGGAGGGAAGAGAGGAGGGATTGGGAGATTTGGCGGAGGAGGGAAGGGTAGGAGACGATTAGGCGGAGGTCTATGTAGATAGGGGAAGAGATGCCGGATTTTAGCTTGAAGTTGCCGAATTTAACGGCGGAGATTTCGTGGAGTTGGAGGATGAGAGACTCTACTGATGACATTGTTGTTGCGGCGGCGACTGGTAGTGCTGGTGGTGCAGGTGAGTGGAGAAGTGTTAGTGGGAAAGGCAGAGTGCTCTGATGCTTAAAAAAAAGTAATGCCAGTTGACAAACGTCTTCGTGTGGGTCGGGCCAAGTCGGATGATTACGTAAAATTTTTTTCATAATTTTTGTTAAAATAAATAATCCAATTCAAATTACTCCAATGATTTTATTATTATTAGTATCCAAAAAGTTAGTGGAATATTTTAAAAATAATCATATAAGTCTCCATTTTGAAAACCTAAATTCTTTTTCCATCATTTTAGCCACTTCGGTTACTATTTGTTTTGATTTTAATCACTTTATTATATTTCTGTTAATGGAAGTTCAAGCTGGCATTTTTTATCATCAACAAATAATTTTTTTAAAATTTCCACAAAATACTATATAGAAATTTCACCTTAAAAAAAAATTCTTCGCGTCAAACATAAATGGCATTTTAACCTGTTATAGTCATCACTAGAGACGGAATCAGATAATTTTTTAGTAAGGACCAAAATTAAATTATAATTTTTATGATAGCAAAAATGTAATTTTATCAGTTTAATAGCCTATTTCTTTATAATTTTAAAGGATAAAATTAATTTTTTATATTTTTAAGGAATTAAAGTGTAATTTTACCTTTACTAATTTTAATTTTTAAAAATTTTAAAGAGCTTAAATTAAAAATTTTCCATTTTAAGGGGGTCAGGGCCCTTACCAGCCCTTAATTTTCCCCCTAGTCGCCACCACCTGTTCCGGTGGTCGTATTCGGCAACTAGGTACACCAAAACTCTCCTCTCTTCCTTCTCGTCTCAAATCTCATATTAGTTTTGTGTGAATCGAATAGAAACTCTTTAAATCTCGCCTTGAAACTAGGAGGTCATGTCTTCCTATCTCATTCTCCTACCGTCCAGTTGCCTCAATTCTAAGGTATGTTGTTATTCTCAGTCTAAGCGTTAAATCCACCATCTAGATTTGGAAGGAGATTCTATTAGATGAGTCTCCTTTTTATTTTTCCTTTTCCCTTTATAATTTTTCTCCTTTGAGTTTTTTTTTTTAACTTCTTTTTTTTCTCTTTTCTAACTTATTATCTTCTTCTTCTTTTTTTCTTTTTTTCTTTTTTTTGTTTTTGAAGTATTGATTTGGAGCTTGTTTTATTTTTACAAGGATATGGTGTAACAGCCCGATTTTGGGCTTAGTCGAAATAGTGGTTTCGAAACCACAAATCTGAGGTCAAAGAAATTATTTCTAATATTATTTTATGTGTTATAGCATGATTATGTGAGTACATGAAAATTTTGGTGAATTAATTTAAGCGATTGTGGGCTTAATTGCGAAAAAGGACTAAATCGCATAAAGGGCAAAAGTTTTGTTTTACTAATTAAAGGTGTCAATTGGCTATGGAACTTAATGTAGGGGTCTTTAATGTGCAAATAGGCCAATAAATTAGTCATGGCCAGCCATAGAGACAAGAAAATTGAAAAGTCAAAATTTGGTGGTATTAGTTGGCTTAATATGCAATAAAATAAAACAAAAGGAAAGGGTTGTCATCTTTTTCATTTCTTTGTCCATACCACCGAAAATACCAACCATTTTAAGGGTTTTGAAGCTTCAAAATTTCAGCGACTCTTCATCGTTACTAGTAAGTGATTTTGATGACGTTTCTTGATATTTTTTGTACTTTTGGGACCCTTGTAGTGTAAGCTAGCTAATGGGGGGACTATTTTGTAAAATGATTAAGAGTTTAGGGTTTTTCCATATGAGCATTCATTTTTTTTTGCTGAAATCTTATGGAATAAAATGAAACTTGGTTGTTAAATAAACAACTTTTGTGAAAGGATTTTCATGAAAAATCACTAAATGGACTATTTTGTAAAAGTTGTAAAATAGATAGTAATTGTGTGAAATACCTAAAATTTGGAGCTGTCATAAGATTAATAAAGATTTGGCTAGGCTTGGTTAATGAGAAAATTTGATAAAAATTGATTTTCGAGCCTAGGGGTAAAATCGTCATTTTGTGAAAGTCTAGGGGCAAAACGATCATTTTGTCAAATTATGAATTTTGGATTGTTTTAGTTAATATGGTGACTAACTAAGTGAATTTATTCATTTTAAATCAAGAATTACGAAATCCGAACCTAGATTGGGGAAAAGCCAAGCTAGCGGATTAAACCGAATTAACCGCCTACATTTTATATACCAATGTAAGTTGTACATAAATAATACAACTTTACCGTTATTATGTATTGAATGATTGATTCTGTGTAATATGTTTGAATATACTTATGAGTTATGTATGGTGAAATTTAATGTGGTAAACTCCCGGTTAAACCGTAGGAATAGATCGGACATTCATGCCATGAAACTATGGTCATATGAGAGCTAGTGTAAGACCATGTCTGGGACATGGCATCGGTATCGTTATGTGTCAGTGTAAGACCATGTTTGGGACATGGCATCGACACCAATATGTGCGAGCCAGTGTAAGACCATGTTTGGGACATAGCATCGACATTGATACGAGTGCTAGTGTAAGACCATGTCTGGGACATGGCATCGGCCTCGATATATAAGCCAATGTAAGACCATGTTTGGGACATGGCATCAGCTTTGATATGTACTAGTGTAAAATCATGTCTAGGATATGGCATCAACACGGATAGAGAAGAGCTAGTGTAAGACCATGTCTGATACATGGCATCGGCCTCAATATATGAAAGTCAGTGTAAGACCATGTTTGGGACATGGCATCAACTTAACATGTGAGCCAGTGTAAGACCATGTCTGGGACATGGCATAATACCCTATGTTTGAGGCTTATTAAATATCCTTTCGTATTCTAAATGGTTCAATGAGAAATTTAAAGTTTGTGTCAAGAATGAGAAGTATTATGATGATATTGTGAGTGGTACAGGTACCTACATAAAATGTATAAGATGTGAGCTCAACTTATATTGTATGATTAGAATGGGATGGAAATGAGTAAGTTATGCCTATGAGAGTTTATGATTATGTACATATGATATTAAGTTGTGAGCATGCTAATGCACGGTAAATAGTTGTCAATTATTTATATGTAACTTACTAAGCTTTATGCTTACCCTTTTTCCTTTCCATTTTCTTATAGTGCCGCCTAATTAGCTCGCAGATCGATGGACGTTGGAGGCATCGATCACACTATCAAAGAAGCACTTGGTATAGTTAGTTTTATTATTTTATGTATGGCATGTATAGGGACTTAGTCTTTTGTTAAGTGTAATATTATTTTGAAGCCAAATGTGTTGGCTTATCATAAAATTGACTCATTTTGTATAAGGTCATGGTTAATGGCTAATATTCATTATTGATCTATGCAAGTGATGATGTTTTTCACAAATGTACCAATTGGTATGGATGATTCAGTGGCATTAATATATGGTTGGGTGGGTCATGTATTAATGTGTTGATGTCTAATTATGGTTGTTTGGTTGTGTATTTATGCCATGTTATGTATTGGTAAGATTGGTATGTGTTTGATCATGTTTCAGGATGGCAAAAAGCTTGGTAGATAGCCTTATATTTGTCCACACGGGTAGATACATGGGCGTGTGTCTAGACCGTGTGTGACACACGGTCTGCCCCACGGGCGTGTGGTCAGGCCGTGTGTCGCCTTCACCTTAAGTCGGCAAAATTAAATGCCCAATAGTAACCATACGGGTTGAGACACGGTCGTGTGTCTCAACCGTGCAAAAGACACGGTCTAGCATACAGGCGTGTGCCATGACTATGTGACCTTAAATGGTTGCTGACGTCAGAAATAGAATGTCAAGGTTTTTACACACGGGCTGAGACACGGGCATGTCATGGCCGTATGAAGGACATGGGCCAGGGACACGGGCGTGTGTCAGGCTGTGTGAAAACCTCTGTAGGTTCGATGTTAGAAATAAATCGATACGGGTATAGGGCACGAGCGTGTCCCTAAATGCTTAGGCCGTGTGAGCCACACGGGCCTTCAACACGGCCATGATCAGAGGTTACACGGGCGTGTCATCCTTCCAAACGGGCGTGTGCCTTTTTCTCAATGAAATTTTATAGTGTTTATTTTAGTGCTTGGTTTAGTCCTGAATTATTTATAAAGCGTGTTTTGGGCCTCATAGGCTCGTGTTAGGGACTTAAGATAAAGTTTAAAAAGTTTTAATTTAGAACGAAATTTGTTAACTCGAGAATGTATGTTTGTATGTATTTTAGTAAGGCAATGCCTCGTACCCTATCCTGGTGTCAGATATGGGTAAGGGGCATTACATTTAGTGGTATCAGAGCTATGGTTTAGTCAATTCTAGGACTAACCTAACATGTGTATGAGTCTAACTATACATGCCATAGTTATAATATGATAGTGTGACGACTCTTGACAGATATAAATTGTATTTTCATATTGTAAATGGATCCCAACGGAGCTATGGCAGATGATGTGGAAAGCAATGCGCCGGCTCCTACTGAAGGGACTATGCCAGTCGAAAGTGGGCCCATGATAATAAGTCAGGGCGGAGGGACTAGAGAAGCCTACTTCCATATGATGGATGCTTGGTACTTGAAGTTTATTCGCTCAAACCCGAATACTCTACCTCTCCCACCTCTTCCAATTCCTCAGCCTGCCCCTACAGCTCCTCATGGAGCAGAAATGGTTAAAAGGGAGAAACCTCCGGTAGATAGAATTAGAAAGCATGGGGCCGAGAAATTTTAAGCGAATATAGATGATGACACAAAAAGAGTAGAGTTTTGATTAGAAAATACCATTTGGGTATTTGATGAACTGTCGTGCACACCTGAAGAGTGCATGAAATGTGTAGTGTCACTTCTGCGAGATTCAGCCTACCAGTGGTAGAATACTCTCGTGTCAGTTGTACAGAGAGAGAGTAACGTAGGAATTTTTCCTAGAGAAATTTTGTAAAAAGTATATTAGCCAAAGATTCATAGATCAAAAGAGAAATGAATTTCTTGAATAAGTAAGGCCGAATGACAGTGACGGAGTACAAGTGAGAGTTTGTGAAGCTCAGCAAATATGTGCGGGAGTGCATATCTACCGAAGCCATAATGTGTTAAGAAGTTCAAAAATGATTTAAATGAAGACATCCTATTGTTGGTTGGCATTTTAGAGTTAAGGGAATTTGTAGTGCTCGTTGATAGAGCGTGTAAGGCCGAAGAGTTGGCGAAAGAGAAGAAAAGAGCTGATATTGAGTCACGTGACTCAAAGAAAAGACAGATGGGAAAATCACATCAGTCATAGTCTAAGAGATTTAGAGAGTTTACTACTCGATCGGATACTTCAGTGGGATTTTTGAGCAAAAACAAGAATAAGCAGTATACGACGTTTAAAGCTCAGACCACTTCTATTGCGAGTGTGGGTAGTGCCTGACCGAATAGGCCTGAGTGTTCACAGTGTGGTAAATGACACTTCAGTGAGTGTCGAGGAAATGATTGAGGTTGTTTTAAGTGTGGGTCATTAGACCACTTCATTCGAAACTGTCCTAAGATGAGTGAGAAGGACAAAAAGGAAAATGTGAAGGTGAGTAATGCTCCTTCGAGAGGTAGACCACAAAGGAACCCGACTAGTGGGGCTGGCAATAGAGGTACGCCTAAAGATTCAACCGTGAGGTCCAAGGGCAGAGCACTTGTGAGGACTTACGCTATTCATGCCCGCGAGGAGGCTTCGTCTCCCGATGTGATTACGAGTACCTTTTCTATCTATGATATACTTATTGTTGCTTTAATTGATCCGGGGTTTACCCATTCCTATATGTGCATGAAATTGGTACCTAGTGTGAATGTGCATGTTGAGTCTACTGAGTTTGTAGTAAAGGTGTCAAACCCATTAGCCAAGTATGTGCTAGTTAACCAAGTGTGTAGGGATTGTCCCTTGAAAATTAGAGATTATTGTTTTTCAGCTAACCTAATGTTATTGCCGTTTGATGAATTTGACATAATTCTCGATATGGATTGGTTGACTGCTCATGATGTAGTAGTAAATTGTGGGAGAAAAATTATTGAGCTGAAATGTGAAAATAGGAATGTCCTTCAGGTTGAATCAGGTGAACCGGATGGCTTGCCGGTATTGATGTCTGCTATGACAACTCAAAGATATTTGAGGAAGGCATATGAGTCGTATCTCACTTTTGTGTTGAATACTCAAGTGTCGGAATTGAAGATTGAGTTAGTGCCAGTGGTATGTGAGTGCCCGGATGTGTTTCCAGAAGAATTGTCCGAATTGCCTTCAATTAGGGAAGTGGAGTTTGGTATCAAGTTAGTTCCTAGTACGGCACATATTTCGATCATCCCGTATAGGATGGCTCCGACGGAACTTAAGGAATTAAAAGTTCAGTTGCAAGAGTTAACGGATAAAGGTTTTACAAGACCGAGCTATTCTCTGTGAGGTGCACCGATATTATTTGTGAAGAAAAATGATGGTTTGATGAGATTATATATAGACTACCGACAGCTCAACAAGGTTACAGTTAAGAACAAGTACCATTTGCCTAGAATCGATAACTTATTTGATCAATTGAAGGGGACTATCGTGTTTTTTAAGATAGACTTGAGGTTTAGTTATTACCAGTTGAGAGTTAAGGAGCAAGATGTACTGAAAACTGCATTTCGGACGAGATATGGTCACTATGAGTTCCTTGTCATGCCTTTTGGCTTAGCGAATGCTCCTGCGGTATTTATGGATTTAATGAACCGTATTTTCCAACTATACTTGGATAAGTTCGTGGTCGTTATTATTGATGATATACTCATTTATTCTCGTGATGAGAGTGAACATGCAGAATATTTGAGAACAGTTTTACAAACCTTGAGAGATAAGCAGTTGTACACCAAGTTCAGTAAGAGTGAAATTTGGCTTCGAGAGGTCAGATTCTTGGGACACATTGTGTTGGGTGATGGGATTAGAGTTGACCTGAGTAAGATCTATGTTATTGTTGAGTGTAAACTGTTAAGAAATGTGTTAGAGATTAGAAGCTTTTTGGGCTTAGCAGGCTACTACAGATGATTCATTAAAGGGTTCTCTATGATTGCTACTTCAATGAAGAGGTTGCTACAAAAAGGTGTCAAGTTTGAGTGGACAGAAAAGTGCCAATAGAGTTCTAAGAAACTAAAGGCTTTGTTAACTGAAGCCCTATTTTTAGTGCAACTGGAACCGGAAAAGAATTTGTGGTGTATAGTGATGCCTCATTGAATAGATTAAGATGTGTGTCCATGCAAGAGGGCAAGGTAATAGCCTATACCTCGAGACAGCTAAAACCATACTAGAAGAATTATCCAACACACTATTTAAAGCTGGCCGCCATAGTATTTGCATTGAAGATTTGGAGAAATCATTTGTATGGCGAGAAATGCTGGGTATTCACCGATCATAAAAGCCTAAAATATCTGATGACTCAAAAGCATCTAAACTTGCGACAAAGAAGATGGCTCAAGCTGCTAAAGGATTACGAGTTGATAATTGACTATCACCCTGGGAAGATGAATGTAGTCGCCGATACATTGAGTAGGAAGTCATTGTTTGCCTTGAGGGCCATGAATACTCAGTTGTCTATAACTGATGATAGTTCGATCCTAGTTGAGTTGAGAGCTAGACCAACATTCTTGCAAGAGATTTATGAAGCTCAGAAAGGTGATAAAGATTTACAAGCCAAGATGACTTAGTATGAGACGAGTAATGAATCAGACTTTCGAGTTAGTATCGACGGTTGTTTGATGTACTGAGACAGAATCTGTGTACCTAAAGATGATGAACTTATTCAGAAGATTTTACAAGAGGCGCATAGTGGTTGCTTGTCTATCCATCTGGGTAGCATAAAAATGTATAACGACTTGAAGAAATTGTATTGGTGGTCAGAAATGAAAAGAGTCATTTCAGAGTTTGTGTCTGAGTGTTTAATTTGTCAGCAAGTGAAAGCTTAACACCAAGTGCCTTTGAGTTTGCTTCAACCCGTAATGGTTCCTGAGTGGAAATGGGACCGAGTCACCATGGATTTTGTATCAAGATTGCCTTTGACGCCAAAGAAAAAGGATGTTGTATGGGTTGTTGTGGATAGACTAACAAATTTGGTTCGTTTTATACCAGTGAGTACTGATTACTCACTTGAGAAATTAGCTGATTTGTATGTTTCCGAAATTGTGAGACTTCACGGAGTACCCTTGTCGATTATTTCGGATAGAGATCCGAGGTTTACATCTCAGTTTTAGAAAAAGTTACAAGAAGCTTTGGGGACAAAATTGAATTTCAGTATGGCTTTTCACCCACAAACCAACGGTCAGTTGGAAAGAGTAATTCAGATTCTTGAAGACATGCTATGGTGTTATGTTCCCAAGTTTCAAGGTAGTTGGGAAAAATGCTTACCGCTGGTTGAGTTCTCTTACAACAATAGTTATCAATCTAGTCTGAAAATGGCACCTCATGAGGCTTTGTATGGGCGTAAGTGCCGAACGCTTTATATTGGACCGAACTTAGAGAGAGTCAGATACATAGGGTTGACTTAGTCAAAGAGACCGAAGAGAAAGTTAAGGTGATTCGTGATTGCTTAAAAGCCACTTTGGATTGACAGAAATCCTACGTGGATTTGAAATGAAAAGAGATTGAGTTTCAAGTCGGTGATAAGGTATTTTTGAAAGTATCCCCATGGCAGAAACTCCTCAGATTCGGTAAAAAGGGAAAATTAAGTCAACGGTTTATTGGACCTTATGAGGTGACCGAGAGAATTGGACCGGTAGCACACCGTTTAGCCCTACCATCTGAGTTAGAAAAGATCCATGATGTATTTCACGTGTCGATGTTACGCCATTATCGTTCTAACCCTTCGCACGTGATTACACCAGCAGAAGTTGAAATTAGACTGGATATGACCTATGGTGAAGAACCAGTTAAGATTTTGGATCGTGAGGTTAAGAAATTGAGGAATAAAAGTATAGCACTTGTGAAAGTATTATGGCATAGACATGGAGTCGAAAAAGCCACATGGGAAACCGAGGAGACTATGAGAGATCAATACCCGAATCTTTTTACTGGTAAGATATTTGAAGACGAAAATCCCTAATGGGGGAGAATTGTAACAGCACGATTTTGGACTTAGTCGGAATAGTGGTTTAGGAACCACAAATCCAAGGTCGAAGAAATTATTTCTAATATTATTTTATGTGTTATAGCATGATTATATGAGTACATAAAAATTTTGGTGAATTAAATTAAGCGATTGTGGGCTTAATTGCGAAAAATGACTAAATCGTATAAAGGGCAAAAGTTTTGTTTTACTAGTTAAAGGTGTCAATTGGCTATAGAACTTAATGTAGGGGTCTTTAATGTGCAAATAGGCCAATAAATTAGTCATGGCTGGCCATAGAGACAAGAAAATTGAAAAGTCAAAATTTGGTGGTATTAGGTGGCTTAATATGTAATAAAATAAAACAAAAAGAAAGGGTTGTCATCTTTTTCATTTCCTTGTCCATGCCACTGAAAATACCAGCCATTTTAAGGGTTTTGAAGCTTCAAAATTTCAACCACTCTTCATCCTTACTAGTAAGTGATTTTGATGACTTTTCTTGGTAATTTTTGTACTTTTGGGACCCTTGTAGCATAAGCTAGCTAATGGGGGACTATTTTGCAAAATGATTGAGAGTTTATGGTTTTTACGTGTGAGCATTCATGTTGTTTTCTAAAATATTATGGAAGAAAATGAATCTCGGTTGTTAAATAAACAACTTTTATGAAAGGATTTTCATGAAAAATCACTAAAAAAACTATTTTGTAAAAGTTGTAAAATAGATAGTAATTGTGTGAAATACTTGAAATTTGGAGCTTTCATAAGGGTAATAAAGGTTCGGCTAGGCTTGGTTAATGATGAAATTTGATAAAAATCAATTTCTGAGCCTAGGGGTAAAATTGTCATTTTGTGAAAGTCTAGGGGCAAAATGGTCATTTTGTCAAATTATGAATTTTGCATTGTCTTAGTTAATATGGTGACTAAATGAGTGAATTTATTCATTTTAGATCAAGAATTACAAAATTCGAACCTAGATTGGGGAAAAGCCAAGCTAGCGGATTAAACCAAATTAACCACCTACATTTTGTATACAGAGGTAAGTTGCACGTAAATAATACAACTTTACCATTATTATGTATTGAATGATTGATTATGTATAATATGTTTGAATATACTTATGAGTTATGTATGGTGAAATTTAATGTGGTAAACTCTCGGTTGAACCGTAGGAATAGATTGGACATTCATGCCATGAGACCATGTCTGGGACATGGCATCAACACCGGTATGTGCGAGCTAGTGTAAGACTATGTCTGGGACATAGCATCGGCATTTATACGAATGCTAGTGTAAGACCATGTCTAGGACATGGCATCAGCCTCGATATGTGAACCAGTGTAAGACCATGTCTAGGACATAGCATCAGCTTTGATAGTTGCTAGTGCAAGACCATATCTGGGATATGGCATCAACACGGATAGAGAAGAGCCAGTGTAAGACCATGTCTGGGACATGGCATCAGCCTCGATATATGAGAGTCAGTGTAAGATCATGTCTAGGACATGGCATCAACTTGACTTGTAAGCTAGTGTAAGACCATGTCTGTAACATGGCATCGGTATAGTACCCTATGTTTGAGGCTTATTGAATATCCTTTCGTATTTTAAATGGTTGAACGAGAAATTTAAAGTTTATGTCAAGAATGAGAAGTATTATGATGATATTGTGAGTGGTACAGGTACCTACATAAAATGTATGAGATGTGAGCTCAACTTATATTGTATGATTAGTAAGGGATGGAAATGAGTAAGTTATGCCTATGAAAGTTTATGACTATGTACATATGATATTAAGTTGTGAGCATGTTAATGCATGATAAATAGTTTTCAATTATTTTTATGCAACTTTCTAAGCTTTATGCTTACCCCTTTTCCTTTCCATTTTCTTATAATGCCGCCTAATTAGCTCATAGATCAACGGATGTCGGAGGCATCGATCACACTATCAAAGAAGCACTTGGTATAGTTAGTTTTATTATTTTGTGTATAGCATGTATAGAGACTTAGTCTTTTGTTAAGTGTCATATTGTTCTAAAGCCAAATGTGCTGGCTTGTTATAGAATTGACTCATTTTGTATAAGGTCATGGTTAATGGCTAATATTCATTATTGATCTATGCAAGTGGTGATGTTTTTGATCATGTTTCAGGGTGGCAAAAGGCTTGGTAGATAGCCTTATATTTGTCCACACGGGTAGATACACGGGTGTGTGTCTAGGCCGTGTGTGACACACGGTCCGCCCCACGGGCGTGTGGTCAGGCCGTGTGTCGCCTTCATCTTAAGTTGGCAAAATTAAATGCCCAGTAGTGACCACACGAGCTGAGACACGGCCGTGTGTCTCAATCGTACAAAAGACACGGTTTAGCATACAAGCATGTACGATGCCCGTGTAACCTTAAATGGTTGGTGACGTCAGAAACAGAATGTCAAGGTTTTTATACACGGGCGTGTCTTGGCCGTGTGAAGGACAGGGCGTGTGTTAAGCCGTGTGAAAACCACTGTAGGTTCGATGTTAGAAAATAAATCCACATGGGCATGGGGCACGGGGCACGGGCGTGTCCCTAAATGCTTAGGCCGTGTGAGCCACACGGGCCTTCAACACGGCCATGTGCAGAGGTCACACGAACGTGTTGCCCTTCCACACGGGCATGTGCCCTGTTCTCATTGAGATTTTATAGTGTTTATTTTAGTGCTCGGTTTAGTCCCGAATTGTTTATAAAGCGTGTTTTGGGCCTTATAGGCTCGTGTTAAGGACTTTAAGATAAAGTTTAAAAAGTTTTAGTTTAGAACGAAATTTGTTGACTCGAGAATGTATGTTTGTATGTGTTTTAATAAGACAACGCCTCATACCCTGTCCTGGACTGAGCCTTGGACAATATTTTTTACTCGAGCCTAACCCAACCCATATAGAAAATGGTTGGGTAAAATTTAAAACTCATTTTCTATATGGGCTGAGCCTTGGACAATATTTTTTGCTCGAGCCTAACCCGGCCCAAATATATTATTTTCTAAAAAAATATTATATTAATTATATATGTTAAATAATAATTATATATTTATATTAAATCACTAACCCAATAAAAATTAAACCATTACCCAAATTCTAAAAAAAAGTTTACTCAACTAAATAACCCAAACCAAAATATAAATTTTAAAAAATTATATTTACAATAAATATTATTATATTTATTTCTTTTTTTTAATATAATAAAACATTTCTTATGTTTATGGTAGTGTTTTTTAATATAACTACTTTTTAGTGTATTTTTAATGTGTTAGAAAAGTTTTATTTTAGCATTTTTAGTGTATTATATTTTTTAAAAATATTTTAAATAAAAATAATCTAAAAAAATAAATAAAGGTGGGCCAAGTCGGGCCCGGATTTACCTTTCTTAAATTGGACTAGACTTGGGCAAAAAAGTGAGCCTATTTTTTGGGTTGGATCAATCCCAAACTTGAAAAATTGGTCTAAATTCTTTACATGAACTTAACCTGAACTTGATTAATCCTAGCCCATGAGCACTTCCAATTTAGCTAGTGATTGGTTATGTGAGTGTGGTGACGGAGTGGTGGTTGAAATGATAAGGATGAAGAATATGGGAGATAGTTTTAAACGCTTAACGATATGGAATTTAAAATATTATGTGGAAATTTTATAATTTATTTATTAATTATAAAAATGCCAACTTAGACTTTTGTTAATAGAAATATTAAGTGATTGAAATGAAAAAAAAAAATAATAACAGGAGTACCTAAAATGATAAGAAATTTAAGTGCTTAAAATGAAAATTTATAAAAATTGAGTGACTATTTATATAATTTATCTTAAAAATTTTATATTGATATTTGTATCATTAAAATTAAATAAAATAGCAATTTTAATAAGAAATATTAGTTGATTGTTTTTTGACTTAGAAAGGTTCAAAACGTAAACACATGAATCATATGTTTGGCTCTACTGTCATATTTTTGTATTCATTATTATTTAATATATATTTAATTACCATTCATAAATTAAAATTTACATTTAATAAATTATTGCTTTTAATTAGCGGTTAAATTTTAATGGATCGAAAAATAATGTACCAAGTCTTAACTTAGTAACAAAGACATGTAAGTAACATTTTTTAAAATTTGTATGTAGGGTTAATGTATTAGACTTACTTAGTGTAAGTAATAACTTTTTTTTGGTATATAATAAAATAAGAGAACTATATTAACTTTAAATAAACAAAAGCACCAGAAGCTTTGTCTTTCTCAAGAGTGTCAATTAACTCCTTAGGCTTATTTTCAACCACTTGTATACCCTCTTTCTCATCAGAAGATATTTTGGCTATAAGACTAGCGACTTGATTACTCTTTCTAGGCATATGCCTTATCACTCAATGATTTCTACTCTGTAGCACCTATTGAATTCGCCAAAGCAAAGCTGAATTCAAAGACACAGAGTAACCTTCTTGGATAACTTTGACCTCCTCTAAGCAATTTGTTTGAACCAAAGCCCTATCATGCCCCCTTTCTTATAACAAGAGTAAACCATCTCAGATGCCCATAACTTAGCATAAAAAATTGAACAATCACCCAAAGCATGATAAAAACTGACAATCCGATCCCCAAACTGGTCTTGCAACACACCATCAGCAAAGGCGGACCCTGTACTCACATCCATCACACCATCAGTATGTAAATAAACAAAGTTACCTGAAAATGATTGACCTTGAATACTAATACGCATACCAAGTGGGCTATTCTTATGTGCAAACAAAAATTTTCGAGCCCAGCTTAACGAAACTTTAAAAATCTCAGAAGCATTCCAAGACAAGCCTTGGAATATGAATAAATTTTTATTCTTCCAAAGATGCCACGCAATTAAGCCAAAAAGGCAAGGTCGATCAACATCCGCAGAAAGCAAACCCTATCTAAAAGATAAATTAGAAACTAGCTATTCAACAAGATTGCTAAAAAAAATAGTTACTTTGACTTACGGGCACTACTTGCAACCAAACCTCTTTCGCCGCAGTACAAACATGAAGAATGTCTTCTAAGCCATGACCACAAATTAGGTAAGAAGGATCCTGATCAATTCCACGCCTAACTCGTTCCATGTTTGTAAGTAGTTGTTGCTTAAAAGACAAGCCACTTAAAGAGACGAACTCTTTGCGGTCCTTGAAGTTTCTATATAGTTTTCAAGACCCATCTCTAGGATTCCAAGAATTATCTCGAATCATGTGATACGCGCTCTTAACCGAGAAAGATCTAAAAAGGGTACGACTTCAAAGAATCCTATCCCGACCCACTGAAAGATGATGAGGCAGGATATTCACTATGCGCCTAACAATATCTTTTAACACCCACACACGAAATAAATCGAGATTCCAAACACCTTTCTTCATTTCCTTCTCATTAAGCCTACAATCAGATTCCATGTGAACATACAAAGGAATTTGTCTTATCAAAGGGCCTACACTCGTAACCTAGGGGTCCTTTCAACGTCGAGTTGATCTACTATCCCACACAGACCACACTAGATTATCCCGAAGTAAGGGCCAAACCTTAGAGAGAGCCCTCCAAAAAAATGAACCCTTACCCCTTGAAACACTATTTTGCATAATGCATTTCCATTTGAAATCAAATTAATCGCCAATTTCATCAAAAAATATTTTTTCTGATCGTCCAAACGGTGAAGCCCAAGACCTCCACAAAAACAACACTGACAAACTAAATCCCAATTAACTAACTTTAATTTATTCCTTCCATCGAAGATCCCTAGATAAATTGTCTGGCCAAACACTCAATCTCCTTACAAATACATTTAGATATTAGTACAGACTGCATAAAGTAGCTTGGAATGGATAGAAGCATAGATTGTGCTAATGTGGCTCTATTGAAAAAAATCTGATTTGAAAACGGTTTTCTTGTACAGCAGAAAATTACAATTTTGAAAATCGACCTAGTTTGTGATATTTATAACAATAAATCTTGAACCGAAATCATACAAGTGTTTTGGATAGCGAATCCTTGACCTTTTTCGGCTTTCAACCAAACAATCATCTCCACTATTCTCATACCACGAATTGCTTCGAGTGTGGGCTCGAACTAATTGAATCAAAACACAGAATTAGAAAATGTTTTCTTTTATCTTTGAAGTGAAAACAAAAATTCTCTCTTTTTTAATAGAAACCGGTAGAATTTTTATTTTAGAAAAATATATTTAATAGTTGAGAATAAATTCTCTCTATTTTGCAGCAGAATAACAATCTCTCCAAGTTATGTAAATAGCTCTACCGGTGCCATCTATTTATAGGGAGAGAATGGAGAACCGTTGTTGAATTGTAGAGGTTTATTTCAAATAGAAAAATAACTTCCTAGTCTAACTAAGAGAAGGAGAGAGGCTAATAGGGTGCGCTTCCCCTCATATGTATTTTGATGGGGATTCGAGTCTCTCAATGTATTGGGCCCAATTATATATGATCTGTGGACTTTTAACCTAGCACTTTATAATTTAATCTAACCCAATACATATTTTTCTATTTTCCAAAATAAACATTAATTTTCCAATTAAATAATTTTCTAATACTAATTTTACCCACGATAAAATTTGATGATTTTACCCTTGGTAAAATTTCTAAGAAAATATATTCAACATTTCACAACTCAACTTTTCACTATGACCAAATGATTTATTTTCATTTTCGGGCTTTAAAATTGCTAAAAAATATAAACTCATTCTTCCAATCATTTCTAAGTAATCCATATATATATTTGCAAATGGATCATTTCTCATTTCCATTTTCATTCCCATTTTTTTGAGAAACTCACATTCATTTTCAAATGATTCCATTTCTCCATTTAGGAGAAAACCATAATCATTTTTGAATGTTTTCCATTTCTCTGTTTCTATTCATTTTGTTCATTTTGATTCAAACACAAAATTTATTTTTGGTTTCATTAAATTAGCAAAGGAACTGATTGGACATATGTAATTAGAGCTCAAATGATTTATAATTAAATTCCAGCTTTTCTTCTATTAATTATAAACTCATTAGTTACGAAGCCATTCCACTATAGTATCGTAACTAAGCTCTCCCTAACGACATACCATTATGAAAGCAACTATTCAGTGCTTGTCTAATGACCTTTTCATAAGTGTGTTACCCTCATAGTATATCCTTAATCTCTTTGGGATAATGTTCATTCTCCCAATATGATCCTATTTTATCTCATGGTAACCATTACATCTTCCTGCATGAAAAGTCAATCACCATCAAATAGTGATCAAGTCATCCATCACAAAGACGAACGACTCGTGACCACATTTACTTTTCATCAACCATGTATCGGGCTATGAATTCCACTGTAGTGAATGACATTACATATTGCAGAAGTTGTACATCTAATGCACCATTTTTTGGTTCCTTATCTATTCGAACTTAGGCTTTTAATTGCATCAAAGTGTACAAGTCATGCATACATAATCCGCCATCCACTTAGGATTTTAGTATGTCACACTATGAACATCACAAGTGAATAGATCCATAAACGGATTCAGGATCTATTCTACTAGGGTCTAGTTTGATGTACTGTCAGTCTAGTCAGTCACATCCATGTCCCTATCTTTTGAGAGTCATCCGCTTCAATGCCCAAGACAAAACATCTCCCCAATTGGACTTGATAGATGGTATATAAGTCTTTCAATTGGTTTGCTCATTTCTGATTAAACTAAGGACATGTTTAGGTTTGTATACTAATACAAATTGTCTTTCTATTTTACGATTCAACCACATAATACCGTTGAATATTAGTTAAACAATAGACTACCAGTAAGCAACATTTGCTTCCATTTTACTTTGTGTGCAAAAACCATGTGAGGACAATATACAAAGTATTAATGTAATTCATGAATAGTTTTATTAACCAATCTATTCGAAAAATTACAAGTGTACGTAGAAATACATAAGGGAAGTGCACTAATACATATAGATTGCACGTAGATAACACATTAACATTTAATTAATTTTTTAAATTTAAAAAATATAATTTTTAGATTTTTTTAATGATTTTAAAATTTTAAAAATAGTTTTTCTTTTTTCAATTTTTAAATTTCAAAAAATAGTCTCACCATTAGGGAAGTAGGATTCGCCATTAGTCTCCAACGTTACTTTGCTAATGATGCAATATTAAATTTTGATAAATCTCGGAAACCCATACCACCTTCATTCTTTGAAATACATACGAATTTCCAAGAGCACCAATGCAACCCAATCTTTCCAGCTTTTTTTTGCCACTAGAATCGTGCAATCACTACTTTTAGTTCCCTATACAATGAACTAGGTAAAAGAAAACATGACATCATACACATTGGGATTGCTTCCAACACTGGTTGGAAGAAGTAAAAAAAATGCTTTCTCTCATCTCTATGACAGGATGCGTACTAAAGTTAATATTTGGGTTAATCGTTATCTTTCCCAATGAGGGAAAGAGGTCTATATTAAGTCAGTATTACAAGCTTTGCCTATCTATTCTATGTCCTGCTTTTTACTTCCCAAAACTCTTTGTCACAAATTAGAAAGAATTATGAATAGGTTTTGGTGGTAGAAAAGAGCTACTCGTTAGGGTATGCATTGGTGTAGTTGGTCTGAATTAAGTAAACCTAAGGATCAAGAAGGAATAGGTTTTTGTAACCTTTATAAGTTTAATATCATCATTTTGGTGAAGCAGGTTTGGCAATTTATAGTTAAACCAGATTCGTTAGCTACCCATATCTTTAAACCTAAATATTTCCCACATATAAGCTTTTGGAAGATGGTGTAGGTTGAAGAGTGGGCTCGGGTGTAGATATCTCGATATAGAGAGATAGTTCGCTTCCTATATGGGTGGAGGGAATTCGTAACATAGTGGTTAATAATATAGTTTCTATGGTAGCAGACTTCATATATCACAACTCAAAAAGCTGAAAAAAGGAAGTCATTACCAGTGTGTTTACTTTTGGAGGAAGCTGAGGCTATCAAGTGTATCCATCTATCCCACTTAGTTGACGAAGTCATGATTGTTTGGAAGGGTGATAGATCTGGCGAGTATTTTATACGTAGTGGCTATAGAACCCTCATCGACCATCAAAATACAGAGGAAAGCTCCCAATATTATAGGGTCATTTACAAAAAAATTATAGCTCCTAGAGATCCCTTCTAAAATTAAAATCACTATTTAGAGACTATTCACAATATGATTCCTACTGCCTATATCCTATACAATAGGAAAACTGCACCTTCTCCTTTATGTCTAAGGTGTGGCTTGTTTCCAAAATCAGCCATGCATGCCATTCTGAAGTATGGACCTGAAAATGAAGTATAGAGTCAATTGGGTTTACACTGGGTAACAGATCATTATTGTGATAGTTTGAGGGATTGAATAACTTATATTTTTCAGACGAATGATGTTATTGGTTGTAGTAAAATTATGACTATGATGTGGCTATTGTGGCATGCTCACAATCAATTTGTGATGAAGGGTAAAAAATAATCAGTTCAGGAGATAAAAACAAAAATTGAGAGCTTTATAATGGAGAGTTCAGTGATTAAAAAGAGATTACATAAAAAGCAGATATCTATGTTGCCTAAGTGGTTGCCCCCTGAAAGAGCGGTTGTAAAGATAAATTTTGATGCAACGTTTAAACAAAATCTACATTAGTCTTGCTCAAGTTTCATCATCAGAAATGATCTAGGGCTGGTTATAGGAAGTGGGTCGATTCTAAATAGTAACGTTGCAAATGCTTTCTCGGCTGAGGCTTTGGCATGTCTTCAAGCCTTAACCTTTGCTAAGGAAATGGGGTTCTTACAGGTGGTGATTGAGGGGGACTCTAGAATGATTATAATGAAGGCTCGTAGAGGGATCACGGATAGATCTGTGATTGGAATTTTTATTAAAGATATTAGAGTGATGGCCTTTAATTTTATTTATGTTTTATTTCAACATGCATATCGAGATTCAAATACTATTGCTCATACAGTTGTTAAAAATGGTTTTAAGCTGGGCAATTCTCATTTCTAGTTTGAAGATGTACCTCATGAAACTGTTGAGATGGTTGACAAAGATTGACGGTCATTACAGCTTCCTAAATGGACTTAATGTTACGGGCTAGAAAGTAAGCAGGATTGAGAGAGGAAGAAATTAGTTATAAAATAGTTATTTAGTTCCTTTAAACAAAACAGGGAGTTTTATCTCTTAGAATAGAAAGCACAAAATGAGGCGCAGGAAGTAAGTTAAACGGGGCATTTTGATTATAACGGAAATACTGCCACATCATTTTTCTTGTTAGTTTTCTCTTTTAAAGCATGAATTGTATGAAGAAGCAGTTATCGAAATACTAAAGAAGAATTCTGATTTTGTCTCATTTTCTCTGTTCTTTCTCTTCTCTCTCTCCTTTCTTTACTTACAATTCTAGAATGTATCAGAGGTATTAGAACTTTTACGATCCCTACAATGGCCTACAATGGTGTTTCTACTTGATTGCAGAAAGAGGTTAGAGGTTTGCAGTAGGAAATTTCAAAACTCTAAGAAGAGATAGTTCGCTTAGAGACTAAGATGGAGACTCGGTTCCAGGAGTTTAAAGATGAATTTCAGGGAACTTGCAGGCCTTGTTAGGTTAGTACTTTGGACCACCTCCGAAAGGACCTCATACAAACGGAGCCACAGATAAAGGGAAAGAGGTCTTAGGGGTTCCTCCAGGGTTTTTTCCTAAGGATATTGAGTTAACACAAGTTCCAACTGAACCAAACGTTGCTGATGCAAGTAGTGTGCACTTGAGAAATCACTCACAGATGGTGGGAGCTTCTACGAATATTAGCAGATTAGAGTGTCCCAAGTTTGATGGCACCGACTTTCGGGGATGGTGGACCAAACTAAAGCAATATTTTAAGGCAGAAGGAACACCAGATTCAAGCAAGGTCTATATAGTAATGTTGGCTCTAGAGGATCGAGCTTTGGAATGGCACCATTTTTACTCTCAACGAAATGGTAGCTTGCAAATGTTATCTTGGCCAGCTTACATGAAAAGTCTCCAAGACCGCTTTGGATTTGAGTAGTTTGGTAACCCTATGAGGGAGCTGGTAAACCTGAAGCAACAAGGTACTGTCGAGCAGCATCAAGATATGTTTGTAGGTCTATTGAATCAACTGCACATTCCTGAGTCATATGCCTTAGTATTTTTCTTAGTAATTTAAAGACTGAAATTGGTCACTACTTGGATTTGTTTGAACCCTCTACTTTGATGGAGGCTTTTCAGCTAGTTAGGAAGATTGAAATACTCATTTCTTATTCAATGAAGAGACCTACAACATCGGAGGTTGGTTCGCCTAAAATTTTTCCTAACTCTTCTATCATATCAGGATATTTTTCAGGGCCCACAAGGGTTGTTTTGAGTTCACAATCTGTTAGTAGTGCATCAACTAACAAATCGAGATCTCGAACCATATCACCAGCATTGATGACCGAAAGGAAAACAGAAAGGCCTCTATTTTTGGTATGGGGCCAAATACCATACAGGGCACAAATGCATGAAATCTCAATTGTATCAATTCTTGCTAGAACCTTTTTTTGATAGTGAGGTAGAGAAATTTCAAAAATGTTCTGACAAACTAGAGGAGACTAGCACTTAAGAAGAGAATTCCAAGTCCCTATGATCTCGTTACATGCCCTTACTGGGTTACAAAGGCATAATACCATGAAAATGGCTGCTTGGGTAGGTTCCTGTTAGGCTATTATCTTAGTTGATTTAGGGAGTACACATAATTTTTTTTACACGAGATTGGTCAAGAGATTATCATTACCAGTAACGAACCACGAGCAGTTGAAGGTCTCAGTAGCAAATAGAAGCTGTCTGTTCACTAGAGGAATGTGTAAGAGGGTCTCGTGGGAAGTGCAAGACCACAAGT
Organism: Gossypium stocksii; assembly: GCA_020496765.1. Classification (NCBI taxonomy): domain Eukaryota; kingdom Viridiplantae; phylum Streptophyta; class Magnoliopsida; order Malvales; family Malvaceae; genus Gossypium; species Gossypium stocksii. Next base: position 95,630,350 of record CM035632.1, on the reverse strand, counting down.
TTGAGACAGACTTTATGGTCTTGCCTTTGAAGGGTTATGCCATAGTGCTGGGGGTTCAGTGGTTATTAGCACTAAGAGATATTGTTTGGAACTTTAGTTCCTTAACTATGCGGTTCATGCTTAAAGGAAACTCATGTATTATCCAAGGCCTTATTCCTGGTTCATTAGCAGCAAGAAACAATGATCTAAATCCCAAGTGTTTTGTAAATATAAGACAATCATTGGGACCTTATACAGCAATATTGAGTTCACCGGATCAAGTGACCCTTTCAGCCACAGGAGTTATTGATTCTAAATATCAACTTCAAAAGTTGTTGATAGAATTTGATGACATTTTTCAGGTAGCAAATAGCTTACCTCCGCCTCGGTTACAAGATCATAGAATTCCTCTAAAGGATGAAGGGGTTGTGGTCAAGATACGACCTTATAGATATCCAGCTATCCAAAAGAGTGAGATGGAGAAATTGATTCAGGAGATGCTTCAAGCTGGAATAATCAGAGACAATAATAGCTCATTTGCCTCTCTTATAGTAATGGTCAAGAAGAAATATGGGAGTTGGAGGTTGTGTGTCGATTATAAACAATTGAACCAGTATACAGTTAAGGATAAGTTCCCTGTTCCTATAATTGAAGAGTTTCTAGATAAGCTAGGGGAAGCTAGAGTATTTTTCAAACTTGATTTGAGGTCTGGCTATCATCAAATCCGAATGTGGAAACCCCATGTGCATAAAACGGCATTCTGAATGCATGAGGGGCATTATGAGTTCCTCGTGATGCCCTTTGGCCTCACTAATACCTTCTCTAATTTTCAAGCTTTCATGAACTTGGTCTTCAATCCACTGTTGAGGAAGTTCTTATTAGTCTTCTTCGATGACATACTAGTGTATTCAAGATCTTGGCATGAGCATCTGCAGTATTTGCGGACAGTCTTTCTCATTTTAAAGTAACAATAGCTATATGCAAAAAAGTCTAAATGTTGTTTCGGCTCTTCTTAAATTCAATATCTGGGACATGTGTTACATGCGGAAATAGTTTCTATGGATAAAACTAAGATCGACTGCATCTCCTTATGGCCAACTCCTCGATCAGTGAAAGAGTTGAGAAGCTTCCTTGGTCTCTCTGGCTACTACAGGAGATTTATAAGGAACTATGGAGTCATTGCTAAACCCTTTATAAAATTGTTGAAAAAGGAGGGTTGGGGTTGGTCAGACTAAGCAACTCAGGCTTCCCAAGTATTGAAAGGAGCTTTGTATGCAACACTCATCCTAGTGCTCCCTAACTTTCAGTTGGAGTTCACGGTAGATACAGATGCCAGTGGATTTGGAATTGGAGCTGTCTTGCAGCAACAAGAGAGACCAGTGGCTTTTTTTAGCAAAGCTCTCGGTATGCGTCATCAAGCTCTATCAATTTATGAAAAAGAGATGCTCACGGTTTTACTACTGTTAGAAAATGGCATACCTATCTAATAGGGAGGCATTTCAAAATCTGAACTGATCATCAGAGCTTGCAGTTCTTATCCGATCAAGTGACTGTTACTCTATTCCAGCAGTGCTGGGTAGCCAAAATGTTAGGCTACAATTTTGAGGTATCTTATAGGAAATGGATCAACAACAGGGTGGTTGATGCTCTCTGTTGTCAACCACAGCTTGAGCATTGTCAATGCTATCAACTCTCAATGAGTACTGTCATTTCGAGTCTTTTGTAGCAGGTTCAACAATCTTATACAGTTGATGATAAGTTACAAAAAGCTATACAATGTATTCTACAGTTCCAATATCATGACTGAAAATACTCATGGGATGGTCAATTTTTACTCAGGAAAAGGAGTATTGTCGTAGGAAAAGTTTTACAGCTGAGAAAAGAGTTGTTTTTCCATTTTCATGCTAGTGCCGCTGGTCGTCATTCAGGTATCCATGCCACCAAGAAGCATTTATTGAGCTTACTATATTGGAAGGGGCTCACCACTGATGTTAAGAAATGGATTTGGGAATGTGTGGTCTGCCAGAAATGCAAAGGCGAGACAGTAGCCTCCCCTGGGCTCCTACAGCCTTTACTAGTACCTGATCGAGCTTGGTCTGTTGTCATTTTAGACTTCATTAAAGGGTTGCCAAATTCAAGTCGAAAAAAATCCATTTTAGTCGTTGTAGACCATTTGACTAAATATGGTCACTTCTTAGCTCTGTCTTATCCATACACAGTTAAAGATGTGGTGCACGAATACTTGACTCATATTTACAAACTTCATGGCATGCCTGATTCAAACATATCGGACAGAGATAAAATTTTTATTAGCAGTTTTTGGCAGGAGTTATTTCGACGAACTGGTACTAAGCTTCTGTTATCAACAGCTTATCACCCTCAAACGGACGGCCAAACGGAGGTCTTGAATCGATGCCTAGAGAAGTATTAGTGGTGCATGACTGGAGAAACACCTACACATTGGGCCCAGTAGCTACCCCTTGTTGAGTGGTGGTATAATTCCTCGTCCCACTCGTCAATTCAGCTCACTCCATATGAGGCTTTGTATGGCTAGCCTCTACCTACACACATGCCTTATTTAGCTAGAGCTTCTTCTGTGGCCGTAGTGGATAGAAGTTTACAAGCTAGGGAAGCAGCGAGGAAGTTACTACAATTCTTTCTAAAGAAAGCTCAGACCCATATAAAGCATTTTGCTGACAAGCATCGGTCGGAGAGAGTTTTTTAGATTGGTGATTTGGTCTACTTGAGGTTGCAACCCTAGCGGCAGTAGACAATTAGAAAGGCCATCAATCAGAAATTGTCTCCAAAATACTATGGACCTTTCCCTGTGATCAAGAAGGTAGGGGAAGTAGCATACACTCTCCAGCTTCCACAAGGTTCTCGTATTCACCCAACATTCCACGTCTCTTAACTGAAGAAACGTGTTGGATCAGCACCTACTCAAATTCAATTACCATTGGTGGATGTTCATGGTGCTTTGCAAAAGGAACCAGTTCGGGTTATGGATAGAAGGATAGTCAAGAAAGGGAACTAGACTGTTACTGAAGTGTTAGTTAAATGGGTCGGCTCTTTCCCTGAAGATGCGACATAGGAGTTTCTAGCTGTGATTCAATCCAAGTTTCCTCATTTTCATTTTTTAAGACAAGGATCGTGTTTTGGGAGGTCGTATTGTTACGGGTTAGAAAGCAAGCAGGATTAAGAGAAGAAGAAATTAGTTATAAAACAGTTATTTAATTCCTTTAAACAGAACGAGGATTTTTATCTCTTAGAATTGAAAGCACAAAACAGGGCGTAGGGAGTAAGTTAAACGGGCATTCTGATTATAACAGAAATACTGCCACTTCATTTTTCTTGTTAGTTTTCTCTTTTAAAGCATGAATTGTATGAAGAAGCAGTTATCGAAATACTGAAGAAGAATTCTGATTTTCTCTCATTTTCTCTGTTCTTTCTTTTCTCTCTCTCTCTCCTTTCTTTACTTACAATTTCGGAATGTATCACTTAATGCGATGATTGTTTACGACCTCTTGACTAAGACAATCGAAGTTCTGGGTTTGGATGATTTCTATTTGGAGGAGAAGTGGAAGGTCTCCTTCTGCTGATGAATCGTTTTCCTCTACTACGAGGTAGTTTTTTCTTTTTTTCTTTGGTTTATGTTTTTATCCTTGCTATTTCTTGTGTGTTTCTTTATAGTTGTTTGTTTGTTCCCCATATGACTGAAAAGACAGATTTATATTTATGGGTGTTTTTGGATTTTTTTTCTTTTAATACAATTTCTACCTCGGTATTTTACTTCAAAAAAATTTTAAGTATGTTTTTATTTTAAAATTTTAAATATGGTTGCATTTTTAACTTAATACACACAAACAGTTCGTGCATCACACAAGTATATAAATTAGTTTTTCTTTTATTTTTCTTCACCTTTTTTTTCTATTTTCTCCACAAAATAAGGTTTTATTTGGATGTATAGTAGGTTTGGTTATGATGAGATTGAAAACAGCGGTAGCAATAATATTAAATACTTTAACAGTAAAATTAAAATTAATGGTGAAAAGTGTATTTAGATTCAATTGAATTAGTGTGGTTAACTCAATGTAGAAAAAAATCTTTATTAAAGGTGAAGACAATGATGCTTTACTTTCTAAGTCAATAGACTTTAACTTGTATGTAGATATTGAGTAAAAGTTTTACAAAAGAAACGAAGAAAAAAGAATAGATCATCAACATTGAGATAGATAAGAGGTGAGAGTCGAGAATTTAATTAGAAAAAAAAAAAAGAGCTTTCAGATTGGTAGTGGGAGAAGGGACTAATTAAGGAAGATATAATTCCTCAAAGGAAAGAAAATAAAATAAGGTATTTTTTAATTAAGGGATTAAATTGTTTAGAAAAAGTATAGGGATTAAATGTATAAATATAATTTTTTTGTCTCAAATGCCAGTTTATTGCTACACAATCAATGATTATAAGATAATGAACCAATAATGTTAATAATTATATGATAAATTTTTAAAATTCAATGAACAAATCATAATTTTAAATAAATAAACATAAATGATTAAATTTGTACGTTGAGTATGACTCTTATTTCAATCAAATTTGAGAAATAATCTTCTAGTTAAACTTTGTTTATTTGTTTTAATTAAACTCTGATTAGTCTAGATTATTTTATTATTTGATTTATGAATTTAGCCTATAAATAGGTTCTTTTACAACCTTAGAAAATATATTTATTAGATATTAGAACTCATAACACTTTTGGATAATTTTAGTGTTTACGTTTTGAGTGTTCTTTATTTATCGGGTTTCAGAGTTTAGTTTTTATCTTCATCTTTGTACTCTTCGTTCTTTTGTCATTATAGTAAAATTATCTTTACTCGTGGTTTTTTATCCTCTTTGGAGAGGTTTTTCCATGTTCAATTTCTCAATTTCTTCTGCTATTTTTACTTGTTCGTTGCTTAATCGAGTTAATCCCCAACAAGTGGTATCAGAGCTAGTTTAATTTTCCTAGATCAACCCATTCAGAGATGGCAACAACAAGATTTGACATTAAGAAGTTCGATGGTGTCACAAATTTCAAATTGTGGCAAGTTCGGATGATGGTAATTTTAGTTTAGAAGGCCTTAAAAAGGTCGTTACCGGGAAAAAGCTTAAGAATCTAAATCAATTAGAATGGGAAGAGCTTGATGAAAATGTATTATCTGTAATCCAGTTGTGCCTCGCGAATAGAGTATTGCAGAAGGTATTGATGGAGAAGACCTCATCCACATTATGGAAAAGGCTAGAAACTCTTTATGCAACTAAGTCTCTGGCTAACCATTTAGTGTTGAAACAACGTCTATTTACGTTACACAAGAACGAATGTGAGCTTCTTAGAGATCACATCATTCAATTCATTACCCTTTTAAATGATTTGAATAACGTTAAGGTTCAAATTGATGATAAAGATTAGGCTATAATATTATTGTGTTCTTTACCCTCTTTATACAAGTCTTTTAGAGAGACCCTAATTTATGGCAATGACAAACTCTCATTCAAGTATGTGAAGGGTCATTTGTTGAGTAAAGACACTCAACAATGAGTTTGGTTCAGATAGTAAGGTAGATAGGCAAGCTTCCATTTTGGTAGCATCAAAGAAGCGAGACAAAAGGTGTCGCTATTGTAAGAAGTTAGGTCACATCAAAGCATATTGTTATAAACTGTAAAATAAAAGGGTTGCTGAGAGTAACGAGGAAGATGTAGCTGGTGCTAATTTGACCGATGAAAGTGGTGATGATTTCTTGTTAATGTCAATGAGCGAAAACTTCGAGCTTACATCCAAGTGAATCCTAGATTCAGGATGTTATTTCCACATGTGTCCCAATAGAGAATGATTTCCCCATACAGTTCGGTTGAAGGTGGAGTTGTGCGCGTGAGAAACAATTCATCCTGTAAGGTAATTGGTATTGATATTGTTACAATTAGGATGCACAATGGGACGATTAAAATACTCTTAGATGTCAAGTATGTACCTGATTTAAGAAAGAATCTCATCTCCTTGAGCATTTTAGACTCGAAAGGTTGCAGAATCAACATCGACTCGAGCGACATTAAGGTGTCTGTGGGGCTGTCGTTTTGTTAAAAGGTAAAAGAACCGACAGTCTTTATATTCTGGAAGGTTCTACAGTGATCGATGAAATCAGACGTCACTCGTCTGTTACAGAGTCAAAGTTAACTTGTTTGGAGCAAAGGTAACTTGGTCATAGGAGGGAAAAATGTATGACCGTTTCATTAAAGAGAGGTTCTCTTTTGGATGCATGTTTTGAAAAGTTAGGGCACTGTGTTCGTAGAAATCAAACCCGAGTTAATTTTGATTTGGCAGTGTACAAGTCGAAGGCTAAAAGTATTCTAGTTTCTAAGCAAAGATTTGACTTAGTTAATTCCCTGTATAGTTCAAGATAGGCTTGTGGTGGGCTATGGCAAATATGGCGTTGTGGAAATATGAGTCAAGGTGGAGATTTGTTGAGTATAACTCCTATTTCAGTCAAATTTGAGAAATAATCTTCCAGTTAAACTCTGTTTATTTGTTTCAATCAAAATCTAATTAGTTTAGATTATTTTATTATTATTTGACCTATAAATTTAGCCTATAAATAGGTTCTTTTACAACCTTAGAAAATACAGCCATTAAAGAATAGAACTCAAAACATTTTTGGAGAATTTTTGTGTTTACGTTTTGAGTGTTATTTATTTTTTGGATTTTGGAGTTTAGTTTTTATCTCTATCTTTGTACTCTTCGTTCTTTTGCCATTATAGTCAAATTATCTTTGTCTGTGGTTTTTATCCTCTTTAGAGGGGTTTTTCTACGTTAAATTTATGTGTTTAATTTCTCAATTTCTTCTATTATTTTTACTTGTTCGTTGCTTAATCAGATCCATTCTTAACATTGTAGATTATATTTTTATGTTCACAAAATTTTAAAATTTTATAAAAATCATCAGTGTTACAATCTTTTGCACATATTATAAACAAGGATATATTTTTGATAATATGAATAACATCGTAACTTTATGTATTGATAAAATATTATATTTGTTGATGTGAGTGGAGTGTTTGGGAGAGTATTTTTCTTTTACATTTTCAATTGATTTATACAAGTAGATGACTGTCCACTTATATAACTGTTTCGTGATAAATTTTATTGGGATGGTTGAATTTGACCTATTAATGTATCAAGCAACTTATTTAGGTATTTGTTCAAAAAATAAGAGGGTTTAAATAAAAATACAAAGTTTGAAATATTTTGGGTAAATTTTAAGGCCTATTTTTTATATAAATTGAGTTTTGAGCAAGATTTTTTGGCCCGAATTTAGTCCGACACAAATATATTATGTTATAAAAATATTATATTAATTATATATATTAAATCACTAACCCAATAATAATTAAATTTATTATCCAAACCTAAAAAAAACTTACCAATTCAAAATATAAATTTTAAAAATTATATTTAATACAATAAAATATTTATTATATTTATTTGTGTTTTTAATAAAATAAAATATTTATTATATTTATGGTAGTGTTTTTTAATATAAATACTTTTTAATGTATTAGAAAATTTTTATTTTAGCCTTTTTTTAGTACATTTAGTGTATTATATTTTTTTAAAACAATCATTTTAAATAAAAAACTAATCTAAAAAAAATCAAATATGAGTGGGTAGGTTGGGCCCAAGTTTATCTTTCTTAAATTGGGCTAGGCTTGGATAAAAAAGTAAGTCATTTTTTAGGTCGGACTCAAGCTTAGAAAATTGGTCTAGATATCTTGTATGGGTTTGACCCAAACTCGGCCTGGTTTGGCCCATGAGCACCTCTAGGTTGAATTTAAGTTATATATTTTTATGAGAACTAAAATGTAAGTTCAATTATATCTTTATCATTTTTTTTAAACAATTAAATTAAAATTTTATGATTTTTAAGGGGTTAAAGTTCGATTTTTTTTGGCTTTTTTACACTAATAATGTAGAAAAAAATTAATTACCAAAATAGGCACACTACAAATTGTTTACAAAAATAGGCCAAATGAACAGTGCACAACCGGTTCCACTAACTTGTCAAGCAGCACCCCCAAATTCCCCCAATCATTACAAGTTATATAAAAAAAATATTTTTTTGTACCGCCACTGTGTCAAGAGGCATCGATATATATTTTTTAAAAATACTTGCAAGAAATATGAGTATTCCGGGTTAAAAAAGAATATATATATTTTAATGGTGCCACCGATGTGTCAGGTGACACTAGAAGTTAATTTTTTTAATTGATTTTTGTAAAAAAAATCTAAAAAGGAAAAAAAGCAGAAAAAAATAGGTCTACTAAATCTTTACACGGTGTTGTCGCTGACGATAATAGTGGATTTGTCGATGATTTTCAATTCCAAAACTATGTTTTGGATTATTTGGCCGGTAGTGGTGGGGGATGCGCTAATTCAACTCTGCATTGTCGAAGTTTCTCGGTTCTCAAATTGTGTTTTATTGGTGAAAATGAGAATGAAATTTTTTCGGGCTTTGTTTTTTTTTTTTTTAAGGAAGGGAGGGTGATAGTGGTACATGAAATATAATTTTCTATTTGAAAAATAGTTATATGTAAAGAAAACTATAAAAGACTATAATGACAATGATAAGCTTTATTGGAAGGGTTAAATATAAAATTAGTACCCGAACTTGTCCACTTCTCTCAAATTGGTATTTATGGTGTTTTTTTTTTCCAGATTAGTACTTGAACTTTTTTTCCGTCTACTATATTGGTACCTGACACTAACGTCGTTCATTTTTTGCTAATGTGGTAGTGCTGGCCAATCATGTGCTGCCACGTGGCATCCTATTATCCTTATGTTTTCTTTTTTTATTTTCTTTTTATTTTCCCTCCTCTTCCCCTTTTAGTTTCTTTTCTTATTGTTTTTTTTCTTTTTTTGCGTCTTCTTCTTTGTTTCTTCATTTTCTTCTTTCTTCTATTAAAAACCCATTTCATTGCTTCATTCCCCTTAATCCTAATCCTACAAAAACCCCAACACAACAACAAGCAAATAATACAAGACCCTAAAATTTTCTTCTCATTTCTTCTCATTGTTCACTTTTTCCATCCTTTAAATCTTACTCTATTGAAGCCATTCAAAAACCCAAGCCCTACTTCATCTGCAACAACTAAATTTTGAACGATCAAATCCAACGGTTGAGGTAAGTTCTTGAGATTTGAAGCCAAAATTGAGAGTAACTCGAGTGCGAGCTTAGTCGATTTGTCAGACCCATTTCTTCTTTTTACTTCTTCTTGCACTATAACACCCTTAACCCGTCTCCGTCGTCAGATTAGGGTCACAGAGTGTCACGATACAAATTAGAGCAATTATAAAAAAAATAATACTAACATTAAAAAAAAACTCAAATTAACAGTAGTGAAATACCCTTATTGGCCTTAAATCGAGCCTATGGGGCCCTAAAAATAGTTTGGGAACGATTAGGGTTCGATTTGATACAAAACAGTAAAAGTTGAAAATTTTGAAAAATAGGGGTCACACGGTCGTGTGTAGAATCCGCAACAAATGCAGGACCTCAGCCACAGGAGGACATCTAGGACTAGCACCCGAAAATGTATAATCCCCAATGACGTGTCATTTGTATCCTAAATATTCATAAGGCTCAGATGGGGCATGTTTTCATATTATTCCATAATTCTCAACATTTCACACCCATTATATTAATTTACATAAACTTACTCTATTGTCTAAATAACAAATTAACAATTTATATACAAAGAAATCATACAAAACACAACATAAATAAATTTTCTATCAAATTACAAAATTAGTTAGTTTACCATCAAACAAACTTACCTCGACTACACAATTGCACAAAAAGGTAGCGATGACTAATATGAAACTTTAGTCTTTCCACGATTCAAGTCTGGTTGTTGCGTATCTTGATCTAAATAATAATTTTATTTAATTAAATCATTCAAAATTAACTTAATATAACCAATTTGATCTCAAAATCCTTTTTAAAGTGATTTTACAAAATTACTCTCAATGCTTAAACATTAGTACAATTAAGTCCTTAACCAGAAATTCACAATTTAACCACAATCCATGCAAAACCAAACCAGCCAATTTTTCTATGTTTTCATTTCAACCCAAATCTTCCATCATTTTACGTTATTCACATTACATTTTACTATACTCTCAAATAGGTCCTTAAACTCGAAATCATAAAAAATCATTTAATAAAATACTTATCCTTAACCTTCAAATTCAAAGATTTAACAACTAAGTTCATAAATATATTTATTTCATTCATGGTAAGTCCTTAAACTTCTAATTATTTCACAAATCAATTCCCAAGTTAGCTAGATTTAACTAAAACAAACTCAAAATCATAAAAATTAATAAAAATAAACTTCAAAAACTCACCCAATCAAAGAAAAGAACTTGGTCCAACCTCCCTTGCTCCAACAATGGGGTTTCACGGCTGGTGAAAGAAGAACTAAAGGATAATTTTTTCTTTTCATTCTTTCTCCCAATCACCTAATACTTAACCTTTTTTTCTATCTTATTATTATATTAAACTTTATCATGACATGTTAAAAGTTGGTAAACCACCGTCCACTATCCTATGACATGGTATATTTACCATTTAAGTCCAACTCTTTCCCTTTTTATGGCTATTTGATATATTTCACTAATAGAATTTAGCTTTTATAACTTTTACGATTTAATCCTTTTTGCTTAATTAGCAGTTTAGACATTTAAATTTCTTAGCTAAAGTTTAATATGACTTTACTAAATGTTGATAAATATTAATTTAATAATATTTACCGACTCCCTTGTCAGAATTGTAATCCCAAAACCATCGTTTTCGACACCACTGAAATCATACTATTACATGCGTAAATAATTGGTTTTTGAATTTGGGTTTTGGCTGAAAGCAAAGGAGAAACAATGAAAATGGGAAGAGAAATGGTGGATTTGAGAAATGGGTTTAAGAAAATATTAGTGCTATAGTGAAAGATTTGGGATTTGAATTGGATCCTATTCTCCATTGTTCTTGAAAATGGATTGGTAAAACAAAAAATAAAATGGAACTTTAACTTAATATTTTGTATTGATTTTTTATTTTTAGTTTAGATGAAAGGAGGGACTGTTTGGTTTCAATCACAATCTTTTTGGGGTCCTTTCCTTTTGTTGCTACAGCTGCAGATTATACTAATGCAAGATTTGGTTTCACAATCATCACAGAGAGCTTTCTCCACCGCAACCTCTAATGAATACCCTAATGCAATTAATGGACTTTATCAATGCAGAAGGGACCTATCGACAAGCCAGTGTTACAACTGTGTGAGCAAGATCTTGAAAATAAGTGAAAGTTTGAAGGAAAGCAGTAGTAGCCAGGGTCCTTCTGAGTGGATGTTACTTAAGGTATAAGATAGCTGGGTTCTAATAGGTTCCAGAAATAGAGTTTTTGTACAATGTATATAGGTCGTCATCAAGTGGAAGAATGGAGTTTGAGAACAGAAGAGACTAGTTTCAACATGGCAAAAGAAGGGGTGAAAAGTGGTAACAACTAGGTTCTTAAAGAGCCAAGAAAAAAAACCCAAGAATATGGCGCCGTTCTTCGTTGCGGACAAAAACAAAAAGAAAGATGTATGAACGTTGGGAAAATTTGAGAGGGGTTGACAAAAGAAAGAAAAAAGAAAATGAAGAAATGTAGATGCATAACAAGAAAAAAAAGAAAAGAAAAGAAACGAAAAAGGAAAGAGGAGGGAAAATAAAAAGAAAAAGTATAATAGGACGACATGTGGCAACGCGCGATTGGCCAATGCTACCATGTAAGTAAAAAATTAATGGTGTTAGTGTCAGGTACCAATATAATGAACGAAAAAAATTTGGATACTAATCTAAGACAAAAAAAAATTATAAGTATTAAAAAAATAAATAAATTTAAGTATTAATTTTATATTTAACCCTTATTAAAAAGGAAATTAATTGCAAAAGAATTTTTTAAAAGAGCTCAAAAAAAGAGAGAGTTAGTAGTCATAATTAATGTGGTGCAGTTAAATTTTTTAAAAAAGAAATTTAATTTTAAAAGAATTTTGCCTTACAAAAAGAAAAAAAAAGTTGCTACAGTTATCAACTCTTTAAATAAAAATAATTAATTAATTATTTTCTCTCCCCCTTAATTGTGCTGCAAGGCAACTCTTAAAATGTAAAATTAAATATGATAAGCTTCATGAAATTAGAAATTAATTATAGGAAATGTAAAATAATTAATTCTTTTTCTCTCCTTTAATTGTGCTACAGGACAACCTCTAGAGCATAAAATTAATTATGACAAGCTTCATGGGAAAGGAAAAAAAAAAAAGAAGCTGAAAGTGTTTTTAAAAAATTTATCAGACAAAAAGGGAAAAAAAATACTCCAGATGTCATATCTTTTAAATAAAAAAAATTTTGATTGCACCACTTTGATTGCAACTACTAGCTCTTTCTCTTCTTTAAGAAAAATTATCAACAATTAATTTCCTTTCCCATAAAACTTGAGATTGTCATTATAGTCTTTTATAGCTTATTTCTATATCATTATTTTTCAAATAGAAAATTATATTTCTTGTATCACTATCACCCTCCTTTCTTTAAATAAAAAAAAAATCTCAAAAAATATTTCATTTTCGTCGTCACCGGTAAAACATAATCTGGAAATTGAGAAATTCCGACGATGCAAAGTCGAATTAGCATACCTTCACCACTGTTGGTCAAATAATCCAAATTATGGTCTTGGAATTGCAAATCATCGACAAATTCACCATTGTTGTCGGCGGTGTAACCATACAAAAATTTAGTAGAACAATTATTTTTCTACTTTTTTTTCCTTTTTAGATATTTTTTACAAAAAAAATTTCACTTTTGGTGCCGCTCGATAGCACCATTAAAATTTTTTTCTTTTTTTTAAACTCGAAATACTCTTATTTCTTACAAATATTTTTAAAAAATACATATCGATATCACCTGATATAGTGGTTACACCAAAAAAAAAATATTTTTATATAACTTATAATGATGACTGTACAACGTTTATTTTGTTTATTTTCGTAAATAATTTGTAGTATGTCTATTTTGATAATTAATTTTTTACATTATTGAAGTAAAAGAAATCAATTTTTCTATGTTATAAATTTATAAATTTTAAAAGATACCTCCAAATTTAACCTTATTTTTAATATAATATTTTATTTTTGAAAAATTATTTTGATACTTAGAATATTAATTTATCTATTATTGTGGTACTTGTAATTGATACAGTTAACACATGCGGCAACATGAAGCATCAGATTCGAAAATTCTGATACTAAAAATGTACCACAGCTACATGCACTAATATTTTGATTATTACATTGAAAATTCAATTTACTATTTACGATATTGTCCATGAAAAATAATGTCAATAGAAGTAGATATTTGGGTCCCAATCATTTTCATAACTTTTATTAAAGTTCGACTTCAAACTAATCCATTGGTTTATTTTATCATTTAGAAAATACAAAATATTAAAATATATAAATACTAATATTTATATCTTTATCAAAATTAAATAAAAAAGTTAGAACTTAAAAAAAACTATATAAACAAAATTTTAAAATTTTACAAAATTATTATAAAAAAAGCGATTTTGTCAAAAGATTAATTTGCATATTATTAAAATGTAATGATATTTGCAGATTGCAACCTGCTTGTGTTGTTGCTGATTAATTTGTGAAAAGAGAGGGGAAAATGCGGGAAAGTTCGTCTATGATGGTGGGTAAAGTTTATGGACTCTATAGTAGACCATATGAACTGGAATGCCCCAATCCAACCAAAACAAAACTAAAAGACCCCAAGCCCCAAAACAACCTTTCCAGTAGTAACAAATGAGTTGCAGCCAAGGTTATCAATTCTGTATCGGTACTGTTGAAATAACAAATTTTAAATTCTATTTTGATGTAACTTTCATCGGTACTAGCCGTATTATTTCAGTAATAAATTAAAATAATAAATTTTAGATTTTATTTAGATGTAACTTACAATAGTACTAACTGTAGCAGTATGTACCATTTAATTTCGATTATATTACTCGGTATGAAAAAAATTTAAATTTTTAAAAGTTAAATATTTTTCTTGAATGATGAATTTTCATAGACTTATATTCATATGATTTTAGTGTTTTAATTGATGGAATAATTCTTTTTTACTTGTTTATATTTTAAGTTATTAATGATGAATTGTATTTATACAATGTCGAAACCATTTTTAAATTTAAAACAAGGGATCGACTTTAAAACAAAATATGGAGTCAACACCAACCTTTTTCGAGGTGTGATTGGATCACCTTATAAAATATTTTGGTCTACGAATTTTAAGAAAACAGGTTCGGGAGTCGGTTATGTACGAGGAAGGATTAGCACCCTCGATCGTAATGCCTAAAATTGGTACCTTATTGATTAATTAATGTCCTAATATCGAAAATTTGAAGAGGTTTTAAAATACAATTCCTTTAGAAAATGTTAGGATAATTCGAATTGGATATCGAGATTCTCTTGTATCAAAGGAATGAAATATCATATCCAGCACGTTAGAATATGACATTTTAAACCCTTGATACCAAGATTATTTCATGATTTCCAAAATTCATGCATTGCAATTTTAAAAGGATATCCCGTTATTTAGCCAAACGAAAAAGCCGCAACCCAGCACGTTAGGGCACGATTCCTTGGATTTCTAAACACGAAATATTGCCTTATTTTTGAATCTAAGAAAGCATGGAGGGAAAAAAAAATTAAAAGGATATTCGGTTATTGGGTCGAACGGAAAACCGAAACCCAACATGTTAGGGCACGGTTCCTCGAACTTCCAAACACGAAATGTTGTCTTTATTTGAACAAATTTACGAATCGAATAAAATTAATGTAACATGAATTTGTGAAAACGAATCGCGACATTGATACGCATAATAGAAATAAAATAGATGTGAATTATCATAATATCAATAAGAAAAACGGAAGTGATATAAAAGAAATGAATGATCAAACAAGTTTAAAAAAGAAAAATAAGTAAAACTAGTGAGAACTTAAAACTAAGAATTATAATAAATAAATAAGTAAATAAATATTATGTATGTCAATTTGAGAAAAAATAATAATAGAGCACATTAATAATAAATATGAATAATAAATAATTTAAACTATATATAAAGAATAAAAAAAGATAAACAATGAATACAACGGTAAAAGCAATATTAATAAGAAAGAAGGTATATTTTAAAAATGATGATAAATATGGCGAGGATAATAGTGAAAAAGCATATTAAAAAAATAAAAAAATAAAAAAAGTAAAAGATAAATAAGTTGATAAATAAAAAGAATGTAATAATAATAATGATGGTAAGAATGGTTATAATAATAAAATATAAATTATAATAGTAATATTAAAATAATAATAAGAATATAAACACAAAAAAAACATGTTGATAATAATAGTAAAATAATAATAATAACAGTAATAATAAAAAGATAGATCATAATTGTAACAATAAAAATAATAATATAACAAAGATAATGATACTAAAAATAATAATAAATATAATAATAAATATAAAACACAAATTAACTAATTTAATGATAAAATGTCAAAAATAATCGAAAATGGGCTAAATTGAGTTGAAAACAGAGATTTTGGGGCGAAATCGAAATAAACAGAAGACCAAGGACTAATATGAACGCGCGAGAAGTAAGGGAGGGACCAAAATGGGAAATAATACCTCCCTCCAAAACGCGCAGCATTGGGGAGGACCTAATTGAAATCGGAATAAAATTATTGGGCCAAAATTAAAAATAAATGGAACTTAATTGCAAAACCATAAAAAGCAGAAGGGCCTGGAGCGCAATTAGACCATCAATTAAAAACACGCAGATCCTAGGCCATGGGTCTGGTCGAATTTGGGTTAAACTCAAAACGACGCCGTTTTGGTACTTGGGGACATAGGCCAAAACGACGTCGTTGTGGTTACCCTATATAAGCAAAAAAAAATTGTAAAAAATCATTTCCTTCTTTTCCCAAAAAAAAAAAACTTTTCAAAATTCTCTCTCACTCTCTCCCTCCAGCTCGAACTCCGGCTAAGCTCCGGCCAATGGTCGCCGCCGTCGATCGCCGCCGGCCACCGTGCACGGCGGTCGAAACTCCGAAAAAGGTAAGTTTTTTTTATATTTTTACTAGATTTATATAGAACCATTTTAAAAGGCAAAAAAATAAAATAAAAAACAAAAAAAATAGTTTCGGAAAGAAATAAACAAAAAAAAAATAGTAACGAAAACTAAAACCTTCGCCCGCTTAAGCCTTCGATCAACTTGCTGTTATTTCTTTTCAGTATATTACGAATCTCTGCTATGGTATATTTTTTTCTCTTGTATTCGTATGTCAAAAAAATGTGTCCTTTACATTTGATTTTTGTGGCTTTTATAGCCAAAATATTACAACCATTTTCACTCTTTTGTAGGTACGTGAGCGAGCATGCCACTGATGTGGTGTGGTGGAGCGGCGCACGTCACAGAGGAGTGGCGTCCGGAGCACGAGAGAGGCGTGGGCAGCAAACCTATGAGGCGCCTAGGGTTTTTTCTGATGGTTGTGTGTTAGTGCTAAGTGAGCTAGGTAGGTTTGGGCCTGATATTTGAGTAATTGTATTGGGTTTAAGGTTGGTTGTTTTGGGTGTATTTTGGGCTTTCGAGTGTTGGTTAGTTTTGGTTTGGGTCTTATGGGCCCGGGCGAAATTTAGGCCCTACATACAATTTATTGAAGATTATTTTTATATAATTATGAGTATTGTGTTTTTTTGTTTGATTTAATTCAAATGATTCATAAAATTATATTTAAATAAAGAAAATATTTTCTAGATGACAAGATAGATTGCGGTAATGTATTGCTTCGAGGTAAGGAAGATGATCACCTTGGATTGGGAGATTGAGATACATTATGTGTCGAGTAGTTTACATTAAAGATGCTTATAAGTTGGATCAAGTTAGAATCATGTAAGGTATTTGGATTAATTTTTTCAGTTCAAGTTTGATTTGGCTCGAAAAGTAGATTTATTTTTTTGTTCAAGTTCGACCTAATTTAATAAAAGTAAATTGGGATCTGATCTAACTCATCCATATTTGATTTTTTAGATTAATTTTTATTTAAAAATATATAATACACTAAATGCACTAAAAACGTTAAAATAAAAATATTCTAACACATTAAAAATACATTAAAAAGTATTTATATTAAAAAACACCATCATAAATATAATAAATATTTTATTATATTAAAAAATACAAATAAATATAATAAATATTTTATTATATTAAAAACACAAATAAATATAATAAATATTTTATTGTATTAAATATAATCTTTAAAAATTTATATTTTAGATTGGGTTATTTAGTTGGTAAGGTTTTTTTTTAAAGATTTCGAGTATGAGTTTAATTGTTATTAGGCTAATAATTTAATATAAATATTTTTTTTAATTTTTTATAACATAACATATTCGAGTCAGGATAAGATGGGCTCGGACAAAAAATCTTGCCTAAGGCCTAACCCATATAAAAAATAGATCTTAAATTTTATCGAAGCCCGTTTTTCATGTTCGTATTTTATTAAAATCCTCTTATTTTTCAAACTAATTTTTAAGTCTAGGCGAATAGTTCGACCCATAAGTAAGTATAATTTACACTATGACCTCGTTAGATTACAACAATGACTTGGGTGTTTCTTCTTTGGCACAACAGTAAGATAAAATTCTTAAAATTGTACATAATAATTTAAAAGGCAATACGCGTAGAATAGTCCTGATTTATATTTGATTGTATCTCTTTTTATTTAAAAAAAAAAGTAATTTGAAATTTAATATCATAGACCTATAAATTAAATTTTCATAATTCAAGATTGTAAACTCTTTGATGTATGAATATTTTTGGCATATACATAGTGAATTTTCTCAATATTAGCTCTCCATAACCTTAAACACTTTTCTTTGATAATCCAAATTCAGAATAAATCAATTTGAATTAGTTTTGCTAAAGAATATAATCGGAAGAATTATTAAAAATTTGATTAAGCTATTCAAGTTTTTTTTTTAAAGAATAAATTACACTAATAGTTACTTAATTTTGAAGTAGTTGACAAAACAATCACTCAAATTTCAATTCAATCATTCAACTTTCGAAAAATACAAAACAATCACCACTAATCATTTTCCGTTAAGACATAACAATTCAAAAATATTCATAGCAGAAAAAAAATTCAAAAATATTCATAACAGTAAAACATATTCAAAAATATTCAAAGACAGTAACAATTCAAAAACTTAAAAAATTTTGCTCGAAAAATATGAAAATTAAAAAAAAAATCTGAACATTTAAAAAAAATCTTGAAAAACCCCTTTAAAATTTTAAAAAAAAATCCAAACTTCTCATAAAAAAATTTAAGAAAAAGATTATATAGAATTTGAAAAAAAATAAATACGGAAAAATATATTAAAATTTTATATTTTAAATATGAATAAATAATAAAAGTCTAAAAACTAAAAAAACAAAAAATTTATAATTTGGTTCATTCTTCTAAGCTGGGATTTGTGAGCCTATCATGCTTGAAATTACGCAAATTTTGGTTGCATTTAGATCTCACATCATATGCTTCGCTTTCAAGTCAATTTTGTTGTCTTCACACTTATATATTTTTTAATTTTTGTTTTTGTTTTGAATTTTAAGGTTTTTTTTTCATATTTAAGGAAAACATAGTTTTTTTGTTATAAAATAAAGAGAGATAGAGAGAATAAAGAATAAAGAAAATATAAAATCAATAGAGAATGTACTTTATTAATCAAATGGATGATTTACAATACTTCATCAGACTCTCTATTTATAGGCATAAGAAGTATTAAAGAAGTAGAGATTTATTTGTAATAACAATTAGAATTTAAAGTACATCAAAACTTTATCTTTATCATGATGGACATTCACTTAATAAGATATTTATAACACTCCCCTTGGATGTCTATTAGTAGATAATGTGCCTCGTTAAAACCTTATTAGGAAAAACCCTATGGGATAAAAAACCTAATGAAGGAAAAAGAGTACACAATCTTCTATTACAAGCTGCCTCGTTAAAAACTTTTACTAGTAAAACCCAATAGGACAAAACCTTGGTTAAAGGAAAAGAGAACAACTTATTTTTAGACTCCCCTTAATGGCAACATTACATTACATCTTTGAGTCAACGTATTCCAATCTTATGTAGTAGTCTTTCAAACGTTGAAGTTGGCAATGCCTTAGTAAAAAGATTTGCTAAGTTATCACTAGAACGAATTTGTTGAACATTTATATCACCTTTTTTCTCAAGATCATGGATGAAGAATAATTTTGGTGAAATATATTTCGAACTATCACCTTTGTTGTAACCACTATTCAATTAAGCTATACATGTCCCATCATCTTCATATAAGATAGTTGACATTTTTTTTTTGTAAAGGCAAATTACATATCTTCTGGATATGTGGGGTCAATAACCTTAGCCAAACACACTCTTGACTTGCCTCATGCATTGAAATTATTTTTGCATGATTTGAAGAAGCGGCAAGTAATGTTTACTTTGCTAAATGCTATGATATGGCAGTAACCCCACATGTAAATAAATATGCTATTTGATATCAACTTTTATGTGGATTTGATAAGTATCCATCATCAGTATAGTCGACCAATAAGGATTTTGAATCATTTGAATAAAAAATCCCCATATTAATGGTCCCTCTGAGATATCTAAATACATGTTTAATTACAATGCCTACGTGTTGGAGAAGAACTAAATCTTGCTAACAAGTTTACAGCAAAAGTTATATCAGGTCTTGTGTTGTTTGTAAGATACATAATGCCCAATGACACTTAGATATGGTACTTTCGGACCAAAAAACTCTTTATTGCAATAGGGCAATTTTGCCCGGCCCAATTGAGCAAATAAATACAAAAATAATAAAACCAAAATCAAAATAATAAAGTCCTTTTATCAGTCCAAATTATAAAACCTCAACCCAAAACCCAATACCTTGATCAGCCCAAATTTATAACCCCGGCCCAACACTTAATGCCCAAAATCAAACCCATCAGAACCCAACAAAAATTTAACCCAAACCATTAACCAAATTAGGGTTTCAGAAACCATAATCCCTGGCCCCCTTTCAGCCTCCTCCAGCGCCGCATGCTAAGCCTCCTTAGGCCTGCCTCGACCACCACTTGCACACCACCCCTATACCCACCGCCACTTAACACAGTCCCATCACCTGCTCCCATCACCTCCCTGAAGACCTGCAAACGTGACAGAAGCAACACGAAAGCGAAACAAAGTAGAGAACAGTAACAACAAAAAGCAGAGACAACTAGCAAAGAATAGGGTCTAAACGATGTACCATTGGGCTATAAAACCGAATCCAAAACAAATGTAATGGGGGGATTTTCAGATTTTCCTACCGATTTTGGCTAGAAACAGAAGCTAAAACATTTGTAAAAGGGGAATCCCCATTTCTTGTACACAAATATCAGAAATCAAACAGAGAATAGAAGTTTAAAAGGTTGATTTTAACCTTTTCCTTGATTCGATTTTCTTATTTATTTCTATTCTATTTTTTTATTTTTTAATCAATTTTTAAAAAAACAAAATAATAAAAAGAAGAGGGAGGAGGCTCATCTGAGGTCTCTATCATTACACGATTAGAGAGCCACCCTTTATCGTCGTGGTTGTAAGAAAGAGGGTCAAGAGCCGTCGTCTTTCGCTTTTTTGGGTGTTGCAGGCCTAGCCTTCAAAGGGGCTTTGTGCGGGGTTGGAAGGCCCTTTACTTCGCACTTCACCAGCCACCAAATACAATGATAGTGCGGTGGTGCGGTGGTCGGGCATGGCGGCCACTTTGGGACCCTAGCAGAGAGGGTACGGGGTTAAACCCCTCTTTGCTGTTTGTTTCAGCAGAAAATGAAGTAAAGAAAAAGAAATGGTCTAAACAAAGACTTAAACGGTGTCGTATCATGTTGTTTGGCCTTGACCCGATTTCAACCCGATCTGTGAGACCCAAGATCCGCGCATTCCCAAGTAATGGGGTATTTGTGCTATCGATCCTTCTTGTTTTATGCGTGTCTCGATCGGGCCCTATTTATCATTTGTTTCTTTGAAATTTGGCCCTCTGATTTTACATGTTTTTCAATTTAGCCTATCAGCTTGTCGATTTGGATGCACACCATTAAGGTTTGGGATATTATCCCCTTTAGCCCTTTCAATGTTGCACGCACTTCGTCTTGGTCCTTTTATCCTTATTTATTCCTGATTTCGCCCCACCATTTTCGTTTCAAGTTTGATTTAGTCCTCTTCATGTTTATTTTACCTTTTTAATTTCAAATTAAGTTGTTTGTTCATTATTGCCATTATTATTATTATTATTATTATTATTATTATTATTATTATTATCACCCTTATTAATGTATCAAATTTTTTTTATTATTACTAATATATATTGTATATATATATTATATATATATATATATATTTTTTAACTACATACTGAGTATACATATATTTTTCTATATTATAGTTATATATATATTCTTTTATGTTATTTTATGTATGTATTTTCAATACTATTATATATGTTTTGTACATTACATCTATATCTTTTAAATTTATATTTTGTATACACTATATGCCTATATATATTATATTTGTATTTTTCATTCTAATAGTTACATACATTTTCATACCACTTCATGTGTATACTTTAATACTATTATAAATATTTTCGTATATTACATAAATTTATATATGTAAATATTTTTATATGCTATATTTTGTATTTGTCATTCTTTCATATACTTTTGTATTTTACTATATAAATATTTTAAATATTATATTACATATGTACATACATATTTTCTATAGATATATGATTTCTTTACTATAAAGACCTTATTTTTATTATATAATATATTACTTGTTCAAAATATTATTTAAATTCTTATAACCTTAAACATTCTTTCATAATCATTGATTATTATTTGTTAAAAGTTTTTTTAATTTCACTTATTTTAATTTGTCTTATACTTCTTTTAAATTTATTCTTAGTCTTTGGAGGTTAATATTATTATTTGCATAAAATGATATGTTATAATTATTAGGTTATTGATTCATTGATGTAATATGTTGTTTATGAACTAGTTCTTTACTTTGTATTTCATAATTCCATGCTTGTAATTTATAAAAGTCGTGTTTAACACCATTTTATTAAAAAATTTTATTCAAAGTCCTTCAAAAATATAACTCAAGTTTGGGAACTTCGAGGAAATCGAGCCTTAACTCACTAGGTTCCGATTTTTCTCATTAAATCCGAACTATCGAGTATCGCTTTCAAAATCAAAACATGTGAATTTTCAAATAAAACTTATTCTCGAAGATTGGAAGTGTTGCGTTCTAACTTACTGAATGTAACATTCATTGTCCCGAGATAAGAAATTCAAAATCAAGGCGATATTTTATGTTTTGGGACTTTGAAAAATCGAGCCCTAACTTACTGGGTTCCGGTTTTTTCATTCGACCCAAAATAAGTAAATATCCCTCTTCGGTTTAAATACATGAGCCTTTTTGAGCAAAAAGGGCAAGTTTAATTTCAAAGATTGAGATATTGCATCCTAACTTACTGGGTACGACATTCTTATTTCTTTGAGACAAGTGAGCTCCGATTTTCACTTCGGCATATTCAAATGCTCTTTAAAGGGATCGTATTTTAAGTTTCTTCTAAATTTTTAAATATTCGACATTAAAACATCAATTAATCCACTAGGTACCAATTTTGGGCATATCGAGGGTGCTAATCCTTCCTCGTGCTTAACCGACTCCCGAACCTTTCTTTCTAATTTTCGTGGACCAAAATCGTTGTTTTGATAAATCAAATTGTTTATTAAAAACAACCCCTTTTCGAGGTGATCCAATCACACCTCATATAAAAGATTGGTGGCGACTCCCGTTTAAATTTTCATTTTCAAATCTAAAGTCGAATCCTCGTTTTTCAAAAAAAAAGGTTTCGACAGCTTGGCGACTCCGCTGGGGACCCAAGTTTGTGAGTCAAGCCACAAGTTGATTAACTTTTGTCTTTTTGTCGAAAATTGAAATTTTGATTCTAATATACGATCCCTCTGTTGCATTTCATCCGTTTTGGAATTGCGATCTTCATTATTTTGTTCCTTTTTTCTTTCTATGTTTCAAGTTTTTTCTGTATACTTGTGCATTGCATTGCATGACCGCCGGGTCATACCTTTTAAGTGGAAGCGATAAGCTACTCCTTCGTGAGGTTTTCACCTCCGTGCAGGATAGTGAACTGCTTCCGGAATACATCCGTACTTATGTGCTTCGTGAGATTTTCATCTCTGTGCAGCCATAGGGAAATGTATTCCCCTGAACTGAATTCGATCCATATGAGCCTGTAATGGGTGAAGATCGAGGAATCTACCGGTTCAGGTACCCCAACTCTAGAACCGAACCTCATATAGCTAACCTTAGGAGCACACCCTAGGTAGAGCCACGCCGAACCTTAGGGGTCACCCAATTAGGTGCTTTATTTTGTTATTTATTTCTCTTGTGCTAACGTGTTTTCTTTTGTTTTAATTGCATTGCATTGCATCGCATCATTATAGAAAAAGGGGTGTTGATTCATATTCGATTGCTAAATAGGGGAGTTTGTCATAAGGGGACGAATTTCTTGATAAAGTGGATTATAATGCGGTCGCCCAGATATGCTTCAAGTGAGCATAACGGAAGAAGGTTGATAGCTCACAGAGGAATGTAAGATTTTTGCTCGAAAGATTTAAAATTGATGGAGACCATGCAAGAGCTGTCACGTCTCGACTTTCTTAAAGGAGCTAGCACCGCGAGGAGGAGTGAGCAATGAGTCGTGACCCGAACCAAGCAAAAAGGGGCTGATGAAGACACCTTTGGCAAGTTTACAAGAGTCGACCATAATATTCAGATATAAAGAGAAGGATTGATGTCTTCGCTTGGACTATGAGGGCAAGACCGCATATGTGATCCGTTCTATGTAAAGAAATCTATTTTCTAGAAAAGTTCTTCTAATGGAACTGAATATAAGGTTGACACATCTCTTTCTTGCATTCATGCATTTGCATTACATCATATGCATATGCATTATTTACATCGCATCATTTGCATCAGATTTTTACAAAACGACCCTAATTAGATACAATTATTTCAGTTAACCTAAAAGCCATGGAACGAAGGTTAGAGAGAATAGAGCACAGGCAAATACAGATGCAAGAGCAATTATCCAGAATCCAACAGGATATGCAAAGCCAAATGTTAGAACTCCAAAGAAATATGATTAGCCAGTTAAGACAGTTATTAGCAGAAGGGCTCGAAAGGGGGAAAGACCCAGTGGATAACAGCGAGGATGATAACGAAGACATTGTATATTCCCCAAGTTTTACTCCAATAAGTGTCCAGACTCAACCAGACGCACCTTCGCGAGGTGTACTCGTTACTACCAGACCCCAACAGCATCAGGCCAGTATGTCAGCACCAGCAAACTCTTCAGTAGGCTCAGGTCCCCATTAGGAAGGCAATCCATCCAATCTTACTATCATTGAAGAAACAAAGAAGGCCAATATGGAGTGCCCGAAACAGTACGAAGCTTTTAAAAAGCGAAAGTGGAGCTCCCGAGATAATACTGCAAGGGCAATAAAGGGAAAGGAAAGCAAGGTGAAATCGATTACCATAGGTCAGCCAAGAATGACAACTGCTAGCCATCATGTTCCTCAAAAACAAGAATCCAATCCAAGGCCAAGCATTGGAAAGCTCCCATTTATGCCAATCCCAATATCGCATAAGGAGCTATATCAAAGTCTATTTGATGCACACGTGGTGTCCCCCTTTTACGTGGAACCAATACATCCCCCATACCCTAAATGGTACGATGTGAATTCCCAATGTGAATACCATGCGGGAATCACAGGGCATTCAATCGAGAACTGTATTGCTTTCAAAAAGATAATCGAAAGATTGATCAAAATTGGAGTTATAAAATTCGATGATCCCTCTAATGAAGAAAATCCATTACCCAACCATTCTGTTCAAGGGATGAATATTATGAGTACCACGATGGATAGGGGAACGGGATCCAAGAGTACATCAAGTTCAGGGCTCTAGCGCAAGATGGGATACTGGGGAATTTGAATATTAATGACGCATCTGAAAAGGGAACCAAGGACTTAAAGGTTTCCAAACCCTTATGTACTGGGAAATGTTTTGAACAATGGGACTGCGAAAAAGATCCCTGTGTTTTTAGAGCTAACTTAGAGTAATATTCAGAACACACTTATTGCTTTAAGCCTAGAGGCAGTAAGAGTCCTTTTGTGAAAATAGGCTCGTGTCTAAAATATTTATTTCAATAAGAATGCACCTTTTTAAGTAAATTTTCATTTATTTCTCACTATACAACGATTATTACTAGATTCTCCTATTCTTTTATTCATAACCATGCCGCACAATTGTTCTTAGATCCTTTTATTCTTTGACTCTTTTTTAAATATTCTTTTACTCGATTTTCATGATCGTGCCACATAAATAATCATTCTTAGATTCATTTATTCTTTGAAATCTTTCTCTGTACCTGCAAAGGGTCTCCAAATATCGATAACATGAGCGACACTGATACTAAACTAGAATCTCCTTTGGAGCGACATATGTGCTTAGGGGAATCTCAGGACTTTGAAGACGACAAAAATTGTGACCTATCTTCTGATTTGTCAAAATGGTAGAACAAGATGAAAATGAATCCCATAAGATCAGTAGATATTGCGAGCAAACAAATATTGAAGCCTAGCTCACTACCAAAAAAAAAAAGGCGAGACATCATTGAATCATTTCAAACATGTCTTCGTACAACCATATCAGGACATGCTTAGGCTACCGAGACACGGGCACACCGAAGTTTTAAAAGTGGTCCACAAGAATATCTGTAGGACACATGCTAGTGGTTTTACAATAGCCAGGCTGATCATGAGGCTAAGATATTGCTAGCTCGCCATGAAAGAGGACTACGTCAGGGTGTCGTAAAGGTCAAATTGAGGGAGATAAGATTTATATTTCTTTAAGGACTCTCCATGTGGGGGCACAAATGTCACTAGGCCAGCTTCACCAACTTCAATCACCTTCACGATGGTCAATTACTTCACTGAAAGAGTAAGGTCGCTTCACGTGCCAAAGTTACCAAGTAAACGGTCATCAAATTCAAATTCAAAAAAAAAGAGATCATATCCAATGCACAATGTCAAAAGTTTGCAGTCTGTTCAAAGATAAGGCGCCATACAACAAAGGTTGCCGAAGGAAAAAGAAAAAGAAGAAGAAATAAATTACAGAAGATGACCGAGACTGGTAAAGATTGGTATAAGAAACTACCACTTACTATTTATGCCTACGCTAGAGCAAACACCTTCAAATCCCTATGATTTCAAGGGTTCGAACTATTATCCTTGGAATGAATGTATTACATGACTCCCCTAGGCAATCTGATGTGCCATCAATAGCGTCGGTGGTTAGCTTTAAGCAATGGCCATTGATTTTCCGCTATAGGGCATCAGTCCGTACACAGTCTTTGAAGCTTGAAATGATAGATTTTCCCTTCAAACCAGTTTCTGACAAAGTAGATGAAGGTATCATGAGGGAAGACTTCTATACAAATTCAGGGAAGAGGAAGCCTGATCAGCTCATTATTTTCAAGGATCGAGTTAGCGAGTCTCAGTTCAATCAAGTTTTGAACAAAAAACGTGATCAAGTTCCTCGACAAGAATGGGAACCCCAAGGTCATGGTCATTATGGCACAAAAAAACCATTATACTAAGTTTCTTCAGCAAAGATTTCCTAACAAGGTCCTGCCTGGAACCGTTATAGACAACAAAGTCTGTCATCCTAAGAACAATGACTTCTCTCTTTGAGCCCATGCTGGAATGATTGGAACTATGAGGCATATTCATTATCTCTTAGATCAGATTGGGTCTTTGGCTAATGATCCGCAGGAGATAGTCCATTCTCTGGTGTATGTATATCAAAGGAGCACCACTGCCATACCTATAGTTGTTCCCATTTGCTTTGGCAGTTTCACAGTTGGGGAAATTTATGAAGTTCGAGAATGCTTTAGAGACATCATCGAGCCATGGTGGGGTAACTACTTCGGGAGCAATTTATATACCTCAGCTTTCCAGGTTGAAGGATAATGTCAGCAACTTCATTCTTATCTGCTGAGAATCGTTGAACCGTCTTTTTGTATAGGGTTTTTCAAACGACAACTAGGACTGATGCTGGGGCGACCCCTTTCTTATGGGTTTATGAATTGAGATTTTTCCTCCAAGCCTCGATGAAGTTAAGAATTGAATATCTCTAGTGAACTTAACTTGAAAGTATTTATCCTAATCAAACGTGCCAAAATGGGTGATATGAACTTATGACGAGAAGGATTCGTCCACAAGAATTTCTCAAGAAAATCAAACTGAAAACTCGCAAAGGGCCCCTTGAGACCTTCCAAGAAAAGTTATTTAAAAAAAAAGAAGAAGAAGAAGAAATGGAAAAGAAAAATCAGCCAAAAAGGAAGAAAGAAGAAGGAGAGACCAAGGTGAAAACCCACAAAAGGCGCTTTGAGTCCAAAGGGCACTTGAGTTGAAAACCCAAAAAGGGCGGCTCAAATTTTGATCAAAAGTGGGGCATGCGGTAGTCTTGCCGTGCTTGAATTGACAATGAAGAAGTATGCTTCGGGCATTGACAAAGTACTCTGGATCCCCTAGACACATATTGAGCTCAAAATAGTCACTAAGAAGTTTGTACAGAGAAGCTTAGGTTGTGATATCTAGGGCACCTAGCTTTCACCTTTCTTATTATATTTGATATCTTTGATTCATGACGGGCTGTGCTCTCGATCAATTTCCTTCTTATTGATTAATTTGTTCGTATCGAGCTATGCTCCCAATAAATTTCCTTCTAAAATTGCATGTGTTATCCTTGATTAACTTATTTGTTTCAAGTTACGTTCACTCTTGTTCATTGTTATGATCTTTTTCAAGCATTTTGTATTGAAATAATGATTAGTGGACTAATAACACTTTCATTAAAGGAGTTTTGCGCATTACCCTGGAAGTTTCTAAATAGTACGGGAACCTGAAACAGGACTATTGTTTAGGACTTTCCACGCTTAAGGGTTGGAAATATTTAAGTCCAAATTGAAATCATCCCTTCAGATTTTCAGTCAAAGATATTTGCTAGACAAAAAGAGACAAGATATTGGGTCAGTGATGCAATCCTGATGAAAAACGAGTAATCGAGATTATTCTCAAAAAGATATCCTGTTTCTACACGAGTATCGGACATACACATCTGGTCAGGTCACCTAGAGCATGATCAGTTGATGGAACAAGTCCCTATACCCTTGATTTGTTGTGGGATGGATGGAAGTGGATATGGATTCTATAGCCACAAGTTGTAATGGAATGGTTTAAAGATGGTACAAACCTGATGTCCCCAAATTACAGTGAAATGAACCTTAAAGTTACGGTGGGGCAAGCTAGTTGAGCAAAATGCGATTATTTTGGATAAAATACCAGCTGAGTAGAAGGGCAGCGTACTACGTCAGTGATAGAGCCTCAATGAGCAACGAGTGATGACGCTCTAATTAGGATCACTCTTATGACATTTTGCATTCATACAAATGTCATTCATAATACATTTAGGAGCATTTGATTCATTTCGATTATAGTATCCTAATCATTTTGTACAGGCATAATCACATTCTACAAGACAGGTCCTCCAGAAGACGGGTGGCAATATTTATAAATTCACAGATCTGACATCCTTGAGATTGCAAGGAGCGGATTGAAGATTGAAGATTTGGCCTACTTGAAGATGCAGGGGCAGATCGAAGAATCTGACATCCTTGAGATTGCAAGGAGCAGATTGAAGATAGAAGATTTGGCCATCCTTGAGATTGCAAGGAGCAGATCGAAGATAGAAGATTTGGCCTACTTGAAGATGCAGGGGCAGATCGAAGAATCTGACATCCTTGAGATTGCAAGGAGCAGATTAAAGATAGAAGATTTGGCCATCCTTGAGATTGCAAGGAGCAGATCGAAGATAGAAGATTTGGCCTACCTAAAGATGCAGGGGCAGATCGAAGAATCTGACATCCTTGAATTGCAAGGAGCAGATTGAAGGTAGAAGATTTGGCCATCTTTGAGATTGCAAGGAGCAGATCGAAGATAGAAGATTTGGCATACCTGAAGATGCAGGGGTAGATCGAAGAATCTGACATCCTTGAGATTGCAAGGAGCAGATTGAAGATAGAAGATTTGGCCATCCTTGAGATTGCAAGGAGTAGATCAAAGATAGAAGATTTGGCCTACTTGAAGATGCAGGGGCAGATCGAAGAATCTGATATCCTTAAGATTGCAAGGAGCAGATTGAAGATAGAAGATTTGGCCATCCTTGAGATTGCAAGGAGCAAATCGAAGATAGAAGATTTGGCCTACCTGAAGATGCAGGGGCAAATCGAAGAATCTGACATCCTTGAGATTGCAAGGAGCAGATTGAAGATAGAAGATTTGGCCATCCTTGAGATTGCAAGGAGCAGATCGAAGATTGAAGATTTGGCCTACCTGAAAATGCAGGGGCAGATCGAAGAGTCTGACATCCTTGAGATTGCAAGGAGCAGATTGAAGATAGAAGATTTGACCTACCTGAAGATGCAGGGGCAGATCGAACAATCCGACATCCTTGAAATTGCAAGGAGATAGAAGATTTGGCCTACCTGAAAATGCAGGGGCAGATCGAAGAGTCTGACATCCTTGAGATTGCAAGGAGCAGATTGAAGATAGAAGATTTGACCTACCTGAAGATGCAGGGGTAGATCGAAGAATCCGACATCCTTGAGATTGCAAGGAGATAGAAGATTTGGCCTATCTGAAAATGCAGGGGCAGATCGAAGAGTCTGACATCCTTGAGATTGCAAGGAGCAGACTGAAGATAGAAGATTTGATCTACCTGAAGATACAAGGGCAGATTGAAGAATTTGACATCCTTGAGATTGCAAGGAGCAGATTGAAGTTAGAAGATTTGGCCTACCTGAAGATGCAGGGGCGGATCGAAGATAAGTATGGCATCCTTGAGATTGCAAGGAGCAGATTGAAAATAGAAGATTTGGCTTACCTGAAGATGCAGGGGCAGATCAAAGATAAATCTGACATCCTTGAGATTGTAAGGAGCAGATTGAAAACAGAAGATTTGGCTTACCTGAAAATGCAGGGGCAGATCAAAGATAAATCTGACATCCTTGAGGTTGCAAGGAGCAGATTGAAGATAGAAGATTTGGCCTTTCTGAAGAGGCAGGGGCAAATCAAAGATAAGTCTGACATCTTTGAGGTTGCAAGGAGCAGATTGAAGATAGAAGATTTTGCTTTCCTGAATATGCAGGAGCAGATCAGATATTTGAGTCTAGTGAAGTAGACTAAAGCCACAAGTCCCATACCTATGAAGATGTAGTGGAACGAGGCTAATTGAAGAAAAGAAGCGCTAAGAGATCAAGACTCGACAGGACCGAGCAAAATTAGCCCTTTTAAAGTCTTTGCTCAATTCTCGTTACACGATAATAAGCAAAGAGGGGCAGCTGTAATAGGGCAATTTTGCCCGGCCCAATTAAGCAAATAAATACAAAAATAATAAAACCAAAATCAAAATAATAAAGTCCTTTTATTAGTCCAAATTACAAAACCTCAACCCAAAACCCAATACCTTGATCAGCCCAAATTTATAACCCTGGCCCAACACTTAATACCCAAAATCAAACCCATCAGAACCCAAAAAAAATTTAACCCAAACCATTAACCAAATTAGGGTTTCAGAAACCCTAATCCCTGGCCCCCTCTCAGCCTCCTCCAGCGCAGCATGCTAAGCCTCCCTAGGCCTGCCTCGACCACCACTTGCACACCACCCCTATACCCACCGCCACTTAGCACAGTCCCATCACCTGCTCCCATCACTTCCTTGAAGACCTGCAAACGTGACAGAAGCAACACGAAAGCGAAACAAAGCAGAGAACAGCAACAACAAAAAGTAGAGACAGCTAGCAAAGAATAGGGTCTAAACAATATACCATTCGGCTATAAAACCGAATCCAAAACAAATGTAATGGAGGGATTTTTAGATTTTCCTACCGATTTTGGCTAGAAACAGAAGCTAAAGCATTTGTAAAAGGGGAATCCCCATTTCTTGTACACAAATATCAGAAATTAAACAGAGAATAGAAGTTTAAAAGGTTGATTTTAACCTTTTCCTTGATTCGATTTTCTTATTTATTTCTATTCTATTTTTTTATTTTTTAATCAATTTTTAAAATAACAAAATAATAAAAAGAAGAGGGAGGAGGCTCACCTGAGGTCTCTATCGTTGCATGATTGGAGAGCCACCCTCCATCGTCGTGGTTGTACGAAAGAGGGTCGAGAGCCATCGTCCTTCGCTTTTTCGGGTGTTGCAGGCCTAGCCTTCAAAGGGGCTTTGTGTGGGGTTAGAAGGCCCTTTACTTCGCACTTCACCGGCCACCAAATACAATGATAGTGCGGTGGTGCGGTGGTCAGGCATGGCGGCCACTTTGGGACCCTAGCAGAGAGGGTACGGGGTTAAACCCCTCTTTGTTGTTTGTTTTAGCAGAAAATGAAGTAAAGAAAAAGAAATGGTCTAAACAAAGACTTAAACGGTGCCGTATCATGTTGTTTGGCCTTGACCCGATTTCAACCTGATTCGTGAGACCCAAGATCCGCGCATTCCCAAGTAATGGGTATTTGTGCTATCGATCCTTCTTGTTTTATGCGTGTCTCGATCGGGCCCTATTTATCATTTGTTTCTTTGAAATTTGGCCCTCTGATTTCACATGTTTTTCAATTTAGCCTATCAGCTTATCGATTTGGATGCACACCATTAAGGTTTGGGATATTATCCCCTTTAGCCCTTTCAATGTTTCACGCACTTCGTCTTGGTCCTTTTATCCTTATTTATTCCTGATTTCGCCCCACCATTTTCGTTTCAAGTTTGATTTAGTCCTCTTCATGTTTATTTTACCTTTTTAATTTCAAATTAAGTTGTTTGTTCATTATTGCCATTATTATTATTATTATTATTATTATTATTATTATTATTATTATTATTATCACCCTTATTAATGTATCAAATTTTTTTTATTATTACTAATATATATTGTATATATTATATATATATATATATATTTTAACTACATACTGAGTATATATATATATATATTTTTTTCTATATTATTGTTATATATATATATATTCTTTTATGTTATTTTATGTATGTATTTTCAATACTATTATATATGTTTTGTACATTACATCTATATCTTTTAAATTTATATTTTGCATACACTATATGCCTATATATATTATATATGTATTTTTCATTCTAATAGTTACATACATTTTCATACCACTTCATGTGTATACTTTAATACTATTATAAATATTTTCATATATTACATAAATTTATATATGTAAATATTTTTATATGCTATATTTTGTATTTGTCATTCTTTCATATACTTTTGTATTTTACTATATAAATATTTTAAATATTATATTATATATGTACATACATATTTTCTATAGATATATGATTTCTTTATTATAAAGACCTTATTTTTATTATATAATATATTACTTGTTCAAAATATTATTTAAATTCTTATAACCTTAAACATTCTTTCATAATCATTGATTATTATTTGTTAAAAGTTTTTTTAATTTCACTTATTTTAATTTGTCTTATACTTCTTTTAAATTTATTCTTAGTCTTTGGAGGTTAATATTATTATTTGCATAAAATGATATGTTATAATTATTATTATATGTGCATTATTTTGGTTTTTGATTCATTGATGTAATATGTTGTTTATGAACTAGTTCTTTACTTTGTATTTCATAATTCCATGCTTGTAATTTATAAAAGTCATGTTTAACACCATTTTATTAAAAATTTTTATTCAAAGTCTTTCAAAAATATAACTCAAGTTTGGGAACTTCGAGGAAATCGAGCCTTAACTCACTAGGTTCCGATTTTTCTCATTAAATCTGAACTATCAAGTATCGCTTTCAAAATCAAAACATGTGAGTTTTCAAATAAAACTTATTCTTGAAGACTGGAAGTGTTGCGTTCTAACTTACTGAATGTAACATTCATTGTCCCGAGATAAGAAATTCAAAATCAAGGCAATATTTTCTGTTTTGGGACTTTGAAAAATCGAGCCCTAACTTACTGGGTTCCGATTTTTTCATTCGACCCAAAATAAGTAAATATCCCTCTTCGGTTTAAATACATGAGCCTTTTTGAGCAAAAAGGGCAAGTTTAATTTCAAAGATTGAGATGTTGCATCCTAACTTACTGGGTACGGCATTCTTATTTCTTTGAGACAAGTGAGCTCCGATTTTCACTTCGGCATATTCAAATGCTCTTTAAAGGGATCGTATTTTAAGTTTCTTCTAAATTTTTAAATATTCGATATTAAAACATCAATTAATCCACTAGGTACCAATTTTAGGCGTATCGAGGTGCTAATCCTTCCTCGTGCGTAGCCGACTCCCGAACCTATCTTTCTGATTTTCGTGGACCAAAATCGTTGTTTTGATAAATCAAATTGTTTATTAAAAACAACCCATTTTCGAGGTGATCCAATCACACCTCATATAAAAGATTGGTGGCGACTCCCGTTTAAATTTTCATTTTCAAATCTAAAGTCGAATCCTCAATTTTCAAAAAAAAAGGTTTCGACATTCATCATTCTCGCAAGGACGAAATTGATCTTTATTCACATCTAACAATCGTACAATCACCAGAGTACTTAATCGGTGTGATTTATCCATGTAAAATTTCTTTAATATCTTTTCCATATAAGTTGATTAATGAACATGAATTTTATCTTTTAAATGTTCGATTTGTAAGCTAATATAAAACTTTTTTTTTCTAATATCTTTCATCTCAAATTCTTTATTTAAACAATTCATTGTATTTTGAAACTCTTCAGGAGTTCTAATAATATTTAGATCATCAACAAAAACAACAATTATCACAAAATCTTATCCAAACTTTTTTATAAAGATCCATGGACAAATTGGATCATTTTTGTAACCCTCTTTTAACAAATATTCACTAAGACGATTGTACCACATACGTCCAGGTTGTTTTAATCCATATAAACTTTTCTTTAATCTGATCGAGTAATTTTCTCGAGAAACTCTATATCCTTCAGGGATTTTAATCCTTTAGTGATTTTCATATAAATTTCACTATCAGGTGTACCATATAAATAGACTGTAACAACATCCATTAGATGCATGTCAAGTTTTTCACATACTGTCACACTAATAAGATATTTAAACATGATTGCATCCACCACAGAGGAATATGTCTCTTTATAATCGATGTCGGACCTTTGCAAAAATCATTGTGCTACAAGTCATGCTTTATATCTTACGAATTTTTTTTTTTCATTTCATTTTTGCACAAATACCCATTTATATCCTACCGGCTTTACACCTTTAGGTGTTTGGAGTATAGGTCCAAAAACTTTACGTTTAGAAATTGAATTCAATTCTGCTTGAATTGTATCTTTCCATTTTGGCCTATCTTTCCATTTTGGCCAATCTTTTCTATTTTTACATTGCTCAATAGATTTAGGTTCAGGATCCTCATTTTCTTTTATTATTTCAATAGTAATATTATAAGCAAAATTGTTGTCAACAACTACATTTTTTTTTCGGTTTCATCTTTTTCTCGTATTGACATAACTTATCAAGATCTCTTTATTTTTATTATTTTCATTTTCACTTTTAGGTGCCTAAATCTCTTCTTGAGTTTTATAATTAGTTATGTCATGAGTCTCTTCAGGAAGCCCTACTTCTACTATATGACCATCTTAAATGTTTGCTCCTTTTTTTTTACGAGAATTTTTATCTTTGGAAGCGATCGGTCTTTCATGCTTTAACCATGGGTTACTTTCTTGTGCACTAACAGTTTGCCCTATTAGGACATCAATTCATATTGGAGCATTTTCATCTGGTATGTGAGATTTAATGAATTTGGCAGTTGATTTGTAAAATTAATTATCTGTTGAACTTTTGGTTTACATCACTTTGTACGAGGATCTTAAATATTGATAATTCATTTCAAGTACCTTATTAATCTAACTTTTTATCCTCTCTCCCTAATGTTGGGAAAACTGACAATTCATGTCATAACTAAATATCGTATTAATAGCTCAAAAATATTATAAGGAGACTCATATAAATATACATTCCCAATCTCATATTATGACCCATCTTTGTGCGTTATGTTAGAGCAGTTGAAACATATACCGCACATCCAAAATTGTAAGATGGAAAATATTTGGCTCTTGACCAAAAATCAATTGTAATGGGGAGTATGTATAATTTATTAGCTTGGTGACTACAACATGTAAATCTCATATTGAAATAGGAAGTTTTGTTCTCATAAGTAATGGTTTAACTATTAGTTGGAGACATTTGATAAACGATTTAGCTAAACCATTTCGTGTGTGAACATGAGTTACAGGATCGATGTTCAACTTTTATTTCAATTGACTTGCAATAATCATTGAAAGCTTGTGATATAAACTCACCAACATTAGCAAGATGAATCGTTTTAATTGTATAATCTAAAATTAATCATTTAAACAAGCAATCTCACAAACGATAAGTTGTGAGTTACTAACACATGTGATTATTTTGTAGATGCATCTACCAAAATTATATAATATCAAAACCATCGACATGGTGG
This sequence comes from Gossypium stocksii, assembly GCA_020496765.1. Taxonomy (NCBI): domain Eukaryota; kingdom Viridiplantae; phylum Streptophyta; class Magnoliopsida; order Malvales; family Malvaceae; genus Gossypium; species Gossypium stocksii. The sequence continues at coordinate 95,594,402 of CM035632.1, read as the reverse complement.
ACGAATGAGCCCATATTCAATTAAAAAATGCAAGACATTAAATTTCAACTTTAGCTAGTGAGTTTCTAAGAATCAATTTTCATTGAGAACAAACAACAAATGAGAATTTTTTAAATTAAAGAATCTCCTCGTTCTTTAATGAATGTCCCTATAAATTCTCAATTAATTTTCGCATCATATATGATTCAGGATGGTTTAACTGGTCATGCCAAATAGTAAATGTATTTGTATTAGTAAACTTTTGGTTTACTTTATCATGTTTTTCAATTGTACCAATAATGTAAATATAAATTTTGACAATTGATAAGTGTATTTTCATTCTTTTTATTCCGTATCCACATATAAATACTATTGTGATATTTACAACTAGAAATGTCTAAATCAATGTGAAGTCTATAATGCTACTAAGCCAATAAATAAATATAATTTTCAAACAATTATATGTAATATTCGCTTCAGGGAATATGTCAAAATCTTTAAATATAAGGAATTTGGTCTAGTGCTATGATTCTTGCTTAGAGTGCAAGAGGTCCCAAGTTCAATTCAAAATATAAATAACTCAATCCTCTTTTGATTCATATGAAATGTAATATTTTCCTCATTCGCAATCTTAATATGAGACCCATTATGAATATCTTTTAAAACTAATTCATTAACCATCACAAACTTTGTGCTTTTTAGATATTGATATATTAGCTCTTCTGGAGCTTTCAACTAATTTTGTGCTATCAAATATTGGAATATATTTGTTTATTTCAGTACCAAATAAGATAAATATTTTCTATCTATAATGATAAAATTTATTACTAAATTTCCATATCCTTCCTTAAAGAATATTAACAAAGATAAAATATTTGGGCATACACCACATATGTGACTAATAATCTTTCATATCATATTGATAACATAACTTATCTTTACCCTTTGAAAAGTTCTATTAAGAACTTTCATTGTTCTCTTATTTATTACTATGTTCCCACTTTTAGTGGTCCATGAATATATCTTTTATTTTCTTTATGTTTATATTCACTTCAAGGGATGCAACAAATCTAGTAGGATGGACTTATAGACAACCCAATAGATTATTTATTTCATAATAACCATGGCAAACATGCGTGAGATTTCAAATCAAAATCTATCTATTCATGTTGTCATGATTAGTCTCCAATTATAATAAACATGATATAATAAATACAACATAGTAAAATATACTTAAAGATTTTTAACATCATCGTCATCACTTTAACTATTATCACGAGCACTATTACAAGTAGTAAAATAACTTTGTTTTCGTAATAACATTTATAATCTAATAGTAAAAATCATTTAATAAATAATAAAAATTTTCATGTACGACTAGAGGTGTACATGGGCCGGGCGGCCCGGCCTGGCCCGAAATGTGGGAGGGTTTGGGCAAAAATATAGGCCCGAAAAATGGGCTTGGACAAAAAAATAAGGCCGGTTTAAAAAATGGGCTGGGCTCGGGTAAGGCATTTTGGCCCGAGCCTGGCCCGGCCCGGCCAGAATTCACTAAAGGACAAATTTTTTTTTTAAATATTGTTTTCTTATTGTTTTTCTCCTTATTTTGCTACCATTTTACTATTATGTTGTTATTATTTTGTTGTTATTGTTTAGATATTGTATAAAACTTATTTTATTGTTAATTTTGTTATTATTTTAAAGTCATTTGTTAATTTTGTTATTATTTTAGAGGCATTTTCTTGTTAAGTTACATCTATTTTAGTGTTATTTAAGTCTACATATTTTTTTAAAATTTATTTTCAATTTGTTGAAAAATATTTATTTTAAATTTTTTTAGTATTTTTGATGTATTATATATATTTAAAATTATATAAAATAATATAAAAAATTAAAACGGGCGGGCCAGGCCTGGCTCGGGTTTTAGTATTTTATATGGGCCGGGCTTGGACAAAATTTTAGGCCCATTTTTTGGGCCCGACCAGCCCGAGCCCAATGAATGGGCCTAAATTTTTAGTTGGACCCGGCCCAAACCTGGCCCCGCCCGGCCCATGTACACCTCTATGTACGAAGCTTGAAAATCATCCGGTACACATTGTACCAAATTTCAATACCACATTTATGTTATAAAATCTTATCTTGCTCTAATAAAATATTTATAAGTTCAATTTAAAAGATATCATACAATCATTCAACATTAGCAAGTTAATAAGACTCAATAGATCCTATCAAATTTTCCTTTAATCAACAATGGTATGTTAATAACACTTTCCACCATAATTAAAATTTCAAGAATATTTAATAACAAAAATTTAATAATCAAAACATCTAAATATTATGCATAATATAACTTAATTAAAAAAAAGTCAAAAAGAATGATTTGCAAAAAAAAAAAATAGAGAAAACATACCATATTAATAGCAAACATATCTAATAAACGATTATGTCTTTTACATAAAAAAATTTAACCAAATATATACTTTACCCATGCTTGTACAATAAATCAAAGATCGAGAATAAGAACCATAATCCATTCTGAGATTGAATGTTTCAACATCCTAAAGATGAAGTTACAAGGGAGAAAGTTTAAGGTGAAAAAGAATTTGATTTGTGGGATAACTTCGAAATATTTTGAAAAAAATAGAGAATGATCGTGCTGATAACGTGTTATAAAATAAAGAGAGATGGAGAAAATAAAGAATAAAGAAAATATAAAAGCAATAGAGAATGTACTTTATTAATCAAAGAGATGATTTACAATGCTTCATCAGAGTTTCTATTTATAGGCATAAGAAGTATAAAAGAAGTAGAGATCTAATTGTAATAACTATTAGAATTTAAAATACATCAACTTTATCTTTATCATGATGGACATCCACTTAATAAGATATTCATAATATTTTTAAAGATAAATTTATTAATTTATTCAATTAATGGAATCATACAATTCAAAGAAAAAAATAGCAAACATTTTTCGTAGATGGTGAAGGACAAGCTCCATAAACACAACAAAGGCTTTAGCCTCAGCATTAATAGAACATTATGGCATGTTGACAATTGGCTTTGTCACAACTCAAGCACGATGTATCTGGAGTGATTCCAAGCACTTAATACAATAAGAAAATCAACTTCGAATGGTCCAAAGCAGCAAGCAAAAATTGACAAAAGAATCGAGCATTCACCAAACTAGAGAGTACGACAACAAAATCATCCCTAAAATCACTTGTGAAATTAAGATTACATGCATAAGCAAGACTAAAGAACGTGCTACATGAGCAGACAAAAACTTCTAAAACTAGAGACTGATTAAACAATAGAAAACAAAAAAAACCATATAAAACTTCAAACAATACGGGTCCAAATCGACACATGAAATCATATATTATTCTAAAATACTCTCAAAACAGAAACAAATTAAAAGTTGATAAAGAGCTACCCACTTTCCAAGAAAAACTACTGGTGGCCGATGAAATTTTAGTGAACATCAGGCACTGTCATCTACCCATCACAACTTGTGAAGACATAAAAAATACCCACAAAATAGATCTGCAAACTGAAAAGAAAGAATACATATGTAGTGAATGAGAAGAAGAAATAAAGAAATGGTTGATGAGAGAGGAAAAAGGCAAGCGATAGCCAGCTTGAAGGTTAACACCACCACTAAACAAAACGAAAGATAAAAAATAAATGGCTTGGAGAAAAAAAAAGAGAAATTTCTTTAGGGTTTTGATAACCCGATTTTTTTTACCTTCAATAGTTAGTTTTGTGTTTAGAAAAAAAATAGTTTTATTTTGTTGAATTTGTATGTATTTTTATTTTAATATTTTAAAAATATATATTTAAAATTTTAAGATAATCTTCTTACCCAATTATTAGCACATTTTGTTTCACTAACCTAACTAGAACACTTTTCATTGGGTCAATATTGGTTAGGTATCTAACTTAATACTGAATTGGACACTTACAACATGTTCGGTTGGCTATAATGTAACACCCCTAACCCGTATCCATCGCCAGACTAGGGTTAAGAGGCATTACCGGATATATCGGAACATTTCATGATCATTTCACAAACATAATTTATACATCATCAATTCATAGCAAAACGTACACATATAGTCCCTTTAGAAGGTCTATGAGACCTTGAACATGTTTTAGGAAGAGATCGGGACTAAATCGAACACAAACAAAATTTCTCTGAAACTTAACATTTTTCAAAGCTACAGAGGTCACATGCCTGTGTGAACAGCCATGTGCCTCACACGGCATTAGACACACCCGTGTGTCTCGGCCGTGGCAAAACAGGGCATACATATTGACATGGGTCACACGGCCAGCCACACGCCCATGTACCAGCCCGTGTGCCACACACGGCCAATAGACACACCCCTGTGTCTAAGCTGTGTAACTCACTGACTTGTTTTAATTAAACATCAGGAATCACACGGTCGAGTCACACGCTCGTGTGGGGTACCCAGACTCAATTCAAATTGGCTTTCGAGCAACACAAAAAAGACACACGCCCGTGTCCCTACTCGTGTGGGCAAAAATAGGCCATTTACAAGGCCATGTTGCCACCCATTTTGGGTCCTCCCTACAAGCATAAAACCAAACATGTTTCATACTCAAATTGCAACCAATTCATAACCAAAACATGTACAATTCATGCCATATAATCACCAACCAAATTCATACGCATTTTCCATATCAAAACTTACCAAATTCACATGCCAATTTCATTCATTCATACATGATCTATATTCCAAATTACCACATCAATTGTATACCAAAAATTATACCAAATCCATAACTAAATCACATATCAAAATCTACTCAAAATGACCATTTCACTAGGCCATTCATAAACACATCAAACATACCATTTTTGCATCACATATCATATACCAAATTTAAACCATAGTTGCACCAAAATCAAGCCATATCAAATGGCAAGATTTATACATCTCAAAACATATCTTAACTTTTCTAACCTATACATGCCATACTTTAATATATACATTTCCAAAAGGTACCAAAATATAATTTGATGGTGTGGTGATGATACTCGACGATTCCTGATCTTCTGGTAGCTTCGATAATCTATAAAACAATTGAAAAACACACAAAGTAAGCTTTCAAAGCTTCGTAAGCCATATACAAATAAACTTATCACATAACACAATCATAAACCAAATCATTCATGTAATTCATGGCAAAATACCATTACAAGTTCATATTTCCCATGTAGCTCATTTGGTCATATTTCAATTGCATATAACACATTTCTTTCTTATATAACTTATACAACAATATTCATATTCAAACTCACCTTTTATTGCCAAATTTCATATACATTTCATACGTACTTGAATAGGATGCACATTTACATAATCATTCATATCTCAGAATGCTCATGAACCGTTTGGAATCAATAAGGATACTTGGATAGCACGGATAGCTCGTACAATGCCAATGTCCCAGACGTGGTCTTACATGTAATCAAATATCAATGTCAGTATCCCAGACAGGGTCCTATACGAAATCATATACAATATCGATGTCTCAGACATGGTCTTACACGTAAATCTCAAATCGATGCCAACGTTCTAGATGTGGTCTTACACAATAGCACATCTCAGAATCCTATGTCATGACATATGTATCCTATACTACTCCTATGGTTTGTACGGGACTTTCGGACGTCATCACATTGTCGAAACTTTCTCAATTTCATATTTTCATCTTCTGTAGCCATTCATCACATTTCAATATCATATAATCAATAATAAATCAATTCAAACACATTTATTTGCATATGGACTTATCTCGTACAGATACGAATGGACGGAATCGACTACTCGACCACTTTCGATTTTCCTTGATCTAATTCCGTTTTCTTTTGTTCTTGATCTATATACATTCAAAATTAACTCTTTTATTCATCAATGCATTCAATTTAATCACCAAACACATATTTGGGCACTTTTGCACTTTAGCCCCTAAAGTTTACATTTTTGACATTTTAGTCCTTATTTCAAAATAACACAATTTCTTTCTAATTTCATGCTAGTCGAATTTTCCTAGTGTACATATTAGCACATATTTATCATTTATTTCACAATTTAACCCCACATTTAACATATTTCACAATTTAATCCTTAATATGCAAATTTGTCAAAAATCACAATACAAAATGTATTAACCCAACATCACATGTTTATTTTCTATCATTAATTCTTACAAAAATCAATTTATCAAAAATGGAATATCTCAAAATCATCATCAATTTCAAAAATTCAAGCATGGGCTAGCTAGAACACATGACAACGATATCAAAAACGTAAAAATTATCAAAAACTGAACAAATTTCATACCTCAATCAAGCCAAGAAAGAGCCGAACCCATGAAAGCTCAAATTCTTTCTTTTTCTTTAAATTTTGGCAAACAAGATGAAAAATATGAAGTAAAATTATGTTTTGTTTAATTAATAAACATTAATACATCATTTACAATTTTACCCTTACTAAAAGCATTTAAAATCCACTAACATATGTCCAACAATGTCCATTCATCATTTCAATGGTCTAATATCAACATAAGGACCTTTCATTTAATAAGCCATGACAATTAAACACTTTAAACAAGTAGCATGTCACTTTTACATTTTCTGTGATTAAGTCCTTTTTATCAAATCAAGTACACAAACAATAAAATTCTCATACGAAATTTTCACACATACCACTTCACATACTATAAACACAGAATATAATTTTAAAATATTTTTCTGACTCGGATTTGTAGTCCCGAAACCACTGTTCCTACTAGGGTCTAAACTGGGCTGTTACATGTAATGCTAAGCCATTACAGCTAAATTCAGTGGGCCCATCCATATTCCATTGTTTGGTTGGTTGTAATGGGTTATTACAACCCTATTCCATACAGGGTTATTCAAGGCAAAAGTGTCATTTACAATTCGACACTCTCCCCACGGAATACAGATTTAGCGTGCAAAATTAGGTCTGAGTTTCAACTTTACCCTTCTCATTTCTTTCTCATGTTTGAAGCATTTTCTTCTTTTTTTAATTCATCTTCCCATTTCCTTCCAACATTCTCCCTCTTTTTCATGCTTTTATCCATGGTTTTTGAGGATGTCGTGGCAAGCGTATGTAGATGATCACTTAATTTGTGATACCGAGGGCAACCATCTCTCTGTCGTCGCTATCATTGGCCAAGATGACAGTGTTTGGGCCTAGAGCTCCAATTTCCCTCAGTTTGTTTTCTTTTACTTTTTAAACTCTTCCTTCCCATATCCTTTCCTTTTGATAGTTTTGAGCAATGAGATTTGATTCTTAATGGTCGAAATCTCTTTTTGCATGATTTATAAGCTGATCTGGTTTGCTCCTAAGAATTGATTTTGTTCACTCTTTGCTGAAAATAAAACTGGCGTTTTTTATATGATTTATTAGTTTATCTATTATGGGGATATTGAAAGATTTTTCTTTTTTCATGCGTGGAAATTTGAAAATTCTTTATGATTTTTGGGTTTTTTTCTATTTGTTCATTTTATAAGTATTCATCATCATTTGAGTAAAATGAACAAAGATTTGTTAATGGATCTCTGCAAATGACCATAATTTTAGAAATCATGATAAACATAATAAGAGTGAAATTTTCTACTAAATATAATAAAAGTGAAATTAGCAAATGATCATAATTTCTGCCAATCATTGTTTCTTTGGTTCTATGTTAATTTCAGTTCAAGCCAGAAGAAATCACCGGCATCATGAATGACTTTGCTGAACCTGGATCACTTGCTCTGACTGGATTGTACCTTGGTGGCACAAAATACATGGTGATCTAAGGTGAACCCGGAGCTATTATTCGAGGGAAAAAGGTGATGCTGACCATTTGTTCCAAATTTTATTTTGTTTATGACACTAAAAAATCTCACGTTCATATACATTCTTACATTTTGTTTAATACAAATATATTTCTTACATTTTCTTTAATGCAAATGGATTTCCTACATGTTCTAAGTGTAGTTTTTAGTTGGATAGATAAAAAATAAAAATAAAAAAGAAAAGGAAAAACTTATATTGCAAATAGATTTTCAAGCACAAAACACATGAGCACATTGTGAAGTGATACTATTGTTTATTAGCCATTCAAAACTAGGTAAATTGATATTGTGATCGCATATCTATTTGGTTTGCAATTGCCTTTTGCTGTTACATTTTTCTATACAGCTAGCTAGCTTGTGCCCTTGAACCCGGAGAGAGACACCTTGAGGAAGGAAGGAAGGAGTCTAAGCCTTTTGTCACTTTTAATTTTAGGGGCCCAGAGGTGTTACTATTAAAAAGACCAACCTGGCCTTGATCATTAGGATCTATGATGAGCCAATGACTCTAGGCCAGTGCAACATGATTGTGGAAAGGCTTGGTGATTATCTCATAGACCAGGTTCTTTGATCACTTTGGTGTGACCTTAATTATTGTAATTCTTCCTGACTTCTTCTATATAAAAGTGCATCTACCACCACCTCTTATAATGGTTGGCTGCAATTAAATAATAGTATTACTAGTATTAAAGTCATAGGAAACCTTTTCTAGAAACAATAGGCTTGGTGTTTGTAATAGTGATAATGCTTATGATCCTCTTGCTTTGTTTCTATGCTTGTTTGATGGATGGTATTGTCAAGATTGTGGAGTGAGGTACTTTGTCTAAATTTTACAATGAATTGTTCTAGTTGATTTGGTAAATCAATTTGAAGCTTTTTGTCTAATATTATTTGCTAAAAAGCATTAAGACATGCAACAAATGGAACCATTGGTTCACGCATCTAGAGTCTTGCAAGGTGCAAAAAAACTATCAATAATGACCTGGTAGTTGATACAGTCTGCTTGGCCTGCCAACTGCAAAGTTGGTGGTCATTATTGAAGAATTTGCTGAGTTTTAAATAAGGAATATTGGATTGAGAAAAGAACCCTTGGCCTTCAACTTGCATGAGTAAAACAGGATAGGAGAACAATGGACACCATGCATTCTTATTATTCAGTGCCCTTATTAGCTCTATCAAATACAAAACAAAAACCAGACGCTACCTTTACATACGTTTCACATTGCCCTGGTTTTAACGAAGACATTAAACTAAAAAAACCAAATACAAAGAAATTAACAATTCATGCCATGGCTACTGATAATGTTAAAGAAATAGATGTTGAGGATGTAGCTTGTAACTCCCCGAATTTTAGGCCTAGATGAATTGGGCTTTAGGCTTTGGGTCTCATAATTTTTTTTAATAAGCAAGAAAATGACATGTTGGCCTTAAGGGTTTAATAAATTTGGAGTATCTAGGGGTGTTGGAGAAGTTCTGGGTTCAGACTTTGAGGAGAAGGAATTTTTAATTAATTATTAAAGGAATCAGGACGGTGAGTAGTTGGGCTTTTAAATAAAAATAGGGAAAAATGGCATTAAAGAGCCTTGTGGTAGAGTGGCTAAGTGACGCCACTTAGGGTATAGGAAGGTGGTATTATGGGCTAGCAAGGAGATCTTAGGTTCGAATCCTAGCTTAGTATTTTCTTTTAGAGTTTAATTTTGGCCTTCTAAAAGGTTGGAAGTGGTGTGACGATAGACTCTAAGGAGAGTGATTAGAAGAGAAAATTTAGGAAAAGGATTGGGGAGTTATCAAGAAGAAAAATGAGGGGATGAGATGGGGAAGAGTTGGAACCGATTGGGACTTTGGGGTAGGGAGAGTTTCGGTTTTGTGTATAAATAGGGGGTGCCGAATTCCTTTGAAAGGTTTTTTGGTTTTCCATTACTTTTCTTTTTCTCCCCCTCATTTTGTTTCTTCCATTGTCGAATAACCATCATTCCATTTTACCGAAATCCCTATTGGTGTTGTGTTCTTCTTCTTTCTCTAAAAGTCGAATACTCCCTTATAATCGAATAGTCCTATCTTTTTGCCGATTCCTTGTTATTTCCCTCCATCACAAATCGGTTGCTGTTATCTACCCTTAATCAAGTTTTAAAAGTCGGATCTCGTTTAGTAGCTACCTAGGCCGTAGGATTAAAGGTTAGATTCTGTAAGTACTTATTCAAACATCCTTGTGTGTTTTGGTAAAAGCCGGAGGGCTATCTAACTCTTTTTTTCGTTGACCCTGTATTAACAAGGGTAGGGTTCAAAGATTGCAAACGTGATAAGGATCTACAAGTCTCTGCTGAAAAACTATCCATTCGTTTCGACTTTTAGGTAAGTGTTCTTGATTTTGGGATATGTTGGCCGAATAGTCTATAGTAAGAGAAAGGGTGACTTAAGTGGAAACAAGTCACCTATGATTTCGTCTTTAACGATTAAGATAAATGCAAATTAAGAAAGATTTCGCGATTAGTGGTCAAGAGAAAACTATGAAGGCTTGTCGCACACGGTAAGGTTACGGTGAGGTTTCGATTTTTGATAAAGTATGTATTAAGCCCATGATTAATCGTTAAATGATGTCGATAATAGGTTTATGATTAAGGGGATTGCAACACACATTATTACCAGGTGTGTACATACACTACACACACAGTAGATCGGCAAAAGCTGAAATGCCGAAAAGCCGAAAGTTTGGCTATGGCAGTATTGCGAGTGCATGAACACTCGAGCAAGGGTAATCGATATGTTAGCAGAGGCCCCATGAGCTATCTCATGGACTTAGGCCGTGTATTGGCCAACCAGGCCAGAATGGGCTAAATGGGCCCGATGGGCCATAGGGCCCATAATAGGTAAAATTGACAATTTGATACTAAGTGATGGAATATGCATACGATTGCATAAATATGAATGTGATTGGGCCTGATGGGCCATATAAGTGTGATTGAGCCTAACGAGCCGTATAAATGTGATAGGGCCTGATGGGCCAGATGAATGTATGAAAGCCTATAGACTTGCTAGGGTTTTGTAATGGACTTGTAGGCCTAGTTTCTAATAAATCCTTAAGCAGCATAAAACTTAATTAATTTATCAAATTCGTCTGTAGACAAGTCATAAGGTTAAAGTGTGGCAATAGGCTTATGCATGTCTAGGATTGGATCTAGAGTAGAGAGAGCTTGGTACTTAAGCGATCTTAATGACCCACCTCCTCTTCTCTGGAATCCTACCTGGTGCATAGTGTCTGTTCAATTTGGCCAACGAGGACTTATTGACGAGTCAAAGTTCATAATTTAAAACCCATGCTAATAAGAAATTATTGAAATACCCCTATAGGGTAGAATTACTAAAATGCCCCTGTAGGGTAGTGATATGCGTGATATGAAGTAATAAAATTTATACTAATGATCGTACCAAAAACTAACTATTATCATGACTTTGAGGCAAGCGCACCTATCGAACAGTAGTATAGCTTAGTGGCAAGACCGAGATATCGTACCCAAAGGAACCAAAAGTACTAGTACTAACTTCTTTTCTATTATTTAACCTAGAAATAAAAGGGGTTTTTATGAAAATAAACTAATTCTAAAACTAAACTAAGAATGCACAAAAAGTAAAATGGGGAAAAACTCTTTGGGAAAGACTGATTGATTGGACAATACTCAAGGGATAATCCACCTAGACTTCACTTGTTATCAATTCTTGAGCTAGATGATTTATTCACTTGACTTGATCCGTAGAGATCCTTAACTTATGTTAATACCTCCGTCAAGGATAAGAACAACTAATCCTAGGTTGATTAACTGAAATCTCTTTCTAGTTAAAACCCCTAGACTTGCATTAACTCGATCTATAGATCCCCTTATTAGGTTTGACCCTAATCCGGCAAATTTATGTCGCCTCATGTCTAGGGCTGCATGCAACTCCGCTTAATTATACTAGATCTACTCTTAAACAGGGATTTTTACTCCTCTGCATAAGCACATCAATTTCTTGAATTAATACCTAGGACTATTAAAACAAGAATTAAGAACACATAATTAAGAATAATTCAACTATTTATCATATAACTCAAGATAAAATAATAACAAGATCTATCTTAGGTTTTATCCCCCTCAAGTATTTGGGGGATTTAGTTCATAATTAATAAAGAAAACATCTCAGAAGAAATAAGATAACAAAACATAAAGAACCTAAAAACCCCTGAAGGAATTTAGGGAGATCCTCTGTCTTGATGTAGAATTCGGCTTCTGGGATGAATCAATCAGCTTCCCTTGGAGTAATCCCTGCTTCCACTCTCTGTGTTGGCAGAAATAAGGCGCTCCTTTGTGGGAGAAAGAGTACACCCTTAGCGGGAAATAAGCACACCCTTGAAGTTGCCTCCTAGGGTCTTTATATAAAGTTTAGAATGGCTTTCTTAGCCCCTAAGTGTCCTTTGTCGAGTGAAATTGAACTTCCTCACGATAGGGACACACCCGTGTGCCACTCCCATATGGATCGATAAGAGGCCGTGTGTGGGCCTGTCAAGGGTGGCACGACCGTGTGGCCTGGCCGTGCTTGTCGGGGCTGGGCTGTGTTGGACCTTATGTGGCATGGCTGTGTGCCACGGCCATGTGGTGAATGCTTGGGCCGTGTCGATTTTGCACTTTGGCCCATTTTCTTTGTTTTCGGCCCGTTTTTGGTTTTTTTCTCTTCCCTATGCTCTCCTGAGTATAAAACATGAAAGAGAAGGAGTAAGAGCACCAATTCTCACAAATTTAATAATAATTCATCCAGAAATTAGGCTAAACATGAGGTAAAAATATGTATAATTTGTCGTTTATTAAATACCCCCACACTTAAGCCTTTCCTTGTCCTCAAGCAAAATCTCAATCCATAATCAAGAATCATTCTTCTCAATTCACAATCTTTATCAATAATGTTTCAAACTAATTCACAAGCAGTCATACAATGAAAATTCAATCAGAAGAATATTAAAGATTCAATTACTTTAAGTTGAGAATTTTATCATCGAAACATAAGTTTCCTCCCTTCTTCTAAGTAATCATCTCTTAATTGAAATCAACAAGATTTGACATCCTCGCTAAAGATTCACTCTATCCATTCAAAGTGTTTAGGGTTCAAGAATTAAGTACTCTCTAGTCAACCTGAAAAGTTATTACCATAGGCTTACAAGAAAATCAAATCTCCACCACTATAGTTTGATATGATACATCGATCAAAAGGTCTTTTAATGATTGTAATAGGGCTTGGTTAGGGGTGTTGTCACAAGCTGCAAAAGAGGGTTAGAATCAAGATTGAACTGAAAGATTATCTAGCTAGAAAAATCTCTATCACTGGAACATATTCCTTAAGCTAAGCCTTATTATGACATCATTCTAGCCTTGGTAGCCTTAAAATAGAAATATGCAAAAACTATTGAACTATTAAAGATTATAACTGAATTTCTTTAATATACATACATTTTTTTATAAGAATAATTCAAATACAATACAATAAATTAAATATTTACAACTTTACAATTTGGAAAAGAGAATAAAGCTAGATAATAATTCAACTCGAATCTCGACAAAAATAGGGATCAAAATAATTGAATGGAATTCAACAAAAACAGGTTATGGGTTAAAATTAGAGGTAAGTCAAAGAATAGGTTGTTAGGCTCAATGGGGTTCACTAGGGGTTAATTTATAGAGGTAAACTTTTTTGGAGTAAGTGAGTTAAATCCTAGGTGCCTTTATCATCTCAGTATATCAAATCAATGATGTGGTCTTGACATGTATAATCAAAGCAAGTTCTAGAATAACAGTTCAGTACTGACTCACTCAAAGCAATAATAAAAGTGAGCACGAAAGAATGTATGCTCAAAAGGCTCAAAAATCTCACTAGAATTATGGCTTTTGATGTCAATCATGTGAATTTCAAATCTCAATATAACACTTAAAATTAAGGAAATTAACTTATGAAAAAAATTGGAATCTCAAAAATTTCAACTTATCATGCTTGATTCCCTAATGTTTTAAAGTTTGAATAATCAAAGTACAAGCACCTATGTCTTAATTCTCACATATCAATAAAAATCATAAATCAATCAAAATTAATTCCTAACAGGAGATTAAAGATAATGCAAAAGGTGAAAGTGAGAATTTGAGAACAATGCAACAAGTTAATAATTTTCAGGGATTTCAAGGAGAATGTAATGACTGAAAGTAAGTTCCCTCCCCCCCACACTTAAGATGTACATTGCCCTCAATGTACAAAGATTCATTAGTAGCAATAGAAGCACAAGGTCATAAGATAGGGAAAGGCATGAAACTCCTTGAATTTTGGATGAATTTGTGAGACGGAGATTGGAATTGGAAGAGCCGGCAGTTGTGGCAGGGTTGTCCCATTTCCATATGGATATGAGCTGTAGAGCTCCTTTGAAACTGCGAAAGTATTTATCAGTCATGGGGAATTTGGATTAAAAGAATATATTTGTTAAGGGGGAGCCGATATGAAGAAATTAAAAATAAAGAAAGAAAATAAATTAAATTCTAAAAATACTAAAATTCAAATAATGAAAAAGATAAAATGAAAGAAAATAAAAGTAAAAGTAAAAAGGAAAATAAAGTTAGAAGAAAAGGTGAAAATAGAGATCAGAGTTTAAATAAAAATTAGGATAAAAATAAATTTAAGAGGGATAAAAGTCTCTAATCCTCAGATGGGTCATGCGGTGGCAGTGGTGAAGTGATGTAGAGATGCTGGCATATCTGCTATAGTATCGCATCGATGTGATCGAAGCGTTAGAAGCATTACTGCTTGAATCGTGAGAGGCGCTCAAATATGTCAGCGTATGAAGCTGCAGCATGAACTGGGTAGCGAGGGGGTGGTGGCTCGGTAGGTGCATCCTCCTCCGGTGGTGGTGGTAGGACATCATCAGGAATGTCCTTGGGATCCTCCTGCTCGGTATCTCTAAGTAGTTGGTACTGTGGAGGATCAATCCCACGTCGGCGCTGGATCATCCTCATGTGTTGCATGCTCTGGATGCCCTGAGGGGACATCTGGCCCACTAAAGTGTACGAGGATGTCTGGGCTGTGGTATTGAATAGGCCGAAGTAGTGGCCTAATCTCGTAATGTATGAGCCCATGAAAATTACGCCTCGCTGATGCCTCTCTGTCTAATGCTAGATTGCATGGGCGATGAAGTAAGCTAAGTCGATAACGTGCGCATTCACCATGCACCACAGGAAGTAGGTGTCGTGAGTGCTGACGACCCCTGTGCTCTCTCCCTTGCCTGTTAGTGTGTGTGCGAGGATGATATGAAGGTACCTCAAAGAAGGGGTGAGGTTGGTTGTTTTAGAGTGACTAGGGCCATACCTAGATGGTTCAGAGCATAGGACCTCCCAACATTTAGACGGGGATAGATGAATATGACGGTTAAGCTTGGACAGGTCCTCCTCTTCCATGAATTGCTCGGTGTAGAGACCGAGGGCTATGCCGAACTCTGGGACACTGAGATGGCGTACGAGACTTCCCAGATGGAACTGGACTGTTCCTGGATCATCGTATCTGTTTATCACGGTCTAAAGATGGAACGTGGAGTAGAACTCGAGAGTGAGTTCCAAGTCTGTAGGTTCCACGATCTGGAAAAACTGTTCCCATGGATCGATCATCAATAGGGCTCGGATATCGTCTATTAGGTGTATTTGCTCGAGGGCAGCCCAATCTATGCATCGACCAGCAGTTAGAGGGTGAGCTCGGAGTATCTGAAATCGTTCCTCCTAGAAGGCTTACGAAAATTGGAGGAATGGATGGCAGTTCTCAGCAATGGGCCGCGACGACGAACCACCAGGTCCCTTGCGTTTCTTTGAAGGCAGGACGGCAGCTTTCTTACCGCGTGATGTTGACATAATGCCTAAAAAAATAACATACATTAGTCCTAAAAATTGAAATTAAATTTAATCAAAAACTATAATAAATATCTATATTAAAACGAAAATTTACCTAAAACATTTTTGAGATAAAATGGGGACTAACCTAAGTAATATAAATTATCCATCTAACATAATATTAGATTTAAGAAACATGGGTATGTATTTATACTAAATACATGAAAGTGTAGATAGGAAAAATGGCAATCAAATGTAACTCTAAGCGGCATGAAATCACAAAGTTCTCTATAACATTCTAGGTTATTCATGCTAATTCAATCAATTCCAGGCTTAAAACAATGCTAAGCCTAAATATAATATGATATTGAAATAAAAATAGAAATAAACAGTAAAAAAATTAAAAGAAAAATGAGAAAATAGAACCGAATGGGAGTGGTATGAGGCGGAGCACAGTCGTGGGTGAGGCGGCACAGTCGTGGGAGCACTGTAGACACCGGCGGCGGCGCTAATGAGGGTTGGGGTAGGGTTTTGGGTGTTGGGTGTTGGATTTTAGGGTTTTTGATAAGAAAGATGATGAATAGTGGCCCCTATATATAGATTTTGGGTCACACGGGCAAGGCACACGCCAGTATAGCTCGGGTTTTACCCGTGTTGTTCAAAATTTGGGGATTTTAGCCCGCCTGGTTTGAAGCACACGCCCGTGTACCGAGAGCGTGTTGAGGTACACAGCCATGGTGCACGGCCGTGTCCTAAGGTATTCGCTTCTCACACAGTCGTGTGATAGGTTACACGCCTGTCTTGCTTTTGACAGTGTCAACCACGGTCTTAGGGCACGGGTGTGTCACACGCCCGTGTTGGGGTCACACGGCCGTATCGCACGGCCGTGTCCTTTTAGTCTCAGCTCGTGGGTAAATCGACAGTGTTGGCCACGATTTGGTGACACGGGCGTAGGAAGTTGTCGAAGCCCGTATGAAAATTGATATGTTGGCCACGGCCACATCACACGGCCGTGGCGATTTGTCGTAGCCGTGTTTTGGGAAAAATTTTACCCTACTTGTACACGGCCTAGGTACACGACTGTGTCTCTGCTCATAACATCCACACGGCCTTGGACACACCCGTGGGCATGGCCGTGTGGTCCTTAAATTCTACATTTTAAAGGGTTAGTTGATGTATAAAAATACTAAAATCAAAAATAAAAGAGAAGTTACTAAGTTAGTGCTCGGGTTGCCTCCCGAGAAGCACTTATTTAGAGTTTAAGTTCGACTCTACCTGGATGTATCACGGAGGGATTTTGTGGAGCTGAAGCTCCTTCCTATTATCCTTAAAATTCTCACCTTTATGGTGTTTAAGCCGATGGCCATTTACCTTGAATGTACCGTGGGTTGGGTGAGTTACCTCAACTGTGCCGTATGGAAAGACAGTTTGAATAGTGAATGGACCTGACCACCTTGACTTGAGTTTTCCAGGAAATAGTTCCAGCCTTGAGTTGTAAAGTAAGACAAGATCACCCGTTTTGAACTGCTTAGGTTGTCTCAGTCGTTTGTCATGGCGTCACTTCATGGCTTCCTTATATAGTCGTGAGCTCTCGTAGGCATTGCAACGCCATTCGTCTAGCTCATTTAACTGCATTAATCTTTTCCCACCTGCAAGCTTAAAATCAAGGTTTAAAAATTTAATAGCCCATAATGCTTTATGTTCAAGTTCAAATGGCATATGACAACTTTTTCCGTAGACAAGTTTATAAGGAGATGTACCTATGGGCGTTTTAAAAGCAGTTCTATAGGCCCATAAAGCATCGTCTACCTTTCTTAACCAATCTTTTCTATTTGTTTCTATCGTTTTCTCTAAGATGCGTTTTAGCTCCCTATTTGTTACTTCGACTTGACTACTAGTTTGTGGATGATAAGGGGTAGTTGTTCTATGGTGTACTCCATACCTTTTTAAAACTTTTTCAAATTGAGTATTGCAAAAATGGGTTCCCCTATCACTAATAATCACCCTAGGTGTTTCAAATCGAGAGAAAAGTTTCTTCAAAAAGCGCACTACCATTCTAGCGTCATTAGTAGGTAAGGCTTGGGCTTCCACCCATTTTGACATAAAATCTACGGCTATTAGTATGTACTTATTCCCAAATGAAGTAGGGAATGAACCCATGAAATCAATACCCCACATATCAAATATTTCACATGAAAGTATATAGTTCTGAGGCATTTCACTATGTTGAGAGATATTACCTGTTCTCTGGCATTTATCCCAAGAGGTAACATACCTGTTGGCATCTCTGAAAAGTGTAGGCCAATAAAAACCTGATTTGAGTACCTTGTGGGCAGTTCTAGCTCCACTGTGGTGTCCTCCTGTGGGTCCCGAATGGCAGTGATCTAATATTTGGTATGTTTCTGTCTCAGCTATGCATCTTCGAATAACCTGATCTGCACAAATATGAAAAAGAAAAGGATCTTCCCAAAAGTAGTTTTTCATATCAGCGAAGAATCGCTTCTTTTACTAATGAGTCAACCCTTTTGGGGTTATGTTAGCTGCTAAATAATTTGCAAAATCGGCAAACTAATGAACTACTTCTTCTGCTAAGGCTAGGAGTTGCTCTTCAGGAAACAAATCATTTATTTTATCGAGGTACTTGGGGTGTGGATTTCTAATCTCGAAAGGTGATCTGCTGCCAAATTTTCAGCTCCTTTCTTATCCTTTATTTCTAAGTCAAATTCCTATAATAATAGAATCCATCTGATAAATCGAGGTTTTGCATCAAATTTAGTCAAAAGGTAACGAAGAGCAGATGGTCAGTATAAACAATGACTTTTGATAATATTAAATAAGATCTGAATTTGTCAAATGCAAAAATAACGGCTAGCAATTCTTTTTCTGTGGTAGTATAATTTGCTTGAGCGGCTGTCAAAGTTCTGCTAGTGTAATAAATCGGTTGAAAGTGCTTGTCTCTTCGTTGTCCCAAAACTGCACCTACTGCAAAATCACTCGCATCGTACATTAGTTCAAAAGGCAGATTCCAATCAGGTGAAATCATAATTGGGGCATTGACTAACTTTTCTTTGAGAGTGTTAAAAGATTCTAAACATTCCTGATCAAAGTTGAAAAGCACGTCTTTTTCTAGTAATTTCGTTAAAGGCTTAGCTATTTTAGAAAAATCTTTAATAAATCTGCGATAAAAACCGGCATGTCCTAAAAAACTTCTTATAACCTTAACTGAATTAGGGGGAGGTAATTTTTCAACCGTTTCGATTTTTGCTTTATCTACCTCTATCCCTTTACTAGAAATTTTATGTCCTAATACAATACCTTCTTGAACCATAAAGTGACATTTTTCCCAATTTAATAGTAGATTTGTCTCTTCACATCTTATGAGAACACATTTTAAATTATTAAGACAAAGTTGAAAAGAATTACCGAAGACTGAAAAATCATCCATAAATGCCTCTATGATGTCTTCCACGAATTCGTTAAAGATAACTGGTATGCATCGCTAGAAAGTAGTAGGAGCGTTACATAATCCAAAAGGCATTCTACGATAAGCAAACGTACCGTATGGAAATGTGAATATCGTTTTCTCCTGATCTTCTGGAGCTATCAGGATTTGGAAGTAACCAGAGAGACCATCTAGGAAACAATAATACATGTGACCTGATAATCTTTCCAATATCTGATCAATAAAAGGTAAGGGAAAATGATCTTTTCGAGTTGTGTCATTCAGCTTCCTATAATCAATGCAAACTCTCCATCCAGTGACTGTTCTTGTAGGTATTGACTCCTTTTTGTCATTAGGCACCACGGTTATGCCTCCCTTTTTAGGAACAACCTACACAAGACTTACTCAAGAACTATCAGAAATAGGATAAATAATACCTGTATCTAGAAGTTTAATTACCTCGGCTTTTACGACTTCCTTCATGTTGGGATTCAACCGTCTCTGAGCTTGCACCGATGGTTTATATTCATCTTCCATTAAAATTTTGTGGTGCAAAAAGAAGGATTAATTCCCTTAATATCTGAAATTTTCTAGGCTATAGCTTTTTTGTGTTCTTTTAACACTTGAAGTAGTTCCTCTTTTTCTTCATTACTTAAATCTGATGAGATAATCACAGGTAATGTCGAATCATCTCCTAAAAATGCATACTTTAAATGGTCTGGCAGTTGTTTTAGCTCTAATTTAGGGGGTTCATCAATTGAAGGTTTTTGTCTCAATTCATCATTCATCTTTATACTTTCATAACTTATGTGCCTTGTAACGAATTCATTATGGTCTAATTTTTTCATTACTTCTTTAACTTCAGTGGTGGCTTCATCTTCCCCCCACCTTGAACTAGACACAATTCCAACGTGTCTGTAAGAGAAATTTCCTAAAAATTGTCTTGAACAAAATAATCAATAGCATCAATAAAATAACAGGAATCATCTTATTCTCTAGAGAATTTCATAGCATCATAAATTTTAAAAACGACTTCTTCTTCACCAACTCTAAGTACTAATTTACCATCCCCTACATCGATAACAGCTCTAGTAGTAGCTAAGAATGGGCGTCCCAAAATTAAAGGCACCTCAATAGCCTCATCCGTGTCAAGTACAATAAAATCAACAGGGAATATAAATTTATCTACTTTTACTAACACATCTTCAATAATTCCCCTAGGATATTTAACAGATCTATCAGCTAATTGAATACTCATCCTAGTGGGTTTTGGTTCCCCTAGACCTAGTTGCTTGAACATTTTATAAGGTATTAGATTAATGCTAGCACCTAAATCAGCTAATGCTTTATCAATAATTAAACTACCAATTAAATAAGGAATAGTAAAACTCCCTGGATCTTTCAGTTTTACTGGCAGTTTATTTTGGAGAATAGCTGAGCATTCCTCGTTGAGTTCCACTATGGCTAATTCTTCCAACTTCCTTTTATTTGTTAGAAGTTCTTTAAGAAACTTCGAGTACTTTGGCATTTGCAAAATTGCTTCAACAAAAGGTAAGTTAATATGTAATTGTTTAAAAAGTTCAAGAAATTTACCAAATAGAGCGTCTGCGCGGTCTTTCTTCAACTTTGCCCGATATGGAATAGGCTGTTTGTATTCCTTGAGTGTTGGTGGAGTGTTTTCCTTGGGTTTCTCTTCCTCTACCTTGTTTTCTGGTGATTTTGGAACAGGCTTCTTTTCTGGTTCAACCAGTACTTTCCCATCTCTTAGAGTAATTGCCTTGACATGTTCTCTGGGATTTGACTCAGTGTTACTAGGTAGTCCACTTTGTGGTCTTTCCGATATCAACTTTGCAAGTTAACCAATTTGGTTCTCAAGCCCTTGAATTGATGCTTGCTGGTTTTTCAGTGCCGTCTCAGTGTTTTGGAAACGGGTTTCTGACATGGCCATAAATTTGGTAAACATCTCTTCAAGATTCGACTTTTTCTCTTATTGTGGTGGTGGCTGCTAAAATCCCAGAGGAGGTTGTTGTCTTTGATTTCCTTGTCCTCCCCATGAAAAATTGGGGTGATTTCTCCAACCTGCATTATAAGTGTTACTATAAGGGTTGTTTTGAGGTCTAGAATTGTTACCCATATAGTTGGCTTGCTTAGTTTTTATGCTGTGTCCATAAGATGAGTAGTCTGGATTGAACATATTTCCTAGAGTTGCGTCGCACTGCATCATCGGTTGTGCCTGCGTAGAACCAACAAAATTATCAAAATTTTTATTTAAGAGTTCTACCTGATGAGTAAGCATGGTGACAGCATCAATATTAAAAACTCTTGCAGCTTTTGTCAGCTTTGTCCTCATGAATTGCCACTGATAGTTATTCAGTGACATCTCTTCAATAAACTCATAAGCTGCTTCGGGTGTTTTATTGTTGATTGTTCCTCCTGCGGCTGCATCTATCATTTATCTTGTTGATGGATTCAAACCATTGTGAAAGGTTTGAACTTGTAGCCACAAAGGTAACCCATGGTGCGGGCACCTTCTCAACAAATCTTTGTATCTCTCCCAGGCATCATAAAATGTCTCTAAATCCATCTGCACAAAAGAAGAGATATCATTTTATAATTTAGTTATTTTAGCTGGAGGAAAATATTTAATTAAAAACTTTTCGGTCATCTATTCCCATGTAGTGATTGATCCTCGTGGTAAAGAATTTAACCATTGTTTAGCTTTATTCCTTAAAGAAAAAAGAAATAATCTGAGGCGAATGACATCATCAGAAACACCATTTATTTTAAAAGTATCGCATAATTCCAAAAAGTTGGCTATGTGTGAATTTGAATCTTCATCCTGTAAACCATCAAACTGCACAAATTGCTGAATCATCTGAATAGTGTTAGGTTTTAATTCAAAATTATTAGCAGCAATAGTAAGTATAATAATACTAGATTGAACACCAACCAAACTAGGTTTAGCATAATCATACATAGTTCGAGGAGTATCATCTTGATTCACTGGTTGCACGGCTATTGTGGGAGGTGGTGGAATGTTTTGATTTGCTTCCATCTCTTCTGTAGGTTCCGACTCTTGTTCTTGGTCTTGTTCTGGATAATGTAGGCTTCGTCTGATCTCTCTGCGAGTTTTGCGAACTGTAACTTCTAAATCTTCGTCAAAAAGTAATAGTCCTGCTGGGTTGTTTCTAGTCATAAACTAGATATACCTAGAAGGAAAAAAAACAAAGAAAATTAAAATAAAATAAAAATAAATAAAAATCGAAAATAAATAAATATAGTAATGACTAAAGTAATAGAAATTGAGTTTTCTTAATATTTCAGTTCCCCGGTAACGGCGCCAAAAACTTGATATGCGTGATATGAAGTAATAAAATTTATAATAATGATCGTACCAAAAACTAACTATTATCACAACTTTGAGGCAAGCGCACCTATCGAACAGTAGTATAGCTTAGTGGCAAGACCGAGATATCGTACCCAAGGGAACCAAAAGTACTAATACTAACTTCTTTTTTATTATTTAACCTAGAAATAAAAGGGGTTTTTATGAAACTAAACTAATTCTAAAACTAAACTAAGAATGCACAAAAAGTAAAATGGGGAAAAGCTCTTTGGGAAAGACTGATTGATTGGACAATACTCAAGGGATAATCCACCTAGACTTCACTTGTTATCAATTCTTGAGCTAGATGATTTATTTACTTGACTTGATCCGTAGAGATCCCTAACTTATGTTAATACCTCGGTCGAGGATAAGAACAACTAATCCTAGGTTGATTAACTGTAATCTCTTTCTAGTTAAAACCCCTAGTCTTGCATTAACTCGATCTATGGATCCCATTATTAGGTTTGACCCTAATCCGGCAGATTTATGTCGCCCTATGTCTAGGGTTGCATGCAACTCCGCTTAATTATGCTAGATCTATTCTTAAACAGGGACTTTTGCTCCTCTGTATAAGCACATCAATTTCTTGAATTAATACCTAAGACTATTAAAAAAAGAATTAAGAACACATAATTAAAAATAATTCAAGTATTTATCATATAACTCAAGATAAAATAATAACAAGATCTGTCTTAGGTTCCATCCCCCTCAAGTATTTGGGGGATTTAGTTCATAATTAATAAAGAAAGAAAACATCTCAGAAGAAATAAGATAACAAAACATAAAGAACCCAAAAACCCCTGAAGGAATTTAGGGAGATCCTCTGTCTTGATGTAGAATTTGGCTTCTGGGATGAATCAATCAGCTTCCCTTGGAGTAATCCCTGCTTCCACTCTCTGTGTTGGCAGAAATAAGGCGCTCCTTTGTGGGAGAAAGAGTACACCCTTAGCGGGAAATAAACACACCCTTGAAGTTGCCTCCTAGGGTCTTTATATAGAGTTTAGAATGGCTTTCTTAGCCCCTAAGTGTCCTTTTTCGAGTGAAATTGAACTGTCTCACGATAGGGACACGCCCGTGTGTCACGCCCGTGTGGATCGATAAGAGGCCGTATGTGGGCCTGTTGAGGGTTGTACGGTCGTGTGGCCTGGCCGTGCTTGTCGGGCTGGGCCGTGTTGGACCTTATGTGGCACGGCCGTGTGGTGAATGCTTGGGCCGTGTTGTTTTTGCACTTTGGCCCATTTTCTTCATTTTCGGCCCGTTTTTGGTTCTTTTCTCTTCCCTATGCTCTCCTAAGTATAAAGCATGAAATAGAAGGATTAAGAGTACCAATTCACACAAATTTAATGATAATTCATCCAAAAATTAGGCTAAACATGAGGTAAAAATATGTATAATTTATCGTTTATCAGGTAGAATTACTGAAATACCCTCGATTAGTAAAATTACCAGAATACCCCTATGTGTTAAATGTAGGATTTATGTTACATGTATGATTGCTGCATTCATATGATATTCTGTTTAGGTTGCATATGGGTTGGGAATTATGGTACGGAGGAAGAATTTGAGGATCTCATGGTTGCTTGACGACCGTGGATCCACCGTTGGCTTTTTAAGCCCAATATATGATTAGCAATTTTGCTGCAACGTTAGGTAGTACTGCAACCGGGCTACCATTACTGTGTAGCGGATGGGTGGGTCGATTTAGAAATCCCCACAGGTGTATAAGGTTGGAAGGGAAATGTTGTGTAGCGAATGGATTATTGGGGAGAGTTTTTACTGCATTGCATATGTGATATGTTTAAAATGATGATATTATGATAAGGGCTTTGGTCCAATTGATTGCTTGTATGGTATTTGTTTACTGAGGATTGTACACACTGAGTTTTGAAACTCACTCCCTCTTATATTTTTCTCAGGAAACCCTCAGTAGCTGGTTGGACGAATGGAGGGACTCGGAGGTGGCCAACTAGCAAGACATTTTCGTTTTTCCTGATTTTCTTTATAGTTTTAAGTATTTTAATTATTTTAGGTTCAGATTGTAATAAGGCCTCCCTTTGCTTATCGTTACATTGATTGCTTTACTTTCTATTCAATTTATATCAAGTTTTTGGAAACAGTGGTTTTTATTCAAAATTAAGCTTCCGCTAGTAAAAAAAATTTTACTTTTAATACTTGTTAAATTATAATAAAAAAGACAGATTTCCAAATACAAATCATTTTGGAAGACAACTATAAACTGGATTTTTAATCAAAATTCTTTAAGAAGGGTTTTCAATGAAAACAAGGTTTTCGTAAAAACACTTTAATGTGACATGCCGGACTCGGGCCTAACTTCTAGGCCGGGTTTGGGGGTGTTACATAGCTACTACAAATACTCATGAAGAAAGAAGCGATTTCCATGGATGCGAAGCTGATGTTTCTTTGGATGTCATTGGTCTTTTTATTAAATTATATATTATTTTATTAAATTATATTTTAATAATAATTATATTAAAATATGGTTAAATTATTTATAATTTTTATTAAATTATTTTTAATAATAATCTTATTAAAATTTAATAACAATAACAATAATCATTTACCTAAAAAAATTCTACTAAGGGTATTTTAGTTATTTTAGTTTTTTTCCTTATGCTATTACAACATTATTCAATTCAACCAAACATAAAAATACTATTACAGTTCTATTCCATTCCATTCAACTAAACAGTTGAATTACTGATTACAGCTCTATTCCATTACAACTCTATTTAATTACTATTCAATTACAACTCTATTCAATTATAACCCTATTCTATTACAGTGAACCAAACGTACCCTTATTTGATAGCACTGAATTAAAAGATAAAAATGTGTAGCTTTAAAAATTGCTAATTTAAGAAGTTACAATTGGTTGGGCCTTCAACCTTGAAATCCTTTAGTTGAAAAACTGAAATTTGATTGCCAGCTTTGGGGGTAATTTCAAAAGAGAAAGAAGGGATAAAAGAAAAGCCAAGACATCTCAATATTCCAATTCTAACGAAAATCCCAGTTTGATACATTGCAAAAATAGAATTTCTTTTTCTTTTTCTTTTTAGGTTTGATTTGCCTATCACTCAGAAATAGGATTAACTTAAAAAATAAAATTAAGGGAGAATATGATTTAATAACTTAAAAAAGATGCAGTTTTCTTTTTCCCAAACAAATTTAAGTAAAATATTTTGTTTAAGTTTAGATCTCAATATGATAACAATTGTTAACTTTAGAGGTTAACTCAAATAAAAAAAAATTCATGATCTAATGTGGAAATAATGATTAAATTTAAGGACAAACTTGAAAAAAAAAATTAGGCCTTAATGAAACCTTGACTCAATTGGCAAAGGCGAAAGCCCTAGATCTTAAGTATTTAAGTTCGAGACTCACCATTCACAATTTTATGCATGGGTCTCCAAGTCCCATCATGTGCAACTACCATGTATAGGTTTAGTCTAGTTAGTTCAATTTATTGACTTTAATTTGAACTATATCGATTATTAATTCAGTCATACTATAATGATTTGACATTATTAATAATTAAAATAATTTTTTTTCAAATTGCATATAAATATGATTAAATTTGTATAGTATAATATAAAAAATTAAATAATGAAATTTGATGGTATTTAATAAAATTTCATTGAATATTAATTCTTATAAATAATTAATAAGAGGTTAAATTATGTATGAATTCCTATTCCATGCATAAGTTTTAGATTTCATTTTTTTAGTCTAATTTGGTGAATTTTATTTTCATACTTTTTTAAATTTTGAAATTTTAATACTAATTCAAATAGTAAGAATTAAATCAATGAAATAAAATATTATTATTAATTCTGTATACATAAATTGTGGATTTAATTGCCATTCACCAATTTAACGATTTTTAATATTATATATATATGAATTAAATCTACATGATCTGAAATTAATTTAAAATATATTTAAGCCGACAAAGCTTAAATGAAGTAGGTAATTTACACGAATCAATTTGGAAGGTGTCTTAGAAGAGAGGTGAAGCAACCCATCATCATCCACCTAAGACTAAGAACCGTAAACAGAGGTACCTTTTTCCTTCCCTTTTCCCTCATTTTCTCTTGGCCCAAACAAAAACAAAAACAAAAAAGGAAAAAAAGAGCTTTGTGTTACAGACCCAGAAATGATGTCAAAACAAGCAATGTTTGCATACTATTTCCCTGAAGAAATCTTCCTTCAAATCTTCTGTAAACTACCTGTGAAATCCCTGGGGAAATGCATGTGTGTTTCTAAAGCCTGGAATTCTCTCATCAAGAACCCATATTTTATTTCCAGCCATGTGAGCCATCAGTCAAAGCTTCGTCGCACAAACGACAACAATCTTTTCTTTGTCATGACTGGCCGCCATGAAGTGGAATACTCTCTGCATTCTGATGACCAAGAATTCAGAAAGTACGCCCAGTTAGAGTACATGCCTTTTGATAACCATCATTCTATTGTTGGTGCTTGCAATGGGTTGCTTTGTTTGATGGGCTTTCAGTTTAGTTTCGATAGCATCTTCATTTTATGCAACCCAGTTATTCAGAAGTCTATTACGCTACCAAAACCATGTTTGTCTAGTTTGCCATATAAAATATCCGTTGGGTTTGGATTTGATTCAGCACAAAATGACTATAAACTTCTGAAAATCACTAAGAAAGGTGTGCTAGACAAGTATGTTGAGGTTGAACTTTACTCACTCAAAAGGAATTGCTGGAAAATATTAGCCCCACCAAAATATGATCTTTATTCTGATGATTCCATGGTTTATGTGAATGAAACTGTTCATTGGATTGCTTATGAGAGAGTGAATAATGAAGGGAGTTATAGTTGTAAGCTTTTGATTTTGGGTTTTGATATGAGGGATGATGTTTTTAAAGAGATTATGTTGCCTGAGAGATTGAGGAATTTGCCCCATCAGTCAGAGATCTATGTAATTCCATATGATGAATTGTCATCAATTGCTGTGATTGAATTGGGGTCTTTACATGCCGAGTGTGATATATGGGTGATGAAGAAGTATGGTGTCGTAGAAACATGGACTAAGATGTACAGTTTAGGAAAACTGGGGACGGAGCCAATGCCGAGGGTTCTGGGGTTTAGGAAAAATAGGGATTTGATGTTGAGAGCTTATAACAATCTAAGATTGGTTTCCCGTGATCCGGAGAGCAATGAAATGGATTATTTTGGAATTCAAGGAAGACGTACTTATGTTTGTAATTATACGGAGAGCCTAGTGTTACTTGATCGAGTAATTGATGATGCTATGACTGAGAATCATGCAAACTATGCGGGTAATGTTAATCGTTCAACTGAGTGAGCGGCTTATGGATTTACTGAACTTGCCGCCAATGATGAAGCAATCAATGACTCGAGTTATGTAAGAAGAATGTACAAGCAATGAACTCTGAGTAAGGAAGCAGGATAACAGCTTAGAACAGGCAAGTACACTTGGCTATTTTTTGAACTATGCTCTATTTTGTTGATTTCTCTATACATTTAACCATTTGAATCTAAAAAATTTACTGAATTTGATTCAAGCATTCCTGGTTATACATGCATTTGTCTCATCTGCTCGATTGCTTTGTAGTCTATACATTAACTTATCTATTATGGTCGGTTCTGAAATCATCTTTAGCTGGTAGGATTCAGTTAAGACATGGGAGAATTTTAAAAACCCTACCAGAAGTTTGCATTTGTAGTTAGGTTCCAGGGGGGTTGTTCTAGCCTTTTTTTTTTTTTTTTTTGATTCAAGAATTGATGATGATCCCAAAGTTCTTTAAGTCGAGCACCTTAAGTTTTCAACCTTTGAATGAGAAACTAATATTGGTCCAAGCATAAGAATAAAAACTTGATGGGTTTTGTTGATAGAATTGTGCTGGGTAGTGTAAAACAGTGGTTACAGGTATGGTACACAGACTCTTCGATGTTCTCGAAAGTACTCATGTCTAATACCAATGCCGATAGATATTCAGACACGAATATGTAGATCTGACCCATCAATTAACTTGTGACTGGAGGCATAGCTTAGGAATTTGCTTTATTATTTCCTAGTGCCAAGTTGTGAACTTCCGATTTTGTAAAATTCAGTAGTTAATTACTTGTTACTCCCCTTTCTGCAACTGCCTACTTGTAAATAATTTCCTTCTTTCAGGGTTGAATTTTTATTTATTTCCAATGTTTAATTTCAGGAAAATGAAGAAACAAATCAGTTTATTAGGCTGCAGAAGCATAAAGAAGACAATGATTATTTTATATAGATTTTTTTATTCAATTATGTTTGAGTAATAAAATGATGAGCCATATTTGCAAAAGCATACAAAAGGCTGAATATTTTATATAGAATTTTTTTGGTTCGATTAGGTTTGAGTACTAAAAATGACTAGGCATATTTTAAAGTTTGTTATATGCTTGAAGCTAGAAATGGGATGATTATAATTCTTACCCTCAGCCTTCCTCTTCTCCTGTTATATATCATTTGAGTATACTCAACATGACAACATATTGTGTTGAGTTTTGGCTTGACAATGAAAGAATTGGGAATTGGGAATTGGAACTTGATTAATCTTTAAAAAAAGGTGCAATGCTAATTACCTTAAATCTGACACTACTGCAAACATTCAACAAAAAGTTACAATCCGAATATATAGTTTTACCTAAATCACTCTCGAAGGCTTGTGTCTCCACCCGATCTTATTAATTGCAGTTCATTAAGATCGCTGATGACCCCTTCCACCTGTAAACCGACCTCGGCCTCGATGATATGGTTTTCTTCCACAACTGGATGATGCACCCATGTTAAAGTTCTGGGATGATTCAAAATTGCCTTGAACACCATCAGGTTGCAAATTACAATTCCCACCTATTGTTGGTCCATTTGTCGAGATACCTTGTAATGCACCGTTAAATTGTTGGCCCTGCATGCCCATTCCAAATGTTCCATTTTGACCTGCAATCCCCATCCAAGGTGCAGAGGCTAGAGCAGCAAATAAGTTTGACTGCCCACCAGGTAAGACCAGATTAGGAAATGTATTCGAACTAGAATCAAACTGCTGCTGCTGATATGGCATCATGGTCGGCATCACTGGGGTCGGCAAAGGAATAGGCTGCTGTTGATAATTCTGCGAAAGCAATGACATACCTTCTGCAGAAAACCTGTTTGGAAAAATAGCATTTTGTGGGTGCTGGACTGGCATTCCATTAGTCCAAACTCCATTCGAAGGTGTAATAATACCAGAAGACTGTGGCATGACCGAAAATGGTGGAACAAAGCCAGATCCACCAACAAAATTTTGTTCTCCTATGACAGAAGATGAACAATTATGATTAACCAAAGATGCTGAGACTGTGGTGAAATTATGTTGATTCTGATTAGGTGGAAGCTGACCCATTCCGGTTGATGTTTGCTGGGATGAGTTCTTATCAGTTTTCCAACATCCATTCTTACTCTTATTTTTCTTTTTATTGCTTTTCCGGTTTCCCACTCTCTGGTCATTCATGGCTCTCTTTGTCATTTTTTGCATCCTCCTGTACTCGGCCTCCTTTTCATCATCCGAAAACTCAGCATCATCTGATAACTCCTCATCATTCTCACCGGATGCATCATATCCTTTCTTGTGAAGATTCTTTTCATTGAGAACATGATTAGCAAATTCAGCGACAAAAGAGATAGAAGTTCCTTCATGGATCCCAGCTGGGACTTCACTCTCGGAATTATATCGTACAACATAATACGGGTTTTTTACAGGTCCAAAGATTTCATCCACAAATCCCAATGGAGATCTGTCTGCAGTAATCCAAAGAATAGAACCTTCATTCAGAGGGTTGTGCTGCTCTCTTCCTTCAACAATAACTTTGGTACTAATCACCTGTAGTAGTGAAAGGAACATCATTAGACAAACCTCGTGATTAAAGATCACCAAGCTCTAAGAACATGGCTATGTGATTGTTTAACAAAATTCAAATAAAAATTTAAGGTTTGGCCTTTGTTATTTGCAACAGAGGTTCCAACTTGCCCTTACCGACAAAACAACTCCAACAGGCAGCATCTGATGATGGGGTTGCAGTTCAACATCCAGTGGTGGAACTTGGGGAAGAACCTACCAAATTTAACAGCATTTATTATGCACTACTTTTAATCATATAGTTCAGAACTAAAGAGTGCATGAGAGAGAATTCTAGATATAGGTTTCTGCAGTTGACAAGAGAGGATTAGAGTGCGATGAAATGCCTGATCTCTATCAAGAAAGAATCAGAGCGCAATAAAGTCTAATGACCATGAGCTTGGATGGTTTAAAAATATACAGCCAAAGTTAGCCAAATAAGGCTCCAATTGTAAACAAGGTTAATATAAGATTACCACATCAAAGAACATGGATGCAAAGATCCGCTACGAGCCAGACTCAATTAAATTGTAGAGATATGACATGGTTTCATCATGTGGAACTTAATCTGCAATCTCAGCAGAGCAAAAAACAATAACTTTCATCCAAAAGCATGTCAAAACATCTTTGAACAAGCAAAAGTTCAGTACAGAATGATTTTATCCCTTATTATAGACTGCTCCAATAAACAACACAAAGAAACACATTACAGCTTGACTTGGAAATATTAGACATAAAAAGCACACAAACATGATACAAATACACATGAATATCTCAAAATCAATATAACAAATACTAAAATATCAAAAATCATATAAAGATAAGATACCACGATTATGATCTAACAAAGTACACAAACATGACATGAATACACAACAATAAGGAATATAATAGAAGCACAAAAGGAACTTCTAAAAGATATAACCAAAGCTCAAATTTTACCTCAACTTCATTCTTAGACTTGATGGGACCTCTCAAAGCACCAGCATCTTCCTCCTCATCATCTACCTCATCAAGTTCAATATCTAACGCACTAAGGATTTCATCTGTTCCGTCCTCTTCATCATCATCATCCTCCTCCTCCTCCTCGTCATCATCATCACTGTCAGTTCCATCAACGGCCAGCTCTTCATTAATACCTATTATCTCACCTTCTTCAAGTTCATCTGCACCATCCACATTTTTAGCCTCCACCTTCATTTTTTCTTTATTCTCTTCCTCTTCCTCTTCGCCCTCCTCCTCCTCATCCTCGTCATTGTCATCATCACTGCTACTACTAGAAGATGATGACGAAGAAGAACTTTCACTGTCAGACTCTGAACTACTACTCCCACTCTCTAATCCGTCAATCAAACTAACGTTTCCAATCACTTCTTCAATAGGTAAACTCAGATTCCCTTCTGGTTTTGACTCTTCTTCCACCTTCACCATACAGCCTGACTCACCTCCAACCGGCTCAGACCCACAAACAATTGGCTTGAGCCCATCAAAATCTTCTGCTTTGGATTCCTCAATAGATAAACTCAGATTGCTTTCTGGTTTTGACGTATCTTCTTCTACCTTCACTGTACGGCCTGGCTCACCTTCAACCAGCGCAGAGCCATGAACAATTGGTTTGAACCCATCAAAATCTGACTCAGACCCATTAAAGCCAACCTCGCTTAAATGGGTTTTCTCAAATTTATCTTCTTTACCAATCTCCATACCGTTATCAATATCGGCAAATACACTCTCTTCTAACTCAATCCTATCTAAATCTGGGAAACCTTCAAACCACTCCTTTAAATTATCGCTGAACATTAAAATTAAATTAAAGAGAGAACGCCCCAAATCCTTTATTTTTCTGCTATTCTAATGGAAATAGAGAGACGGAAGAATGAGACTAGGAAAGAAAATGAGTACCAGAGTTAGGGCTTTACTTAAGGGTTTAGAAGACGCATAAGCGTACACGTATATTCCACCGAAACGACGTTGTTTAATGCAGGGACTTTAGAAAGAAAATGTTTAAATTTGTCAAAGCTCCCTGTACTTTTATGAAATTTAAAATTTAGTCTCCATACTTTAATTTTGAGACATTCAATCCTTGTATTTTTTTATTTAAAAATCTTAGTCCCTCCACCTAATTTTGCCATTAGTAGCCGTTATAAAAAGATAAAGCAATATTTTTATCCTTCAATATTTATAGTTTTTTGTTAATTTGATCATTACCTTTTAATTTTGCATGTGTTTCATTTTGGTCCCTTAATCGGCCATGTCTTTTTATTTTTGAAAATTCGCCCCAAAATGCTGCCCAAATTACAATTAGATCCTGGGCCACTTATTTTCCATATTTTCACCTTTTTTATTTGTTATTTTATTTATTTCTTCATTCTTTCGCACTAAAATAATTTTTTTTATTTGGTAAATTTCATTATTACTTATGTTTTTATTAATTTATTATTGTCATTATTTTCAATTTTATTATTATTGTATTATTACCATTATTACTATATTATTAAAATTAATTATTTCAACATTATTATTACTATTATTATTATTATTATATTTATTATAATTATTTTTGTTATTACTACTATTATGATTTTCATGTTATTAAATTGATTTATTTAATATTTATTTATTTTTTTATTTCCTTGTCATTCTTTTTTTTATATATATAGATTTATTTTCTTTTCACTCCTTTTTACAAATTTGCATTATATTTATTTATTATAAGTTTGTACATAGTATTTATTTCAAATTGTTTTATTTTATTATTTTTGTGTTACTTATTTTAAATGTCTTTATTATGATTAAGTTTTTTTTCTATATTATTACTTTAAACTATCTTTTATATATATATATATATATATATATATATAAAATTCATTTTAAATTGTTTCATATAATGTTTATTTTAAATTGTTTTATTTTATATTATTTTAAATTATTTTATATATTGTCTATTTTAAGTTTTTATATATTGTTTATTTTAAACTTGTATATATTATTTTAAAATTTTGTGATATATCGTCTATTTTTGAATCATTTTGTATTTTATTGATTTTCAAATTCTTTTCTATATAATGAATTCATTTATTATCATTTTAAATGATTTTTTATATATTATGAATTCATTTATTATCATTTTTAAATTATTTTTACATTCTATTTCGATTTTCTTTGTATTTTTAAATTGTTATATTGTTTTTTAATTCATTTTTCTTTGATTATTGATGTTAGCTTCTTAAATAATGTATATGACGTGTTTATTGCCATTTTGTGTTCTATAAGCTATTTATCTGTATTTTCATATTGTCGTTTTTCATCAATATTTTTTGTAATACCCCTTAACCCTAAATCGTCGCCGGAACAGGGTTACAAGGCATTACCAAACAAATCAGACAATTTACAGATAATTCTTAATAAATAAATAAGATAAATTTTATTTAACAAATAAATTATAGTATAGTCATAAATGTATATAAATTATATTTTACTTCTCTAATTGATTTCATTTATTCATTTATTTAGTTTTCTAAAAATTTCGGCAGCATTTCTGCTTATTTTTAGATGAACCTCCTGCAAGTTTAAACCAAAAATAACCCATTCCAAAATCAATGGCACAATAAAAAAAAAATAATTTAAACTTAAATACACCTAAATCATAACCAATTAATTAAGATAGTAATTTAATAACTAAGCATTAATAATGCAAATCAAAATTAACTAACAACTTCATTTGTTTTTAATTCTAACTTAAGTCAAACTAATAACAAAAATATGGTATATCATTCATACAACCATATTACAAGCATATCTAATTAACCTATACAACACCTAGTACATGCCACTTTTATTTAAGAGGAGAAACATCACCATAAATCTTTTCGCTGAAGTCGGGATCGCTCGGATGCTGAACCAGGACACTAGGCTTTTATTAACCTGCGCACGGAAACAACCGTACGCTGAGTATTTCATACTCAATGGTATTACCATAATTTAAATTGCAATAGCAATTATAAAAATAAAATAAAACTCAGCATCAAATAACAATTCTTTTTTAAACTTTCATTAAATAACAATAATAATACAACATTCTTTAGCTATTCTTCAATTTTAGTCACAAATCACATTTATCAAGTTTTAATCACCACAATCACTTTAAAATTCATGCATTTCATTTCCAATCTAAATTTTCAGTCCACAATTTTAATTTCTTTCATATTCACTAGTACAGTCGATCAAATTCATTTGATCTTCTCATTTCAATTATTCACCCTATTAACATTTCGGACTTTAACGGATACACGGATTTCAACCCAAACACACCAGTACGGCACATTGTGCCTAAAACGGTACATAGTACCTGATCAGTATACGACACATAAAGTGCCTGAAAAGACACACAAGGTGCCTGAAATACGACACATAAAGTGCCTGATATACGACACATAAAGTGCCTGATCGGTAAAGCCGGCAAATCCCGTACATTTTCAGATCCTATGGCATGCCATTTATATCCGACTCCGCCCGACTAGTTAATAGGGTATTTCAATTCTCAATTTACTTTCATTTCCAATCCAAGAACACTTTTCAATTACAATTTCACATTCAAATTTCACATTCAAATCAATTTACAATTCAATTATACATACACATTCACCATTCAATTCAATTCTCATTCAACTCAAATATCAATACTTACATTATATCTCACTTATTAAATATAGAATTTATATAAAACATATAATAAAAAGTAATTTGAATTATAGTAATACAAACCGTGAATTTTTCATTTTAATCCTCGATAGATTTCTCCTTTCCTTTGTGCGCCGATGTTTCGGGTTCTTTGTTAACTACGAAAATAATAATTTATAATCATCAATACAACATGATTCAATTTAATTCATGAGCCTAAACATGCAAATTTAACCATTTTTAATGTATATATATATAATTTCACCATTAAGCTGTCTACTTGAGTCATTGTTACTAAATTATTTATATCTTGAGCTACAAAACTCCAAATTAATATCTGTAAATTTTCATTAAAACTAGACTCATATATCTTCTCATCATAAAATTTTCAGAATTTTTGGTCTAGCCAATTAGTACAGTTTATTCATTAAAGACTCCCCTGTTATTTCATTTGACAGTTCTGACCTCTCTCTACTAAAAATAAATTATCTCATTGTACAGAACTTGAATAAGGTTCTTGTTTATTTCTTTTGAAACTAGATTCATTAAGGAGTTCACACATATAAATTACACTCCATAATAATTTTTGTACAATTTTTAATGATTTTCCAAAGTTAAAACAGGGCATCTCGAAATCACCCCGAACCAGTCTTACAAAATTTCAAATATCTTTTGATTCATCAATTCATTGCTTACACTGTTTCTACTATAAGAAATTAGACTCAATAAGCTTTAATTCCATATTTTGTTCATCCTCTAGTTCAATTTATACAATTTTTAGTGAATTTTCAAAGTTAAACCATTGCTACTTCCCAAAACTGTTTTGATGTAAAATGTTAATAACCAAATTTATAACACCAATTCACACCTTATTTCTATTCAAATTTCATTTAAACTCAAATTTAACTATTAAATTTTCAACATATTTTCTTAATTCCGAATTTTCCTCAATTTAGTCCCTAAAACACAAAACTTATAGCTTACTTTGCAATTCAATCCTTATATCTATTCTAACTTGAATTTCATTCAATTAAACCCCTATTTCATCATTTTATTCAACATGAACTTTGTTTAAAAACCTGAGAACTTCCAAACTAAAAACTTAATTTCATCAAAAACTTGTTTTAAGACTTCTAAAATATCAAAATTATGAGAAAAGGACTTGATTGAACTTACCAATTAACTCCAAGCTTCATAAACCCTATTTCCCCTTTTCTTTCTTTTTCATTCACCTGTTCGTATGCTTTCTGTTTTCTTTTCTTTGTTCTTTACTTTATTTTCTTTCTTTTATTTGTTTTAGTTGCTAATAATATATTATAATTTAATTAAATTATATAATATATATATAAATATCATCTACTTAATTAATAAGAAAACTTGTAATCATGTTACAAGTGTATATTCATATATTATTACACATGTTTATTTTCTTTTTCATACATTTGTTTTTACTTAATTTAATTCTAAATATAATATTATTTAATACAATTTTTAGCTTAAATAAAATAATAATAATAATAACTAATTTAATTAATCAATAACAATTATCTAAGAAAAGCCTTAGATTAGAAAAGCCTTAGATTTTTAACAGTTTATGCCGGCTCATCTATGCTAATTGGTAAAATTGCTAGTTTGGTCCTTTTTATTTTCTATTGATTTATAATTGAACCTTTGCCCTTTATTCAATTTAGTCTCTCTCTCTTTTTTTTTTATCCATTACTCTTAATTAAGTTAAATTCGCATATTTAAAATTTAATTAAGTTCACTACTAGGCTCATAAATATTCCTAATAATTATTTACGAACCCCATTTACTAAGACGGAGGCCCGATAATGTACTTTTTCCGGTGCCCGTGAATTTTGGGTCATTACATTTTTTTTGTTCATGCATCGTTAATATTGCATCAATTTTTCCCCAAATTCAAAAAGAAAACTTTTAAAAATAAGGCAATGTTCCGCGTCTAAAAATTCGAGAGATCGTGCCCTAACTTACTGGATTTTGATTTTTCGTTTGACCTAAATAATTGAATATCCTTTTAAAATTTAAATACATGAGTTTTGAAAATCAAAAGACAAGCTTCGTTTCGAGGAACTAAAATGCCGTATCCTAACTTATTGGATGTGATATTTTATTACTTCGAGACAAGAGGGTCTTAACATCCAATTCGATTTATTCAGTTTTTTTTAAAGGATTGTATTTTAAAATCTTTTCAAATTTTTTATATTAAGACATTAATCAATCAATTAGGTACCAATTTTGGGCGTTACGTGGGTGCTAATCCTTCCTCGTATGTAACCGACTCTCGAACCCGTTTTCTTGAATTTCGTAGTTCAAAATCGATGTCTTAATAAAAACAAAACATTTTATAAGGTGATCCGATCACACCTAAACAAAAAGATTGGTGGCGACTCCATTTTCGTTTTTAAAAGTCGACTCTCGTTTTTCAAAATAAAAAATGATTTTGACACTCATGTTATTGGTTTATTACACTTTGATCACTTTGCAGTTAAATGCTATTAACAGTGGAACTATAAGTCGTGGGTGGCACTATATATCATTATTTCAAATGAAATTTTTAGGTCAAATTGTACCATATATATTTTTTGAGCAATTTAATTTCTTTTGTTTTTATTTTTGGTTTAAATACACTTTTGATCCTTGAATTTGATATATTGATACTTATAACTTAAAAAATTTTAAAAAGATATAATTTTTTAACAAAATTATAAAAATAATAAAATACCTTTTCTCAAATATGAAAAGGCAATTCTTTTTGGGTAATTTCACAATATATGCTGAAAAAAATATTTGAGTTTCTATTTTTTTTAAAATTTCCAATATATGTTGTTTTTGGGTAGAGAAAGAAAAACACGTTGTCGTAACCATTTTTTTTGAAAAAGAACGGATGTCGACTTAAAAAAAATGAAAATGGGGAGTCGCCACCAACCTTTTTAGGTGTGATTGGGTCACCGTATAAATGTTTTGGTCTACGAAAAATTAGAGAAAATGGATTCGGGAGTCGGTTACGCGCGGGGAAGGATTAGCACCCCCGCGACGCCCAAAATTGGTACCAAATTGAGCGATTTTCTGTCTTTAAGTCGAAATTTGGAGAGATTTGAAAATACAATGTTTTTTTGAGACTGGAATGGTTTAAGTTGAGAAGATCGGGATTCCTTCGCTTTGGTAGAATACGAATATCACATCCAGCACGATTGGACACGAGATTCGTGAATTCTTCGAAACCAGAGATATCGCGCAAGTTACAAAATCTAGGAGGGTATTTTAGGTATTTAGACGAACGAGAAATTGCAACCCAGCACGTTAGGGCACTATTTCCCGAATCTCCAAATGCAAAAACATTGCCTCGTTTTTTAGATGTTTTTGAATAAAAAATGGGATGATTTGGAAAATCGAGATTCCTTTACTTTGGAAGAATACGAACATCGCATCCAGCACGATTGGACACGAGGCTCTCAAATTCCACGAAACTAAGGTTATCTCGTGAGTTGTAAAATTTGTTTAGGAGGGTATTTCGGGTATTTAGATGAGCGAGAAATCGCAACCCAGCACGTTAGGGCACTATTTCCCAAATCTCTAAACGCAGAAATATCACCTCATTTTTAAGCATCTTTGAGTGCGAAACGTAATTTTTGAAATAATGATGTTATTGGACTTTAAAATATGATATTTAAGAGGATAGCAATAGTGATATTTGCAGCAAAGGATAATATCAAGAGTGTATTTCGGGAGGGTGTATACGTATCAAAACGTAACATAACGTTGAAATAGTAATATATAATTAGAACAAAAATATGCACGAGGTAGTAGAGAGACATAACTGATACAATGTAGAAGACATGCATAGAGTACGGAATGTATACATAATGGTATTATAATATTGGTATAAAAAGTATGTTACTAATGTGATAAAGATACTTATAGTATGTGCTAATAAATACGTAATATATAATGTTGGAAATATATATGCATTGGATATGTACACGTAGAAATACACACAATGTAATATGAGAAATACGTGGCTAACACAAAAATACATGTGTAATATACACTGAAAGTTACGAAAATAATATAGGGTTTGAAAACAATTAAATAATGAAAACATACATACATATATAACGTACATAATAATAATATAATAAAGAAATGCTTATAGTAATATACATTTGGAAGCATATGTATGTATACATATAAGTTTATAACGACAATAACAAAATACATAGAGAAGACCTATATAGGATAATGAAATGACAACTAATGATGGTGAAAGCAACCATGATAATAAATATACATATTAGAATTATTAATACTAAGGTATAGTTAAATTGATAATATTGAAAGTATATATATAAGAACATGGTATAATACTAGGAATACATGATATAGGATTAAATATATATATGAACACGAGACATGTTAAAATAATATAATACATAAGTTAAAAAATATATGTATATATATATGAGATACTGATATTAAGATATAAGAATATTAAATATATACATACACACGAATCTATTAAAATATATAACTAAAACCTAATGCCAATGAAATAATGTAATAGTAATAATTATTATTATGCTAGCAAAAAAATAAAAAAATAAGTAATAATAATAGTAATAGATATAGTGAAATCGTAACATTAAAAAAAATATTAGATATAATATAGTCTTAATAATATATAATAACGATAATAATAATAATGATAAAAAAGGGGGACCAAATTGGGTTAAAATCAAAACATTCGGGCAGATTTAAAATCAAAAACGAGTATGGAGGACTTATTTGAACACGGGATGAATAAACGGGGGCCAAAAGGGCAATTTTTCTGCATGTTTAAAACGCAGCGTTGTATGGAGGACTAAATCGCAACACGGGGAAAACTATTGGGCCGATTTGAAAATATTGAAAGACCTAATTATATAAGTCTGAAAAAGCGGAAGGGCTGATCGCGCAAATAGCCCTTCCGCTGCAACAACACGCGGATCTTTGCCGGAGCGGGTCGGAGTCCGGGTCGGGTCCTCAAAACGACGTCGTTTTGGGGTTAAAACGCAGCCCCTGAAACGACGTCGTTTTGGGGTGCTATAAATAGGCTAGGTTTGTCAAAAAATTTCATTTTCACTAGTGAGGAGAAAAAAAGGAGGAGAGAGGGGAGAGCAGGGGGCGTGGGCGATTTCCAGTGAGCCCTCCGACCACCGGTCCGGTCGTCGTCGGCCACCGCCGGCGGTGGCTCCGGCCACCGTGCACGGTGGCCGGAAGAGGTAAATTTTAGTTTTTTTTATTTTTTATTTTTAGTTATTTTTATAGCGTATATTTGAAACAAAAAGGGAAGAATAGAAGAGTAAAAAAAAGGGATATTCGAAGCAAAATTATACCTCAGAGTTTCGATTTTGGCTCGTTTGGTGTTTTTGTTTACTGATTTGGTATTATTCCGGTATTCGAGCCACCGTTCTGGTATTATCGATCTATTGTTTTGAAAGAAAATTCTTTGCTTTGTATTGATTGAGAAGAAAATCGAAAGGAAAAAAAAAAAGAACCTCCGTACACTGGGCTATTTATTGGCTTTTATAGCCATTTACTCGCTATTTTTGTATTGTTTCTGTCCCTTCCATTTAATTGTTTGCAGGGATCCTTTGGGCGGTGCTGAGGACCGAGGGCGGCAGTGGCAGTGCAAGTGGGGCGGTGGACGTGATGGCTGTCAGAGGCCAAGTGGGTGTTAGGGTTAGGGCTTCGTTAGGGTCTGGTTCGGGTAATCAAATGGGTAGTTTAGGGGAATGGGCTTGTAACGGGTTTCAAAAATTGGGTTGCTGTTAGTTTAATTTAGGTGGGCCCAATTGGGTCTTGTATTTGGGCTTTGTTTGCCCCGGACCGAAATTGGCTCGTACACACGTCTTACAGGGCACGTTTTCATTGATAAGGTAGTAAAAACATGCCCTGTAGGAGGCATGTAGGATGTGTTTTTAGGAAAGAGAAATGAAAACACCTCTTATAGGGCGCGTTTTTACTGCCACATCATTGAAAACGTGCATTGTAGGACATGTTTTCCTTCCAATGGTAACTTTTCCAACGGCTAAAATACCACCAATAGCCATAATTTTTCCTATATAAAACCCTCCAAACTTCATTCTTTTCAACTCAATTCTAAATTATTTTTTTAATCTTTCTTTGAATTTTATTCTCTTCGATTTTATTTTATTCCTTATAATTTGTAAAATGGCAAATAAGCTTATTCGTTTAGATGACAAGCATATTTCCAACATTCAATTACAAATGGTAAGAAAATATTATTAGATTATTTAATTTTAAATAGTTGATTATTATATTGTTAACATTATTGATTTTTTATGTTTATATACTGAGGCCGAAGATTGGATTTTGGAGACATACATACACAATATAATAAGGTGCATCGGATGCCATTTTAGACACTTGTGAGATGTAGGATTCTTAGACGTGGCTCACATGCTCGAGGGACTAAAGTGGATCCCCCACTTATTAGTGCTTTGGTCAAAAGAATGAGACTGCAGACACAGACATTCCATCTTCTCTATAGTGAATATATAATTACACTCGAGGACGTTAGTTTACAACTCAATCTACCAGTTGATGGAGAAGTCATTACGGGGCTAGTGGCGAGTGCAATCAGAGTGCAGCATGCAAGCAACTACTAGGGAATGTGTTGAACAAGTTTAGGGGTAGCCGGATTGAGATGGGATGGTTGGAAGACAACTTCAAAACTATCGAGGCTTTCATGAGTGACATTGAAAAAGAATAATTCACGCATGTATTCATCTTGAAGTTGATCGTGTTAGGAAATGTGCCCATATTGTAGTAAACATGTAACTGTTTTTCTATTTATTTGAATAGTGAATAAATAAATAAAGTTAATTTCTCATTTCACTGGTATATCTTTTGTGTGTCTGTGTTTCATGTTTTGCATACATAGCAAAACTGTGACAAGTAAATATTTGCTCATTGACTGTCTAATTTCAAATTGATGATAAGTGGCACTATAAGAACATTTACATTGCGAGAAAAACAACTTACTTCAGTAGATAATCAAAGTTTGTAATCCCATTGAGCAATGTTCGAAGCTTCACCTTCAAAACCACCACCTTCTAGTTCAGTAGAAATGAGATCCAGTTATGAAATTATTGTAATTTTTGCACCATCCACTCTAGACTCCTTTATTGGGTCATTATTGGTTTTAGACCCCTCTTCGCTCTCTTTGTCCATGGATCCCCATTCGCTATTAACCCCGGTTCAATGTCTAGGATTGGATATGCCTTCGTTGGTCGAGGTTTTTGAGATTAGATCATTTGTTCTTCTAAATTCAAAGTCAATCCCAAAATAAGTTCTGTTAGGCCCATCGAAGTCTCGATGGCATACCCATGTGAGTGTTACCGGGTTGAACATCGGCGTCCCAAAGTTGAAATCAA
The DNA here is from genome assembly GCA_020496765.1 of Gossypium stocksii. NCBI lineage: Eukaryota > Viridiplantae > Streptophyta > Magnoliopsida > Malvales > Malvaceae > Gossypium > Gossypium stocksii. Next base: position 95,551,766 of record CM035632.1, on the reverse strand, counting down.
AGGCAATCACAAAATGTCGTATGGGTATGTCATAGTCTCGCTGACCAAATATGCCCGATTGTCCCCAAAAATTGTAATTGAGAGTTGAAACTGATGAATGCCTCGCCATTGATGAGGATTCCGGGGTGTCTTGGTAGGAGCTTTACAATAATGATATGAATTCACCGCACAATCGTGTGGCCGGACTTTTTTCTTTTTCATTTGGCATGGAATTTGGCCGACATAGTGTAATCAAGCTCGGGCCACCTTCGTCAACATTGACGAAGTGGGCATATAGCTCTAGTACAATATTCTCAGTAGAGTAATGGGATCCGATCACTGTCTCTAGCTCATTGTCCCTTGTGATCTCAAAAATTCTTTTTTGGATATCTATATTTAAAGCTCAAAATTCTTATTTGGATCCCCACTTTGCGCCTAATATTTGTCCGAAGCTCTTTTAACGTTATGCTCCGGTTGAAAGCCAAATCTTCAGATTGGCCTGATACAAAAATGGGTCCAATTTCGGTCTCACAAATTTGACTGTTGTAAAGGATAATAACTCTGACTCGTCTACTAATCTTGAACCAAATAGTCTCTTCCATATGTTTAAAACTAAGAAAATAATAAAAATATAAATCTTGTCACCTAAATTAAAAGACCTACACGTAATTTAATGAATTACCATTGCTTGGAAAACTACGTTGAAATTTAAGTTTTTCACGACAATTCTCTTCTCCTAATGCCATGTATCCTTATGGAAACAATTTGCTTGAAAGGTTGATATGGAAACTCAAGGGAATGTATTAAATTTATTTTATAGAGAATAATACCCCGAGGCACATCAAATGATTCCAATAACAACACATGCTACCTGAGCATCAAGGGTTTTGAAGTACATAGTTAAAATTAAAAATTGTGGGGGAGAAAACGATCCTCGTAAGGGCCATTTTTTGTAAGGCAAGAAAAACATGTTCTATAATATCATGTATCCAGGGATTCCCGGGTTGCAATGTCAGAAGTTGAAAATGGTAGGGGAGAAAACGCTTCTTCACAACAACGATTTCAATAAGGTAGCAATAATATCATATATCTCGGGTTGCAGTGAGCTTAGAGGCAAAAACAATTAAGTTGGGGTTAGGGTTGAAATGGCCAGAGAGAAAACGCTCCTTGCAGGGGCATTTTTAACTGACATGGTAGTGAAAACGCTTTCTACAAAGAGCGTTTTCATGCCACATGTCTAACATCTTAGTGGAAAATGTGTCCTACATTAATAGTTTTTAATGCCATGTCGACCAAAAATGTCCCCTATAAGGAATGTTTTCTCTTTTGGCGTTTCAATCCTAACCTTAACTTGATTGTATTTGCCTCTAAACCCACTGCAACCCGATATTCTCGAGATAAAATAAAAATTTATTTTTTACCCCGCCCCATCCCCTATATAAATGGTCGTTCCCGCCCTCTACTTCATCATATCTCTGTCTCCTTTAAATTATTTTTTTTTCTTTTTCTTTCTTGTTAAAATTTCCGAGTTTAAAGATTTACTTCTCTTTGGCTTTGAGGCAGAGGTGGATTTAGGGGAGCTGACAAGGGCCCCAGCCCAGCCTAAAATGTAAAATTTTTATTTAGGCCTTTAAATTTTTTTAAAAATTTTAAATTAGTAAAGGTAAAATTGTACTTTGGCCCCCCTAAAATTATAAAAATTTGATTTAATTCTTTAAAAATTATAAAGATATAGGCTATAAAAAATTAAAATTTTATTTGGCCTCTTAAAAATTTGTTTTGGCTTTGTCTCTACTTTGAGGGAAACATAGTCATAGTTTAAGTTGTGTTTGGGTTCACGGTGATGTCGTGGATCTCATAACCTAGAAATTTCACCTGCAGTGTGAGTATGGAGCCATCACTTCAGAATCCGAGATCCCATTGCAACTTGAGATCCAAGTTGATAGTGTTTATATGGTTTGGGGTTGAAGTGTAACTAATGCTTCAAGTTTACAAATGTTATGTTGTCAAAGGATGGAGCATAACTGGGGCCCTAGTTGACGGTGGTTATGCAGGCACGACAACGAGTTTCTTCTCGTCAGAGGAGGATATAAAAGTCAAAGACGAAAAACACAGGGGCCTTTCAATATAATCAAGTAATTCGTTTTGTTCATATCCACTGAAGGTAGTGACCCTTTTACTAAAACCTGTTACACCTCAATTCTATCACAGGTTATAATAATAGGGTCACCGCCTTTGATGGTGATGGAAAAACGAATTACTTGATTATATTGAAATGTCACTTCATTTTTCTTCTTTGACTTATGTATGAGTTTTATAAAGCATCTTCCTCTAACGAGGAAAAACTCATTGTTGTTCTCGTATAACCACTGTCAACTAAGGGGCCAGTTATACTCCATCCTTTGACAACATAACCTTTGTAAACTTGAAGCACTACTTACACATCAACTCGAGACCGTATAATTATAGTCAACTGGGACCTTGAGTTGCAACGCGATCCGACTTCTTAGGTGATGGCTCCATACTCAAATGCTAGATGAAATTTGTAGGTTAACCAGCTCCATGACATAACCGTAAATTCAAACATACCTTAAAACTATAACAATGTCTATCTCAAACACGCAAAAAAAAAATAAATCTACAAACTTCTAATTTTCATTTGAAAAAAAAAAGAAAAAAAATATTTTTTAGCAAAGTGAAAATGCGTCCTATAAGGAGTGTTTTCATTGACGTGGCAGTGAAAATACGCCCTGTAAGAGACGTTTTCATTTCTCTCCTAAAAACGCGCCCTATAGGATATGTTTTCCTTTCTCTCTCCAAAAGTAACATATATTGATAAATTTAAAAAAAACGACATAGATACTCAAATGTTTTTTTTCAGTATATATTGTTAAATTAGCCAGTTATTTTTTCCAAAAATCGAATAATAATTTAAGTGTAGAATTTTTAATTCTAGTAATGACAATATAATGAGAAAAAGTAAGTACTTTATACCATTATGAGAAGTAAGTAAAGCAAGATATAGAAGTAGAAATTTGAGAATACAAACACAAAGCTTTATTTACATTACAAGGTGTATAGGGTAATAAAATATGTTACTATTGAACTGAAACCAAATAAAAGAAACAGGGTGAAGTTTCCAGTTTCTTAGAAGCATATGTCCAGGCAACAGTAACAACACAGGCCGCTACAACTGCATATAAACCCAAAAATCAAAAGTTAAAAATCCAATTTCATTATTTATAATCCTTTCTCTATCAGTTTATTTGGTAAGTTTGTCTTTAACGCATCCAAAAGATTGAGAGAGAGAGATTACAATCCACTCCAAAATCCATTGCCTTTGGACTCGGTTTTTCCCATAGGATTTGGAGGTTGATATGCCATCTGGGGAGCTACACAATTAGGATTAGGTGGCGTTGGGACGGTGGGAATATCTGCTATCCTCAACACCAAAAAATTGCTACTATAAGCTATAACCTTCAAACGTTTAGACTCAATTATTAATAAACATAGAGGAAGCTTACCTTTAGCATCGTATTCATCATATTCAACCATGTTACAACTTGGAATGGACTGATCTTGATATCAAGTCGAAAACAAGAATGTCGAGAATAGCTAGCTGGATAACTATAAGATGAGATTAAAAGAAGGGTCTCAAAGGGTTAATATAAAGACACAAGTAAGTGGAGTTGTTACAGCTTTACCATGGTATTTGGTAGATAAGCAAGCTATGACCATTATCTAAAGCTATCCCCCACCTTTGGAATGCTTCAACTCATTCTTTAGAGGACAACTAAGCAATGAGATTTTGATGTTGTTGGGGGTAATTCCATCATTTGCACATGATAAAAGAAACGAAACACGGAAGAATCTTCATATTTAAAAAAAAAATTAATTTGTATTTAAAATTATATAATATTTCATTTCTATGCATGCTAGATTATAACATGTTGATAGAAGGGCTCAAACGTATAAATATCTACTAGAAATTTTATCATGAGACAACTCTATATAAGGAACTCGATAAAATAGTCCCGTAACTTCGGGAGAAGTGATGCCTCCTTACAAAGAGGGTCACAGGACTTACGAAAACCACAAATATAAAACACAAATGTATGTTTTAAAAAATAATGAAACGTATGACTTGAAACTAATTAATAATAATTACACACAAAATAATCTTCAAATAAAACAATTGAAAAATATTAATTGAGAATTAGACTAGAACCAACAAATTCATATAGAAGACCCTTTCCACTCAACTAATAATAATTTGTTAATATATTTTTGTTCACCTACGACATGAGTGTGATAAAATTTAATACACATAAAATAAATTATTAGCATGTAAAAATTATATATTAATTTTTAATACACAAAAAATAATATGAACACTAGTATAATTATTATTTTTATTATATTTTGATGTATTCAAGTTTTGTTAATGTATTTAAAATATTGTAAATTGATATATTTTTTTTACATACTAATAATTAAATTTATGCATTGATTGATTTATTAAAGTATCTGAGTCATTTTCATGATATTTTAATTATTTCACTATATTATTATTTTATCTTAATTAAATTTATATTTTTAAAAGTTTGCTTCTAATCCAATTATAATAATCTTTTGTAATTTTCATATATATATATATATATATATATATGTATCTATAAGATGACGAGATAGATGAAGTGAATTCTAACCCATGGATTTGTTTGGTTGGTTATTTGTTAAAGTATTGGTTGTTCATCGTTTCATTTGGTAGATTATTTATAAATATCATTTATAATAATTTTTTAGGGGTTTAGTTTATCGGTTTGATTGATTTAATTAGTTTGATTAAAAATTTATTAAAAATAAAAAATTCAATTTAACTGGTTCAATTATCAGTTAAATTAATTTTTTAATCGATTTAATTGGTCTATACTAATTCTTGATCTAACCGATTCAAAACCACTCTCTAAATCGATTTGTAATCCGACAGATCCAATCAATCAATCCAATTTGATTTGGTTGTGTTCCTGAACTAAAATAATCTCCCACTAACTATTTTTTTTATTTATAAATTCCAAGAGTGATGCAAATTATAACCAAAATTTGTCCTTAAATGGTTAACTTCACTCACAATTGAGTTGTTTACTGGCTCTATAAACTTTACTCAAATTTTTGACCAACATGGGATTTGTTGAAAAAAAGAAAGGGTATTTTGGAGGAAAAGCTCTTGATGACTTTCTTCTCTTTAAAATCAATTTAATCAAGAATGGAAGATAGGTTGGGTTTAATGCTTTTGTTTGCTTATGATTCACCACCTACTTTTGTCATTTCATAGCTTCCATGCATGTTTGCTTTCTACTATTTCTAGTTCACATTGTAGCATTTATTCATGGAAATTGTTTTTCATACCAGAATTTAATTTGTTTGAAATACTATTCTCCTACTAAACGAATTTTTTAAAATAATGGAGTTGCCATTGATTCATCTACATTTTGTCATTTTAATAAATTTTCAAATTCAACAAAATAAAAATCTAAATTTAGAAGTATGAGGAAAGTATTAATACCCACAACGTCCATTTTTAAAGTCTTATCAGATTAAATGAGTTCAATTTTAATATTTAAAAATAATTCCCCACAGCAAAATCATGAATTTTTATTACATTCAAAAAGTTGGTATCTCTTCAGACAGGCTGATGGAATATGAGAATGTAATTTTTATTTTTTTGGACAATTTTTATTTCATTTCAAGAATTATATTTATATATATTTGTAATAAGTAGAGGTGATCATGAGTTGGGTGGCCCGGCCCGGCCCGAAGGCCCGCCCTAAAAATGAGAGGGTTTGGGTAAAAAAATAGGCCCGAAATATGGGTTTGGGCAAAAATACGATGCCTGTTTAGAAAACGTGTCGGGCCTCGGGCCAACCTTTTGGCCCCGGCCCGGCCCGGCCCGGCCCGAATTATATAAATATATATATATATATATATATATATATTTATATATATATTAACCATATTTTTAGTTCTAACTTATTTCAATTTTAATATAACCACTTTTTATTATATTTTTAATTTGTGTATTGTTTTAAGAATTGTTTGTCTTATTTTTATTTTGTTTCTTGTTTTAATATTTGTTTTTATGTTTTTAAATGTATTTAATTTATTATATTTTTAAATTTTTTTAATGAAATAAGCAAAAAAAAATTAATATGGGCTGGGCCAGGTTGGACTCGGGCCTAGCATTTTTATTCTGGGCCGGGCTTGAACAAATTTTCAGGCCCATATTTCAGGCCGAGCTGGGCCCGGGCCTAGAAAACGGGCTGAACGGCCTAGCCCATGATCACCTTTAGTAATAAGTAAGTATAGAAGACTCTCTCGATACCAAAATAAAATTTTGATAATTTATTATCATTCAGAAATATTGTCTTTATTATTATTTTTTAAATCTATAAAAATATATATGAAATATCACATTAACAAACACATACATGATAAAAACATAAAATGAGAAGTAATCTTCTATTTTTTAACAATGATTTTTATTTATTATTCTAGAATTTGTAGACCAAAACAATTAACACAAAAAAGAAATACTTGGCCAAATTTAATCCTCAAAGAAATTTATTAATGAATTAACCACCTTTTACCTAAGATTGATTTTAAAGCATTTTAACTAATCAATTTTATCTTGCCGTTGGTTTTATAATAAACTGGGACACATGTATTACTAATTCTTTTTTTTTTTGAAAAAAATAATAAATACTTATAGTAAATGATAAGGGATAAGTTCCAGCAACACAGTTACAAATGTTTTAGTTTTAGCATCAATAGGACATCAAGACACGTTGACAATTGGCTTTGTCACAACTCAAGCACGGCATATCTTGAGTGATCGCAAGTACTTAATACAATAAGGAAAACAACCCTGGATGGTCCAAAGCGGTGAGCAAAAATCAACAAAAGAATCGGGCATTCCCCAAACTAGAGAGGACAACAACAAAACCATCCCTAAAATCACTTGTAAAACTAAGGTTACATGATTAAGCAAGACTAAAAAACGTATTACAAGAGTAGGAAAAAACTTCTAAAATTGAAAACTTATTAAACAATGAAAAAACAAACAAAAAAACATATAAAACTTAAGACAACACAGGTCCAAATCAACTCGCAAAATCATTTATTATTCTGAAATACTCTCAAAATAGAAACATATTAAAAAGCTAACGAAGAGCCGCTCGCTTTCCAAGAAAAATTACTGGTGGTCAATAGAGTTTTAGCGAACAACAGGCACCGTCATCTGTCCATCACAACTTGTGAAGGCAACAAATGTAACGCCCCAATAATCTTTAATTTTTAATTTTTATTTTCGTATGTTGTGGCACACAAATGTGTATCTACTTCAGTGGTTAAGTGTTCTGGGAGTGTTTGAAAAGTCTTGGGTTCAAACCTTAGCTTGGGCAAAATTTTGCTTTTAATTGAATAAAACCCCTATCATTAGCCAGTAGGCTTATAATTAATTGTTGGTGAAAAATGTCAAAATGGGCTTGCTGGTCTAGTGGTTGTGTGGAGTGTAATTGAGCAAGAGGTTTGGAGATCAAGTCCTGGCTTGCGTAAGGGTGTTTTATTTTGTTGCTTGTGCCGTGTTGGTATTTTAATCCAGCCAAAATACTGAAGAGTTTGACTGAGTGTTGGTTTCGGTTGTTGAGGGGATAATGGTGAGATATTAGGGAGGATTTTAAGGAGAGTTTTTAGGGATATGAAGAGAGGGTTGTGCCGAATTGAATTCTTTTAGGCTCTCTCAAAATATTCGGCTAGAGTTTGGTTTCTCCTCATTCTTAGCTTCTGTAGACTTTTTTTTTCCTTGCTTGAAGGCTGAATTTTTGCTAAAGGGTTCTTACTGGTTTCTTTTCTTCTTTTTTTTTTTTGACTTCGTTTTTCCTTCGAAAATCGTTTCTTTTTCCCCTTGTTCACCAATTTTCTTTTTCTCTCCTCTTTGCTGCTATTTTCTCTTTTAGTGCTGCCGAAAATCATTGACTATTGTTAAGTTTGAAATGCCATTTTACTCTTAGTTCTCGTCGATTTTTCCATCTTTCTTTTACCCTCACGGTGCCGAACTTTCTTTACTATCCTCTCTGCCGATTTTGAATTCTATTTCTGTTCTATGTGTCACAATTTTGGTAAGTCGTTTAGGGTAAGGAAGGAAAGTTATGGCTCTAATGTTGTAATAGATGTTGATATTTGTTATTGTAAAAGTTCCTAACATTCGGTTATGTCGAATCATTTTGGCAGCAACGAATCACAACGAGCGTGGTCTACTTTCGAAAACGTAGACTATATCTTTGGAGTGGTTGGGGTAAGCAGCATTATTAGTGTTCGAATGTTGTTGTTGTAATGATATTCGTTTTAAACATGACTGATTTTGGGTCATGTATTGGCGTTGTTTAGGTGCTTTTTGTCTCAGAAGTGGTTGCATGCCAAAAAAACATATCAGGTGTGTAAACATTGCTATTAATCGAAAATCGGCAAAAAGCTAAGAAGTGTGGATAGTCGACGCCACACGGGGTGCCCTCACCTGTGTAGGTAGGCCAAGTGACTAAACATGGGTGTATGGTCGACGAGGCCGGCCATGAGCGATTTCATGGGTTAGGCCATATTGGGCTATATTGGGCCATGTGGGCCACGGACATGTGGGCCCCACGCAGGTGAACCACACAGACATGTGAGAATTATTGGGCCAAGCTGTGTAATCCACACGGCCAAGGCCATTTTGGGTAGTGTGGGTTGCACGGGCGTGTGGGCCCACATAGGCCTGCAATATTGGTCATGGGCCCATTTTCACTGACTGTTAAGGTTGCACGGGTCGCCCAAGACGACTATGGACCTACTGTAGGGTCGGTAAGCTTGTCTAGATCTATTTGACTATTATACCCTTGTGTGATGTATATTATAATTATTTACATGTATGACTGTAATTTTAGCATGCTATTTAAACTGTTCTAGATACATGTATGGTACTGTGATATGCCATGACATGATTGCATGATGCATTACATGGGGATGAGTTAATACTGATCAGAGGAAGTGTACTGAAAGGCTTAATGCCTGCTACTGGCAGCTATACTGCAAATCACTGATGGCTTAAAGCCTACTCTAATATTGACAGTTCTGCTGCGAATATTGTATAGTGCCGTAACTCGTGCTAACTTGTAAGTGTAGGGATGGGTGGGTGATTTATTCCCCATAGGAGTGCAAGGTTGGACAGGAGATGGTGTATAGTGGTTGGTTGGGTAAGGCTTGCATTCTGTACACTGCATTATTAAATTCTGATACTGTTATGGGCTAAGGCCCTACTGGTACTGTTACTATATATTTGGGCCAAGGCCCTACTGATTACTGGCATTGAGATGGGCTAAGGCCCAAACTGATACTGTTACTGTGAAGGACTTAGGCCCAATCTGTTACTGTTGCATATTGTTTGTATGAATGCTTGAGGATTTCATACTGAGTTTTCTAAACTCACCCTTCTATTTTAACTGTACAGGTAATCCCCAGACTTAGGTAGATCAGTGCATCGGAGGACTCAGTGGTGGCCACACTACCCGTTTAATTTTACTTAGTATTTTTATAATTATGATTTTGTTATTTGGGTATTTTATTGTAATAATGGCCTCTTTTTGGATTTTTATTTTTAATTTGGTTTTTTATTATTTTGATTTATAACTGCTAGTAGATGAGGTAATCGAGGTTTTCAAAACAAATCAAACGCTTTATCAAAATACGCGCAAGTATGTAAACCATTTTAAAAAGCTTTCACAATAAAATGACATTTTGGAATTAATAACGCTTTTGAGGTAAACAACTCTTTGATAATAATATACGTTTTGAAAATTAACGACACATTTTAGAATAAATGGAAGGTAATAAAAAGAGGATTAATAGGAAAATAGGGTTTTTCATCAATAACAACTTAATTTACGAAAAGCACTTCAATGTGACATCGTTAGATTCAGCCATAACGTCTAGACTGGGTTTGGGGGTGTTACAACAAAGATACCCACAAAATAGATATGCAAATTAAAAAGAAAGAAGACATGTGGGGTGAATGAGACAAAGAAAGAAATAAAAGGTTGGTGGGAGAGAGAAAAAGGCGGGCGATAGCTAGTTCGGACGCTGGCACCGTCGCGGGGCAAAACAAAAGATAAGAAGCAAACGGCTTGAAGAAAAAAAGTGAAAAGTTTTTAAGTTTTTTTATTTATTACTAATCATTTTTTATCTGCTCGTTATCCTAAAAAAATTGGATTTAATAGTTTCCTAGATTACTAGGCATCTCGAAAAATCGGAAACATATCACATTAAAAAATGGTTTGAGGTAATTAAATAATTTCATTTTTTTTCTTGTCGAAAAATATTTTGAACACATTTATTTTATTTTTAAGCATTTTTAGGTACATATTTATATAAAAAAATCTTTTTTTTCTCCAAGCTGTTTACTTCTTAGCTTTTGTTTTGCAATGGCAGTGCTAGCCTCCAAGTTGGCTATCACCCGTCTTTTTCTCCTTCCCACCAACCCTGTCTTTTTTTTTACTTCTCATTCAGTCCACATGTCTTCTCTCTTTTCGGTTTGTAGATCTATTTGTTGGGTATCTTTGTTGTCTTCACAAGTTGTAATGGACAGATGGTAGCGTCTGTCGTTTACTAAAACTCCACTGGCCACCAGTAATTTTTCTTAGAAAGTGGGTGGCTCTTCATTAGCTTCTTAATATGTTTCTATTTTGAGAGTATTTCAGAATAATAAATGATTTTATGAGTCAATTTAGACCCGTATTGTCTTAAGTTTTATATGTTTTCTATTTGTTTTTCTATTGTTTAATAAATTTTCAGTTTTAGAAGTTTTTATTTTGCTCTTGTAGCACATTTTTTAGTCTTACTTATGCATGTAACCTTAGTTTTACAAGTGATTTTGGGGATGGTTTTATTGTCATTCTCTTTAGTTTGGTAAATGCTCGATTCTTTTGTTGATTTTTGCTTGCCACTTTAGACCATTCGAGGTTAATTTCCTTATCGTATTAAGTACTTACAATCACTCTAGATATGTCGTGCTTGAGTTGTGACAAAGCCAATTGTCAACGTGTCATGATATTCTATTGATACTAAGGCTAAAGCCTTTGTTATGTTGATAGAGCTTGTCCTTCACCATTTACGACGAGTGTTTGTTATTTTTTCCCTGAATTGTATGGTTCCATTCATTATTCACTGAATAAATTAATGAATTTACCTTTAAAAAAAGGTACATATTTATATTTTTTAAATCACGAAACTTTTTTTTTCTAAAATATACCTTGTAGCACAATTTTTTTATGTCTACAAGTGGTTTCTTTTTAGATTCTTTTACGAGATTGATAAAGATCGTGTTTTAGAAGAGGTATTGTGGACCTTCAATACCCATTTTCTATTGGTTCATAAAATGGTTGAGTGGGAAATCCAATGTTAGTTCATTTGTTCTTCTACGATTTCTGGGTACACATGCATAATCTGTCACATTGTTTGTTCTCGATAGTAATGGCTCAATAATTCATCAAATTTCTTTGCTCATTAATTGATTATGATGTAAACCGCATTGTTATATGTCTTAGAAATTATATGAGGATTCAAGTAAAGGTAGACGTTCAGGTTCCTCTCCAACAATGGAAGAAACTTGTATTAGCACACACAAATTAGATTTATGCCCAGTGTGACACCCTAAACCTGACCAGGATGGTTTGACCCAAATTTCGAGTGACACATTAGCCATCGAGGTGACTCTGTTAAATATTTATAATTCACACCAACCATCCATATTCACCATACATGTGCAGAGTATTTCATACAAGCATTTAGTCCTAAGAGCATGCTTTTCTAAATCAAACAATAAGTCATATAATCAACAGAATAAGTTGTACTTGAATTTCAGCAAGCTCTACTAGTTGCAAAATGTTTCATTAGTTCATATAAGCATTACCATAGAATTCAAGCAATAGTTTCAACCAAACAAGCAAACACGGAGATTGATGTGTCTCATGTAACAACCTATTTTTAGTCAAATTGGAACAGTAGATTTGGGACCACAAATCTAAAGTCAAAATTTTTTTTATCAAATTAAGGTTTGCAACATGATAGAATAGTTGTGTGAAAATTTCATTGAAAAATTTTATCGTTTGAGTGTTCAATTTGATAAAAAGGACTAAATCGCGTAAGGTGTAAAACTTGAGTTCTATTAGTTAAATGCACTAAATGGCTATGAAATTTAAAAATGGAAGTCCTTAAGTGATAATTAGACCAATGATTACTTAATTGGACATTTATGGACATAAAATGAATGTTTTTAATGGTTAAAAACAAAGGTTAATTAAGTAATTTAGAAATTAAAACTAAAACAAATAAAATAACTTAAGGTGTCATCTTCCAAAAATGAAAAAGACCACCTAAAATTAGACTTGAAAACCTTTATTGGAGAAGCTTGTAGGTTCGACCAAGACAACCTTGTGCATGTAAGTGATTTTGACTCGATTTTTAATGATTTCTATGTTTTTGAGATAGTTGCAACTAGGTCTAGCTAGCCTAGGGACTATTTTGCTAAACTGTTAAAGTATGTAAGTGTTTCCATTGATGAATACATGTGTTCTTTGATGTTCGACCAAGACAACCTTGTGCATGTAAGTGATTTTGACTCAGTTTTTTATGATTTCTATGTTTTTGAGATCGTTGCAACTAGGTCTAGCTAGCCTAGGGACTATTTTGCAAAATTGTTAAAGTATGTAAGTGTTTCCATTAATGAATACATGTGTTCTTTGATGATTAATGATAGATTATGAATGTTTGGTGATAGATTAACAAGTTATGTTAAGTGATTTTTAGAAAAATGTACAAATATGAATTAATTTGTGAAATGTGTAAAATGTGTGGTTAAAAGTGTTAATAATTGATAAATATGGGCTACTAGGGACCTAATTGCAATTTGACAAGCATGGGTTTGAGTAGAATTGCATGAATTTATAATTTTGTAAAATGAGGATTAAATTGTAAAAATGTGAAATATTAGGGGAAAAAGTGTAAAGTTGCCTTAATATGAATTTTTGGATTGATTTGAATAGAATGTGTTTTAAAAGTTAATTTTTTATTAAATATAGATCAAAAAAAGCGAAATACAGACTTAGATCGGGGAAAGAACAAGATTTTGGATTAATCGATTCGTTTCATCATTTTTGCATCCAAGGTAAGTTCGTATGTTAATGAGCTTTGATATAATTGTGTTTATATGCTTTAATATTGTATAATCTGTGAATACGACATTGTGGAGATGTTCGAGGATGATTTGACTATGTGAAATCCCTTTTTAACCCTACGAATAGTCATGACATTAGGGATTACCGTGATTATGTGATTAGGGTGTTGGTCTTGTACATCCTACCTGTGGCTGGGTTTTTGGCATGTGTTGCGGTACTTGACAACTTGTGTGAGCAGCACCATATACCTACGTCTTGATTGACACCTTGTGTGAGCAGACCCTGTGATAGCTCGAGAATGAGCATTATATGTGATATGAGCTGAGATAGCTTCGGCTATATATGTGGCACTTAGGGTGCAATGTGTTCCCGAGTATCCTTCAGTATTCCGAATGGTTCAACGGGTATACCAAAGAAGTGAATGAGTACGAGATTATTATGAGTTGGTACATGTATGTACATGTACTATGTGAACAATGAATCAAATATATTTGAGAATGATTACGTGATATTTATGATGGTCAAGTAATAATATGATCGTACCTAAAAACTAACTATTATCACGATGAAGGCAAGCACACCTATCGAACAGTAGTATAGTTTAGTGGCAAGACCGGAATGTCGAACCCACAGGAACTAAAAGTACTAGTAATAACTTTCTTTCTATTATCTAGCCTGGAAATAAAGGGAATTTGTTTTAACTAATTAAATTAAACTAATTAACTAAGAACACGACAGAGAGTAAATTGAGGAAATTACTTTTGGGAAAACTGATTGATTAAGACAATACCTAAGGAAGAATCCACCTAGACTTCACTTGTTATTAGACTCTGAACTAGACGATTTATTCACTTGACTTGATCCGTAGAAATCCCTAAATTATGTTAATTTCTCTTTCAAGACTAAGAACAACTAACCCTAGGTTGATTAATTGAAATTTCTTTCTAATTAAAACTCCTAGTGTTGCATTAACTCGATCTATGGATTCTCTTATTAGATTTGACTCTAATCCGGTAGATTTTTATCGTCCTATGTCTAGGATTGCGATCAACTCCATTAATTGTGTTGGATCTACTCTTAAATAGGGACTTTTGCTCCACTGAATAAGCACATTCAACTTATATTAATATCCTGAAATATTAGCACAAGAATTAATAACACAATTAAGAACAAATCAAGTATTTATCATATAATTCAGATATTAATAACATGATCCGTCTTGGTTTTCATCCCCCTCAGGTATTTAAGGGATTTAGTTCATAATTATAAAAGAAAACATCTCAAAATTGGGAAAACAACAAAACATAAAGAAAACCCAAAAACCCTTGAAAGAAATTAAAGGGAGATCTTCAGCCTTGATGGAAATCCTACTTCTGAGATGGATCAATCAGTGTTCTTCGAGTAATTCCTTGCTTTCTACTCTGTGTGTCCTCTTAGTCCTCTCCTAGGGTGTTTTGTAGGCTCTGGAATACCTTTCTTAGCCCCTAAGTAGCCTTTCCGCGTGGAATTAAAGCAGGTCACGACAGGGACACGCCCGTGTGACTCGAGCTCAGGCCATGTTTAGGTCTACTAAATAGACACGGGCGTGTGGTGTACCCGTATGAGGAACTCTAGGCCGTGTTGATTTCTCACTCTAGCCCATTTTCTCCGTTTTTGGCCCGTTTCTTGCTCTTTTCACTTTCTTATGCTCACCTAAGTATAAAACATGAAATTAAAGGACTAGGAGCATCGAGTTCCACAATTTTAATGATAATTTATCCAAAAATGTGCTAAGCATGGGGTAAAATTATGTATATATTATGGTTTATCAAATACCCCCACACTTAAGCATTTGCTTGTCCTCAAGTAAAATCTTCAACTTACAATTAAGAATTCATTTTTCTCAACTTATAATTCTTATCAATAATGTTTCGAAATAATCCATAAGTAATCATACCTTGAGAGTTCAACTAAAAGAACATCAAAGTTTCAAACAATCCAAGTTGAACATTTTATCCCGAAAACATAGGTATCTCCCTTTACCTAAGTAATTATCCTTAATTCAAAATCACACAGAGTTGACATCCTCACTAAAGGTTCACTCTATTCACTCAAAGTGTTTAGGGTTCAGAAATTAAGCACTCATTAGTCAATATGAAGAGTTATTACCATAGGCTTGCATGAAAATCAAAACTCCACCACTATAAATTGACATGATAAATCGATCAAAAGGTCTTTAGATGGTTGTAATGTGGCTTTGGTTAGAGGGAGTGGTCACAGGCTAAAAGAGAAGGTTAGAATCGAGATTGAGTTGAAAAATTACTTAACTAGAAAAATACTAAAACTGAGAAATTACTTCACCGAATAAAAATAATCCTAGAATTGAGCGTTTTCCTCATAAATAACATCGTTCATGCTCAAGCATAACTTTGTAATGCTAATGACAAATGAACCAACTGAACAATTTCGTTTTTTAAGAACAAATCAAGTATCTAACTTTACTAAAGAATAGAAAACATAGCTAAGCAATTTATTCAAATCAAGTCTCGGCAAAAAATAGGGATCAAATTAATTAAGGGGATTTCAACAATAATGGTTGTTGGTTAATATTGAGGGTAAATCAATAAACGGGTTATTAGGCTCAAAGGGTTCACTAATGGTTAATTATGAGGGTAGACTTTTATGGAGTGAGTGGGTTAAAACCTAGGTGCCTTTATCATCTTGGTATATCAAATCAATGGTGTGGTCTCGACATGTATAATCGAAGCAAGTTCTAGAATAACAAATCATTATTAACACACTCATAGCAACAATAAAAGTGAGCAAGAAAGAAGATATGCTCTAAAGGCTCAAAATCTCACAGAAATTATGGCTTTTGATATCAATCCTGTGAATTTCAAACTTCAAGATAATACCTAAACTTGGGGAGACAACCTAGAAAAATTTTAATTCTCAAAAATCAACTTATCATGCTTGGTTCTCTAATGACTTAAAGTTTAAGCAATCAAAGCATAACTCCCTATGTTTTAATCCAAGACATATTAATAAAAATCATAAATCAATCCAAATTCATTCTAATAGTGAAAGCCAAGATTCAGAGATTTAAGAATAATGCAAAATTCAGGGATTTTCTGATAATGAAATTAATATCCCTCTCACACTTAAGATGTACATTACCTTCAATGTACAAAGATGGATTCAAATATAAGCACAAAATCATAAGAGAGGGAGAGAAGTGAAACTTCCTGAGTATTGGATGGAATCCTTGAATTGGAAGTGTGGAAACTTGATTCTGAGGTGTATCTATGGCTAGGGCGAAAATAAGGTTAGAGGAGGATACTCCGGTGGTGGTAGAGGTCGTGAGTCCATGAGTGCTGTGCCAAAAGAATATTATACTCTAATGGTCATGGTTGAGCAGGACATGGCAGTCGTGGAGTACCCTTCCCATTAGAGTTGGATTTGGGATCTTGGGTTCTTTAGACTGCGATAACATCAATAGTATTTTTAAGGGTATATATTAGCTGGGTTACTCATGAAGTAGCCATAAAGATAAAATAAAATTCAAGAAAAACTAATATAGTTTTTGTAAACATAAAAATAGGAATAATACTAAAGATAAAGAAACATAAAAGTAAAAACAAAAACAAAATAAAAAAATAAAAGGACTCAAAAGTCCTTATCGCTAGATGGATCGCGAGGTAGGGGTAGTGGTGATGTGATGTGAAGATGCTGACAAATCTGATGTAGAGTAGCATCAATGTGATCGAAGTGTTGAAAGCACTGCTACTCAAATCGTGTTAAGCGCTCAGTGATGTCAGAAAGTGAAGCACCCGCATGAACTGGACGATGAATGGGCGGTGGCTGGGATGGTGGCTCCTCATGAAGTGGAGGGACATCATCAGTAATGTCCTCTGGGTCCTCCTGCTTGGTGGATTGAGCTAGACGGTACTGAGGAGGATCGCATCCACGTCGTCCCTCGATCATCCTCATGTGGAGCATACTCGAGATGCCCTGTGGGGATATCTGACCTATGAGGGTGAGAGAGGATGATTACGCCACTGTGTTAAGGAGGCCGAAGTGGCGAGCTAGTCGAGTCACATATGGGCCCATATAAATTGCCCCCTTCATATGTCACTCCGTCTGATGTCGAATGGCGAGGGTGATGAAGTAAGCAAGGTCGAAGACATGTCCGTGCACCATACTGCATAGGAAATAGGTGTCGTGAGTGTTGACGATGCCGGTACTCTCTCGTCAGCCCGTCAATGTGTGTGCGAGAATGGCGTAAAGGTAACGAAGTGATAGTGAGAGAGCCAGTGCCTTAGAGCGACTAAGGTTATATCTGGCTGAAACAGGGACCAAGGCTCTCCAACATTTGGAGGGAGAATAATAGATGTGGTGATGGAGCTCAGATAATTTTTCGGTCTCCATGAATTCTTCGGTATAAAGGCCCAGGGCTATACCGAACTCAGGCATAGTTAGTTGACGTACCAGACCACCGAGACGAAACTGGACCGTTTCGGGATCGTCAAACTGTGACATAATGGTTTGGAGGTGGAAGGTCAAACAGAGTTTCAATGTAAGCTTGAGATATGTCGACTCGACAATCTCGAAGAAAAGTCCCCACGGATCAGTAGTCAGTAGTACTCGAATCGCGTCAGCCAATTGGACCTGCTCTAGGGCTGCCCAATCAATGCATCGCCCCACGTCAAGGGGCCTTGCCCTAAGAATCTGGAACAGTTCCTCTTGGGAACCTTGTGGGAACTGAAGGAATGGATGTCGTATTTTAGAAGACATGCTCGTACAGGTAGCTTTGGGTCCCTTCCACTTTTTGGAAGCGGGGACAGAAACTTTCGACTTACCACGTGGAGGAGTCATTATATACCTAAAAGAAAGCAATTAACAATCCTTAATGAATAGGAAAAAAATGCTTAATGAATGGGAAAAAAATGAACATAGTCTAGCGAATCCAAAAATAATTAACCAAGAAATTAATAAAACTGACAGACTTAACAAAAACTAACAAAACTCAAGCAAAAAGTAATTTCAAGAGTTGGAGTGGATGAACTATCCTAGAAACTAACAGCTCAATCAAGCATAATGAACTTAATAACATGAATAATTTAACAGTAGAAATTGAATCGTAGTTGGCATAAGATTAGCAGGACTAGAATCATTCAAAATGGTAAAATTGAAGTTCAACAATATGTGACCCATATTCTAAGTTAGTAGATCATGAAAGATATATGTGAAGCAAATAAGAACTAGATAATAATAAAATAAAATAACTTAAAATAATGATATAAAATAAGAAATCAAAAATGATGGAAGAAGAGGGAGAAACCGATGGTGAAGTGGTGGTGGCCGGAATTGGAGTGGTTGCTGTACGACGGTGGTGGGGAGAGGAAAATGGTAGAGTGAAGGATAAGGAGAGGGTACAAGAATAAGAGAAGGGATTAGGAGGGGGTTGTCGGGGCTGGTGGCCGAAGTAAGGGAGAAGGAGCGGTGGCATTAGGAAGTTCTGAAGCGGCGGCAGTGGGA
The DNA here is from genome assembly GCA_020496765.1 of Gossypium stocksii. Taxonomy (NCBI): domain Eukaryota; kingdom Viridiplantae; phylum Streptophyta; class Magnoliopsida; order Malvales; family Malvaceae; genus Gossypium; species Gossypium stocksii. Next base: position 95,533,008 of record CM035632.1, on the reverse strand, counting down.
GGGTATGACGGCGAATAGGGTTAGGGTAAAAATTTTTTTTGGGGAAGATGATGAATAGTGGAGGGGTTTAAATAGGTATTGGGGCACACATCTGTGTGCCCTACTTTTAGCCCGTGTATTTCGTGGGTTTAGAGTTTTAACACACCTGATGCTTGGCCCACGCCTGTGTGCATTGGGCGTTTTAATGCACACAGCCATGTCGCACGACTGTGTCCTACTTTGTTCGCTTCTCCTATGCCCGTATTCTCCCTCGCACGCCCGTGTTTAAGAAGTTTGTATCAACCATAGTTACTGGACACGGGCGTGTCGCACGCCCCTACTAGTTTCTCAGTCTTGGCCACAGGTAAAGGCCATGGGCATGTCCTACGCCCGTGCTAGTTTAACAGGTTCACCCATGGTTTATAGGCACGCCCGCTACTCATGCCACGCCCGTGTTCAATTAGCAGGTTCGCCTACGGCTATATCGCACGGCTGTGGCAATTTGTCTAAAGCCGTGTTGCATCCTTGGCTTTGGGAAAATTTTGCTCTGTTTTCACACGGCCATGTCTCCACCCGTGGTGTGTCCATGGCCTCAGGCATGCCCGTGTGCCTGGCCATGTGACTCTGTAAAACCTATATTTTAAAGACTTAGTTAGATGTTATGAATTGAAGTTAAAGAAATCAACAATGTTAGTACTCGGGTTGCCTCCCGAGAAGCGCTTATTTAGAGTCTAAGCTAGACTTTACCTTGCATACGCCTTTACGAGGGTTCGTAGAGCCTAAGCTCCTCTCTATCATTTCTGAAATCCTCACCTCTATAGAGTTTAAGTCTATGACCGTTTACCTTGAAAGTGCCATGATTCGGATGTGTTACCTCGATTGTGCCATAGGGAAAGATAGTTTAAACTACGAATGGGCCCGACCATTTCGATTTAAGTTTTCCAGGGAATAATTTAAACCTCGAGTTGTAGAGCAAGACAAGGTCGCCAACTTCAAACTGCTTAGGTTGCTTTAAACGAGTGTCATGGCATCGTTTTGTTGCTTCCTTACACAATCGAGAGTTCTCGTATGCATTACTATGCCATTTATCCAACTCGTTTAACTGCATTAGTCATTTCTCACCTGTCTTTTGGCATTTTTCACAAGAAGTAACATACCTGATGGCGTCTTTAAATAGTATGGGCCAATAAAAACCTAATTCGAGTACTTTATGAGCAGTCTTGTTTCCACTGTAATGTCCCCCTGGTTGTCCTGAGTGGCAATGTTCCAAGAACTTCCCAAAAGTAGTTTTTCACATCAGCGAAGAATCGCTTCTTTTGTTGAAGCGTCAACCCTTTTGGGGTTATGTTAGCCGCTAAATAATTTGCAATATCGGCAAACCAAGGTACCTCGAAAACAGATACAAGTAAGAATTGTTCTTTAGGAAATGTATCATCTATTTCGGCCTCGTCAAGTTCCTTAAGATATGGATTTTCGAGCTTGGAAAGGTGATCTGCCGCAAGATTTTTAGCCCCATTTTTATCTTGTATCTCCAGATCGAATCCCAGTAATAATAAAATCCATCTTATTAATCGAGGTTTTGCATTAGACTTAGTTAAAAGATAACGAATAGCAGATTTAGGGTTTGAATGAAGGAGAAAGTGAATAGTGATCCCTTATTTATAGTTTTTGGGTCACACGGGCATGGAACACGCCCATGTGACTCGGGTTTTGCCCGTGTGATTCGAAATTCAGTGGTTTTGGCACGCCTGGTTCGAAGTACACGGCGGTGTTGGCCATCTCGCACGGCCGTTTGCAATCTTGTTCGCTTTCCACATGTCCGTGCGAGAGGTCACACGGCCGTTTGCAATCGGTTCTTCATTAATCACACGGTCGTGGAGGTCATCACACGGCCGTGTCTAAATTGACAGTGTTGGCCACGGTCTGGGGACACGGGCATGTGGCTTTGTGCAAGCCCATGTCTAAGTTGAAAGATTGCCACGGCCATGTTGCACGGCCGTGGCGATTTATCGGTGGCCCGTGTTTTTGGAAAATTTGTGCTCTGTTTACACATGACTTGGGTGCACAACCGTGTCTCTGCTTTAAGTGTTCACATGGCTTTGGACACGCCCATGGGCATGGCCGTGTGGTCCCAAATTTCTGCATTTAAAAGGGTTAGTTGATGCATAAAAATACTAAAATCAAAAATAAAGTTAAATTTACTAAGTTAGTGCTTGGGTTGCTTCCCGAGAAGTGCTTATTTAGAGTCTAAGCTCAACTCTACCTAGATGTATCATGAAGGGATTTCATGGAGCTGAAGCTCCTCCCTGTAATCTTTAAAATTCTAACCTCTATAGTGTTTAAGCCTATGTCTGTTTACCTTGAACGTACCGTAGTTGGGATGAGTTACCTCAATGGTGCCGTATGGGAAGAAAGTTTGAACAGTGAATGGACCTGACCACCTTGACTTGAGTTTTCCAGGAAATAGTCTTAGCCTTGAGTTGTAGAGTAAGACAAAATCACCTGTTTTGAATTGCTAAGGTTGTTTCAGTCGTTTGTCATGACGTCGCTTCATGGCTTCCTTATATAGTCGTAAGCTTTTGTAGGCATTGCAACCCCATTCATCTAGTTCATTTAACTGCATTAACCTTTTCTAACTTGCAAGCTTAAAATCAAGATTTAAAAATTTGATAGCCCAAAATGCTTTATGTTCAAGTTCAAATGGCAGATGACAACTTTTTCTGTAGACAAGTTTATAGGGAGATTTACCTATGGGTGTTTTAAAAGCAGTTCTATAGGCCCATAAAGCATCGTCTATCTTTCTTGACCAATCTTTTCTATTTGTTTCTATTGTTTTCTCTAAGATGCATTTTAGTTCTCTATTTGTCACTTCGACTTGGCCACTGGTTTGTGGATGATAAGGGGTAGCTGTTCTATGGTGTACCCCATACCTTTTTAAAACCTTTTCAAATTGGGCATTGCAAAAATGGGTGCCCCTATCACTAATAATTATCCTAGGTGTTCCAAATCGAGAGAAAAGTTTCTTCAAAAATCGTACTACCATTCTAGCATCATTAGTAGGTAAAGCTTGGGCTTTCACCCATTTTGACATATAATGTACTGCTACTAGGATGTACTTATTCCCAAATGAAGTAGGGAATAGACCCATGAAATCAATACCCCATACATCAAATATTTCATATGAAAGTATATAGCTCTGAGGCATTTCATTATGTTGAGAAATATTACCTGTTCTCTGACATTTATCACAAGAGGTCACATACTTGTTGGCATCCCTGAAAAGTGTAGGCCAGTAAAATCCTGATTCGAGTACCTTATGAGCAGTTCTAGCTCTACTGTGATGTCCTTCTGTAGGTCCTAAATGGCAGTGATTTAAAATCTGATATGCTTCTGTCTCAGTAACGCATCTTCAAATAACCTGATCTGCACAAATTCGAAAAAGAAAAGGATCCTCCCAAAAGTAGTTTTTCACATTAGCGAAGAATCACTTCTTTTGCTGATGGGTCAGCCCTTTTGGGGTTATGTTAGCTGCTAAATAATTTGCAAAATCAGCAAACCAGGGAACTTCTGCATCTGTTAAGGCTAGGAGTTGCTCTTCAGGAAACAAGTCGTTTATTTTATCAAGGTACTTGGGTTGTGTGATTTCTAATCTTGAAAGGTGATCTGCTGCCAAGTTTTCAACTCCTTTCTTGTCCTTTATTTCTAAATTGAATTCCTGTAACAATAGAATCCATCTTATTAATCGAGGTTTTGCATCAGTTTTAGTTAAAAGGTAGCGAAGAGCAGAATGGTCAGTATAAATAATGACTTTTGACAAAATCAAATAAGATCTGAATTTGTCAAATGCAAAAATAACAGCTAGCAATTGTTTTTCTGTGGTAGTATAATTTGCATGAGCAGCTGTCAAAGTTCTGCTAGGATAATAGATCGGTTGAAAGTGCTTGTCTCTTCGCTATCCCAAAACTGCACCTACTGCAAAATCACTTACATCGCACATTAGTTCAAAAGGTAGATTCCAATCAGGTGAAATCATAATCGGGGCATTGACTAACTTTTCCTTAAGATTGTCAAAAGATTCTAAACATTCTTGGTCAAAGTTGACAAGCACGTCTTTTTCTAGCAACTTTGTTAAAGGCTTAGCTATTTTAGAAAAATCTTTAATAAACCTGCAATAAAAACCGGCATGTCCTAAAAAGCTTGTTATAGCCTTAACTGAATTAGGGGGAGGTAATTTTTCAATGGTTTCAATTTTTGCTTTATCTACCTCTATCCCTTTACCAGAAATTTTATGTCCTAATACAATACCCTCTTGAACCATAAAGTGGCATTTTTCCCAGTTTAGTACTAAATTTGTCTCTTCACATCTCATCAAAACACGTTTTAGATTATTAAGAAAAAGTTGGAAAGAATTATCGAAAACTGAAAAATCATCCATAAATACCTCCATGATGTCTTCCATGAATTCATTGAAGATAGCTAGCATGCATCGCTGAAAAGTGGCAGGAGCGTTACATAAACTAAAAGGCATTCTATGATAAGCAAACGTACCGTATGGACATGTGAATGTCGTTTTCTCCTGATCTTCTGGAGCTATCGGGATTTGGAAGTAACCAAAGAGGCCATCTAGGAAACAATAATACATGTGACTTGATAATCTTTCCAACATCTGATCAATAAAAGGTAAGGGAAAATGATCTTTTCGAGTTGCGTCATTCAGCTTTCTATAATCAATGCAAACTTTCCATCCAGTGACTGTTCTTGTAGGTATTGATTCTTTTTTGTCATTAGACACCACGGTCAAACCTCCTTTTTTAGGAACAACCTGCACAGGACTTACCCAAGAACTATCAGAAATAGGATAAATAATGCATGCATCTAGAAGTTTAATTACCTCGGCTTTTACGACTTCCTTCATGTTAGGATTCAATCATCTCTGAGCTTGCACCGATGGTTTATATTCATCTTCCATTAAAATTTTGTGGGTCCAAAAAGAAAGATTAATTCCCTTAATATCTGAAATTTTCCAGGCTATAACCTGTTTGTGCTTCCTTAACACATGGAGTAGTTCTTCTTTTTCTGCAATGCTTAAATCTGATACGATAATAACTGGTAAAGTTGAATCTTCACCTAAACAGGCATATTCTAAATGATCTGGTAGTTATTTTAACTCTAATTTAGGGGGTTCATCAATGGAAGGTTTCTGTCTTAACTCATCATTCATCATTATACTTTCATAACTTATGTGTCTCGTGATAATTTCATTAGAATCTAACTCCTTTCTTACTTCCTCAATTTCAGTGGTGACTTCATCTTCCCCCCACCTTGAACAAGACATAGTTCCAACGTGTCTGTGAGAGAAAGTTCCTGAAAATTATCTTGAACAAAGTAATCAATAATATCAAAAAAATAACAGGAATCATCTTGTTCTTTAGAAAATTTCATATCATCATAGATTTTAAAAACGACTTCTTCCTCACCAACTCTAAATACTAATTTACCATCCCCTACATCAATAACAGCTCTAGTAGTGGCTAAGAATGGACGTACCAAAATTAAAGGTACCTCAATATCTTCATCCATATCAAACACAACAAAATCAACAGGGAATATAAATTTGTCTACCTTTACAAGCACATCTTCTATGATTCCCCCAGGATATTTAACAGATCTATCAACTAATTGAATACTCATCCTAGTGGGCTTTGGTTCCCCTAGACCTAGTTGTTTGAACATTTTGTAAGGCATGAGATTAATACTAGCACCTAAATCAGCTAAGGCTTTATCAATAAGTAAACTACCAATTAAACAAGAAATAGTAAAACTTCCTGGATCTTTTAGTTTTGCCGGTAGTTTATTTTGGAGAATAGCTGAGCATTTTTCGTTGAGTTCCACTGTGGCTAATTCTTCCAACTTTCTTCTATTTGTTAGAAGTTCTTTAAGGAACTTCGCGTACTTCGGCATCTGCGAAATTGCTTCAACAAAAGGTAAGTTAATGTGTAACTGTTTAAAAAGTTCAAGAAATTTATCGAATTGAGCGTCTGTACGGTCTTTCTTCAACTTTGCCGGGTATGGAATAGGCGGTTTGTATTCCTTGAGTGTTGGTGGAGTGTTTTCCTTGGGTTCCTCTGCCTTGTCTCCTGAAGAATCTGGAGCAGACTTCTTTTCTGGTTCAGCTAGTACTTTCCCATCTCTTAGAGTAATTGCTTTGACATGTTCTCTGGGATTTGGCTCAGTATTACTTGGTAGTCCACCTTGTGGTCTTTCTGAAATTAATTTTACAAGTTGACCGATTTGATTCTCAAGCCCTTAAATTGATGCTTGTTGGTTTTTTAGTGCCGTTTCAGTGTTTTGGAAACGGGTTTCCAATGCGGCCATAAATTTGGTGAACATCTCTTCAAGATTCGGCTTTTTCTCTTGTTGTGGTGGTGGCTGCTGAAATCCCGGAGGGGGTTATTGTCTTTGATTTCCTTGTGCTCCCCATGAAAAATTGAGGTGATTTCGCCAACCTGCATTGAAATTATTACTATAAGGGTTATGTTGAGGTCCAGAATTGTTACCCAAATAGTTGGCTTGCTTAGTTTCTATGCTGTGTCTATAAGATGAATAGTCCGGATTGAACATATTTCCTGGGGTTGCGTCGCACTGCATCACTGGCTGTGCCTACGTAGAGCCAACAAAATGATCAAACTTTTTATTTAGAAGTTCTACTTAGTTAGTAAGCATAGTGACAGCATCAATATTATAAACTCCTGCAGCTTTTGTCGGCTTTGTTCTGATGACTTGCCACTGATAGTTATTCAGTGACATCTCTTCAATAAATTCATAAGCTGCTTCGGGTGTTCTATTTTTGATTGTTCCTCTTGCGGCTATATCGATCATTTGCCTTGTTGAAGGATTCAAACCGTTGTGAAAGGTTTGAACTTGTAACCACAAAGGTAACCCATGATGAGGGCATCTTCTCAAAAGATCTTTGTATCTCTCCCAGGCATCGTAAAGTGTTTCTAAATCCATCTGCACAAAAGAAGAGATATCGTTTCGTAATTTAGTTATTCTAGCTGGAGGAAAGTATTTAAGTAAAAAATTTTCGGTCATCTGTTCCCATGTAGTGATTGAGCCTCGTGGTAAAGAGTTTAACCACTGTTTGGCTTTATTTCTCAAAGAGAATGGAAATAGCTGTAGACGAATGGCATCATCAGAAACGCCATTAATTTTAAAGGTATCACAAAGTTCCAAAAAGTTGGCTATGTGTGAATTTGGATCTTCATCCTGTAAACCATCAAACTGCACCAATTGCTGTATCATCTGAATAGTGTTAGGTTTTAATTCAAAATTATTAGCAGCAATAGTAGGTTTAATAATGCTAGTTTGAGTACCAGCCAAACTAGGTTTAGCATAATCATACATAGTACGAGGCACTTCATCTTGATTCACTGGTTGCGCGGTTATTGCGGGAGTTGGTGGAATGTTTTGATTTGCTTCCATCTCTTCTGTAGGTTCTGGCCTTTGTTCTTGTCCTTGTTCTGGATAATGTAGGCTTCTTCTGATCTCTCTACGAGTTCTATGAACTGTGGCTTCTAAATCTTCGTCAAAAAGCAATGGTCCTGCTGGGTTGTTTCTAGTCATAAACTAGAAATACCTAGAAGGAAAAAGTAGAAAGAAAGAAAATAAAAATTAAAAATTAAAAATTAAAAATTAAAATAAAATAAACAAAAAAAACTAAAAATAAAAATATAGTAATGGCTAAAGTAATAGAAATCGAGTTTTCTTAATATTTTAGATCCCCGGCAATTACGCCAAAAACTTGATACTCACGATATTAAGTAATAAAATTTATAAAAACTACTCACACCAAAAACTAACTAATATCATGATTTTAAAGGCAAGCGCACCTATCGAACAGTAGTATAGTTTAGCGATAAGATCGAGTTATTGTACCCAAGGGAACCAAAAGTACTAATACTTACTTCCTTTCTATTATCTAGCCTAAAAATAAAATAAGGTTGTTTGAAACTAATTCTAAAACTAACTAAAGTGCACAAAAAGTAAATTGGGGAAAACTTTCGGGAAAAGCTGATTGATTTGAGCAATACTCAAGGGAGAATCCACTTAGACTTCACTTGTTATTGACTTCTTGAACTAGACGATTTCTTCACTTGACTTGATCCATAGAGATCCCTAACCTATGTTAATACCTCCGTCGAGGATAAGAACAACTAATCCTAGGTGGTTAACTAAAATTTCTTTATTAATTAACACCCCTAGGTTGCATTAATTCGAGCTATGGATCCCCCTATTAGGTTTAACCCTAATTCGGCAGATTTATGTCACCCTATGTCTAGGGTTGCATGCAACTCTGCTTAATTATGGTAGATCTACTCTTAAAACAGGGACTTTTGCTCCTCTGCCTAAGCACATCAGTTTCTTGAAGTAATACCTAGGATTATTAATCCAAGAATGAAGAACACATAATTAAGAACAATTCAAGTATTTATCATATAATTCAAAAACAAATAATAACAAGATCTGTCTTAGGTTTCATCCCCCTCAAGTATTTGAGAGGTTTAGTTCATAATTAATAAAGAAAACATCTCAGAAGGAATAAGATAACAAAACATAAAGAACCCAGAAACCCCTGAAGGAATTTAGGGAGATCCTCTGTCTTGATGTAGAATTCTAGCTTCTGGGATGAATCAATCGGCTTCCCTTGGAGTAATTCCTTACTTTCACTTCGTGCGTTGGCAGAAATATGGCGCTCCTTCTTGGGAGAAAAGAGTTCACCCTCAGAGTTGCCTCCTAGGGTCTTTATATAGAGCTTTGGGATGCCTTTCTTAGCCTCTAAGTATCCAAATCCGAGTGAAATTGCACTTCCTCATGACAAGGACACACCCGTGTGGTTTCGATAAGGGCCGTGTTCGAGCCTGTTGAGGTGGCACGGCCGTGTAACCTGGCCGTGCTTGTCAGGGCTGGTCCGTGTTGGACCTTGTGTGGCACGGCCGTGTGCCACGACCGTGTGGTGACTTCTTGGGCCGTGTCATTTTCATACTTTGGCCCATTTTCTTCGTTTTCAGTCTATTTTTCATTCTTTTCTCTTCCCTATGCTCTCCTGAGTATACAACATGAAATAGAAGGGTTAAGAGCACCAATTCTCACAAAATTAATAATAATTTATCCAGAAATTAAGCTAAACATGAGGTAAAAATATGTATAATTTATCGTTTATCAGTTATTTATATGCCTTTTGAAATTGACATGTTTGATGCTTGTTTCGGTTGAATTGGATGCCTATTTATGCATTGGTTATATTTCTATTGGATTGGTGTAGGTGCATGTAAATTTGGGTGGCAAAATGGCTTGGTAAATAGCTTATTTTTGTCTACATGAGTAGAGACACGTACGTGTGTCTAAACTGTGTGTGACACACGGTCAGGTGACACGGCTGTGTGTCCTCTATAGTATTTAATAAAAACAAGTCAGTGAGTTACACAGGTTAGTCACATAGCGTGTGGTTGGCCGTGTAACCCAAGTCAGAGAGTTACATGGGTAGGACACAGGTTGGGACATGGCCATGTGCTCCCAATTTGAAATGTCCACACTGCCTATGACACGGGCATGTCTTTTGGCCGTGTGAGACACACGGCTTGGCCGCACCGGCGTGTGTCCCCTGTATATGAGAATTTTCAAATTTTTTCCTAAAATTTTTTTGAGTTTTTGGTTTAGTCCCGAACCACTCCTAAAGCATGTTTTGGGCCTCATAAGCTCGTAATAAGGACAATGTGTATGTATTCAGTTGATAGTTATTTGAAAATGAATATGTATGTGAAATGTATGCTTATTTGTGTAATAAGTCTGGTAATGCTCTGTAACCCTATTTCGGCATAGAATATGGGTGAAGGGTGTTACATCTCACGTGACTAACTAAAAATACGACAAAGGCAAGTGCGCCTATCGATAAATAGTATAGCTATGGTGAGTAGAGATATCGTATCTACGAGGACTAAAAGTATTAGTAATTACCGATTTTCTATTATTTAGTCGACAACTTGGAGTGATAGGTTTTGAACTAAAATTACTAAACTAATTTAACTAAGAACTCAACATAGAATGAATTAGGAAAATAATCGAATATTAACCAATGAAATAGACAATTCCTAAGAAAGAATCCATTTAGACTTCATCTATTATTATGAATCTGAATTAAACTATTTATTCACTTGGTATCTTGATCCGTAGAAATCCTTAAATTATGCTAATATCTTTTTCGAGAGTAAGAGCAACTGACTCTAGGTTGATTAATTGAAATTTCTTTCTAATTAAAACCCTTATTTTCGCATTAACTTTATCTATGGATTCTCCTATTAGATTTGACTCTAATCCGGTAGATTTATGTTGTCCTATTTCTAGGATTGCATGCAACTCCACTCAATTATGGTAGATCTACTTTTAAATAGGGACTTTTCCTCCACTGAAGTAAGCATATTAAACAGGAACTAATATCCCAGAAATATTAACACAAGAGATAACCACACATAATTGAGAACAAGAATAAAGTATTTATCGCATAAAACAAAAACCAAATAATAAAATTCATCATAGGTTTCATCCTCCCTAGGTATCTAGGTAATTAGTTCATAATTCTGAATAAAAACATCTCAAATTTAGAATAACCACAAGACATAAAGAAACTCATAAAAACTTCAAAAGAAATTGAAATGAGGTCTTCGATCTTGATGGAGATTTGCTTCAAAGTTGGCTCTAATGGTTTTTTTCGAGTTGTTTTCTTCAATGTTCTGTTATGGCTCCTATATCTCTTCTTTTATTTGGTATTTATAGACTTTAGAATGCTTAGAAAGCCTAAAAATTACATTTTTCAGCATGTTTGGGAAGCAGGTTATGAAATTGACACGGCCTGGCACATGGCCATGTGTCCAGCCTGTGTGGCTCCTAAAATATTTTTTGACTGATTTTCACTCGTTTCTCGCTCTTTTTGCTCCCAAATGCTCACCTAAGTATAGAAATATGAATTCAAAGGATTTTGAGCATCAAATTCACCAATTTGCATAACTAATCATCCAAAAATGCATTAAGAATGGAATTAGAATATGTTACTTTTATCATTTATTCGAGATTAAAAAGCCCCCAAAATTAAACAATCTGAAAAGTCCATTTACAACCTTTGAAAAATGATTTATAAATTGTCCAAAATTATCTAAGTCTCATTCTAAGTCTCTAACCCGGGAATGTCCCACATTGCCTTTTTGGGGTTTTATAAGCTCGTGCACATATTGTACAAATAAGTTTGTGCGATGGATCAATAATTGCCACCCTCCTCGCTACCCTGCAAACTGTTTAATTGAAAGGGAAAAATAAATAGATGAGCTTGGGAAAGCTCAGTGAATACATATGTGTACAATACAAGAAAACATGTAAATAATTCACATACTAAACAACTTACTTACAGACATATTGCATATAATAGTTCGTACATAAACGGCTTTATATGTAAGTGGTTCGCATACAATCAATATGCATGTATTAGTCCACATATAATCAACCTCGTTTAGTTTAGTGATATATTAACAATTTGTGAAAAGGAAACATAATTAAATAATATACTCATTGGATAAACGAATCTCTCAAAACACACCCTTAGGCTTATAGAGTCATTCAAATCGTCATATAAGTGTAGCACGAATGCTCACACTCTCCGAAAAATACACCTTTGCGATCCCTGGTGAATGGAGCATTGCTCAACATTCCTTTATTTCTCTATCAAATTACCGAGCCACAATGCCCATCAAATAATATGGGTGAGCACTCATAATCCTATGGCATGCCAACTATATCCAATGGTTTCAAAAATTCACAATGCCAACATATCACACTAATACACATTTAAAAATCACGTCAATTTTAGGCTCTAATTTTTAACAAAGCTCGCAGTACCACAACATGTCATAATATAGTTCGCAAAGCATTAAGCTCGCATATATAGAGCATCAAGCATAAAATAGCAGGGTTCACATATGACATATGTTCACATATAATGTGGGTTTTCATAATATTATAGGTACACACAAAACATAGTAGATTTAAAGTTTGCACACCATCTATATACATTTATATATTAAACAATGCAAGAACCCATTTAGTGCAAAGATATGTATATATATTGTTTACAAAGAATCCTGCGAATGCATTCATTGCACAAAACCCTTTTTTACATCATGATAATCTATTATATAAGTATGCATACCCATTTAGATAAATAATATATATTATTTATAATAAAACCACCGTTTGTATTTATAATATATGGCATAACCCCTTTTTCAACATGTATATATCTATTATATAAATTAAAACCCACAACACTTATATGTATAATATATATAACAGCTAGCACCAATTATATCACAAAGCTTTAAACATCGAGCTCTCACTCACATATAGGCTCACACAGTTTAAAAGTATGGTTCACAAATCACAACTCAGAGCTCGCATCAAATTACAATAGAGTTCACATGAAAACATAACAAGGTTCGTATGTACATGCCAGGGTTCACACATTAAATAAAAGGGTTCGCACATCTTACTTGACTTCCTATTGTGTGCAACTTCGTTTTCAAGTGCAGTACACAGAGTACTCACCTTGGTTCACCACAACGTCAACTACGTGACCTTCTGCTTGCCTTTGTCCCTACCCGTAGATGCTCTACAAATATTCTTAGCTTTGTATAGAAACATACACATTACTTACCGTTCGAAATAGTTTAACACTTATTCTACTCAATTATTGCTCACGACCTATGCAATCTCCACTTGACTCACACACTATATTTACTTAACCTAATTACTATCTCTTAACCTTCCCACCTCGCAGGTATTAACAAACCTAAGCTTATTTTCAATCCTTACCAAACAATGATTATTAAATTCATTAAGTTTTATTTTTAAAATATGATGTGACAAACGTATATGTAGCACCCCAAACCCAGCCTAGACATTATGGCCAAATTTGGCGATGTTAACCTAAGCTTATTTTCAATCCTCACCAAACAATGATTGTTAAATTCATTAAGTTTTATTTTTAAAATATGATGTGACAAATGTATACGTAGCACCCCAAACCCAGCCTAGACATTATAGCCAAATTCGGCGATGTCACATGGAATTGGTTTTAAAAACGGGATGGTAAATAAAAACCGTTCCAGTTATTAGCTTGTATTTAATCTAGAAAACATGTATTCATTGTTAAGTTAACCAAGATATCTCTTTCTTTAGTGGAAGCTTTCGCAAATCATTTAGTTTTAAGGAAAACTATTCGTGTTGTGAAAACCATTAAATTTAGCAAAAATCCAGTTTAGTTGTGTCTAACAACATTAAAATTGTAAAACAGTTCAAAATCCACAATTTAAATCGAACAGTCGAAAGTCCCAACAATTACATGATAAAACCCAAATTAAAAGAAAGGAAATAAATAGCTTAAAAACTGAATTTAAACAGTACGAAATCGTGATGGTCACCACTGAGTCCTCCACTACTCCGATTCGTCTAATGCTGGGAATTACCTGAAAAGATTAAATAGAAAAGAGTGAGTTTTCACAAACTCAGTGTGTAATCCCCACAGAAAGCATGCACACAACATAATGTCAAAAATCTGTCGTTATATATATATATATATATATATAGTTCGGGCTTGAGCCCATTACAGAATCGATGTGAACCTTAGCCCACTCAGATATATCATGCAGAACAGAACATAATATCAAAATCCTACCCACCAGCCTTTACACACCATCTCTGTCCAACCTTACACACCATGTGGGGATAAAATCAACCCACTCATCCATACACACTACATTGTACCGAAATGCAGCACATAATCAAATAATTGCAGCGGAGCAGCCAGATACCAGGCTTCAGAGCCTTTCAGAATACTTCCTCCAAATAACATCAACCCAACCCCAATGCAATGCAACATACAAGTATGACAAGCTAATATGCAATTTATCAGATCATAGAATCAGTTCAGACATCACAGTTCATGCTCAATATCGAAATCAGACAGTTAGAATACTCATTTAAGGGTCTAAGTAGCGCTTACCGACCCTACAGTAGGTCCACAGTCAACTTCAGTGACCCATGCAACCTTTCAGAACTTTTCAGGAAAATGGGCTCACACGCCGATATGGTTTACCCATGTGGGCCCACACGCTTGTATGGCCCACACGGCCCAAATTGACCTTGGCTACGTTATCACACAGCCTGGCCCAGAATCCCACACGTCCGTGTAGTTCACCCGTGTGGGCGCACACGCCCATGTGGCCTACACGGCCTAATTAGTCGAGTCTGTGTGTTACACACGACCTCTCCGGCCATCACATGATGGTGTCCTTCGCACACGGCCTAGCCTCATTATCATATGGCTATGTCCCTTCAGACGACCTATTACACGGCCGTGTAGCATCGACAGAAAGCTTTTTTGGCTTTTATCGATTCTTATTTTCTGTGCAATCAAGTACACACTTGGTTTGTTTTCACTATTTACACAATCCCGAGATCACCAACACTTATAATCAGAACATTCCAACTCTTTAAAACCCCAAAAATGAGTCTTAATAACCAATCCAAAAATTGTAGAACTGATTTACTGCTACCAAAACGAGCACAACTCTGATTCAAGCCAACGAAACGTTAATACCAGCCTCACAAATAACTCCTAAATAGTAACAATACATCCTTTAATCATCAATTCAACAATCCGAAAAAAATAGTAAAGTAACAAAAGCACTTACCAACGATCAAACCCCGCCTAAGTAACGCAAACGCTTGCTAGTACGAAGAAGACAAAATAAAAAGAAAACTAGAAGAAAGGTTAATGTAGAAATCAGCAAAAGAGAGGGGGACGTTAGAGAGAACAACAAAAAGAATTTTGGGAAAAGGAGTGCCAATTTTCGAAAAAGAAACTAGAAAGCATACCTAGTCTGATAACCCCCTAAACACTCCCCATGATTCTCTCCACTAAACCCACTCCTTAGTTTTTTAGTAAAACTCAAACTCCAACCGAACTTGTAGCAAAAATTACAACTCCCTTGTACTAGCTCAGGATCGAACACAAAACCTCCTTCACACTAACACTCCACTTATCCACTAGACCAACAGACCCATTTTGTTATAAGCTTACACATAATTAGATTTAAGCCTACTGACTAGAGATAGGGCTTTAGTCATAAAAGTATCAAAATTTACCCAAATTGTGGTTTGAACCTAGGACCTCCCACACACACCCAGGACACTTAACCACTAAAGCAGACAGATATTTGTGTAATATAATCACAATAACAAATTTTAAAACTTGGGGTGTTACAGTATAATTATATGTTTAATTGATTAACACTATCATTTGTGTCAAGATCGAAATTTCAGAATTCGAAAAAAAATAAAAGGATTTTGTATGTAACGCCCCAAAATTTTAGAAGTTAATTATGAGAATTTACAGTAATTAGATTTCTCTATCTTTGGTTTTGTGCTCTACTTTTGTGTTTAGGGTCTGGAGTTCGAGTTACATTGTTAAAAGCTTTTTTTTTTTTAAATAACTCTTATCCATGTGTTACGTAGTTAAGTGCAATTTTGTATAAATATGTGTCAAGAATGAGCCTGTTGGTTAACTGGTTAAGCATCTATTTTTGTTCTATCTGGTTTTGAGTTTGAATCCCATTGTACGCGTTAGGAGAAATTTTTTCTTGTTGTCAAAAAACTGGATGATGGTTAAGACAAAAACTTAAACGTTTATTCTTTGGCTTTCCTGACATGCTCTTTTCCCTCTTCTTTCTTTTATTTTATTTTTTCTTTTATTTTTTCTTTTTCTTTGTGCTCATTCGATTCCTCTTCTTGATTGTGTTTGGCAAATAACAGAATTAGTAAGAACCTTAACTTATTAGAAGATTTCTGTGTAAGTTCTGTCAGAATCCTTTAATTTCTGTGAAGTTTCGTTAGTTTCTGTTGCATTTTCAATTGAGAATTTCTAATTTGTTGTCGTAAACTCTCTAATAATTAGTGTTTTGATTCCTTAGGCCTGAGTACGGAGGGAAGTGATCCTTTGCGAGTTGTGCCGATTTAGCATTGTTGAATTATCAGTAAGCACTCATCGTTGAAGGTTAACGTCGAGGTTTCGACATGTTTGCTTTATTTTAATGTACGTTGATTCATGGTTATAGCTATTAATTTATGGTGGAATGGTTAAATTAGGTTTCGAGATTTCTCCGTGTTGTTTCTACTTCAAAATCTCTTCAGCTGTGTGTCAAAAACCCAATTTTTTACGAATTTTGATAGCCAAAAAACATAGCTATCAATGCCACATGGCCAGGTACACGGGGTGTGTTTAAGCCATATGGGTGGCTATGTAACTCATTGTTCATTGATTTAGGGCCACATAGGCAAGGCACATGGGCATGTGTTCAAGCTGTATGTGGCCATATTAGTGTAGGGTTCACAAGGGCAACAGACACGGACGTGTGTTCAGGTCGTGTAACTCTCTGTTTGTGATATAGGACCACACAGCCAGGGACATGGGCATGTGCCCAAGCTTGTGAGACATACAGGCAAGGACAATGGCAAGGGTCCAGGTCGTGTAACTCACTGTTTATGTTTTGAAACAATATGGGTAGAGGACAAGGGCATGTGTCCAGGCCATTTGGTATATAAATCGGATTCGAGTCTCATTTTTCTGAGGCTATATATGTGGTCGAAACTGTTCCTAACCTCCTCAATGCATGAATGATTTGAATTCGATTGTATGAGGGCTCTCTAATGCTTTATGATTGACATATGTATAACATAATTGTATGTGTACTGTGATAGCTATTTTTGTTATTGAGCTGCAATCTGTAAATATGGATTTTTGTGCACTACATATGTATGGGCTGGGATATTGTGAAGAATGAAGTACTCTATCTTTGAATCTGACGCTTTGACATATTCTGATTTTGCAGCTAAGCTGTAACTCTATAAATATGTTAGACAGACACTATATGGTGGGTAGGGTTACATGGGCATTGAACGCCCTTAATGGTGTGTTGGGATGGTAGAAGATGGTGTGTAGAGGTTAGGGATAGGAAAACTTGTAAATGAAACTGAATTGTTCTATATATAAAACCAAATTGCTTTTGCTTCTGTAACTAAAATGCTTTGTATTTGAAATAAAATGAGTTATGCTGCTTAACCGAATGTCGGGGTTCAAGCATAATTTTTCAATTGTATTTCACTTGAATGAACTTCTTTTATGCACTAAATTTATAACTCACTATGTTATTTATTAGATTCCAGATGGTTCTTAGACTTGAACGGGTCAGTGCCGCGGGAGCTCGGTCAAGCTTTTATCGTTTTCTTAATACTACTAATAGAAATTTTTGTGTTCTACGACATTCTGAAGTTTGGAAGGATTTTATATTTAGTTCATTGCTATGTTGGATGTTATGTAGTAAATGGTTCATTCTAACTATGTTTTAAATGTAGTGGTCGTAGTATCATTGACGTAACCCTCTGGACTTGGTCTGAACGTCTAGGCCGGGTTTACGGCATTACATATATGATCTAGTTGGAGAATATGGACTAAATCTACAATTGCATACATAGTAAATGGCTAGTAATTGAATTTAACCAAACAAATTTATTGCTACTACTTGGGTCAGGACTAAAATTTCAAAACTTGAAAAGAACAGGGACTAAAATTGACTCAAATTTCAAATCAAAATACATGGACTAAATCCATAACTTTTGCAAAGTATAGGGACTAATAGTAGAATTTAACCAAATTTTGTTATATTTTATATAAAAATATTTAAAAATAACCTCAAATTAATATTTGATAATTTGTAAAATGATAGAGATTTTTGTAATTTTCTAATTCAGACACGATATATGACACCAACTCAATTAAGAACTTAAATAATAGTATAAACAAGCTCAAATCTCCCTCATGTGTAATTATTCTTTTAGATTTATTTTGATTGTAAATTGATCTTTATAGATTTTATATCAAAAAGTAAGAAAAAAAAAGATGCCTCAAAGTAATAATTTATTATTTTGTAAAAGGAATGAACTTTTAGTAATATTAACAAATCCACCATGTGTAATTATTAAAAGTAATCAATTAATAAATGTGGGTAAAAAAAACTACTAATAGTATGTAACGCCCCAAAATTTCTATAATTGATTTCATGCATTTATAACACAAATATCTGTCTACATTAGTGGTTATGTGTTTTGGGAGTGTCTTAGAAGTCTTGGGTTCAAGCCTTAACCTAAGCAATTTTTTTTTGTTTTTAATTAAATTAAGCATTGCTCTTGTTCAGTAGGCTTAAGTTTAAATGTTGGTAAATTTATATCAGAATGGGCTTGCTGGTCTGGTGGATAAGTGGAGTGTTGGTGTGATGGAGGTCTTGTGTTCGAGTCGTTACTTGGGCACTATTTTTGCTGCTAATGTCGTGGGGGTGTTTGAGATGGACTGGGATACTGAGTAGTTGCAACAGATGTGGTTTAGTGGGAGTAAATCAAGGGAATGAGGAGTTACCCAAAAGTTCTGCACTCCCTGCAGAAATGCTCTTCAAAAATCCCCCTCTCCACTTTCTTTTTCTTTTTGGTTTCAGCCGAATTCCCCTTGCTGTCGTTCTTTTTGTGTTTTTCCTTTCTATTAATCTTAATTTTTGCCCCTTTCCCATTGTTATTGCACATCTCTGCTTTTGGTGTTTATTCGGTGAGTCTAGAGGTACGTTGTGTTTCGTTTTAGTGAAGTAATAGAGTTTTAAGAGTTTGTTTTCTGATTAGGGGACAATCAAGGAGCTGTGGGCTACTTTTCGGGTTTATAACAGTGAGGAATCATCATTATTCATTAAAGATGAGGTTATCGGTAAGTTTTGGAATTGGTCTATTCGGAATAATTCGATTTAAGTGTCTGATTATGGATTCTGAATGGTTATATATAGGTTCTAGAGTGCTCGGGAGTGATTACGGGTCGAAATCGTACCAGGTGTGTACCCGAAAACACAGAAAATAAGAATCGGTGAAAGCTAAAAAATGAAACTGCCGATGCTACATGGGCGTGTGGTCGCCCGTGTGGTAGGCCGTATCGCAATACACGGCCGTGTGAATGACGAACTAGGCCATGCACGCATGACACGGGTGCATGACATGGTCGTAGGATGGCTGGCGAGGTTTTGTGCGAGACACGGGCTCGAATAATTAGGTCGTGTGGGCCACACAGGCATGTGGGCTCACACGAATGAACCACACGGGCGTGTGGGGTTTTGGGCCAGGCCGTGTGGATTAATTTAGTCCGTGTGGGCCACACAAGCATGTGGGCCCACACAAGCAGGTCAAATTGGCGTCTGAGCCCATTTTTCTGAAATGATCTATAAGGTTGTACGGGTCGCCCAAGTCGACTGTGACCTATCACAGGGTCGGTAAGTAATACTGAAACCCTAATTTTATGATGTATGATTAAGTATGTTACACTTAGCATGTATATCTGATCTGATTGTTTAATCTGATAAAATACATTATAGCATGTCATATTTCTATGTTGCATTACATCGGAGTTGGGTTGATGAAGTTGAAGGAAGTATTTGAAAGGTTTTTAAAGCCTGTTTTCTGGCAGCTAAGCTGCATTTTTTTTATATGTGCCGCACTACGGTACTGTATGGTGTGTAGGGATGGATGGGTGTTATATACCCTATTTGGTGTGGAGGGATGGGTGGGTCGATTTTATCCCCACATGGTGTGTAAGGTTGGACGGAATTGGTGTGCAGGGTTGGTGGGTTGGACATTGCAAATCTGTTCTATTCAGTATACTGTATTTGAGTGGGCTAAGGACCTCATCTATATCTGACTATGTTTCTAAATGGCCTAGGGCCTAAATTGATTTTGTATTGGGCCGAGGCCCTGACTGTATGTTATGACATCTTAGGTGCATTCTGTATGTGTGATTTCTGCGAGGATTACACACTGAGTTTGCGAAAACTCACCCTTTTCTATTTAATCTGTTCAGGTAATCCAAAGCAGTAGACAGATCGGTGTAACGGAGGACTCAACGATGACCACTGCCACATAAATTTTGTTTTTACGGTTTATATGCTTTTACTGGTTTAATTATTATTTTGGGGATTAATTGCTGTAACTTTGGACTTTGGGACTGTTTGATTTTAATTTGGGAATTTGAACTATTAATTATGAGTTTATAAACTGCAACACAACAAAATACGATTTTCTTAAAGATAAACTAAGATTTTTCGTAAATAAAAACGGTTTCGAAAACAATTTGGTTTCAAAAGCTTCCGCGTAAAAGAAATATTTCAAAACAAATCAATTAGTACCTGATAAACGATAAATTATACATGTTTTTGCCTCATGCTTAGCCTAAATTCTGGATGAATTATCATTGAATTTGTGGAAATTGGTGCTCCTAATCCTTTTATTTCATGTCTTATACTCAGGTGAGCATAGGGAAGTGAAAAGAACGAGAAACGGGCCGAAAACACAGAAAATGGGCCAAAGTATGAAAACAACACGGCCTGGAGGTTTGCCACACAACCGTGTCACACGGCCGTGCCACCTTAACAGGCCCGAGCACGGCCTGGGCCTTGATCCACACGGACGTGGCACACGGACGTGTTTCTATCGTGAGAAAGTTCAATTTCACTTAGAAAACGCTACATAGGAGCTAAGAAAGGCATTCCAAAGCTCTATATAAAGACCCTAGGAGGCAACTACGAAGGTGTGCTTTCCCCCCTAAGAAGGCATTATTCCCGCCAAGACGGGGAGTTAAAGATAGGGAATTACTCAAAGTGAACCCGATTGATTCATCTCAAAAGCCAGGATCTACATCAAGACAAAGGATCTCCCTTCAATCCCTTCAGGAGTTTTGGGTTTTCTTGTGTTTTGCTGTTTTATTTCTTCTGAGATGTTTTCTTTTATAATTATGAACTAAAACCCCAAATATCTAAGGGGGATGAAACCTAAGACAGATCTTGTTATTGTTATCTGAACTGTATGATAAATATTTGATTTGTTATTAATTGTGTTTTTAACTCTTAAATTGGTATGTTCGGGATATTGATTTAAGTCGAATATGCCTATGTGGAGGAGCAAAAGTCCCTGCATAGGAGTAGATCCAACACAATTAAGCGGAGTTGATCGCAATCCTAGACATAGGACGACGAAAATCTGCCAGATTAGAGTCAAATCTAATATGGGGAGCCATAGATCGAGTTAATGCGAGACTAAGGGTTTTAACTAGAAAGACATTTCTATTAATCAACCTAGGATTAGTTGTTCTTATCCTCGACGGAGGTATTAACATAATTTAGGGATCTCTACGGATCAAATCAAATGAAGAAATCATCTGGTTCAGAATTAGATAACAAGTGAAGTCTAGGTGGATTCTTCCTTAGGTATTGCTTTAATCAATCAGTCTTTCCCAAAAGCAATTTCCCACTTTACTCTTTGTCACTTCTTTAGTTAGTTTAGTTTAGTTTACAACCAAACCCTCTTTATTTTTAGGCTAGATAATAGAAAGAAAGTCATTAGTAGTACTCATAGTTCCTTGGATTCGATATTCTGGTCTTGCCACTAACTATACTACTATTTGATAGGTGCACTTGCCTTTTATCGTGATATTAGTTAGTTTCCAGGTACAATTAGATTTTATTACTTCATCACAATCATGATCAAGTTTTTGGCGCCGTTGCCGGAGAACTAAGATATTAGGAACACTCGATTTCTATTACTTTAGCCATTATTACTTTTACTTATTTTTAGTTTTTATTTTTGCTTTTATTTTTATTTACTAAAATTTTCTTTCCTTCCAAGTATCTCTAGTTTATGACTAGAAGAAACCCGGGAGGACCACTGCTTTTTGACAATGATTTAGAAGCGACAGTTCGTCGAACTCGCCGAGAGATAAGAAGAAGCTTGCAATATCCAGAAGAAGGGCAAGAAGAAGAACCTGAACCTACTAAAGAGATGGAAGCAGATCAGGATAATCAGCTACCTTCTGTAGTAGCCGCAAATCCTGTTAAGCAAAATCCTAGCTTGCGTACTATGTATGATTATGCTAGACCTAATTTATCAGGCATTGTATCTAGCATTGTTAGGCCTACTATTGCTGCGAATAATTTTGAACTGAAACCTAACACTATTCAAATGATACAGCAATTTGTTCAGTTTGATGGATTGCAGGATGAGGATCCTAACTCGCATCTAGCTAATTTTTTGGAATTCTGTGATATATTCAAAATAAATGGCGTTTCTGGTGATGCCATTCGTCTTAGGCTATTCCCATTCTTCTTGAGAAACAAGGCTAAACAGTGGTTAAATTCTTTACCACGAAGGTCCATCACTATATGGGAACAAATGACCGAGAAGTTTTTACTTAAGTATTTTCCTCTGGCTAAAACAACTAAATTGAGGAATGATATATCTTCTTTTGTGCAGATGGATTTAGAAACACTCTATGACGCATGTGAGAGATACAAAGATCTCTTGAGAAGGTGCCCTCACCATGGGTTACCTCTGTGGCTACAAGTTCAAACTTTCCACAACGGCTTGAACCATTTGACAAGGCAAATGATCGATGCGGCCGCCGGAGGAACAATCAACAACAAAACACCCGAAGCAGCTTATGAGTTTATAGAAGAGATGTCACTAAATAACTATCAGTGGCAAGTCATGCGAACAAAGCCACAAAAAGCTACAAGAGTTTTTAATATTGATGCCGTAACTATGCTTTCTAACCAGGTAGAACTCTTAAATAAAAAGATTGATAATTTTGTTGGTTCTACACAGGCACACCTAGTGATACAGTGTGACGCAATTACGGGAAACATGTACAATCCCGATCACTCTTCCTACGGACATGGCATGGAAACTGAGCAAGCCAACTATATAGGTAACCATTCTAGATCTCAAAATAACCCTTATAATAACACTTACAATGCAGGTTGGCGGAACCACCCCAATTTGTCACAGGAAGGACAAGGAAATCAAAAACAACCACCTCCTCTGGGATTTCAACAGCCACCATTCTAACAAAAGAAAAAGCCGAACCTTGAAGAGATGCTCACAAAATTTATTGTCGTGTCAAAAACCTGTTTCCAAAACACCAAAACAGCACTGAAGAACCAGCAAGCATCCATTCAAGGACTCGAAACACAAATAGGCCAGCTCACCAAGTTAATTTCTGAAAGACCGCAATGTGGGTTACCAAGCAACACTGAGACTAACCCTAAGGGGCAACTCAATGTCGTGGATACAATAGATGAGGAAGGGTTAACCAAAACCAAACCAGAGCCATGTAAGGAAATTGTGGTAAGTAAAGGTAAGGCCAAGGCAAGTAATAACAAGACAGTCATCAGATAATATAAACGTCATATCCGATACCCAAATGCGCTAAGGAAAGACCGCATAGATGGGCAATTCGGTAAGTTTCTTAAACTCTTAAAGAAATTACATATCAACTTACCGTTTATTGAAGCTCTTTCGCAGATGCCAAATGCTGTTAAGTTTTTAAGAGAGTGATACTCGCGATATTAAGTAATAAAATTTATAATAACTGATCACACCAAAAACTAACTAATATCACGATTTTAAAGGCAAGCGCACCTATCAAACATTAGTATAGTTTAGTGGCAAGACCGAGTTATCATACCCAAGGGAACCAAAAGTACTAATACTTACTTCTTTTCTATTATCTAGCCTAAAAATAAAAGAGGATTGGTTGAAACTAATTCTAAAACTAACTAAAAGCGCACAAAAAGTAAATTGAGGAAAACTTTAGGGAAAAGATGATTGATATGAGCAATATTTAAGAGAGAATCCACCTAGACTTCACTTGTTATTAACTTCTTGAACTAGACGATTTCTTCACTTGACTTAATCCATAGAGATCCCTAACCTATGTTAATACCTCCGTCGAGGATAAGAACAACTAATCCTAGGTGGTTAATTAAAGTTTCTTTATTAATTAACACCAGTAGGTTGCATTAATTCGATCTGTGGATCCTCCTATTAGGTTTGACCCTAATCCGGCAGATTTATGTCGCCCTATGTCTAGGGTTGCATGCAACTCCGCTTAATTATGGTAGATCTACTCTTAAAACAGGGAATTTTGCTCCTCTGTCTAAACACATCAGTTTCTTGGAGTAATATCTAGGATTATTAATCCAAGAATGAAGAACACATAATTAAGAACAATTCAAGTATTTATCAAATAATTCAAGAATAAATAATAACAAGATCTGTCTTAGGTTTCATCCCCCTCAAGTATTTGTGGGGTTTAGTTCATAATTAATAAGGAAAACATCTCAGAATAAACAAGATAACAAAACATAAAGAACCCAAAAACCCTGAAGGAATTTAGGGAGATCCTCTATCTTGATGTAGAATTTTAGCTTCTAGGATGAATCAATCGGCTTTTCTTGGAGTAATCCCTTGCTTTCACTCCTTGTGTTGGCAGAAATACGGAGCTCCTTCTTGAGAGAAAAAAGAGTCACCCTTTAGAGTTGCCTCCTGGGGTCTTTATATAGAGTTTAGAATGGCTTTCTTAGCCCCTAAGTATCTAAATCCGAGTGAAATTGCACTTCCCCACGACAGGGACACGCCCGTGTGCCACGCCCCTGTGGTTTCGATAAGGGCCGTATGCGGGCCTGTTGGTGTGGCACGGCCGTGTGGCTTGGCCGTACTTATCGGTGCTGGGCCGTTTGGACTTCATATGGCATGACCGTGTGCCACGACCATGTGGCGACTTCTTAGGCCGTGTCATTTTTATACTTTTGGCCTATTTTCCTCGTTTTTGGCTCGTTTTCCATTCTTTTCTCTTCCTTATGCTCTCCTGAGTATAAGATATGAAAAAGAAGGATTAAGAGTACCAATTCTCACAAAATTAATGATAATCCATCTAGAAATTAGACTAAACATAGGGTAAAAATATGTATAATTTATCGTTTATCAAATACCCCCACACTTAAGCCTTTGCTTGTCCTCAAGCAAAATCTCAATCTACAATTAAGAATCATTCTTCTCAACTCACAATCTTTGTCGATAAAAGTTCAAGTTAATTCACAGGTATTCATACAATGAAGACTCAATCAGAAGAACATTAAAGATTCAATCACTCTAAGTTGAGAATTTTATCATTGAAACATAAGTTTCTTCCCTCCTCCTAAGTAATTATCTCTCCATCTTAATTAACAGAAGTTGACATCCTCACTAAGGATTCACTCTATCCACTCAAAGTGTTTAGGGTTTAAGATTTAAGCACTATCTAGTTAACCTGAAAAGCTATTACCATAGGCTTGCAAGAAAATCAAATCTCCACCACTGTAGTTTGATATGATACATCGATCAAAAGGTCTTTACATAGTTGTAATGGGGCTTGTTTAGGGGTGTTGTCACAGGCAGCAAAAGAGGGTTAGAATCGAGATTGAACTGAAAAATTATCTAGCTAGAAAAATCTCTATCACTAGAACATATTTCTCGAGCTAATTCTTGTAATAACATCATTTTTGCCTTGGTAGCTTAAAATAGAAATATGCAAAAACAATTTGAACTATTACAGATTACAACTAAATTAGTACATACGTTTTTTTTTTGAAGTACAATTCAAGTATAATACATTAGATTGGATATTTACTCTTTACAATATGGAAAAGAGAATAAAGCTAGATAATAAGTTAAACTCAAATCTCGACAAAAATAGGGATCAAAGTAATTGAATGGAATTCAACAAAAATAGGTTATAGGTTAATATTAGAGGTAAGTCAAAGAAAAGGTTGTTAGGCTCAATGGGGTTCACTAGGGGTTAATTTATGGAGGTAGGCTTTTGTGGAGTAAGTGGGTTAAATACTAGGTGCCTTTATCATTTCAGTGTATCAAATCAATGATGTGGTCTCGACATGTATAATTAAAGTAAGTTCTAGAATAACAAATCAGTATTGACTCACTCAAAGCAATAATAAAAGTGAGCACGAAAGAATGTATGCTCAAAAGGCTCAAAAATCTCACCAGAATTATGGCTTTTGATGTCAATCTTACGAATTTCAAATCTCAAGATAATACTTAAATTCAAAAGATTAACTTATGCAAAAATTGGGATTCTCAAAAATTTCAACTTATCATGCTTGATTCCCTAGTGTTTTAAAGTTTGAATAATCAAAGTACAAGCACTTATGTCTTAATTCTCAACATATCAATAAAAATCATAAATCAATCAGAATTAATTCCTAATAGGAGATTGAAGATAATGTAAAGAGTAAAAGTGAGAATTTGAGAACAATGCAAAATCTTAGTTTAAAAAAGTTCAGGGATTTCAAAGAGAGTGTAAAGACTAAAAATAGATTCCCCCCCCACACACTTAAGATGTACATTGCCCTCAATGTACAAAGATAACATTAGTAGCAATAAAATCACAAGATCATAAGATAGGGAAAGGTATGAAACTCCCTGAATTTTGGATGAATTTGTGAGACGAATATTAGAATTGGAAGAGCCGGCTGTTGTGGCAGGGTGTTCCCATTTTCGTAGAGATTTGAGCTGTAAAGCTCCTTTAAAACTGTGAAAGTATTTATTAGTCGTGGGAAATTTGGATTAAGAGAGATTACTTGTTAGGGATTGGCTGATATGAAAAAGAAATAAAATATAATAAAATATAATAAAACAAAATATTAAAAATACTAATATTCAAATAATGAAAAAGAAAAAGAAAAATTCACTAAAAAAATAAAAAGAACTGTAAACAGGAAAATAAAAAAGAAGAAGTTAGAAGATGAAAATAGAGATCAGTGTTAGAATAAAAATAAAAATAAAAATAAAGATAGGAGGAATAGAAATCTCTAATCCTCAGGTGGATCACTCGGTGACGGTGGCGAAGTGATGTGAAGGTGCTGGCATATCTGCTTTAGTGTGGCGTCGATGTGATCGAGGCGCTGGAAGCATTGCTGCTCGAATATAGATAAGCGCTCAGATATGTAAGCATCGGTGGCTGCTGCACGAGATGGGCGGTGAGATGGTGGTGGCTCGGCTGGTGTATCCTCCTCCGGTGGTGGGACATCGTCAGGAATGTCCTCTGGCTCCTCACCCTCCTGAACGAGGCGGTATTGAAGGGGGTCGCCTCCAGGTCTGTGCTGGATCATCCTCATGTGTAGCATGGTCTGGATGCCCTGAGGGGACATCCAGCCTATCAATGTGTATGAGGATGTCTGGGCCGCGGTGTTGAGGAGCCCGAAGTGACGAGCCAAGCTTGTGATGTACGGGCCCATGGATATAACGCCTTTGCGATGACGCTCGTCTGGTACTGCATAGCGTGCACGAGGAAGTAGGCAAGATCGATGGGGTGCGCATTCGCCATGCTCCATAGGAAATAAGCGTCGTGAGTGTTGACGTCGCTAGTGCTCTCCCGTCTACCTGTCAAAGTATGTGCAAAAAGAGCATGAATGTACCTCAATGACCGGGGAAGAGCGGTTGCCTTGCTGCTACTGGGATTGTATGTAGCTCCTCCCGGAACTAAGGTTTGCCAACATTTGACTGGTGAGATGTGAATATGAAGGGGGAGATCAGGGAAGTCTTCGTCGGCTATGAATTCGTCTGTATAGAGTCCCAGCGCGATACTGAATTCGGCTATGCTTAATCGTCGTACTAAACCACCGAGGAGAAATTGGATGGTACCTGGGTCATTGTGATTCATCGGGATCTGTAAATAAAATGTCGAGCAACATTTTAATGTTAGCTCCAGATAGGTGGGCTCGACAATATAGACAAATTCCTTCCAAGGCTCGGTGGTCAAGAGGGCCCGAACAGCATTTGCGAGTTGGACTCGTTCTAGAGCATCCCAATCAATACATCGCCCAGTTCCTAGAGAACGGGCTCGTAGGAGTTGGAATAACTCCTCTTGGGTTTCTTGGTGAAATGAAAGGAATGGATGGCGAGCCTCGGAGGTGGGCCTCGATGATGAGCCACTGGGTCCCTTCCGTTTCTTTGAGGTAGGGACGGCAGCTTTTTTACCGCGTGATGACATGTTGCCTAAAATAAGGTTAGAATTATTAGGTCTAAAAATTGAAGTTAAATATAAAATTAAATGTGTAGATTAAAATGACAATGTGCCTAAAAAAATAAAATGGGGACTAACCAAAATAGTATAAATAATCCATTCTAAGTAGTAGCAAAAACAAACAATATGGGTATGTATTTATACTAAATTTATGAGATAAATGGCAAGCAATTGAGCACTTAAATGGCTTGCAATCCTAATATGTTCTCTAACATTCTAGATTATTCATCCTAATGTAACAAATTCTATGCTTGAAAGTAAAATTTAACTAAAAAATGAAATATAAATAAATAATAATAAAATGAAAAAATAGAACCAAATATAGAGTTGCACGGTCGTGGGTTGAGGTCGAACGGTCGTGAGGTGAGATTGCACGGGCGTGTGTCAGCTGTGTGTGAGCGTGGTGGTGGTTTTAAGGTCGGCGGCGGCGTTTATGGTGGTTGTGGAGAGGAGATTTTAGGGTTTGAGTGAAAAAGAGAATGAATAGTGGCTTCCTATTTATAGTTTTTGGGTCACATGGGCATGGAACACGCCCGTGTGACTCGGGGGTTGCCCGTGTGAATCAAAATTCAGTGGTTTTGGCGCGCCTGGCTCGAAGTACATGCCCATGTTGATATCTCGCACGGTCGTTTGCAATCGTGTTCGCTTTTCACACGGTCATGTGATAGGTTCCACATCCGTTTGCGATAGGTTCTTCGTTACTCACACGGTCGTGTAGGTCGTCACACGGCCGTGTCTAATTGACAGTGTTGGCCACGGTCTGGGGACACGGGCGTGGGGATTTGTGCAAGCCCGTGTTTAAATTAAAGGGTTGCCACGGCCATGTCGCACGGTCGTGGGGATTTATCCACAGCCCGTGTTTTAGGAAGATTTTCACTCTATTTGTACACGGCCTAAGTGCACGACCGTGTCTCTACTTTAAATCTTCACACGGCTTGAGGCACGCCCGTGTGTCAGACCGTGTGGTCCTAAATTTCTGCATTTAAAAGGGTTAGTTGATGCATGAAAAATACTAAAATTTTAAAGAAAGAAAAGTAAATAAGTTAGTGCTCGGGTTGCCTCCCGAGAAGCACTTATTTAGAGTCTAAGCTCGCCTCTACTTGGATGTATCATGAAGGGATTTCGTGGAGCTAAAGCTCCTCCCTATTATCCTTAAAATTCTCATCTCTATAATGTTTAAGCCTCTGTCCGTTTACCTTGAACGTACCGTGGTTGGGGTGAGTTACCTCAATTGTGCCATATGGAAAGACAGTTTGCACAGTGAATGGACCTGACCACCTTGAGTTAAGTTTTCCAAGAAATAGTCTCAGCCTTGAGTTGTAAGTAAGACAAGATCACCTGTTTTGAACTGCTTAGGTTGTTTCAGTCGTTTGTCATGACGTCGCTTCATGGCTTCCTTATATAGTCGTGAGCTCTCATAGGCATTGCAACGCCATTCTTCTAGTTCATTTAACTGCATTAATCTTTTCTCACCTACAAGCTTGAAATCAAGGTTTAAAAACTTGACAGCCCAAAATGCTTTATGTTCAAGTTCAAATGGTAGATGGCAACTTTTCCCGTATACAAGTTTATAAGGAGATGTACCTATAGGTGTTTTAAAAGCAGTTCTATAAGCCCATAAAGCATCGTCTATCTTTCTTGACCAATCCTTTTTATTTGTTTCTATTGTTTTCTCTAGAATGCGTTTTAGTTCCCTATTTGTCACTTCGACTTGGCCGCTGGTTTGTGGGTGATAAGGGGTAGCTATTCTATGGTGTACTCTATACCTTTTTAAGACTTTTTCAAACTGGGCATTGCAAAAATGGGTGCCCCTATCACTAATAATTATCCTAGGTGTTCCAAATCGAGAGAAAAGTTTCTTCAAAAATCGTACTACCATTCTAGCATCATTAGTAGGTAAGGCTTGGGCTTCCACCCATTTTGAAATATAATCTACCACTACTAGGATGTACTTATTCCCAAATGAAGTAGGGAATGGACCCATGAAATCAATAACCCATACATCAAATATTTCGCATGAAAGTATATAGTTCTGAGGCATTTCATTATGTTGAGAAATATTACCTGTTCGCTGACATTTATCACAAGAGGTCACATATCTGTTGGCATCCCTGAAAAGTGTAGGCCAGTAAAAGCCTGATTCGAGTACCTTATGAGCAGTTCTAGCTCCACTGTGATGTCCTCTTGTGGGTCCTGAATGGCAATAATTTAAAATTTGGTATGCTTCTGTTTCTATAACGCATCTTCGAATAACCTAATCTGCACAAATTTGAAAAAGAAAAGGATCCTCCCAAAAGTAGTTTTTCACATCAGCGAAGAATCACTTCTTTTGCTGATGGGTCAGCCCTTTTGGGGTTATGTTAGCTGTTAAATAATTTGCAAAATCAGCAAACCAAGGAACTGTTGCATCTGCTAAGGATAAGAGTTATTCTTCAGGAAACAAATCGTTTATTTTGTCCAGGTACTTGGGTTGCGTGTTTTCTAATCTGGAAAAGTGATATGCTGCCAAGTTTTCAGCTCCTTTCCTGTCCTTTATTTCTAAATCGAACTCCTGTAACAATAGAATCTATCTTATTAACCGAGGTTTTGCATTAGTTTTAGTTAAAAGGTAGCGAAAAGCAGAATGGTCAGTCTAAGCAATGACTTTTGACAAAATCAAATAAGATCTGAATTTATCAAATGTGAAAATAATAGCTAGCAAATCTTTTTTTGTGGTAGTATAATTTGCTTGAGCGGCTGTCAAAGTTCTGCTAGCATAATAGATCGGTTGAAAGTGCTTGTCTCTTTGTTGTCCCAAAACTGCACCTACTGCAAAATCACTTGCATCATAAATTAGTTCAAAGGGTAGATTCCAATCAGGTGAAATCATAATCGGGGCATTGACTAACTTTTCCTCAAGAGCATTAAAAGAGTCTAAACATTCTTGGTCAAAGTTGAAAAGCATGTCTTTTTCTAGCAACTTTTTTAAAGGCTTAGCTATTTTAGAAAAATCTTTAATGAATCTGCGATAAAAACTGTCATGTCCTAAAAAGCTTGTTATAGCCTTAACTGAATTAGGGGGAGGTAATTTTTCAATGGTTTCAATTTTTGCTTTATCTACCTCTATCCCTTTACTAGAAATTTTATGTCCTAATGCAATACCCTCTTGAACCATAAAGTGGCATTTTTCCCAGTTTAGCACTAAATTTGTCTCTTCACATCTTATCAAAACACATTTTAGATTATTAAGACAAAGTTGGAAAGAATTACTAAAAACTGAAAAATCATCCATAAATACCTCCATGATGTCTTCCACGAATTCATTGAAGATAGCTAGCATGCATCGCTGAAAAGTAGCAGGAGCGTTACATAAACCAAAAGGCATTCTACGATAAGCAAACTTACAGTATGGGCATGTGCATGTCATTTCCTCCTAATCTTCTGGAGCTATCGGGATTTGGAAGTAACCAGAGAGGCCATCTAGGAAACAATAATACATGTGACCTGATAATCTTTCCAATATCTGATAAATAAAAGGTAAAGGAAAATGATCTTTTCGAGTTGCGTCATTCAGCTTTCTATAATCAATGCAAACTCTCCATCTAGTGACTGTTCTTGTAGGTATTGACTCTTTTTTGTCATTAGACACCACGGTCAAACCTCCCTTTTTAGAAACAACCTGCACAGGACTTACCCAAGAACTATCAGAAATAGGATAAATAATGCATGCATCTAGAAGTTTAATTACCTCGGCTTTCACAACTTCCTTCATGTTGGGATTCAATCGTCTCTGAGCTTACACCGATGGTTTAAATGCATCTTCCATTAAAATTTTGTGGGTGCAGAAGGAAGGATTAATTCCTTTAATATCTGAAATTTTCCAAGCTATAGCATGCTTGTGTTCCCTTAACACATGGAGTAGTTCCTCTTTTTCTGCAATGCTCAAATCTGATGCGATAATGACTGGTAAAGTTGAATCTTCCCCTAAAAAGGCATATTCTAGATGATCTGGCAGTTGCTTTAATTCTAGTTTAGGGGGTTCATCAATGGAAGGTTTCTGTCTCAGTTCATCATTCATCTTTATACTTTCATAACTTATGAGTCTTGTGATGATTTCATTAGAATCTAACTCCTTTCTTAGTTCCTCAATTTCAGTGGTGGCTTCATCTTTCCCCCCAGCTTGAACAAGACACAGTTCCAACGTGTCTGTGATAGAAAGTTCCTGAAACTTATCTTGAACAAAGTAATCAATAATATCAACAAAATAGCAGGAATCATCTTGTTCTTTAGAAAATTTCATAGCATCATAGATTTTAAAAACGACTTCTTCCTCACCAACTCTAAGTACTAATTTACCATCCCATACATCGATAACAGCTCTAGTAGTGGCTACGAATGGACGTCCCAAAATTAAAGGTACCTCAATATCCTCATCCATATCAAGCACAACAAAATCAACAGGGAATATAAATTTATCTACCTTTACTAGCACATCTTCAATGATTCCCCTAGGATATTTAACAGATCTATCAGCTAGTTGAATACTCATCCTAGTGGGCTTTGGTTCCCCTAGACCTAGTTGCTTGAACATTTTGTAAGGCATGAGATTAATGCTAGCACCTAAATCAGCTAAGGCTTTATCAATAAGTAAACTACCAATTAAACTAGGAATAGTAAAACTTCTTGGATCTTTCAGTTTTGCCGGCAGTTTATTTTGGAGAATAGCTGAGCATTCTTCGTTGAGCTCCACTGTGGCTAATTCTTCCAAATTCCTTTTATTTGTCATAAGTTCTTTAAGGAACTTTGCGGACTTCGGCATCTGCTAAATTGCTTCAACAAAAGGTAAGTTAATGTGTAATTGTTTAAAAAGTTCAAGAAATTTACCGAATTAAGCGTCTGCACGGTCTTTTTTCAACTTTGCCGGATATGGAATGGGCGATTTGTATTCCTTGAGTGTTAGTGGAGTGTTTTCCTTGGATTCCTCTGCCTTGTCTCCTGAAGATTCTGGAGCTGATTTCTTTTTTGGTTCAGCTAGTACTTTCCCATCTCTTAGAGTAATTGCTTTGACATGTTCTCTGGGATTTGGCTCAGTATTACTTGATAGTCCACTTTGTGGTCTTTCTGAAATTAATCTTGCAAGCTGACCAATTTGATTCTCAAGCCCTTGAATTGATGCTTGTTGGTTCTTTAGTGTCGTTTCAGTGTTTTGGAAACGAGTTTCTAATGCGGCCATAAATTTGGTGAACATCTCTTCAAGATTCGGCTTTTTCTCTTGTTGTAGTGGTGGCTATTCTTTTTGATTTCCTTGTCCTCCCCATGAAAAATTGGGGTGATTTCTCTAACCTGCATTGTAAGTATTACTATAAGGGTTATTTTGATGTCTAGAATTGTTACCCATATAATTGGCTTGCTCAGTTTCCATGCTGTGTCCAGAGGATGAGTAGTCGGGATTGAACATATTTACTAGAGCTGTGTCACACTGCACCACTGGCTGTGCCTGCGTAGAACCAACAAAATGATCAAACTTTTTATTTAAAAGTTCTACTTGGTTAGTAAGTATAGTGACAGCATCAATATTATAAACTCCTACAGCTTTTGTCGGCTTTGTCCTTATGACTTGCCACTGATAGTTATTCAGTGACATCTCTTCAATAAATTCATAAGCTGCTTCGAGTGTTTTATTATTGATTGTTCCTCCTGCAGCCGCATCGATCATTTGCCTTGTTGAAGGGTTCAACCCGTTGTGAAAGGTTTGAACTTGTAGCCATAAAGGTAGGCCATGATGAGGGCATCTTCTCAAAAGATCTTTGTATCTCTCCCAGGCATCGTAGAGTATTTCTAAATCTATCTGCACAAAAGAAGAGATATCGTTTCGTAATTTAGCTGTTTTAGCTGGAGGAAAGTATCTAAGTAAAAAAATTTCGGTCATCTGTTCCTATGTGGTGATTGAGCCTCGTGGTAAAGAGTTTAACCACTGTTTGGCTTTATTTCTCAAAGAGAATAGAAATAGCCTTAGACGAATGGCATCATCAGAAACGCCATTAATTTTAAAGGTATCACAAAGTTCCAAAAAACTAGCTATGTGTGAATTTGGATCTTCATCCTGTAAACCATCAAACTGCACCAATTGCTGTATCATCTGAATAGTGTTAGGCTTTAATTCAAAATTATTGGCAGCAATAGTAGGTCTAATAATGCTAGTTTGGGTACCAGCCAAACTAGGTTTAGCATGATCATACATAGTGCGAGGAGCTTCTTCTTGATTAGCTAGTGGCGCGACTATTGTGGGAGGTGGTGGAATGTTTTGATTTGCTTCCATCTCTTCTGTAGGTTCTGGCCTTTGTTCTTGATCTTGTTCTGGATACTGTAGGTTTCGTCTGAACTCTCTGCGAGTTCTGCAAACTGTCGCTTCTAAATCTTCGTCAAAAAGCAATGCTCCTACTGGGTTGTTTCTAGTCATAAACTTGAAATACGTAGAAGGAAAAGCAAAGAAAAATAAAATAATTAAAATAAAATAAAATAAAATAAAAATAAAAATAAAAATAAAAACTAAAAATAAATAAATATAGTAATGGCTAAAGTAATAGAAATCGAGTTTTCTTAATATTTCAGTTCCCCGGCAACGGCGCCAAAAACTTGATACTCGAGATATTAAGTAATAAAATTTATAAAAACTGATCACACCAAAAACTAACTAATATCACGATTTTAAAGGCAAGCGCACCTATCAAATAGTAGTATAGTTTAGTGACAAGACCGAGTTATCGTACCCAAGGGAACCAAAAGTACTAATACTTACTTCCTTTCTATTATCTAGCCTAAAAATAAAAGAGGATTGGTTGAAACTAATTCTAAAACTAACTAAAAGTGCACAAAAAGTAAATTGGGGAAAACTTTAGGGAAAGGCTGATTAATATGAGCAATACTTACGAGAGAATCCACCTAGACTTCACTTGTTATTAACTTCTTGAACTAGATGATTTCTTCACTTGACTTGATCCGTAGAGATCCTTAACCTATGTTAATACCTCCGTCGAGGATAAGAACAACTAATCCTAGGTGGTTAATTAAAGTTTCTTTATTAATTAACACCAGTAGGTTGCATTAATTCGATCTGTGGATCCTCCTATTAGGTTTGACCCTAATCCGGCAGATTTATGTCGCCCTATGTCTAGGGTTGCATGCAACTCCGCTTAATTATGGTAGATCTACTCTTAAAACAGGGACTTTTGCTCATCTGCCTAAGCACATCAGTTTCTTGAAGTAATTCCTAGGATTATTAAATCAAGAATGAAGAACACATAATTAAGAACAATTCAAGTATTTATCAAATAATTCAAGAATAAATAATAACAAGATCTGTCTTAGGTTTCATATCCCTCAAGTATTTGTGGGGTTTAG
Source organism: Gossypium stocksii (assembly GCA_020496765.1). Classification (NCBI taxonomy): domain Eukaryota; kingdom Viridiplantae; phylum Streptophyta; class Magnoliopsida; order Malvales; family Malvaceae; genus Gossypium; species Gossypium stocksii. The sequence goes on along the minus strand of CM035632.1, from coordinate 95,497,553 downwards.
TTCATAATTAATACAAAAAACATCTCAGAAGAAATAAGATAACAAAACATAAAGAACCCAAAAACCCCTGAAGGAATTTAGGGAGATCCTCTATCTTGATGTAGAATTCTGGCTACTTGGATGAATCAATCGGCTTTCCTTGGAGTAATCCCTTGCTTTCACTCCTTGTGCTGGTAGAAATACGGCGCTCTTTCTTGAGAGAAAAAAGAGTCACCCTTTAGAGTTGTCTCCTGAGGTCTTTATATAGAGTTTAGAATGGCTTTCTTAGCCCCTAAGTATCTAAATCCGAGTGAAATTGCACTTTCTCATGACAGGGACACGCCCGTGTACCATGACCCTTATGGTTTCAATAAGGGCCGTGTGCGGGCCTATTGGTGTGGCACGACCGTGTGGCCTGGCCGTGCTTATCGAGGCTGGGCCATGTGGACTTCATGTGGCAGGGCCATGTGCCACGGCCGTGTGGCGACTTCTTAGGCCGTGTCGTTTTTATACTTTTGGCCTATTTTCCTCGTTTTTGGCTCGTTTTCCGTTCTTTTCTCTTCCCTATGCTCTCCTGAGTATAAGATAAGAAAAAGAAGGATTAAGAGTACCAATTCTCACAAAATTAATGATAATCCATCCAGAAATTAGACTAAACATGGGGTAAAAATATGTATAATTTATCGTTTATCAGAGAGCTATTGACAAACAAGCGGAAGCTAGATGAGAAATCTCATGTGGAGCTGAATGCAGTATGCTTAGCCATTTTACAGAATAAGCTACCCAACAAACTAAAAGATCCAGGGAGTTTTACTATCCCTTGTTTACTCGGTAGCTTAGACGCCAAAAATGCTTTAGCTGATTTAGGGGCTAGTATAAATGGCATGCCTTATAAACTGCTTAAATAACTAGGTCTAGGAAAACCTAAACAAACTAAGATTAGCATCCAATTGGCTGATAAGACCATTAGATTTCCAAAAGGATTAATTGAAGATGTGCTTGTCAAAGTTGATAAATTTATATTCCCCGTTGACTTTGTTGTTTTAGACATTGATGAGGATATCAATGTACCCTTAATTTTAGGGCGACCCTTTTTAGCAACTGCCAGAACAATACTTGATGTAGGAATAGGTGAGCTTACACTACGTATAGGTAATGACAAAGTTACTTTACAAGCTCGAAACCCAATTAAGACTGTTGATAATAATATAGTTACGTGTCCTTGTAAAAACACTAAACTCACCACCCAACCTTCTATGCAGGATACACTCCACATAAAGGCAACCCAACCACAGACAAGTCCATCCAAGGGAGATGTACTTGAAAAGCGAATGCTTCAGATCAAGGAACTAGATGAGTGGCTGAACTATCATGAAAAGCCCAGAATATGCCACACCAACCCAGAGCATCACTGAGACGACCCTCAGGTAAAAATGAATCAAATCAAGGTAGGAGATAAGGTAATCTTAGGGGGAGACGATCCTCGAATCTTGAATTCAAAAGAACATACAAGTGACATACCCTACTTCACGGTAATGAAAATTTTCCCCTATGGTACAGTCGAGATAAAACATGAGTCACTCGGCACTTTCAAGGTAAATCACACTTGACTCAAAACTTACGTTAATAACGAAATTGTAAGCAGGGTAGAAGAGTATCAACTCTTCAAGCCACCATGACCAAACAAGCTTGAGAAAAGTCGAGCTTAGACTATAACAAGCGCTTCTCGGGAGGTAACCCGAGCACTGACTTAGTAAATCCCTTTATTTAGGTTCTCTAAATACATAAACTAACCTTTTGAATGCAGGTTTTTCGAGCCACACGGCCATGCCCATGGGTGTACCTAAGGCCGTGTGGCCACTATGAGCAAAGACACGACCGTGCATAATGGCCTTGTACGAGCAGGGTAAGATCTTCCTACACACGGGCTTCAATAACTTGCCACGGCCGTACAAAGTGGCCGTGGCCAAACCTGTTAAATCGACACGAGTGTGCGACACGGCTGTGTGCCTCAACACGCCCTAGAAGCACGGGCATGTGACATGGATCCAACACGCCAAAACCCCCAATTTTCAAACCACACAGGCTAACCCCGAGCCACACGGGCGTGTTCCATGCCTGTGTGACCCAAAATCCTATATAAACAGCCCACTATTCACCTTCTTCCTCACCTAAACCCTAAAAACCTCTCAACCCAACTCCCATATCCACCAGTCCTAGCGTCGCTGCCGGCTTCAACAGCACCTCCACGCCCGTGTAACCTCGCCACGACCATGATCCGCCCCATAACCATCCATTCGGTTCCCCTTTTCTCACTTTTTCTCTTTATTTTTTGTATCTATTTATTTGTTTATTATCTCATTCATTTAGTTATTTGCTTTATTGTTGATAGAAGATTCATTCATTTAGCATGATCATTCTAGAAAAGATTCATTATGCCATTTAGACTCTCCTTTGGCTGCCACTTTTACCTATCTAGAGTAGTTGTCACTTAGTATAAAATGATACACATGCCTCCATTATTTGATACCATGCTTAAAATGAATTGATTATATTAGTTAGGTCAGTGAAATCAACATTTCAATACAATATATTTTCGTTTGGTTTACATTGTCGTTTAGCCTATTAACTTATTCTTTTTAGGAATGATAGGTATCAATCTTATTATCTTTTTGTATTTTAGGTACAATGTCGTCTTCCCGCGGAAAGAAAGCTACCGCCCCTACCTCCAAAAAGTACAAGGGACCCGGTGTTTCCTCTTCTAGACCCACTGTTGAAGTCCGACACCCATTCCTCCAATTCCCATAGAACTCCCAAAAGGAGTTATTTCAGATATTACGGGCACAACCTCTCGAAGTCGGAAGGTACATCGACTGGGCCGCACTAGAATAGGTCTAGCTAGCTGACGAGGTCTGGGCCTTATTAACAACAGGTCCATGGGAGCAGTTCTTTCAGATCGTGGAGCCTATCTATCTCAAACTCACCCTCAAGTTCTGCTCCACATGTCACCTTCAGACAGTGATGAGCTAACACGATGATCCAGGGATGATCCAATTCCGTTTAGGAGGCCTCGTTGGTTATCTCAGTGTACCGAAATTCGATACAGCTCTAAGCCTCTACACTGAGCAGTTCGTGGAGGAAGAGGACCTTTCTGAGCTCCACCGCCATATCCACATCTCTCCAGTCAACTGCTGGAGCACCCTAGTCCCTGGCCAGCCCACATACAACCCCAGTCGCTCCAAAGTGACCAATCTTACCCCATCTCTGAGGTACATACATACCCTACTCGCGTACACACTAACGGGCAGACGCGAGAGTACTGGCGTCGTCAACACCCACGACGCCTACTTTTTATGGAGCATGGTGCATATTCATGTGATCGATCTCGCCTACTTCATCGCCCATGCTATCCAGCACCAAACGGAGCGACACCACAGGGGCATGATCTCTATGGGCCCGTACATCACTCGACTGGCCTGCCATTTCGACCTACTTAACACCGCGGCCCAGACATCCTCTTATACGCTGATCGGCCAGATGTCCCTACAGGGCATCCAAACTATGCTACATATGAGGATGATCCAGTGCCAACCTGGGACCAACCCTCCACAATACCGTCTACTCTGAGAGACAGAGCAGGAAGACCCCAAGGACATTACTGATGATGTCCCACCACCGGAGGAGCCACCATCCGAGCCACCACCCCCTCGCCACCCAGTTCATGCGGCAGCTTCATATGCTGACATACCCGAGCGCCTCACACGATTTGAGCAGCAGTGCTTTCAATGCTTCGATCACATCTGTAACACCCCTTACCCGAGACTATCGCCGGAATCGAGCATGAGGCGTTACTAAACTCAATCTATCTCTTAAGCAACCTTAAATCATTTATTTAAACTTCTCGAAATATACTGCCATTCTGCGTCATAGTCACTTAAAAATTCATATCTCAAGTTCCGTAACTCAAAATTAAGATCCGTAAATTTTTCCTGAAACTAGACTCATACATCTATCTACTAATTGTTTTCTAGAATTTTTTATTTAGCCAATTAGTACAGTTTATTAGTTAAAGTCTCCCCTGTTACACAGTTTGACTGCTCTAACCTCTGTTCACTACGAGTCAATTTTCTCTCTCTACAAAATTCAAATAGGCATTCCGTTTATTTCATTAAAAACTAGACTCAATAAAAAATCTAGGGATATAAATTATAATGCCTAATTATTTATGTACAATTTATGGTGAATTTTTAAAGTCAAAATAGGGGATCACAGAGTTAGTCTAGAGCAGTCTCACTCAAGTGTAAATAACTTATAATATACAACTCTTTTGCTAACTTTGTTTCTTCCATAGAAAAATAGACTCATTGAGCTTTAATTTCATACCTTATTCACTATTTAACTCCATTCCTACTATTTTTAGTAATTTTTCAAAGTCACATCATTTCTGCTATTGAATCTATTTTTAGGCTACTTTCACATTTTCCTTAGTTTCCATGTGATAGTTACCATTCAAGCATGCATACTATTAAACATGTGTATCATTAGCCCTTCCATTAGCTATTCACTAGCAAGTATTTACACACAATTCATTGAACATATCATACCAAAAGAAGCCAAGTCCCTATACATGCTATACATGAAATGAAACGTCTAACTATACCAAGGTAATTCCTTCGATAGTGTGTCTGGATCTCCGACATTCCTTTCAATTCCCGAGTGAGCTTGGCAAGAACTATAAAATAAGGAAATAAAGAGAGTAAGCACTAGGCTTAGTAAGTTTACAAGCAAATAAATCACAACATTCATCACAAAGGATAATTATGTATAATGTCACCTAGCATCATAAACTTTCTTTACATCTCATTTCCTACCTTCTTCCTTATTCACTTACCTTCTTTCTTACCTAACTTTTCAATATTCATAAATACAATCTACCTTTCCCTTGCTGATAATTCTTTGTAATTTAACATGTACAATGGCCTGTTGAACCTCTCGGAATACTAAGGATACTAGGGTCTTTCATGTCTAACAATATCCTGCCAATGCCATGTCCTTAACATGGACTTACATGAATTATTCCTGTCTCCAAAGCCATATATCTGATATGGACTTACATGGCTCATTCCTGTCTCCAAAGCCATATATCTTATATGGACTTACATGGCTCATTTCTGTCCTGTCCTGTCAACCCCAAATGTCATGACATTCGTATCCCTACATTCCTAAAGTTCAACAGGGCTTCCTGATACTTCTTATCTATTAAATTCTCTTCTATCTAACTTGGAATATTATCATAAAATGAATATATAAATGCTGGAAATTGACGATATTAATATAAAATAAAAGAATATTGCATTTATTTACCGTAAACTTACCTCGATACAAAATGTGACTAAACTTTACAATTTAGTCCTTTACTTTTTCTTTTCCCCGATCTACTCCCAAGTTTTGTTCCTCTTGATTATAGAGCTTGGAAGCTTGAAACAAACCCTAGCTATGGAGAACCCTTGAAATTTCGTGCTAATGAAGAAGATGGACATATTTTGCCATCTTTTTCCCTTTTTTAATCTTTTAATTACCAAATGACTAAAATACCCTTCATGCCTTTCTTTGAAAATTTTTCATGTACAAGCCCTTTTTTGTCCAAAATTTTAGAATTTGGTCAAATTGCTATTCAAGACCTCCTAATTAATATTCCAAAGCTATTTCATACTAAAAGCTTCTAGAACGCAAGTTTTGCAACTTATTCGATTTAGTCCCTAATTTCGAATTAAGCATTTTATGCATAGAATTTCTTCATGAAATCTTCACGCCATCATGAAATCATATCATAAACATCAAAATAATTATAAAATAATTATTTCTATCTCGGATTTGTGGTCACGAAACCACTGTTCCGTTTAGGCCCTATTTCGGGATGTTACAACATCGACGCTACTCTGCAGCAGATATGCCAGCACCTACACATCTCATCGCCGCCCCCACCTCGCGGACTATCTAAGGATTAGAACTTTCTATTCCTCTTATCTTCTTTTTTATTTTCCTTTTTGTTTTTCTGTTTTATTTTATTTTATCTTTTTTATTATTTGAATTTTCGTGTTGTTAAAACATAGTTTACTTTCTTTCAATTTTTTCATATCGGTTATTCCCTAACAAACACATTCTGATAATCCAAATTCCCTAAAACTGATAAATGCTTTCGCAGTTTCAAAGGAGCTCTACAGCTCAAATCCAAAATCTAATGGGAACCTTAGCCATCTAATATCGACAAACATACCCTCTCGGCATAGTAGCTGTGGACAAACAACCGCTACCACCACTGGAGTATTCACCTCCACCTTTCCTTTGTCCCAGACACTCTACAGCCACAACCACCTCACAGAATTCATCCAATTCAAGGAGTTTCATTTCTTTCCCTATCTTATGATACTATGCTTCTATTGCTACTAATGTATCCTTGGACATTGAGGATAATGTACATCTTAAGTGTGGGGGGAAACTATTCTCTTCGAACCCTTGAAAAATTTTGTCAACTAACATTTTGCATTGTTCTCAAATTTTGAATTATCACTTTCACTCTTTGCATGAATCTCAATCTCCTATTAGGAGTTAATTCTGATTGATTTATGAATTTTATTGATATGCTGAGAAGTAAGACATAGGCACTCATGCTCTGATTATTCAAACTTTAAGACATTAGGGAATCAAGCATAATAAGTTGAAATTTTTGAGAATTTAAATTTTTCTAGGCTATTTTTCCTAATTTTAAGTGTTATCTTGAGATTTGAAATTCGCAGGATTGACATCAAAAAAGCCATAATTCTGGTGAGATTGTTGAGCCTTTTGAGCATACATCCTTTCGTGCTCACTTTTATTGTTGCTTTGAGTGAGTCAATACTGATTGTGTTATTCTAGAACTTGCTTTGATTATACATGTCGAGACCACATCATTGATTTGATATACTGAGATGATAAAGGCACCTAGGTAATAACCACTTACTCCATAAAAGCCTACCTCCATAAATTAACCCCTAGTGAACCTCATTAAGCCTAACAACCCATTCTTTGACTTACCTCTATTATTAACCTATAACCCGTTTTTGTTGAATTCCATTCAATTATTTTGATCCTTATTTTTGTCGAGATTTGAGTTGAATTATTATCTAGCTTTGCTCTCTTTTTCAGTTTGTAAAGTTTGTAATTAAATATTTGATTTGTTCTTAAAAAAAAATGTATATACAATTAATTCAGTTGTAATACATGTTTTAGATATAGTTTAATATTTTTGCATATTTCTACTATAAGCTACCGAACCCAGAACGCTATCATCATGAGGCTTAGCTCTAGGAATATGTTCCCGTGATAGAGATTTTTCTAGCTAGATGATTTTTCAATTTTATTTCGATTCTAACCCTCTTTTTTAGCTTGTGACAACACCCCTAACCAAAGCCCCATTACAACCATTGAAAAACCTTTTGATCGATGTGTCATATCGATCTATAGTGGTAGAGATTTGATTTTCCTGCAAGCTTAGGGTAATAACTTTTCAGGCTAACCAAAGAGTGCTTAATTTTTGAACCCTAAACACTTTGAGTGGATAGAGTGAATCTTTAGTGAGGATGTCAACTCTTGTTGATTTTGATTGAAAGGTAATTACTCAGGAAAAGGGAGAAAACCTATGTTTCTATGATGAAATTCTCAACTTAGAGTGTTTGAGACTTTAATGTTCTTCTGGTTGAATTTTCATTGTATGATTGCTTGTGGATTAGTTTGAAACACTACTACTAAGGATTATAAGTTGAGAAGAATGACTCTTAATGGTGAGTTGAGATTTTTATTGAGGACAAGCAAAGGCTTAAGTGTGGGGGTATTTGATAAACGATAAATTATACATGTTTTTACCTCATACTTAGCCTAAATTCTAGATGAATTATCATTGAATTTGTGGAAATTGGTGCTCCTAATCCTTTTATTTCATGTCTTATACTCAGGTGAGCATAAGGAAGTGAAAAGAATGAGAAACGGGCCGAAAATAGAGAAAATGGGCCAAAGTATTGATAAACAATAAATTATACATATTTTTACCTCATGTTTAGCCTATATTTTGGATGAATTATTATCAATTTTGTGAGAATTGGTGCTCTTAACCCTTCTATTTCACGTTGTATACTCAGGAGAGCACATGGAAGAGAAAAGAACGAAAACGGGCCGAAAACGAAGAAAATGGGCTAAAGTGTGAAAACAACACGGCCCAAGAAGTCACCACACGGCCGTGGCACACGGCCGTGCCACACAAGGTCCAACACGGCCCAGCCCCGACAAGCACGGCCAAGCCACACGGCCGTGCCACCTTAACAGGCCCGAACACGGCCCTTATCGAAACCACACGGGCGTGTCCCTGTCATGAGGAAGTGCAATTTCACTTGGATTTGGATACTTAGAGGCTAAGAAAGGCATCCCAAAGCTCTATATAAAGACCCTAGGAGGCAACTCTAGGGGTGTACTCTTTTCTCCCAAAAGGAGCGCCATATTTCTGCCAACACAATGAGTGAAAGCAAAGAATTACTCCAAGGGAAGCCGATTGATTCATCCCAGAAGCCAAAATTCTACATCAAGACAGAGGATCTCCCTAAATTCCTTCAGGGGTTTTTGGGTTCTTTTATGTTTTGTTATCTTATTTCTTCTGAGATGTTTTCTTTCTTAATTATGAACTAAACCTCTCAAATACTTGAGGGGGATGAAACCTAAGACAGATCTTGTTATTATTTATCTTGAATTATATGATAAATACTTGAATTGTTCTTAATTATGTGTTCTTTATTCTTGATTTAATAGTCCTAGGTATTACTTCAAGAAACTGATGTACTTAGGCAGAGGAGCAAAAGTCCCTGTTTTAAGAGTAGGTCTACCATAATTAAGCGGAGTTGCATGCAACCCTAGACATAGGGCGACATAAATCTGCCGGATTAGGGTCAAACCTAATAAGGGGATCCATAGATCGAATTAATGCAACCTAGGGGTGTTAATTAATAAAGAAACTTTAGTTAACCACCTAGGATTAGTTGTTTTTATCCTCGACGAAGGTATTAACATAGGTTAGGGATCTCTACGGATCAAGTCGAGTGAAGAAATTGTCTAGTTCAAGAAGTTAATAACAAGTGAAGTCTAGGTGGATTCTCCCTTAAGTATTGCCCATATCAATCAGTTTTCACAAAGAGTTTTTCCCCAATTTACTTTTTATGCACCTTTAGTTAGTTTTTTTAGAATTAGTTTCAAGCAACCCTCTTTTATTTTTAGGCTAGATAATAGAAAGGAAGTAAGTACTAGTACTTTTGGTTCCCTTGGGTACGATAACTCGGTCTTGCCACTAAACTATACTACTATTCGATAGGTGCGCTTGCCTTTAAAATCGTGATATTAGTTAGTTTTTGGTGTGATCAGTTTTTATAAATTTTATTACTTAATATCGCGAGTATCAAGTATGAAAACAACATGGCTTAGAGGTTCGCCACACGGCCGTGCCACATTAACAGGCCCGAGCACGGCCTGGGCCTTGATCTACACAGACGTGGCACACGGGCGTGTCCCTATCGTGAGGAAGTTCAATTTCACTCGGAAAACGCTACTTAGGAGCTAAGAAAGGCATTCCAAAGCTCTATATAAATACCCTAGGAGGCAACTACGGAGGTGTGCTTTCCCCACCCAAGAAGGTATTATTCTCGCCAAGATAGGGAGTTAAAGACATGGAATTACTCGAAGGGAAGCCGATTGATTCATCTCAGAAGCCAGGATCTACATCAAGACAGAGGATCTCCCTTCAATCCTTTCAAGAGTTTTGGGTTTTCTTGTGTTTTGCTATTTTATTTCTTCTGAGATGTTTTCTTTTATAATTATGAACTAAAACCCCAAATATCTAAGGGGGATGAAACCTAAGACAGATCTTGTTATTGTTATCTGAGCTGTGTGATAAATATTTGATTTGTTATTAATTGTGTTTTTAACTCTTAAATTGGTATGTCCGGGATATTGATTTAAGTCGAATGTGCCTATGTGGAGGAGCAAAAGTCCCTGCATAGGAGTAGATCCAACACAATTAAGTGGAGTTGATCGCAATCCTAGACATAGGACAACAAAAATCTACCAGATTAGAGTCAAATCTAATATGATGAGCCATAGATCGAGTTAATGCGAGACTAAGGGTTTTAACTAGAAAGAAATTTCTATTAATCAACCTAGGATTAGTTGTTCTTATCCTCGACGGAGGTATTAACATAATTTAGGGATCTCTACGGATCAAATCAAATGAAGAAATCATCTGGTTCAGAGTTAGATAACAAGTGAAGTCTAGGTGGATTCTTCCTTAGGTATTGCCTTAATCAATCAGTCTTTCCCAAAAGCAATTTCCCACTTTACTCTTTGTCACTTCTTTAGTTAGTTTAGTTTAGTTTACAACCAAACCCTCTTTATTTTTAGGCTAGATAATAGAAAGAAAGTCATTACTAGTACTCATAGTTCTTTGGATTCGATATTCCGGTCTTGCCACTAACTATACTACTATTTGATAGGTGCACTTGCCTTTTGTTGTGATATTAGTTAGTTTCCAGGTACGATTAGATTTTATTACTTCATCACAATCACGATCAGTACCCATTTTCCTCAACTAAATAAAAGATAATAACTGAAACGGTTTTAATGTACCAATGCATTTTCGAAAACTTTCTCATGTGACATTGCCAGATTCAGCCATAACATCCAGGCCGGGTTTGGGGTGTTACATTTGATGGTATCAAAGCCAAATTACAAAACACGGTTGTGGATTTGGGTTTTAAATATTGGTTTTAAAGAAATTATTTGAAATATTTTTGGGATAAGTAAGTAGTACACCGAGTCTCCGACGCCGATCTTGTAAGTTTCTGAAACTCTGTTTAGAATTGTCTGAAAGTATGATTAGAAAATTCTAAAACTACTTTAGGTAGTACACTATACTGAAAACACTCTAGATAGTGTAGACTAAAAACCATAGTGAGACTATTACTCATGATAATCGACTCTGAACAATGTTTTTGGTTTCTCAAAACTCTGTTGGCACTTTTCTGTCCACTCGAATTGACATCTTTTTTAAGCAACCTCGTCATCAGGGTAACAATCATAGAAAACCCTTTAACAAACCGTCTATAGTATCCCGCTAAGCCCAAAAAGCTTCTAATATTCGATACATTTCTCGGCGATTTCCACTCAACAGTAGCCGAGATCTTACTCTGGTCAACTTCAATCTCGTCACCTGACACAATGTGTCCCAAGAATCCGACCTCTCAAAGCAAAAATTTGCTTTTGCTTAACTTAGCGTACAACTGCTTATCTCTCAAAGTTTGCAAGATAGTTCTTAAATGCTCCGCATGTTCACTTTAATCACGGGAATAGATTAATATGTCATCAATAAAAATGATGACAAACTTGTCCAAATAGGGTCGAAATATGCGGTTCATTAAATCTATAAACACCACAGGGGCATTCGTTAAGCTAAAGGGTATGATGAGGAACTCATAATGGCCATACCTCGTCTGAAATGCAATTTTCGGCATATCTTGCTCCTTGACTCTTAGCTGGTAATAACCAGACCTCAAATCTATCTTAGAAAACACGGTAGCCCCCTTCAATTGATCGAACAAGTCATCGATTCTAGGCAAAGGGTATTTATTCTTCACTGTAACCTTGTTGAGCTGACGGTAGTCTATGCATAATCTCATCGAACCATCATTTTTCTAACCTTTGTCTGTTAGTTCTTGTAACTGCATTTTCAACTCCTTTAACTCCATTAGAACTATCCTATACGGGGCAATCGAGATAGGTGCCGTACCAGGAACCAACTCAATACTAAACTCAACTTCCCTAGTTGGAGGCAATCTAGGCAATTCTTCCGGAAACACATCCGGGTATTCACGTACCACTGACACTGACTCAATCTTCACTTCCGACAATTGGGTATTCAACACAAAGGTGAGATACGACTTATACCCTTTCCTTATAAATCTCTGAGCTGTCATAGAATATATCACTACAGGCAAGCTATCCGATTCACCTGATTCAACCCAAAGAACATCCCCGTTTTTACATTTCAGCTCAAAAAGTTTTCTCCCACAATTTACCACTACATTTTAAGCAATCAACCAATCCATACTAAGAATTATGTTAAATTCATCAAACGGCAATAACATTAGGTTAGCTAGAAAACAACGACCTCTAATTATCAAGGGACAATTCCTACACACTTGGTCAACTAACACATGCTTGCCTAATGGGTTTGACACTATTTCCACGAATTCAGTAGACTCAACTAGCATATCCATACCAGGTACCCATTTCATGCACATATAGGAATGGGTAGACCCTGGATCAATCAAAGAAACAATAGGTATATCATAAATAGAAAAGGTACCCGTGATCGTATCGGAAGATGAAGCCTCTTCGCGGGCGTGAATGGCAAAAGTCCTTGCAGGTGCTCTGCCCTCGAACCTGACAGTGGAATCTTTACGCGTACCTCTGCTGCCAGCCCTACTACTCGGGTTCTTCGGTGGTCTACTTCTCGAAGGAGCATTACTTGTTCTCACATCTTGCTTATTGTCTTTCTCGACCATTTTAGGACAGTTTCGAATGAAATGGTCTAGTGAACCACACTTAAAACAGCCTCTATCATTCCCTTGACACTCACCGAAATATCTTTTCCCATACTACGAACACTCCATTTTGTTCGGTCGAGCACTACTCACACTCGCAATAGAAGTGGTCTGAGATTTAGACATCATATACTGCTTATTCTTATTTCTGCTCGAGAACCCCATTGAAGCATTTGATAGGGTAGTGAACTCTCTCGATCTCTTGGATGAGGACTAATGTGATTTCCCCAACTGTATTTTCTTTGAGTCACGAGACTCAATATCAGTTCTTCTCTCCTCCTTGGCCAATTCTTCAGCTTTGCACGCTGTCGCAACGAGCACCACGAATTCCCTTAACTCTAAAATGCCAACCAATAATCGGATGTCTTCGTTTAGTCCATCCTCAAACCTCTTACACATGATAGCTTCTGTGGATACGTACTCCCGAGCGTATTTATTGAGCCTCACGAACTTATGCTCAGACTCTATCACCGTCATTCGGTATTGCTTCAGTTCGAGAAATTCTTTTTTTCTGGTCTATGAACCTTTGACTAATATACTTTTTACGAAACTCCTCCAGGAAGAATCCCTAAATTACCTTCTCTCTCGGTACAACTGACACAAGGGTATTCCACTATTGGTAGGCCGAATCTCACAGAAGTGACACTATACATTTCGTGCACTCTTCAGGCGTGCATGATAGCTCATCAAATACCTTAAGGGTATTCTCTAGCCAGAACTCTACTCTCTTCGGGTCATCATCTATATTCACCTGAAATTCTTCAGCAGGAAAGGAAAAACAACTATTGAGTATGCCCCTAATAAAGTATAGGGAATGTAATGTGGGGGAAGAGCTTTTTGAGGAAATTTGATGTCTACCGGAGGTTTCTCCTTTCTAACCATTTCTGCTACTTGGGGAGTTATAGGGGCAGGTTGAGGGATTGGAGGAGGTGGAGTATTTGGATTTGCACGAATAAACTCCGAGTACCAAGCATCCATTATTGGAGGTAGGCTTCTCTAGCCCTTCTGCCCTGACTCATTGTCCCAGGCACACTCTCAACTGGCATGGTCCTTTCAGCGGAAGCCAGCGCATTACTCTCTATATCATCCGCCATAGCTCCGTCAGGATCCATTTACTATATGAAAACATAATTTAAATTTGTCAGGAGTCGTCACACTATCATATTACAATTATGGCATGTATAGCTAGACTCGTACACAAGCTAGGTTAGTCCTAGAATCAACTAAACCATAGCTTTAATACCAATCAATGTAACACCCCTTACCTGTATCTAATGCCGAGACAAGGTACTAGGCGTTACCTAACTAATACACATACAAACATACATTCCCAGGTTGTAAAACTTCGTTCTAAATTAAAACTTTTCAAACTTCATCTCACAGTCCCTAATATAGGCCTACGAGGCCCAAAACACACATTGAAAGTGGTTCGGGACTAAATCAGAAACTTTAAGACACTTAGAAATTTTTTTTGTCAAAACAGGGCACATGCCCGTGTGATCCCATAACATGACCGTGTTGATGGCCCGTGTAACTCACATAGCCTAGGTATTTAGGGACACGTCCATGCCCCATGCTCGTGCCACAATATAAGGCTATTTACCAAGCTTTTTTGCCACCTTTACTTGCACCAACCTAAACCTCATCAAGCAAAACCAATTCACACACAACCACATGACCAATTTAACCATAATTCAAGGCTACTACACTTTATTCACAAGTAACACTTATCACATGATTCACCAATTTGATCACACATTGACATACCATATACTCAACCAAGAAAAAAATACACACTAATGAATAACATCGACATTTTCATATATCAATAACAAGTATTAGCCATCATCCATGGCTTTATACAAAAGGAGTCAATTTCTATGACAAGCCAACACATTTGGCTTCAAAATAATGTGACACTTAACAAAAGATTAAGTCCCTATACATGCCATTACTTAAAATGATAAAAACTAACTATACCAAGCGCTTCTATTGATAGTGTGATCGATGCCTCTGACGTCCATTAATCAACGAGCTAACTAGCCGGCACTATAAGGAAAGGGAAAAGAAAAAGGGGTAAGCATAAAGCTTAGTAAGTTGCATGTAAATAATTAACAACTAAATTACCATGTAATAACATGCTCACAACATAACATCATTTGCAAGTACTACATAAATGGTTATAAGCACAACTTACTCATTTCATCCTTTACTAATCATACAACATAAATTGAGCTCATATATCATGAATTTCATGTAGGTACCTGTACCACTCACAACATGGTAATAACCTCTCTCATTTTAACATAAATTGTAAAATTTCCCGTTGAACCATTTGGAATACTAAAGGATATTTCGATAAACCTCAAACATAGGGTAAGATACCGATGCCATGTCCTAGACATGGTCTTATACTGGCTCACATGTCAAGTCAATGCCATGTCCCAGACATGGTCTTACACTGACTCTCATATATCGAGGTCGATGCCATGTCCCAGACATGGTCTTACACTGGCTCTCTTCTATTCGTGCTGATGCCATGTCCTAGACATGGCCTTACACTGACACATATCAAAGCCGATGCCATGTCTTAGACATGGTCTTACACTGGCTCACATATCGAAGCTGAAGCCATGTCCTAGACATGGTCTTACACTAGCACTCGTATCAATGCTAATGACATGTCCCAGACATGGTCTTACTTTGGCTCGCACATATCGATGTCGATGCCATGTCCCAGACATGGTCTTACACTGGCTCGCACATATCAGTGTCGATGCTATGTCCCAGACATGGTCTCACATTGACACATAACGAGGCCGATGCCATGTCCCAGACATGGTTTTACACTAGCTCTCGTATGACCCTAATATCATGGCATGAATCTCCAGTTTATTCCTACGGTTCAACCGGGAGTTTACCACATTAAATTTCACCATGCATAGCTCATAAGCATATTCAAAAATATTATGCAAAATCAATCATTCAATACATAATAATGATAATGTTGTATTATTTACGTATAACTTACCTTGGTATACAAAATGTAGGCAACTAATCAATTTAGTCCACTAGCTTGGTTTTCCTCCAGTCAAGGTCTGAATTTCGTATTTCTTGATCTAAAATGATAAAAATTCACTAATTTAATCACTACATTAACCAAGACAGTTTAAAATTCACATTTTAGCAAAATGACAATTTTACCCGTAGGCTCGTAAATCGATTTTCATCGAATTTCCTCATTAACCAAGCCTAACCAAACCTTTATTACTCTTATAGCAGCTCCTAATTTCAATTATTTCAAAATTTTAACACATAATTTGTAACTTATACAAAATGGTCCCTGTTTAGGGTTTTCATGAAAATCATTTTACAAAAGTTGTTTATTAAACAATCAAGATTCATTTTCTTCCATAAAATTTCAGAAAACAACATATACAAACTCATGTTAAAACCCTAGACTCTCAATCATTTTGCAAAATAGTCCCCCTGTAACACCCCAAATCCGACCTAGAAGTTAGGCCCGAATCCAGCGTGTCACATTGAAGTGTTTTTGCAAAAACCTTGTTTTCATTGAAAACCCTTTTAAAAGAAATTAAAGTAAAATCCCAGTTCTATTTGTTTTCAAAAAGAGGTGTACTCGAAGGTTATCTCTTTATTATAAGTTAAAAGTTACTTCGAAAAAATTCCCTTTAATAGTGGAAGCTCAATTTGAAAACAATAAATGATTTCTAAGAAACTTGATATATAGCTTTGGAAAGAAATAAGCCCATGTTTCCAAAATAATAAGCATAATAATAAAAGTGATAGTCCAAATTTTGAAAAGATAATCAGAGGAAAGGCCTTATTACAATCCAAATTAAAATAATTAGAAATACTAGAAATCATAAAGAAACCCAAGTTTAGCCGTCTTGCTAGCCAGCCACCTCTGAGTCCCACCATCCGTCGAACCGCCTACTGAGGATTTCCTGAGAAAAATAAAAGAGGGAGTGAGTTTCGAAACTCAGTGTGTACGACCCTCGTCAAACAAGTAACATGCAACACAAGTCATCTTGGGCCTGAGCCCAATACAATAACAACATCTAGAGCAGTCATGTATACAATGATGCAATTATGCAATTATGCAGTTATACAACTCCCACCTCATCCAATCGATACACAACATCTCCGTCTAACCGAATCACATTCTGTGGGGATGACTACATCGACCCACCCATCCGATACACATCAAGGGTAGCTCCAGTTGCGGTACTACCAAACATTGTAGCAAAGCTGACATTCATATATTGGGCTTAAAAAGCCATCGGTAGATCCACGGTCGTCAAACAACCATGCGATCCTCATATAACACTTCCTCGAATACAATTCCCACCCCCATGCAACATAATAACACATGAATGCATATATAACATACATACGTCATACTCATAACACACAAGGGTATTTCAATAATTCTACCCTATAAGGGTATTTTAGTAATTTACTAACGTATAAGTCTTAATTACGAACTTTGGCCCGTCAACAAGTCCTCATTGGCTAAAGTGAACAGACACTATGCATCAGGTAGGATTCCAAAGAAGATGAGGTAAGTCATTAAGACCGCTTAAGTACCAAGCTCTCCCTAGATCCAAGCCTAGACATGCATATGCCCATTACCACACTCTAACCCTATGACTAGTCCACAGACGTACTTGTTAAATTAATTAAATTTTATGAACTTGAGGATTCATTAGAAACTGGCCTAAAAATTCAATCCTACAATCGATATCACCCTTCAATTAATCACACTTAAAACACATCTTTACTGAAACCTCACCTTTCACCTTACCTTGCGCGACAAGTTATAACAGCCCCTTCTTTAATCACTAACCACGATCAACTCCTAGATCTGCACCAATCTTAACTATTAAAACCAGAAAAACAGGTGACTTGTATCCAACACAGGTCCCCATTTCTTTAACTATGACCATTCAGCCAACTAAGATCAAGAACACTTACCCAAGAAGCAATCAGCCCAAAAGAGGAGTAGTGCGGCACAGAAAAGGTTCGGCCAACAAAGTATTCAGCTTAGAGAAGGTAAATTAGGAGCAAGAAAGAGAATAGTTTAATGAGAAAGGAATGGAAGAAATCGGCACAAACTTAAAGGGAAAGAAAAAGGGTTTTTCAGCTTTTGGGTACTTAGAGAGAAAAGTAGTTTTCGGCAAAATAAGAAGAAAGAATTTGGCATTAGCCTAGAACCCAAAAATCGGCACCTATATATATACTAACCGAAATTGCCTTCCCTTAATTCCCAATTCAGCTTCACCATTTCTTCTATCCCCATCTCCTAACTTTTCTCCATGATAAGCTCCTCAATCCCTTCCAAAAATTTCTCTTATCATCACTTCTCTTAGAGTTCAGTTTCACGCCACTACCAACCATTTAGAAGGCAAAAATAAAATTCCTAAAAATACTAAGCCAGCACTCGAACCTAGGATCCCCTTGCTTGCCACTAACGCCACCTCTCTGCACCCTAAGTGGAGTCACTTATCCACTACACCACAGCCCTGCTTGTGTCCTATTTTATCTCCATTTATTTAAAAGCCAAGCTACTTGCCATCAAGGTTCCTTTAATTACTAAATTAAAATTCCTTCACCTCAAAGTTTGAACCCAGAACTTCTCCAACACCCCTAGACACTCTAAATTTATTAAACCCTTAAAGCTAACTTGTCATTTGTCATTTTCTTGCTTACTAAAAAAAATTTATGAGACCTAAAGCCCAAAGCCTAATTCATCTAGGCCCAAAATTCGAGGCGTTACACCCCTCATTAGCTAGATTAAGCTAATAGGGTTCTAAAAACACAAAAATCATCAAGAAATACCATCAAAATCACTTGTAAGAGGACTAAGTGGCTGAAATTTTTCAAGCTTCAAAACCCTTAGTTTTTTGAGTACTTCGGTGGGGAAGAAGAAGGTAAAAATATGATAATTCTTTTTCTTTATTTTATTTCATTTCTAGTAAAATAAGTCACCAAATTCTCACCTAACATTGACTTTTCAATTTTTCTTGTCTCATAGCTGGCCATCACAATAAATTTGGTCTATTTGCCCATTAAATCCTCCGCGTTATGAATCATAGCTATTTGACACCATTTGCTAGTAAAATAAAACTTTTACCCTTTATGTAATTTAGTCATTTTCCGCAATTGAGCCCACAATCGCTTAAATTAATTCACGAAAATTTTTATGCACTCATATAATCATGCTATAACACATAAAATATTATTAGAAATAATTTCTCTAACCTTGAATTTATGGTTCTAAAACCACTATTCCGACTAGGCCCAAATTCGGGCTGTTACACGGTAATGCTTCAGGTTTTGATATACTTTGATGTGGCAAGGGTTAGGGACTAATTTGAGTTATACGAATCTATATAAATGAATTTAATAATAAATTTATCACATTTCATATTCAATTGGATTCAATTTATACCCTATTTTGCCCCTAAACTTTTCATAAATTCCAATTTGTCCTTAGGCTCGAAAAATAAAATTCATGCAATTTAATCCTTATTTCAAGCCTAACCAAAAATTTCATATAACATTTATAGCACATATATTTCATAAAAATTAGAAATTTTCCATGCATTTTACATTTTTACAATTTAGTCCCTAAATCTCAATTTCATAAAAATTCTCTTTGTAAAAGTTGTTTATCTATCAACAACCTTTCATTTTCTACCATAAATTTCAAATTTACAGCATATTCATCCACGGCAATTCTTCTATACTTTGATAACTTTTCAAATTAATCCCAAAAATAGATAGATTAAACTATTCCAATTTCGAAAATATAAAAATTACTAAAAAGAAGACTTGAATACTTACCCAATTAGGCTTGATTAGTTTCCTTTCTCTCTCCTAAGGTTTCCATGGAATTTGTGGTTGAAGATGATATATAATGATTTTATTTCTTTTTAATTATTTTTATCCATTAATTTTTCTCATTGCCAATTTAGTCCTTAGCCTTTTCTAATTTTTTCCATGAATGATTCATCAAAAATATCTACTAACTTTTCTTTAATGGTCTAATTACCATATAAGGACCTCAAGTTTTGAATTCCATAGCTATTTGATACCTATAGCTTCTAGAATTCAACTTTTACATTTTATGCAAATTGGTCATTTTCCCCAATTAAACACATAATCGTTAACTTTTTCTTATCAGTATTTTCATATAACATTTCTATCATAATACGGGCCATGCAATAATATTAAAATAAATTTTCTTTGTGACTCGAATTTGTGGTTCCGAAACCACTATTCCGATTTCATTGAAAATGAGTTATTATAACTCTCCCCCTTAAAAATTTTCGTCCTCGAAAATTTTACCAGTAAAGAGGTTCGAGTATTACTTTCTCATTGTTTCCCCCGATTCCCAGGTAGCCTCTTCTATTTCGTGTCTTTGCCAAAGAACTTTCACTAAAGCTACCTTTTATTTCTTAATTCTTTCGTCTCACGTGCCAAAATTTTGATCAGTTCCTCACTATAGGTCATATCAGGCTGAATTTCATCCTCTGTCGGGGAGATAATAGGTGAAGGGTCTGACCGATACCGTCGTAATATAGACACGTGGAAAACATTATGAATTCTTTCAAGTTTTTGTGGTATTGCCAATCGATATGCAACAGGTCCGATTCGTTCTATAATCTCATATGGCCCAATATACCGTGGACTCAACTTTCCTTTACGGCCAAATCGAAGAATTTTCTTCCAAGGTGAAACTTTCAAGAATACCTTGTCGCTGACCTGAAATTCTATTTCTTTTCGTTTAAGATCGACATAAGACTTTTGGCAATAAGAGGTTTCTTTCAAACTATCTCAAATTACTTTCACCTTTTCTTCAGTTTCATGGACTAAATCAACTCCATGTATCTTTTTCTCACTAAGCTTGGTCTAATATAATAGAGTTCTACATTTACGACCACATAAAGCCTTGTATGGTGTCATTTTAATGCTAGGCTGATAGCTATTATTGTAAGCAAATTCAACTAAAGGCAAATACTTTTTTCAGTTACCTTCAAATTCCAGCACACAACACCAAAGCATATCTTCTAAAATTTGTATTACACGTTCGGATTGTCCATCAGTCTGAAGATGGAAAATGATGCTGAAATGTAACTATGTACCTAGAGTTTCTTGTAATTTGCTCTAAAATCGAAATGTAAACCGGGGATCTTTATTAGAAATAATGGAGACCAGCACTCCATGTAATCTAACAATCTCAGACACATATAATTTAGGCAACCTATCCAAGGAGAAATCCATACGTACCGGAATAAAGTGTGCAGACTTTGTTAATCGGTCAACAATTACCCAAATGGTATCTTTTTTCTTCGGAGACAGGGATATTCCTGATACAAAATCCATAGTAATTATTTCCCATTTCCATTCCGGTATCGTAACTGGCTGTAATAATCCTGAAGGCACCTGATGTTCAGCTTTAACTTGTTGACATATTAAACATTTAGATACAAATTCAGAAATGTCGCGTTTGATTCCCGACCATCAGTACATCTTTTCCAAATCATTATACATTTGGTTACTCCCCGGATGAACATACATAATACCACTATGAGTTTCGCGTAGAATTTTCTGTACTAGCTCCGAATTCTTCAGTACGCATACTCTGCCTCTAAATAACAAACAACCATTTGACCCAATCTGAAATTCTGAATCAGGATTACACTCACATTGTACCCATTTAACTCGTAACTCATTATCACTTTTATGAGCTTCAAAGATCTACTGTAAAAACATTGGTCTAGCTTTTAGTTCAACTATGATTGAACCATCGTCAGATAAAGTCATTCGAGTACTCAATGCTCGCAAAGCAGACAATGACTTTCTGCTTAAAGCATCTGCTACCACATTGGCTTTCCCCGGATGATAATTTATAACCAGATCATAATCTTTCAATAATTCAAGCCACCTGCGCTGTCTTAAGTTCAAGTCTTCCTGTGACATCAAATACTTCAAGCTCTTGTGATCAGTAAAGATGTGACGTTTTTCACCAAACAGATAATGTCGCCATATTTTTAGTGCAAACACAATGGCTGCCAACTCAAGATCATGTATCGGGTAATTTCTTTGATGTGGTTTGAGCTGTGTAGAAGCATAGGCTACTACTTTACCTTTTTGCATTAAAACACAGGCTGAACTATTCAACGATGCATCACTATATATTACAAATTCCTTACCTGATTTAGGTTGAACCAGCACTGGTACTTCAGTCAACAAAGCTTTCAATCTGTCAAAACTCTATTCGCATTTCTCAGACCATTCAAACTTCACATCTTTTTACAACAGACTAGCCATCGGAGAAGCTATCATCGAAAACCCTTGTACAAATCTCCGATAGTAATCGGCTAATCCTAGAAAACTTCTAACTTCTGACACATTTTTTGGTGGCTTCCAATTAACAATAGCTAAAATTTTACTCGTATCAACTCAAATACCTTCTGCAGACATTATATGTCCAAGAAAACCAACTTCCCGTAGCCAAAATTCACATTTACTAATTTTGGCATACAATTGTTTCTCACGCAAAGTTTGCAGCACTATTCTCAAATGATCAGCATGCTCTTTTTCATCTCAGGAATAAACCAGAATATCATCAATAAATACCACTACAAACCTATCTAAATACGATCTAAAAATTTGGTTTATCAAATCCATAAATACTGCAGGTGCATTAGTCAAGCAAATGGCATCACAAGAAACTCATAGTGTCCATACCTGGTTCTGAAGGCTGTCTTTGGTATATCTAAGTATTTCACTCGCAACTGATAGTATCTAGAACGAAGATTTATTTTAGAGAACATAGTAACACCTTTCAGCTGACCAAACAGGTCATTAATACGAAGCGATGGATACTTGTTCTTTATTGTGACTTTGTTGAGCTACCGAAAGTTGATACATAGTCTTAAAAATCCGTCTTTCTTCTTAACAAACAAAACCGATACACCCCAAGATGAATAACTAGGTTGAGCAAAGCTTCTGTCAGTTAATTCTTACAACTGTGCTTTCAACTCTTTCAATTCAGTAGGAGCCATTCTGTAGGGTGCTATGGATATCAGTATTGTTCCTAGAACAAGATTTATAGAAAATTCTACTTCTCTAACCGATGGTAAACCAGGTAATTCCTCCGGAAATACATCAAGAAATTTACAAACAACCGGCACTGACTGAATCTTCAACTCAGATACTTTAGTGTCTAACACATAAGCAAGGTAAGCATCATATCCTTTTCTGATATATCTTTATGCTGACATTGCCGAGATCACATTAGATAACCCTTCCTGTTTATCAAATTCAATACAAAGTAACCCTCCATTCTGACACTTTAACATAATATACTTTTGTTTACAATTTACTACTACTTCATGTTGACTTAACCAATCCATACCCAGAATTACATCAAATTCATCAAAGGGCAACAACATCAGATCAACTAAGAAACAATAACCCCGTACCATTAACAAATAGTTTTTACAAATTTTATATACCATTACAAACTGGCACAGGGGGTTTAAAACTTTAACCAAAAATTTAGTGAATTCAATAGGTAAGTTTTCAACAGACACTAAATTTATGCATATATATGAATGCGTTGAACCAGGAACAATCAAAGCAGTAATATCAGTATCAAGTAGAGAAAATGTACCAGTAATGACATCTGGTGCAGAAGTATCCTCTCTTACCCGAATGGCATATGTCTTTGCAGGTATTCTAACTTCATATTTAACTGTTGGTAGTTCCTCGGCTACCACTAACATTACCATGGTATCGGGGTGGTCTGCCTCTCGAAGCTGGATTATTAGGCCTAGAGGTCTAAACAGTATCTTTTACAGACTTTTTTGGGCAATCTTTAAGATAGTGATCAAGAGAACCACATTTAAAACAGGCTTCACTTATCATATGGCACTCACTAAGATAAAATTTATTACAGTGTTTACATCGGGGTTTAGAATTTCCAACACTGCCTATACTTACTATAGATGTGGCCCAGGATCCCAGATTAAAACGTTGAATACTTCTGTCTTTCCCCTAATATCCCGTAGAAGTAACAGATCAGTCATAATCTTTATTTGACTTCTTTGAAGCAGATGATTATGACTTACTCATAAATCTTTTACCAGAAACCCGAGCTTCTCTTTCAGTTTGTTTCATTTCTTTACTCAATTCTTTGGTTTTGTGTGCCGATCAGTCAATACCACAAATTCCTTTAATTTAAGAATTTTAATCAATAGTTTGATGCCTTCATTTAATTCTTCCTCAAAATGTTTACACATATCAGCTTCAGTCAGGACCCATTCTCTAGCATACTTACTCAGTCGAACAAATTCTCTTTCATACTTAGACACAGTCATCAACGGTAGCTTAAAATTTTTCTGCCCTATACTTACGAATTTTATCTACCGGAGGCTTACCAGTTTTAACAGATTCAGTACCTTGTGGCATTTCAGGAACCAGTTGAGGAGCAGAAGGGAGAACTTGTTATACAACAGGATTTGTTCCCAAATATTCAGTGAGCCATTCATTCATCATTTGAAATAAGGCTTCTTTTGCCTCTTCACCCCGACCCTCAAATACAAGCCTTCTACTACAGGATACTTCTCTTTAAACTGAAGTCGAAGCATGGCTCTAGCTTCCTCAGATTCAGCTCGGTTGGATGACATTACTATATGAAAAACATGTTTAAAATGGTCAGGAGATATCACACTATCACAATTTATATAATGGCATGTATAGCTAGACTCGTACTTACTACGTTAGTTCGAGAATCGACTAAACCGTAGCTCTGATACCAATAAATGTAACACTCCTAACCCGTATCTGTCACTGGAATAGGGTTATGAAGTATTACCGGAGTTTGAAGAACAAATACAGATAATTTATGTTATTCACTATTCATATTCAAAAACTAATCATATTGTCCCTCGATTGAACCCTTGAGGCCCAATTTAAACATTAGAAACAAGTCGGGACTAAATCGGGAACTCAGGGAATTTTTTGCTAAATTTCAAAAATTTTCTTATATACAAGGGTCACACGCCCATGTGGTCATCACACGGCCAAGTGACATGCTCGTGTCTCAGGCCATGTGGCAACCAAGGTAGGGCAGACGCCCGTGTCCCTAACCCGTGTAACTCTCTAACTTGTAATTTAATTAAGTGCATGGGTTACACGGCTAAGACAAACGCCCGTGTGCTAGGCCATGTGGACAATTTAATTTTTGAAAATTAAATGCAGGTTTCAAACGACCAAGATAAACGCCCATGTTCTAGGCCATGTGTTTCACACGACTGAGAAACACTCCCGTGTCTTTGCCCGTATGCCCAATTCTGAGCATTCTGTTTCTCAATTTTAAGATGCAGGGGACATACAGCCAAACCATACACCCATGCGCATGGCCGTGTGTCACACACGATTGAGACACACGCCCGTGTGTCTGTCCGTGTGTACAAAATAAGGCCATTTTCCAAGCCTTATTTCTCACCCTTTTTACCTTGTACCTGCATCAACACTTATACACTTATACCAACCAATTCAAATCATCTTAACCAAGCCTAATTTAAGAATTTGTTTGGTAATTTATCGCATACATTCATGTGTTTCCCAAACTTACCTTTCATTGTCATCTATTCTCAACACATATTAAACATGATAAGCTCTTACATAAATACATCAAAGTATTTGAAACATTAGTCATTCCAGAGGCTAATTACAACCAAAATAACTTTTCATATTAACTATTTTAGTCTATACATGCCATTATACCAAAATAAGTATGCTATTTGTACCAAAACGGGCTGAAGGATAGTGTGATGATACTCCGACCAATCTCTAACCTTTCCGAACTTTCGAACATTATAAAATAGAGAAAATGAAATAGAGTCAGCACTTAGTGCTTAGTAAGTCGTGTAACAGAAAATAAACTTACCATAAACTTATACATTAAATAAACATATACATACAACCCAAACAACTTGGCTATAGCCTAAGCATACAACACATCAATTAACATATTAGTTTAATCACATATATCTTATGTAAATAAGAATAACATGGATGAGCTCATCAAATACCGTCTTCCACGCATTTCATGTACTTTCAAATGTTAATTTTACTTGTCTTCATGTCAAGATCTCACCCGTTGAATCATTTGAAATCTCGATGGATACTAGAGTAGTACACATAAAGTGTATTTATTAGAAATCCATCAATTCATGTCTGTGAGTACTCATTCAAGTACTAAATCAGAAAGCACACTCTCAAGCCATATAACAGAATGCTCATATGAGTATGTAACGGGTAACTTATCTGGGCTTGGTATTGGGAAGCTCATAAGAGCCATAATCAGAAAGCTTTTATAAGCTTGTAACGAACAACTCTGAAGAGTACTTTAATAGAAAGCATTGGATAGCCATATAACAGGAAGTTCAAGCGAGCACTAACATGAAGCTCCGGAGAGCCTTTAACAGGAAGTTCACAAAGAACTTATAAACAGAATGCTCGTAAGAGCGTGGGTGTATCTATAACAAATGCAGATTATGACCAATTAGAATGCTCCAAAGAGCATAAACAGAAAGCTCGCAGGAACACTATAACAGGAAGCTTGAGAGAGCTTGTAACAGGATGCTCTTTTGAGCTACGGTGCCTTCGCAACATATGCAGGAACACTACTATTTCGAGAAATAGAACCCTATATTCATCGAATCTCATTATCCAAATAGGACTTATTTATTAGGGATTTTCAGTTATGAGATCAATTACATACGCATATATGACATTTACACAATTTACATATTCAACACTCAATATAAGCATATAGTTATAAACAATTAAGTTACACGAACTTACCTCGATGCTTGTTCGTATACGAAATCTACTAATCCAAAACTTTTTCCTTTCCTCGTTCTAACTTCGAATTTGAGTTATTCGGATCTATATAAATGAATTTAATAATCAATTTATCACATTTTATATTTAATTGGATTCAATTTACACTCTAGGCAAAATTACCATTTTGCCCATAAACTTTTCATAAATTCCAATTTCGTCCGTAGGCTCGGAAAATGAAATTCATGCAATTTAATCCTTATTCCAAGTCTAACCAAAAATTTTATATAAAATTTACAACACATATATTTCATAAAAATAAAAAATTTTCCATAAATTTTACATTTTTACAATTTAGTCCCTAAATATCAATTTCATGAAAATTCTCTTTGTAAAAGTTGTTTATCTATCAACAACCTTTCATTTTCTACCATAAATTTCAAATTTTCAGCATATTCATCCATGGCAATTCTTCTATACTTTGATAAATTTTCAAATTAATCCCCAAAATAAATAGATTATGCTATCACATTTCGAAAATATAAAAATTACTAAAAACGAGACTTGAATACTTACCCAATTAGGCTTGATTAGTTTCTTTTCTCATTCCTAAGGTTTCCATGGAATTTGGAGATGAAGATGATATCTAATGATTTTATTTCTTATTAATTATTTATCATACATTGATTCTTCTCATTTCCAATTTAGTCCTTAGTCTTTTCTAATTTTTCCATGGATGATTCATCAAAAATATCTACTAACTTTTCTTTAATGGTCTAATTACCATATAAGGACCTCAAGTTTTGAATTCCATAGCTATTTGATACCTATAGCTTCTAGAATTCAACTTTTGCATTGTATGCAATTTGGTCATTTTCCCTAATTAAACACATAATCGTTAAAATTTTCTTATCATTATTTTCATATAACATTTCTATCATAAAAACGGATCGTGCAATAATATTAAAATAAATTTTCTTTCTAATTTAGATTTGTGGTTCTGAAACCACTATTCCGATTTTACTGAAAATGGACTGTTACAGAATCTCTTGAAGAGATCAAAATATATTTCCCCAAATTTCCTTTACTCATAACTTTTAAAAGAATGGTAATATAAATGCTTAGCAAATACATTCAAATAGTCATTTGAAAAACTAGTATTCAAGATTGAATGCGTAGAATATGAAAAAATATATGATGTTTTCATGAGAGTGAATGAATACGCGTTGCACTCTTTTTCCCTTTATTGAGGTTTTGTCCCATTAGGTTTTCCTGGTAAGATTTTTAATGAGGCAGAAGATTATGCGTATTATAGATTGTGTACTCTTTTTCCTTCATTAGGTTTTTATCCTACAGGGTTTTTCATAATAAGGTTTTAACAAGGCACATTATATACCAATGGACATTTAAAGGGGAGTGTTATGAATATCTAATTAAGTGGATGCCCATCATGATCAAGATAAAGTTTTAATGTATTTTAAATTCTAATAGTTATTAGAATTAGATCTCTACTTCTTTTATACTTCTTATGCCTATAAATAGAGACCCTGATGAAATATTGTAATCATCACTTTTGATCAATAAAGTACATTTTGTATTGCTTTTATATTTTCTTTGTTCTTTATTCTCTCCAACTCTCTTTATTTTATAACAAAATGTGCAATTATAATTTTATATGGTGAAACGAATTAAGACAATATAAATATAAACAATTACCGTAATCATTCCAAAAGTAAAAATTCACCAACCAAAACAATTCCGCTTTAATTAGAGCGGATGAAATCAAAATTCATGGAAGATTTCAGATTTTATCATCCCTATTGTGAATTGTGAAACAATAATAATTTTACTTAGCAGCATCTGTCTCACCCAGCTTTACTAGGCTAATATGAATGGAATATGAATTTTCTAAGCCATGTATTGGTGAGCAATTTCTGACCGGGTTCGGCCCATTAAGACCCAAACTAACCTCCTCGTTCCCAATTCCCTCCAATCCAAATTTCTAAATTCTTTTTCACGTTTCTCGAGGTTTTCACCTAATGGAGAAAAAAAACCCTAATTAAACTCCCACTAGCTGCCTAAATTTTCCCGAATTCGCCGCTCAACTCGGGCTCCTCTAAAGGTGAGTCACCCACTCTTCCTGCTCAAGATTTTCTTGCATCCGTTTCGTTGTTTATTTTTTATTGGTTTTTATGAACCAAATTGAGAGTGTTCAAGGCTCTAATTTCGAAGTGGTTGTTTTCTTATTCTTTTTGTTGTTGTTGTTGTTGTTGTAGTAGTAGACTATAAGAAAAGAAATGGGTTTTTGTTGTTAGAGCTTCAATGCTTTTTGGTTTTCTTTTTTGTAATTTCAAGTTTTTCAGAAAATAGAGAAATTTTGGACATAATACTGGTAGATTCAGTTCTTGATATGTGTTTTTTTTAATAAAATCGTGGAAAGACCAAATGCCCATTAGTTTTTGAGTTGAGAAATTCATTGAGTTCTTTGGAATTGTAGGGACAAGGAAATGCCTTCATGTCAGATTTTGTATGAAACGAATGTTGGTTTTGATTGGACTGGTAGCTTTCATACATTTTGAAGGATTTTGAGGAGTTGGTTTTGTTAAGAAAAAGTGACATGGAGACGCCAGTTTCAGAAGGGTTGGTTTCAAAGAGATCGTTGAGGAAGAAATCCGCAGTGAAGAATTATGATGAGAATTTAATGGATGAGTTCATAGAGAAGCATATAGGTGGTTCGTTTAGGAAGATTAGAACAAAGGAGGAGCTGGAGAAAGAGACTGAAACTGAGGCAATGATAGCATTATCTTTGGGTTTCCCTATTGATGCACTGATTGAGGATGAAATTAAAGCAGGAGTGGTTAGAGATATAGGTGGAAAAGAGCAGAATGATTATATTGTTCTTAGGAATCATATCCTTTCTCGGTGGAGGAGTAATGTGCGGATATGGTTATCTAAAGGACATATAAGAGAAACCGTGAGTAATGAATATGAACATCTGTTGTCTGCTGCTTATGATTTTCTTCTGTATAATGGGTATATTAATTTTGGAGTTTCACCGTCCTTTTCCTCTTACATCCCAGCGGAGGCAACTGAGGGTTCTGTGATAATAGTTGGAGCTGGACTTGCTGGCTTGGCAGCAGCAAGGCAACTCATATCTTTTGGTTTCAAGGTCGTTGTTATAGAAGGGAGGAATCGACCTGGGGGAAGAGTTTATACTCAACTGATGGGTAAGAAGGATAAGCGTGGTGCTGTGGATCTTGGTGGTAGTGTAATCACCGGCATCCATGCCAATCCTCTTGGAGTTCTGGCCCGGCAACTTTCTATTCCACTTCATAAGGTCCGAGATAATTGCCCTTTATATAAACCTGATGGGGTGCCTGTCAATAAGGTAATCGATTCCAAGACTGAAATGATCTTTAACAAGTTGCTTGACAAAGTCAATGAACTGAGAAAAATAATGGGTGGATTTGCTAATTATATTTCTCTTGGATCAGTTCTGGAAAAGCTAAGACAGTTATATGGTGTGGCTAGAAGCCCAGAGGAGAGACAACTTTTGGAATGGCATCTTGCTAATTTGGAATATGCAAATGCAGGATGTCTTTCTGACTTGTCAGCTGCCTACTGGGACCAAGATGATCCTTATGAGATGGGTGGAGACCATTGTTTTCTTGCTGGAGGGAACTGGAGATTGATAAAAGCATTATGTGATGGAGTTCCCATAATGTATGGGAAAACAGTTGATGCTATTAGATATGGTGTTGAAGGAGTTGAGGTTGTTACCGGTAAGCAAGCATTCCAAGCAGATATGGTTCTTTGTACTGTGCCTCTTGGAGTCTTGAAGAGAAGGACCATTAGATTTGAGCCAGAGTTACCTCAAAGAAAGTTAGCTGCAATTGACAGATTAGGTTTCGGGCTCCTGAATAAAGTTGCCATGATTTTCTCTCATGTTTTTTGGGGAGAAGAGTTGGACACATTTGGATGTCTCAATGATACCAGTGATAATCGTGGGGAGTTCTTTTTATTCTACAGCTACCACACTGTTTCTGGGGGTCCAGTGTTGATTGCTCTGGTGGCTGGTAAAGCTGCACAAACATTTGAGCGCACAGATCCTTCACTCTTGCTCCATCGCGTTCTAAGCAAACTTAGAGGTGCTATATATTATTTAACCTCGTTTTTCATGATTATGCTCTGGTATTTTCTGTCTCTATATTGGGAAAGCAGCCTTGTGATCTATTGATTTTCCTTGCAGGTATATATGGTCCAAAAGGTGTAGATGTACCTGACCCTATACAGACAATTTGTACGAGATGGGGAAATGATCCCTTTTCATATGGTTCATACTCTCATGTTAGGGTACAGTCATCCGGCAGGGATTATGATATACTTGCAGAAAGTATAGGCAATAGGTTGTTTTTTGCTGGTGAAGCCACAACTCGGCAATATCCAGCCACCATGCATGGTGCCTATTTGAGTGGGTTAAGGGAAGCTTCGCGTATTCTCCGTGCCACAAGAGGTCGCCAAAACTACTTTAGGAGGTCTGTGCAGCGGAATGTTGGACCAAGCAGTGATCAATTGGGTGATCTGTTCAAGAGGCCTGATCTAGTATTTGGGAAGTTCTCTTTTGTGTTCAATCCATTAACAGAGGACCCTAAATCATTGGGGCTTTTGAGAATTACTTTTGATAATTGCACAGATGATACGAGGAAGGTGCTGGAAAAAAGCTGTGACCCCCAATCGAATCAATCATTGCAGCTGTACGCAGCATTGTCCCGTGAACAGGCACATGAGCTACAGATGGTAACTGGAGAAGATAATAGTAAGTTGGTTTATTTGATAAATAATATTGGATTAAAGCTTATGGGAGCTAATGCTTTAGGAATCACATATAACTCCTTGGTTACTAGCATATCTAGTGCAAGAAAAGGTAGGAGCAGGTACCGTATATCTGCGCCACTGCTAAATACAGTTTAGATGAGTTACCGGTGTTATTGCATTAAAGTTTTGTGTACTCTTTGTTAAAATGAAACCTATTGATGCATAGTACTGCTCCATGAGTGGAAAAAATAGAACGTCTTCTCTGGTGCATGTACATAAAACTAATTAGGTAAGTTGTTCTTCCATTGACGTCTAGAGTAATGGCTTTGTCAGAGTTACTAAATGTAGTAAATTCTTTCTTAGCCAAAGAACGTAGATTAGTTGGCCAAATTGGTTGCTAATTGAAGGATCCATCGGTCCATTATGTAGGTGTAGTAGTTTTAAGTTGTGATTGAATGTCATTGTATTTCCATAACCAGACTCCATATTAAAAACTTTGTACTGTTGTATCCTGTATATTGCATATAGTAAAATTTTCAATCGTTGGTGTATCCAAATAATTCAAATCACTGAAGATATTGATTTTATGCACTTTTTTCCGTGACAACAAGCCCCATTGAAATGGCTTATTGATGCATCGTATATATTCCAGGAGCCATATGTGTGCATGTATGTCATATGAACGAAAACTACATCAACTTTTCCTTTATATTGCATGTATTGAAGAGCTTGAAGACCGAAAATATGCACCGAGTGCGAGGTCTATTCTTCTGTTAAGTACGGGCATAGAAAAGAGTGGAATATATAACACAAATAAAGTTGAATTGAAACCGACTTAAGGAAACATTGAAGCAATCAATCAATAACACAAATATTAAACAAACAAATGTAAATACAAGCCATGAACTGTATATAGGTCAAATTACAATGACAATCTTTGAATTTTGTACCATTAAAGTGATCCGAAAACATTTTAAAACTTGCTGGCAAATGAAAGCCCTTCCTTTTTAAGTTGATCTAAGTTCTCAACTGGAGGATTGAGTCTTGAAACTTTTGCAACAGCCTTGTTTTCTTCGGGTGTCCCACCTTCAAGGAAAGCACCAATAACCTTTCCATCTTTGATCCAATAAGACCCAAATTTCGGCTTCGGTGATAATGGATTGTTGTCTCCGAAAAACAAAGTTTCGCCCACATTGTCTCCATAGAACTGCCACGAAAGTTCGAAGATTCGAGAGTAGAAGTATGGAAGATAATCATATTCTTCAAGTTCTTTACCTGTTTCATTTGCTTTGATAGCCTTCACAGCGTGCTCGGCCGATTTCCGGGCATGGTCGACATGTTCAACTCTCCTCGTTTCATTGTATAATTTAATAGGGAAAGTGGCCACGTCTCCTACAGCATATACGCCAGGCATGCTAGTTTTGAAGAATCCATCAGTTTTAATTCCACCTTTGTCTTCTTCAAGCTGTCCTTTGAATAATGCTGTCAGCGGTCTCGCCCCAACACCGACGACAACAATGTCGGCTTCAAGCACCCTGCCATCCTTGAGTTTCACTCCCATAACTTCCCCATTTGCACTAGCATTGAAGCCAACTGACACTGTTCCTTTGATGATTTTGATCCCTTTATTTTCATAGTAGCTTTCATAGAATGCAGCCATGGTTGGGGTGAAAAGCCTAGGCATGCACCAAGGGTCGGGGTAAACCATGGTGACATCGAAATCGTTGATTCTCATGGCTGCTGCAACTTCAAGACCGATGTATCCTCCTCCGATAATAACAGCTTTTCCATATTTCTTCATTTTAATAGATTCAACAAGCTCATCAGCATCTTCGAGTTCTCTCAGATAGAAGATGTTCTTGGCATCAGCTCCTTCTACCTTGAAATCTGTCAACCTTATTACAGTGGAACCTGTTGCAATTATCAATGTCTGAAACTTAAAGATTTCTCCAGCAGCACTTACGAGAGTCTTCAAAGCAAGATTTACTTTAACTATTTCGGTTCCAAGGATCAATTGGATTCCTTTTTCTTTGTACCAATCCGGAAGTAATCTGTCACCTCCACTTCCAACACAGACATGGAATTCAGGCAATCTAGCAGCTGCCTTTGGATTTGGATTCAGATATCCCTTGCTCAAAGTAGGACGTTCATAAGGCGCCACTGACTCTTTTGAAATAATCGCCAACTGCCCTGGTTTAAGGCCTTGCCTATCGAACTCCCTAGCTGCATACCCTGCTGCAACTCCCCCACCAACAATTATGTACTTGAAGGACTTAACCATGCCAAGAAATGCTTTGCCTTTCCTTAGAAATGCCTTGAGTTCGACAACCTTTTCCTCAACAGTTTTTCCAAGAAACGCCCGTGAAAGGAACTTCTTTTCTTTGGCCTTATGTTCGATGATTTCGATTTCGGTTTTGATCCTCTGAACATCGTCCAACCAGTTCTTCACTTCTTCTGTTTGCATTATCTCACCATGAATCTCTGCACTTAGTCTTAGTTCAATAACTTCCTTAACGGAGTTCAGCTCTTTCAACAGTTTTTGCAGAATCTTCATATTTTCATCGAAATTTCTTTTACAGTTCAAACATCTTTCAATGGGGGCAAAAATAAACTTTGCACTTCCAATAACGAAATTGAACGAAGAAGCCATTGGCAAGTATCTGGCAAATACTTGAATCCAACAGAAAGTAAATCGTAGCTCAGAAAGTAGCTTTCAAAACTAAAAAGATCGAAAATGTACTAAAATTAATCAAATCTATGCTAGGTTTTTCCTTAATATTCAAAGTTTATGAATATGGCTCTAAGTTGAACATACATAGACAATTACATTTAAAAGATTTTGATAACGAACAGACGAGTGTTACATTCATATCTGTCTGCACCAATGCATACATTCCTCTATAAAGGTGAGTGTCAGATACGCGAATAGGTCTATGTTCATTTATTTCTAAATTATCTTTTCATGTATTGGGATGGTACTTGGAGGGTTATACTCATATCTTGACATGCATAGAAGGTGAATGTCGGAGACTGGTACTTCAAGATAAATGAAAAACTGAAGCAACATAATATATACAAACATGCATATATACATACACGTATAATATAAATTGCTGAAAAGAAAAGAATAGAAAAGAAATCCTTACTAATTGCTGTAGTAGTAGTAGTTAAATGCTGTGGCATTCTAATCGAATTTCATTCCAAGTCTAGCATATCATTGAATAAA
Organism: Gossypium stocksii; assembly: GCA_020496765.1. Taxonomy (NCBI): domain Eukaryota; kingdom Viridiplantae; phylum Streptophyta; class Magnoliopsida; order Malvales; family Malvaceae; genus Gossypium; species Gossypium stocksii. Next base: position 95,462,972 of record CM035632.1, on the reverse strand, counting down.
AATATTGCAATTTCATTTTCATTTGATTGGAGAAAGAGGATAACCAAGTTATATTACCCAAACATTTTGTTTTCTTTAAAGTATCTGTATCGGAATTATGTTCAACAAATATTTGACATAGACATGATTCTTCAAATACATAAAAAGGAAAAAAAAAAAAAACACTTGGAAAAAGAAGTTAAAACATAATTGCCTTCGAGTCCAGGTTCTCATGAAATAGACATATTCACATATGCTACTAAAAGCAGTTGTAAAGATACTGACAACATAGTATTAGTGCCTTAAACGAATATGTTCATTTCTTTTCCTAGCGTAGATCTATAAGAAAAATTTAGAAGAATTGTAAGTACCTGTTACCTTTGGCTAATGCTCCAAATTGTTTGTAGAGGAAAACACCAGGAAACAAAAACAAGTCGAAATGAGAGAAGTGCAAAGATATATGAAGATTCCTGCTAAAAGCTTTTCTTCTTTTGCAAGAAAAGCTAAGAATGTAGCATATTAGAATTCATTGAGGCAAAGTATCAGATGCAAGATACATGAATTGCAACTAGAGAAACCAAAACGATCAATTAGGTTTGGAAACTGTTGGTGGATAATCATCATGCTTCTTAACAAAAATGAAACCATACCTTCAGCAGTCAAAAGCATTTGGAACTTATGCTATTCGGGTGAGTGTCGAATACAGATGCGTTTACTCTTTCAAAGATTTCCATGTATTTAAAGGTCCTTGGAAGATCTATTACTTAAACATATGGGTCAATAAAAAGGAAGTGCCCAAGCATAGGTTGTAACATACTGGTTCATGCAATTTTACTCTATCTGTTCAAGCAAGCACCCACAAGAGATGGCATTCAGCAAATTTTGCGCTACCTCGAAGAGGGAAACTATTCATGAAAATATCACAGTAAAAACAAACATATTATGCTGCAAATTGCTAAAATTGCTAGCAGATAGATGCAGTCCAACAGTTCTTAGAAGTGAAATGCCTTTTGATATATGCACAATGGGGTGAATTTTATTAAATTTCATTGATCGAAACTGTCAATTTTCAAGTTTGGGAAATTAGTTGACTTGTGACGACTGTTTGGACTTTGCTAACGCGATCTAGAAAAGAAAGCTCAACTCAAACATTGAAGAATGTGATAGTATTTGGTAAAAAAGAACAGGGTTACTTTAATGTATCCTTTAAGACTAAACTCTGAACTTGAAACACTTTATCTTTTTGTGCCTAAACTTGAACGATACATTCACAATCATTGTCATCCTTGACATAGTTCAGACAGCATAAAACATATCTTGTAATTTGAACAAAAAGGTTGTAAACAAGAACATTTTCACACAAAATGATCAATGAAGTACAGATCATACTTGACATTCTTCCTTCATCCTCTAGAAATGGTCAAGGATGAACCAATGGAATTGCATCTGATCTTCTGGTGTCTCAGAAGCTTGAACTGTGTTTCGAGGCTTTGTCTTTTCAACTTGTCTCGCTGCTTGCTCGCGCAGAACATCGACTTCTTTCTCCAGTTTGCTTACTGTAGCTTGCAATGCCTTCAAAGCTTCTTCCTGTTTCTTGGACTTGTTCTCACTTTTGAACTTCTGATCATCATCACTTATCGACTTTGATACAATTTTGTATGTTGGATATGCACCTGCAAACATAGTTAAATGCTAAAATACCCTTAAACCATGGGCTAAGCTCTAGCAAATGCAAATTGATCAACAATCTATCAGATGCAAACATTAGAAATAAACAACCCAATAATGATTACCAGGGATGGTTTTAAGGCCCTCAACGGTAGCATTCTTGGCAATATCGGTAGCTACCCTGGAGATCTTTGACCGGGTTTCAGGGTCAGACAGGTGATGGTTCACCTTTTCCAGTGCAGTACACGACATCTCCTTGCCCTTGCTGATGGCTGCGGAACCATGATGGTTCACCTTTTGCAGTGCATCAACGGATACCTCCTTCCCCTTTGTGATCACTGTGGAACCATGATCGCAAGAGCTCTGCCAAAAGCCCTTCACTGAGTCGTTTGACCCTGAAATCAAGTCCCATATCCCCATTTTCTTTCTTTTCTTTTCTTTTTTTTTGGTACTTTCACTTTCCTTTCTCTTGCGCTGCAGTTATAGACTCGAGAAGAATACGAAAAGGGACGATTAGGTGACTTGTCTTCCCTAAAATATTCACTTTTGTTTAAAATAGTAATTTTTGTTTATCAAAGCTTACATTTTACTTATTTATTTTTAAAATATAATATTTTAATCACTATTATTTTGTTACGAAATGATTATTCTATTGTTAAGTTCCCTTATCTCCTCAACGGTAATCGTATTTGGTAGTCTAATTAAATTTTAAGTATCAACTTAAATTTTTAAATGGGATAAAATTAGATTTTTAATTAAATAAATTTAATTAATTAAAATTTTTAAACCCTAAACTTTAACTAAAAAACTATTCATCTCTTCTCTTTTTTTAATTTTTCTTCCATCTCTTCTATTTTTAGTTTTTTTATTTTATTGAAATAATTATTATCAAGATCAAAATAGTTGAAATCAATTGACTGCTTCGGAAAGATGGATTCAATGAAGGGTCTATTTATGTCTTCTCTACATTCCTCTATCTCTTTTATTCAATACGAAAAAACAAAAGATTAGATTTTTTATTGTTTAATAAAAATCGTAAATTAAAATTCTTGATATTTTCTTCTACTTTTTGAAATTGTTTGTGAACATGTATTTTATTTTGGGTCGGTAGACATCCCATAAAATGTAACCAGAAATATGTTTTCATGAACCTGTTTCATTCAAGCTAATTGTAAATTTTTAAAAAAGGGTTGTTACTTTCACTGTTCTTGTTCCTAATCATTATATTTTCTAGTTCTTTCACAATTCTTAAATAATTGATTTCTCAATCAGATTTTTTCTGATATGAATCAACTTGTATGTTCATAATCTCTTTGTGGGTATTCCAGATTATTCTTTCTTACTATTGATTTTGTATTGAATTCTCTTACAATCTTTTTTCTTTTCTTTTTTTTTTTTTTGCTGGTCTTGTGTAAGTTTTGGTTCAGAGCTAATTGGTTAGTAACTTTTGTTTTCTTTAAATTATATTTTTATGTTATTAGTTTTGTCTGCTTGGTACTTAGAGACTCTACATTATTAATTGCATTCCTTATGTGAGTTTTGCATAATTTCTGCTAACAACTTAGTTTTACTCAAATTTGGAATATGTGAGCAACGTAATCAATGCTTTCCAACTTTTAGGGGTATAAAAGTTAGAATATGTGAGCAATGAAATCTGTGAAGCTTATATGGCCATTTTTGGGTCAATCAATGTTGTATGTGTCACTTCTGTTATTTGGTGTAGTCTTGCATTATGGTTAATGAAATCTATTGCTGCAATCATTTGCATGGATAACATTATAGGAAAGAAGTTATATCATTAGGCTTTTTGTACAAGAGGCTATGATGTATGTCGAGACTCAAGATACCGTAGTTTCTGATAATTTATGTTTGTTTTATTGGTGAATATTACGTTGCATTTTAACATGTTAATACCATACTCGAGTCTAAATGTTGTGTGCATTTATGGAATCATATTATTTTTGTAATACCCCTTAATCCCAAACTGTCGTCGGAATAGGGTTACGAGGCACTACAGGACATATCGGATAATTTACAATTAATTTACAAATAAATAACACACATATTATAATTTAATCATAGAGTCCCTTTAATGGACCATCGAGGCCCAAAATACGTATTAGAAGTGGGTCGGGACTTGTTCGGGTGCTCTAGAAATTTTTCGTATTTTTTTTACTCAATATAACCTCTTTATAAACATCTAACCTTCTCTGCAATTTCAAATCGCAACCAATTTGCAACCAATATAACAATCCATACATTTCCACACTCAAACATTCCTAATTATGCCTACAACATTGATTTAACTATTTGCCTACTTAATCATTCATAAATAACTTTTTAATTGAATTAATAATTTCATTCATTTCGATTTAAGTTTCATGTCATATTTGTACCAAAATACGCCATATTAATTCATTTCATACTTATAACTCATATTAATATCATTTTACAACCAAAGTTGCAAGACTCATGCACATGCCTATACAACACCTAAATACATGCCACTTTTACCAAAAGAAGGATTACATCACCAAATTGTCTCTGAAGTCGAGATTAATCTGGATGTTAAACCAAGACCTTTGACTTCTACTGACCTGCGCACGCTAACAACCGTACGCTGAGTATGTTTATACTCAATGGTATTACCATAATTCAAATTATAAAAACTATAATAAATAATAGACATCAAACATGTAACAATATAAGTCATATGTGTTAATTTATACTTTAATTTCATATCTCAACAATAATCTTTCATCAAATGACATCACTTATCATCTATTAAATCTTTAATCAAATCATAAACCTTTGGTTCAATCTTTCAATCTCATATCTCAATTTCAATTGACATTTCAATTCATAATTCCACTTTCTCATACTTTCAGTAGCTCAATCAATCAAATTCTTTTGATTTTCTCAATTCATTTATTCAACCCTATTAACAAGACTCAGACCTTGGCAGATACACAGATTCCAACCAAACACACCAGAATGATCCACTCAAACACACCAGAATGATCCACCCAAACACACCAAAATGATTCAACCAAACACACCAGAATAATCCAACCAAATACACCAGAATGACACTAAGTGCCTCTTCGGATAGTCTGAAGAATTATAGTAACATCAGTATCTCCTCGGCCAAGCCGAAAAATCCCCTGAACTCTTCTAAATCCTATGGTATGCCAACTATATCCGACTCAGCCCGACTAGTTAAGTTTCTGAATCTCATTTCAAATTTAATTTCACTTTAAATTCCAAATTCACTTTCAATTCAATAATTCAATCATAATCCAATACCAACACATATTTAAGAATCACTTCAATTATCATTCAATTCCATAACAACACTTACCTCATAATTTACTTACTAACATATAAATTAAAATTTAACATTTAATAATAAATAATTTGAATTATAGTAATACAAACTGTGATTTTCTTGTGTTTACTCCTCGATAATCTTCTCTTTTCCTTTCTGTGCCGATGCTTCTGGTTCTGTAACACTCCTTACCCGTATTTAATGTCGGAACAAGGTACAAGGCATTACCGAACTTATCACACAAATAACATACCATTTTGGGTTACAAATTTGTGTCCAAATTAAAACCATTCACATTAAATCTTAAAGTCTGTAACACCCCTTACCTGTATCCGATGCCGAGACAGAGTATGAGGCATTACCTTACTAAAACACATGCAAACATTCAACTTACAGTTAATGTAATTCGTCCCAATTTAAAACTTTTTCAAACATTAACTTACGGTCCTTATTATGGACCCACAAGATCCAAAACATGATTTGGAAGCGAACCAGAACCAAATCGAGTGCTTAGAAAACTTTTAAGAAAATTTACTAAAAACAGGGCACACGCTCATGTGGAAGGGCAACACGCCCGTGTGGCCTCTGGACACGGCCGTGCTGATGGCCAGTGTGGTACACACGGCCTAAGCACCTAGGAACATGCCCGTGCCCCTCGTCTGTATAGATTTATTTTCTAACATCGAACCTATAGGGGTTTTTACATGACCTAACACACACTCGTGTTCATGGCCCATGTCCCTCACACGCCATGACACGCCCGTGTCTTTTAACCGTGTAACTCCCTGACTTGTATCCTATGAACAAATTGGGTTCACAAGGCTAAGGCACACGCCTATGTGCTCAGCCTGTGTCCCTTACACGGTTATGACACGCCTGTGTCGCAGCCCATGTGTGAAGACCTTAGTATTTTGTTTCTGACGTCAGCAACTCTTAAGGGTCACACGGCCGTGGTACACACCCATGTGCTAGGACATGTCTTCCATACGGTTGAGACACACGGCCGTGTCTTAACCCGTGTGTTTATTACTCGGCATTTAATTCTACCAATTCAAGGTGCAGGAGACACACACCACACACCCGTGGGGCAGGCCATTTGTCACACACGGCCTAGACACATGCCCGTGTGTCTACCCGTATGGACAGTATAAGGCTATCTACCAAACTTTTTGTCACCCTGAAATGACATCAAACAAATACCAATTCACCATTATCCAGCCAAGGGCCAACATTAGGCATTCACACACATTCACATACCCAAATCAACCAAATATTTACACAACTATCCTAATACTCTTGTTCATCCATACCACTTGCACTTTCATTAAAAACAACAACATTTGCATTTAAATATCATTAGCAAATATTAGCCAATATTTTTGACCTTATACAAAATGAGATATTTCAAAACTCAAGCCAACACATTTGGCTCAAAATAATGACACTTAGCAAAGAATAAAATCCTATACATGCCATATTCAAAAGATTAAAACTAACTATACCAAGTGCTTCAATGGATAGTGTGAGCGATGCTCCGATGTTCTTTGATCCTTGAGCTATTTAAGCAGCATTATTAGAAAATGGAAAGGAGATGGAGTAAGCATAAAGCTTAGTAAGTTACAAGTAAATAAAAGACAACAATTTACCATGCTAAGACATGCTTTCAATACATCATAATTTGTGCATGATACAAAGAATGACCACAACATAGCTTACTCATTTTCATCCTTCACTAATCATACAATATACTATTGAGCTCACATTTTATATATTTCATTTAGGTACCTGCACCACTCACAAGATCATCATAATATCTCTCGAACTTAACATTAACTTTAAATTTCTCGTTGAACTATTTAGAATACGAAAGGATATTCAATGAGCCTCAAACATAAGGTATCAAGCCGATGCCATGTCCTAGACATGGTCTTACACTGGCTCTCAAGTATCGAGGCTGATATCATGCCCTAGACATAGCCTTACACTAGCTCTTCTCTATCCGTGCCAATGCTATGTCCTAGACATGGTCTTACACTGACACATCTCCAAGCCGATGCCATGTCCCAGACATGGTCTTAGACTAGCTTGCCTGTCGAGGCCGATGCCATGTCCCAAACATGGTCTTACATTGGCTAACACATATCTATGTCGATGCAATGTCCCAGACATGGTCTTACACTAGCTCTCGTATAACCCTAGTATCATAGCCATGAATATCCAATCTATTCTTACAGTTCAACCAAGATTTATCACTTCATTTCTCATCAATGTACTACTACTCATAATCACAATTAATCAATTTAAACCAATTCAATGGTTTTATGCATAATTACAGTAAAGTTGTGTTATTTACCTACAACTTACCTTGGTATGCAAAATGTGAACGACTTCTCGATTTAGTCAATTTGCTTGGCCTGGCCTAGGTTCGGGTTTCGCACTTCTTGATCTATAATAATTAAAAATTCACTAATTTAATCACCGTATTAATCTAGACAACTCAAAATTTATAATTTGGCAAAATGACCATTTTGCCCTTAGACTTTTACAAAATGACCATTTTACCCCTAGGCTCAGAAATTGATTTTAAATCAAATTTCCTTATTAACCAAGCCTAACCGAACTCTTTTCACTTTTATGGTAGCCCACAATTCCCATTATTTCATGCAAGTACCACACTATTTATCAACTTTACAACTAAGCCTAATTTAGGTATTTTCTATGAACACATTTTCACAAAAGTTGTTTATTTAACAATCTACATTCATTTTCCTTCATAAAATTCCAGCAAACCATACAAGTGTTCTCATGGAAAAATTTTAAACTTTTAACCATTTTGTAAAATATTCCCCTCAATAGGTAGCCCATGCTACAAGGGTCCCAAAAGTACCAAAATTTATCAAGAAAACTATCAAAATCACTTACTTGAGAGTACTAAAAGTTGCTAAAAATTTTGAAGCTTCAAAAACCCTTCAATGGCTGATATTTTCAGTGAAGAATGGAAAGAAATGAAAAAAATGAAGGCTAGACTAATAGGCTATCATTTTATCCCAATTAGGTCACCTAATTTTAACCAAAAGTTGACAAAAATTGATTTTTCTCAATTATTTTTCTCTTGGCTGGCCATACCTAGAAAATGGGTGTATTTGCTCATTAAAGACCCCCAATTCAGGTTCTCTAGCTATTTAACACCATTAACCATCAATTTATAACTTTTTCCCTTTATGCGATTTAGTCTTTTTCGCAATTAAGCTCACAATCGCGTAAATTAATTCGCCAAAATTATCAAGCACTCTTATAAAAATACTATAACATATAAAATAATGCTAAAATAATTTCTCCAACCTCGGATTAGTGATTTTGAAATCACTTTTCTGACTAAGTCTAAATTCGGGCTGTTATAATTCTCCTCCTTTAGGGATTTTCGTCACCGAAAATCTTACCATTAAAGAGGTTCAGGTACTGATCTCTCATAATCTCCTCGGGTTATTATGTGGCTTCCTCGACTCCATGTCTATGCCATAAAACCTTTACAAGCGCTATGCTTTTATTCCTCAATTTTTTGACCTCTCGATCGAATATCTTACCCGGTTCGTCACTGTAAGTCATATCCGATTGAATCTCAACCTCTACTGGTGTAATCACGTGTGAAGAGTCAGAACGGTATCGACGTAACATCAATACATAGAAGACATCGTGAATCTTTTCCAACTCAAATGGAAATGCTAAATAGTATGTTACCAGTCCAATTCTCTCGGTCACCTCATAGGGTCCAATTAACCGTGGACTCAACTTGCCTTTCCTACCGAATCTAAGGACTTTCTTCCACAATGCCACTTTCAAAAACACTTTATCCTCGACTTGACACTCAATCTCTTTTTGTTTCAAATCCGCATAGGATTTCTGTCTATCTGAGGCGGCTTTCAAGCAATCACGAATCACCTTAACCTTCTCTTCGGTCTTTTTTACAAAATCGACCCCGTGTATCTGATTCTCTTTAAGTCCTGACCAATACAAGGGCGTTCAGCACTTGCGCCCATACAAAGCCTCATAAGGTGCCATTTTTAGACTCGACTGATAATTGTTGTTGTAGGTGAATTCAACAAGCGGTAAATACTTTTCCCAACTGCCTTGAAACTCAAAAACAAAACATCTCAACATGTCCTCAAGAATCTGAATCATTCTTTCCGACTGACCGTCGGTCTGCAGGTGGAAAGCCGTGCTAAAATTCAGTTTTGTCCCTAATGCCTCTTACAACTTTTTTCCAAAACTGAGGTGTGAATCTCGGATCTCTGTCTGAAATAATTGACAAGGGCACTCTATGCAGTCTCACTATCTCGGAGATGTACAACTTGGCTAGTTTCTTGAGCGAGAAATTAGTACTTACTGGTATAAAGTGAGCCGACTTTGTTAGTCTGTCCACTACAACCCATACTGCATCTTTATTCTTTGGTGACAAATGTAGCCCAGAAACAAAATCCATGGTAACTCGGTCTCATTTCCATTCGGGAATCATCACCGGCTGAAGTAAACCGAAGGTACTTGGTGTTCAGCTTTTACTTGCTGACAGATTAGGCATTTAGAGATGAACTCTGATATGTCTCTTTTCATTCCAGACCACCAATACATTTTCTTCAGATCGTTATACATTTTCATGCTGCCCAGGTGAATAAATGAGCGACTACTATGTGCCTCTCTCAAAATCTTCTAAATAAGCTCATCATCCTTAGGTACACAAATCCTATCCTGGTACATCAAACAACCACCAGTAATAACTCAGAAATTTGATTCATTACTCGTCTCGCACTGAACTATCTTGGCTTGCAAATTCTTACCACTTTTCTAAGCTTCGCAAATTCCTTGAAGGAACATCGGTCTAGCTCTCAACTCAGCTAAAGTCGACCCATCCTCGATTACAAACAACTGAATATCCATAGCCTTCAAGGTAAACAATGACTTCCTACTCAGAGCATCGGCGACTACATTCGCTTTTCCGGGGTGATAGTAAATTATTAGCTCATAATCCTTTATCAACTCCAACCATCTCCGTTGCCGCAAGTTTAACTCATTTTGAGTCATCAAATACTTAAGGCTTTTATAGTAAGTGAATACCCGACATTTCTCGCCATACAAGTGGTGTCTCTAAATTTTCAATGCAAAAACTATGGCGGGCAGCTCTAAATCATGGGTCAGGTAATTTTTCTCGTGTGGCTTTAGTTGCCTTGAAGCATAGGCTATTACCTTGCCTTCTTGCATGAGCATATACCCCAATCCATTTAAGGATGCATTACTATACACTACGAATTCCTTTCCCGATTTTGGTTGCACTAACACTGGGGCTTCGGTCAACAAAGCCTTTAATTTCTCAAAGTTCTGTTGGTACTTTTCCGTCCACTCAAACTTAACATCCTTTTAAATTAGCCTCGTCATTTGAGTAGCGATCATTAAAAACCCTTTAACAAATCTTCAGTAGTAACCTGCTAGGCCTAAGAAACTCCTAATCTCTGATACATTTCTCGGTGGTTTCCACTCAACAATAGCCGAGATTTTGCTTGGGTTAACTCTGATCCCATCTTTCGACACAATGTGTCCCAAGAATCTGACCTCTCGTAGCCAAAATTCACTCTTGCTGAACTTGGCGTACAACCGTTTATCTCTCAAAGTCTGCAAGAAAGTCTTCAAATGCTCTGCATGCTCACTCTCGTGACGAGAATAGACAAGTATATCATCAATGAATACGACGATAAACTTGTTTAAGTAGGTTCAAAAAATGCGGTTCATTAAGTTCGTAAATATCGCAAGGGCGTTCATTAAGCCAAAAGACATGACAAGGAACTCATAATGGCCGTACCTCATCCGAAAAGTAGTTTTCAGCACATCTTATTCCTTGACTCTCAACTGGTAATACCTTGAACTTAGATCTATCTTAGAGAAGACGGTTGCTCCTTTTAGCTGGTCAAACAAGTCATCGATCCTCGGCAAAGGATACTTATTCTTTACTGTAACCTTGTTAAGTTGATGGTAGTCTATGCACAATTTCATTGAACCATCATTTTTATTAATAAATAATACCGGTGTTCCCCACGGACAATAGTTCGGTCTCGCAAAACCCTTATCTGTTAACTCTTGCAACTGAGCCTTCAACACTTTAAGTTCTGTCGGAACCATCCTATACGGGGCAATCGATATGAGTGCCGTACTAGGGACCAACTCGATACCAAACTCAACTTCCTTAGTCGGAGGTAATCCGGGTAACTCTTCTGGAAACACATCTTGGTACTCATATATCATCGGCACTGTCTCAATCTTTGCCTCTAATACTTGGGTATTCAACATGAAAGCGAGATATGACTCATACCCTTTTCTTAAATACCTCTGACTGTCATAAAATACATTACTACTGGTAAGCCATCTGGTTCACCTGATTCAATCTGGAGAACATCCCCATTTTTACATTTCAGCTCAATAATTTTTCTCCCACAATTTACTACTACATCGTGAGTAGTTAACCAATCCATACTAAGGATTATGTCAAATTCATCAAACCACAATAACATTAAGTTAGCCGGAAAACAATTACCTCTAATTGTCAATGGACAATCCCTACACACTTGCTCAACTAGTACATGCTTGCCTAGTGGGTTAGACACCTTTACTACAAACTCAGTAGACTCGACATGCATATTCATACTAGGTACCAGTTTCATACACATATATGAGTGAGTAGACCTCGGATCAATTAAGGGAATAACAGGTATATTATAGATAGAAAAGGTATCCGTAATCACATCGGGGGACGAAGCCTCCTCGCAGGCACGAATAGCGTAAGTCCTCGCAGGCGCTCTACCCTCTGACCTCACCGCAGAATCTCTAGGGGCACCTCGGCTACTAGCCCCACTACCCGGGTTCTTCTGTGGTCTACCCCTCGAAAAAGTACTATTCACTCTCACTTCTTGCCTTTTGTCTTTCTCATCCATCTCAGGACAGTTTCGGATGAAGTGATCTAATGAACCGCACCTGAAGTAACCCCTTTCATTTCTTCGACACTTGCCAAAGTGTCGCCTATCACACTGCAAGCACTCAAATCTATTTGGTTGAGCACTACCCATACTCACAATGGAAGTGGTCTGAGCTTTAGACATCATATACCACTTACTCTTGTTCTTACCCGTGAATCCCACTGAAGTATTGGGTCGGGTGGTAAACTCCCTAGATCTCTCAGATGCTGACTGATGCGATTTCCCTATTTGTCTCTTCTTCAAGTCACGAGACTCTATGTCTGCTCTTCTCTCTTGTTTAGCTAACTTTTCAACCTTACATGTTCTATCAATGAGCATTACAAATTTCTTCAACTCGAGAATACCGACCAACAATCGAATATTCTCATTCAGACCATCTTCAAACCTTCTATACATTGTAGCCTCTGTAGATACACACTCTCGAGCGTACTTGCTGAGCCTTACGAACTCATGTTCATATTCCGTCACTGTCATTCGACCTTGCTTAAGTTCTAGAAACTCCTTCCTCTTCTGGTCGATAAACCTCTGACTGATATACTTTTTGCGGAACTCCTCCAGGAAGAATTCCCAAGTTACCCTCTCTTTCGGTACCACTGACACGAGAGTATTCCACCACTGGTAGGCTGAATCTCGTAATAATGATACCACACATTTCATGCACTCTTTAGGCGTGCATGATAACTCATCGAACACTCTAATGGTGTTTTCTAACCAGAACTCTGCTATCTCTAGTACATCATATTTATTTGCCAGAAATTCCTCGGCCACATGCTTTCTAATTCTATCTACTGGAGGTTTCTCCCTTCTAACCATATCTGCTCCTTGAGGAGTTACAGGGGCAGGCTGAGGAATCGGAGGAGGTGGGAGAGATGAAGTATTTAGATTAGCACGAATATACTCCGTATACCAAGCGTTCATCATCTGGAGGTAGGTTTCTCTAGCCCCTCCGCCTTGACTCATCGTCACGGGCCCAGTCTCAACTGGTGCGGTCCCTTCAGCGGGAGCTGGCGCACCACATCATCCGCCATAGCTCCTTTAGGATCCATTTACTATATGAAAAATACAATTTGTAATCGTCAGGAGTCATCACACTATCATATTACAATTATGGCAAGTAGAGCTAGACTCGTACACAAGCTAGGTTAGTCCTAGAATCGACTAAACCATAGCTTTGATACCACTAAATGTAACACTCCTTACCCGTATCCGATGCCGGAACAGGGTATGAGGCATTACCTTACTAAAACACATGCAAACACTCAACTTACAGTCAATGTAATTCGTCCCAATTTAAAAATTTTTCAAACATTGACTTACGGTCCTTATTATGGACCCAAAAGGTCTAAAACATGGTTTGGAAGCGAACTGAGACCAAATCAAGTGCTTAGAGAACTTTTAAAAAAATCCACTAAAAATAGTGCACACGCCCGTGTGGAAGGGCAACACGCCCATGTAGCCTCTAGACATGGTCGTGCTGATGGCCCGTGTGGTACACAAGGCTTAAGCACCTAGGAACAAGCCCGTGCCCCTCGTCCGTGTAGATTTATTTTCTAACATCGAACCTACAGGAGTTTTCACACGGTGTGACACACGCCCGTGTTCATGGCCCGTGTCTCTCACACGGCCATGACACGCCCGTGTCTTCCAACCGTGTAACACCTTAACTTGTACCTTATGACCAAATTAGGTTCACACGGCTAAGGCACACGCTCGTGTACTCAGCCCGTGTCCCTACATGGCCATGACACGCCCGTGTCGCGGCCCATGTATGAAGACCTTAGTATTCTGTTTCTAACATCAGCAACTCTTAGGGGTCACACGGCCGTGACACACACCCGTGTGCTAGGACGTGTATTTAAAGGTCCTTGAAAGATGCGTTTACTTTTTCAAAGATTTTCATGTATTTAAAGGTCATTGGAAGATCAATTACTTAAACATATGGGTCATTAAAAAGGAAGAGCCCAAGCATAGGTTGTAACATACTGGTTCATACAATTTTACTATCTGTTCAAGCAAGCATCCACAAGAGCTGGCATTCAGCAAATTTTGCGCTACCTCGAAGAGGGAAACTAGTCATGAAAATATCACAGTAAAAACAAACATATTATGCTGCAAATTACTAAAATTGCTAGCAGATAAATGCAGTCCAACAGTTCTTAGAAGTGAAATGCGTTTTGATATATGCACAATGGGGTGAATTTTATTAAATTTCATTGATCGAAACTATCAATTTTCAAGTTTGGGAAATTAGTTGACTTGTGACGATTGTTTGGACTTTGCTAACGCTATCTAGAAAAGAAAGCTCAACTCAAACATTGAAGAATGTGATAGTGTTTGGTAAAAAAGAACAGGAATATGTGAAAGTTACTTTAATGTATCCTTTAAGATTAAACTCTGAACTTGATACACTTTTTCTTTTTGTGCCTAAAGCTTGAACGATACATTCACAATCATTGTAATCCTTGACATAGTTCATACAGCATAAAACATATCTTGTAATTTGAACAAAAAGGTTGGAAACAAGAATATCTTCACACAAAATGATCAATGAAGTACAGATCATACTTGACATTCTTGCTTCATCCTCTAGAAATGGTCAAGGATGAACCAATGGAATTGCATCTCATCTTCTGGTTTTTCAGAAGCTTGAACTGTGTTTCGAGGCTTTGTCTTTACAGCTTGCCTCGCTGCTTGCTGCGCAGAACATCGACTTCTTTCTCCAGTTTGCTTACTGTAGCTTGCAATGCCTTCAAAGCTTCTTCTTGTTTCTTGGACTTGTTCTCACTTTTGAACTTCTGATCATCATCACTTATCGACTTTGATACAATGTTGTATGTTGGATATGCACCTGCAAACATAGTTAAATGCTAAAATACCCTTAAACCATGGGCTAAGCTCTAGCAAATGCAAATTGATGATGGGCTAAGCTCTAGCAAATGCAAATTGATCAACAATCTATCAGCAGCAAACATTAGAAATAAACAACCCAATAATGAATACCAGGGATGGTTTTAAGGCCCTCAACGGTAACATTCTTGGCAATATCGGTAGCTACCCTGGAGATCTTTGACTGGGTTTCAGGGCCAGACAGGTGATGGTTCACCTTTTCCAGTGCAGTACACGACACCTCCTTGCCCTTGCTGATGGCTGCGGAACCATGATGGTTCACCTTTTGCAGTGCATCAAGTGATACCTCCTTTCCCATTGTGATCACTGTGGAACCATGATCGCAAGAGCTCTGCCAAAAGCCCTTCACTGAGTCGGTTGACTATGAAATCAAGTCCCATACCCCCATTTTTTTTTTTGGGTACTTTCACTTTCCTTTCTCTTGTGCTGCGGTAATAGATTCGAGAAGAATACGAAAAGGGACGATTAGGTGACTTGTCTTCCATTATTTTTTAGGGTAAATTACACCCACAGTCACATAACTTTGCTCAAAATGACAAAACAGTCACCTAGGTTTCATTTCGGTCACTTAACTTTCGAAAAGTAACAAAACGGTCACCAACGTTATAAAAAAGTGACAAAATAGTCACTGGTTAACGATTGCCGTTACGATTTTAACGGGATTGCTGACGTGGCAAGTTAACCTGCTGATGTGGCAAGTTAACTTGCCACGGTGGCGAGACGGGTAATTAGGCCAGGTTAAGTGACGAAATTGGGAAGGTTATGAGTTAATGTAGTGTTTTAGGGTTAGAAACAGACGAGGAAAGGGGATTTGAGGAGAGAAAAACGAAAATCGATTTGGGAAATTTGGGAAATTTTAATCGTGATTTAGGGTTTGTTAGGGTTTAAACTGAATTGAGGATCGATTAAGAAGGGTTCAGGGCTAGAAATCTGTTCAAAATCCATTAACAGGGTATAAGTTCTAGGGTTCGATTGTTTATTTTGTTTGGGAGAAAAGAAGACGAACCAGAAACCATTCAAATTTTTTTTTGTTGCCTGTGACAATGGGCAATAGAAGAGAAGGTACCAGTGGGGTTACATCCACTTTAACGGGTAAGTTGTTGCATTTGGTTTTAAATTTTTTGGATTTCAATGCTGCTATTTCGATTTAGGGTTATTTCTATTTCAATTTTAAAATCGATTCTGATTCTGATTTTGATTTTAATTTTGATTTCGATTTTGATTTCAATTTTAAAACACTCACTGATTCTGATTTCAATTTTGATCTCAATTTAAATTTTGATTTTTGATTTCGATTTGGATTTTAATTTAGGGTTATTTCGAGTTTGTATTGTATGCCATGTGCATAATGATTATTGTTTGTTTCTGCCATTGTATGAATGCCATTGTCAAATGTGTATATCTGCCATTGTATGAATGCCTATGAATGCCATTATTAAATCTGCTATTGTATGAATGCCATTATCAAATTGATATGTATTGTGTATATCTGCCAGGATATTTATTGTGTATATTGTGTATATATGCCATTATCAAACTGGTTATTGCATGTTATTGTCTGGCATGTGCATGACAAAAATGGTTGTGTTTGTTGTCTGCCATGTGCATTGATTGTTGTATTGGTTGTTGTCTGCCATGTGCAGGACAGAAGTGTTTGTATGAAATTATTGGGCATTTTGTATTGGTTATTGTCTGACATAAATGGTTAAAGTGTTTGCCTATATTGTTTGCCTTTATTGATAAGTACTTTGTTTGGCAGGTTTAATTGATGAAAATTTTAATGAGAATGAAGAAAACATGTCTGGTAGTGATGTGTCTCATAGTGATGTGTCTGGTAGTGATAGTGATGCATCTGAAACAGTTAGTTTAGATGGTTTAGACATGGATGGTATAGAAGTAGATGAACTGTGTGATAGTGATGATTCTATGAGGTTAGATAGTGCACATGAATCTGACTCAGATGGCCAAAATTGGCCTGAGTTTAACTCAGAGAATGACATGAGTAATCCTATACTTAAGGTTGGAATGTTATTTAAGTCTAAAGATAGTCTAAAAGAAGCTGCCAAGCAGTATGGTAGGTTGAATAGTTATTTTATTAAGTTTCCGAAAAATGATTTAAAAAGGTTAAAGGTAGTCTGCGCTGAAAAATGTTCTTGGTTCATATGGGCTTCTAGGCTAAACCCTAATGACCCTACTGACCAGACTTGGCAAATTAGAAGTTCAAACCCTAACCATACTTGTTCTAAAGTCTATAAAAATAGGAATGTAACCTCAGCTTGGATAGGTGAACATTATAAAGAAAAATTCAGTGCTGATCCTAATTATTCTCTGAAATCATTACAGCAAGATGTTAAAAGAGATTTTTGTTGCTTGGTCTCACTAACCAAATGTAGAAGGGCTAAACTTAGGGCATTAGAATTAATTGAAGGAGCTCATAAAGCTCAATATGAGAAGATTTATGACTACTTGTTAGAGGTTAGGACTCAAAATGAGGGAACAACAACAATCTGTTGTTTGGATAACAGATTGTTTCAAAGGATGTATGTCTGCTTGCAGGCATGCAAAGATGGCTATAGGTCTGGTTGTAGGAAGATAGTAGGTTTAGATGGATGTTTTTTGAAGGGCTACTATGGTGGCTACTTGCTTGCAGCTGTTGGGATAGATGCAAATAATGGCATCTATCCACTTGCATATGCTGCTGTCGAAAGTGAAAATCAATCATCATGGCTTTGGTTCTTGGAATTGCTTGCAATAGACTTGGAAATTGTGAGCTCGTACCAGATATCTTTCATGTCTGACAAACAAAAGGTAAAACTCCATTTATATATTTTTTTAATGTTGTTTCTATTTAGGGTTTGTCAAATAATTAAACTATTTTTTCCTAATTGCAGGGACTTTTGGAAGCAATATGTATGTTGTTTCCTAATGCAGAAACAAGACACTGTGTTAGACACCTACATTCCAATTTCAAGAATGCTGGTTTTCGAGCAAAGGAGTTGAAAGATTTGCTTTGGAAAGCTGCCAGAGCAAGCACTACAAGGGAGTTCGATGATGCCATGGATGAACTGAGAAAAACCAATCAGCATGCTTATGACTGGTTGAAGGAGAAGAACCCTACTCATTGGTCAAGGTCTCATTTCTCAATTCGGAGCCATTCTGACATGTTGGTCAATAACCTATCTGAATCATTTAACAAGGTATATCCCTATGTTTTATGTTTGTTCTTACTGATCATTAGCAATTCACTAATCATTTCTGTGGTTTATTGATAGATGATACTGGAAGCAAGAGGTAAACCTATTCTGACCATGATGGAAACAATAAGGACCAAGATTATGTTACTTATTGTTAAAAAGAAAGAAGAAGCTGACAAATGGGAAGGATTTTTGTGTCCAAAGATCAAGAAAAAGCTGGATGTAAATTTGAAAGATTCATTAAGGTAAAGATTCTTTCTAATGCCTATATTCTGACTTCATATTACTGATCACATGCACTCATTGTTGGAAAGCTGTTGACTATTTTTTAATATGCATGAAATGATTGTTGGAAAGCTGTTGACTATTTTTTAATATGTATGCAATAATTGTTGGAAAGCTGTTGACTATTTTTTAATATGCATACAGTGAGTTTTTTTCATAATATTCATGTAGTGACTACTTTTTTGGGGGGTGTGTGTCATTGTATGTTTTAACCAAGCATGCTCACTGTTTTTTAGGTGTGTTCCATCACATGCTGGTGGGGACAAGTATCAGGTTGAATGTGGTTCAGGCAACCAGCATGTGGTGGACTTAGTTCAAAATTCCTGCTCCTGCAGGAATTGGGATCTCACTGGCATCCCTTGCATACATGCATTAGCTGTCATTCATGTAAAAGATGAGTTCCCAGAGAGCTATGTACAAACCTGGTACACCAAGCAAACCCAGCAACAAATTTACTCCAACTTTGTCAGTCCAGTAAGGGGTCCTAAACAATGGGCCTATGTGTCAAACATGCTACCAATAGTACCTCCTCTACTAAGAAGGCCACCTGGTAGACCTACTAAAGTGAGAAGGAAAGAACTTGATGAACCACAAACAACAGAGAGGTTGAGCAAGAGAGGGGTTGAGATGAGCTGCAGTAAATGCAAAAGAATAGGCCACAATAAGAGGAGTTGCAAAGGGGAAGTTGGCCAAAACATTCCAGTAAGTAATTTGCTTTAAGTTATAATATACTTCTATCTATAAATTTACTTGTTTTTCTCATTTCTCTTATTCTTATAGGTTAAAAGACATCAAGTTGGTGTCCGAACCCAGCAACAAGCTACCTCAAGTCAGCAAGAGGGTACCCCAACTCAACAACGTGGCCCAACTCAGTTACCTACTGCCCTAACTCAAATACCTACCGCCCCAACTCATCAAAAAGCTGCTCTAAGACAAAAGCTCCCATTAAGGAGAAAATCAACCACAACCACTGTTCGATGGATGCCTTCTACACAAGAGTCATCCATGACAGACCACTGATGATGATGTGAATAGTCTGCATTTTGTTAATATTTTGAAACTGTGTAAATTTGCCTGCTACTGATTTATTAACTTAGGCAGATAATTTTTTGGGAAATTTGCCTATGATTACTGCTGATGATAAACTTAGGCATAGTCACTGAATTTTTTTGTTAATTTCTCTACAATTCACATCTGTTCAATTGTAATGAATTGTAGGAAAATTTGGTAATATTTTGCCCCTCATTCTTTTTGTAAACAGTTTGGCATTTTGGCCTTAATATATGATCAATTTATCCGTGCTATTTGTTATCCATCTGTTATGTTTTTCTAATATATGAGTTAAGCAACTGTTAAGCATTTTGCATACCAACTGTTATGTTTTTCTAAACAGCAGCCATGTATACCAACTGTTAAGAAATTTGTATATCATTGTTATCTTTTCTAACCAGTAGCCATGTATACCAGCAGCAACATGAGTGTTAAGCAATTTGTAAACAACAACATGAGTTATTTAGCTATGTATACCAGCAGCAATTTATAACATATGTTAAGCAAAACACAATTTGTAATCAACAAAAATTTTCCATTTCATTCAAGTGTTTGCAAACAACATGAGCTGGTATACCAGCAGCCATTTTAACATATGTTAAGCAACAAAACTATTCTAACATAATTTATAATCAACAAAATTTTCCATTTCATTCAACTGTTTGAAAACAACATGAGCTGGTTAGCCATGTATAACAGTAACCATCTATACCAACATAAGCAACAATTTACCAGCAACAAAATACAAAACATAAGCTGGCTTTCAATGAACATAAAATGATTTTTAAAGTTTTAAAAACAGCAAAACAGTAACAATTACAACCACCAAACACCAGGTTCTTCTCTCCCTCTTCCTTGCATTCTCTAATGTCTTCACTTTTTTCATCAGACCCAGCAACACAACTCTTGCATGGGGCGTCAATGGTGGATCAAACCAGCTAAAAAATCGACAAGGTTTTCGAAATCCATTGCCAAATTTCTTACACCCAAAAAACCTCCTACCTGGGTTGTCATTGGACCAAGACATGTTTAATTTGGCTGGGTTTCCACAATAGCAAATAGGAATCACTTCAGGCATCTCCATTTTCCTCTTCTCCTTCTTCTTCTTCTCTTCCGTCTTCTCTGTTTCTTCTTTTTTTTTTTCCTTTTTCTCAAACCCTAAGATGGTATTAAAGACTTTGTATCTGGCCAGCTAGACTTCAAGTTGCCAGCAAGGCCGCCGTTAACTGCCACGTCACTTCACCGTGACGTTTGTGACGGAAAACGGCAAAAAGGACCGTTTTGTTACTTTTCGAAAGTTAAGTGACTGAAATGAAACCTAGGTGACTGTTTTGTCATTTTGAGCAAAGTTATGTGACTGTGGGTGTAATTTACCCTATTTTTTATTCATTTGCTTGAATACGATGAGTAACATATTTACGCCTATCAAATGGGCCTTACAGGTCCTTTTACAAGAAATGGGTCAATCATATTTTCCCATAATGAGGTCACCAATATATTACGATACAGTTTAGTCTTTAAAAATGTCTGAATGGGAAAAGAGAGCCCAAAGGCACACAAAGATAATGCCAACCGTCCCCAACATCATTTGTCGGATGGCTAAAAGCCTAGAATCAGAAAACAGAAAAAGAAAAGGAGAAAAAAAAAAAAAAGGAACTCCCTCAAAAGGGAGAGAAAACTACTACCTAAAGGTTATTGTCGTAATCCCATCAATAACTTATCGAGTTGTCACCACCAACACTCAGTTGCAAGAGACACCCCCGGTGGCTATTTTAACACCAAAAGCTTTCGTTATTTGATTTAGGTATTTTATATATATACTCTTTCACCAAGTAACTAACAAACTCAATAATAACATATTGCAATTTTTGGACCCATAATCTTAAAATAATTTAAAATGTCTTCTTTTAATTTTACAACTATTTTGTATATGTTTTATTTAAAATTTTAAATTTTTAAAATAATTATGAATTTATGGATTAAATAAATAAATAAATAAAATAAAATTTGACTCGTGCATGCACATATAAAAAATTGTTCGAAGTCGGAGCCCCACCTTTTAATATGGTAGATGAGTGGAGTTACTTGCACTCAAACCCAACCTTACACGCTATGGATGTTAAGAATCATGATTATAATATTTGTGATATTAAAACCCTACATGTTAGAACACAACATCAATGGACAATTGTTACACAATTGCATGCAGTGGCGTTAACAATTCTCCCATTAATTCACATTCATCCCGATATTTGATGCACCTATTAGTAGACCATATTCAGTATTCACTCATCCAAACTTATGTTTACTAGGACACGTGAGCGTCCAAGCATGTTCAATTCTTGTAACAGTTTCATGATCCTTGCACAATCATATCCTTGTATTCATATCCGAAAAAGTATCAGACTTGAGTACTTCAAGAAAAAGAACTCAGCTCAATATAGATCCAGACCTTTGCCCAAAGGAACCCTTTGCATTCATCAGTGCTTCTACAATCTTATTGCCCTGCTTTCTTTAAGTACATCAGTTCAAATCACCAAACAATGCTCTACCATTGACTGCAGAAGTTGTAACTTATAAAGCATCAAATGGTTTAAATTGAAGTTGAAGAACTGCAACTGCTTATTTTTGTATCAGAAAGAAAATAATGGTAGGTGAACTTTGCGGAATTCACCGCCTAAGTAAAAGCGTTAATATGATATAGAAAAAAAAGCCAAAGTCAATGCAAGGAGATACCCTTTCCTTAACCTGAGCCCATGCCCAGCCTCGAAAAGAAAATCCAGTTATAAATAACCTAAAAATCTACCTGACTCAACATTGGGTCTGAAGTAACTAAGATTTTTTATATCTTTACAATGTAACACATGCAAAAGGTTATTTGAAAAAAAACAAGGCGACAAAGCCTTTTCTCTTACCAAACATACCAAAAAGCATGTGATTGGAAGGTTTACAAGACATATCTGCAAAGCATCAGCGATTAGACATTAGACTAAGAGATATATTTTACACAGTATAAAACATTTGGGAAAAGTTGTCTGCCGAAAAAGATCCTTGGTTTAACGTTTTGCCATGATGTTAATCAACCTACAAAGGAAACATTTAACAGTTTCAGACAATTACTCCAGCAACAAAATGCATATAACAACAATTGGCATTGGTTAGCTATAAACTCATTAATCTAGTGGCAGGCAGGATTAATGGTAGCTTAGAAAAGTTATGGTGCATTATAAGATGTAATGAGCATTATCCTATGTGGATTAACCAGTAACTTACAAACAAGTTACGATCATTGTAAGAATAATGAGCATTACCCTATGCAGATTAATCCGTAACTTACAAGTTACGATGCAGTACAAGATGTAATTAGCATTACATCTTATCATGCATCGTAACTTTTTATAAGCTACTGATTAGTCCACATTGGGTAATGTTCATTACATCTTATAATGCATCATAACTTGTCGTAAGCTACCGCTTAATGAGCATTACCATATGCAGATTAATCTGTGGCTTATTCGAGTCCCACCTCCAATTCCACATAAGCTAACACTAATCATCTAAGAACATAAAATACAAAAACCATCTATATGGACAAAGTAGATATCGAGTTCAAAAGCTCACCATTGTGCCAGTTCATAAGGACAACCCAGCAAAGAGCAACTCCAACTCTTCTTGTTGTGAAGCAGTTCTCTGGTATAAACAAAAAGGCAATAAATCATCAAATCCCTCTCTTTCACAAAACTATCAAGCAACTTCCAAACTCAACTTTATAATTTTCAAGCATCAGCACAAAACCAATCAAGCCAACATATTTGATTACCTGAATAGACAACAGTTGAAGAATTTTATTAAGAACACGCATGCGGTGATTAACATAAGAACTAGTCGCAGGAAGCCGGTTCATCCTTTTCATTTCTTCGTGAACAGCCACGGTCTTCTCTTCGTACCCCATTTGCTTCCACTGAACTCTGGGATTAGTGGCCCCTCCGTCCTCCATAGTTTGATCAATAACACCACCATTTCCCTTTACTTGTTCGAAACTTTCCATGATGAACAAGAACTAAACAAACAAACCAAGAAGAATAAAAAATCAAATTCGGGTTATAACAAATACTTCCAATTCTGAACTTGGATTTAACCAGTTGGTTAATGAAAAAGGTCCCAATACCAAAATCTACAATTTCTAACCCTATCCCCAGACTGCAGTCTTTGCAACTAAAAAAAATCCCATTTTGCTTCAAAATTCAAGAAAATTATGGAAAAATAATTACTTAATATGAACCAGATTTCTCAATATTCTTCTGGGTCATTCTTATAACAATGATAATTGAAAATATTTCCGAAAGAAGAGAGGAAAAACGGAACCAATAATTTTTTTTAAAAAAGTACCCTATTACGTAAGTGTCTCCAAATACTTAATAATTATACCTAAATTGGATGCAGGATTTAATTATTTTTCATTTTATAATACAAACATAGTTGAAATTACAAAACAAGAAGGGGAAGAAAAAAGGGGAACTTACAGAGGTTCTCGCACAAAGGAAAGGAGGCAACTTTGGGGAGGTGGGCAGAGTTATTCCGTGAAATAACGTACGCTTACTGAATTAAACGCAGCGTTTCGTGGAGTTATAACAAGGTTAAAAAAATTATCATTTAAATTTAGGGAATCTTTTGAATTTAGGGAACAAATCGATCAGATCCCGAATTCTTTTTTTTTAAGTGTTAATTTTTGTGGTAAAGATAAATAAATAAATAAAATTATTTTTAAATATCTTAAAAATTTTCAAAATTTAATAATTTATAAAGTTAATGTTTAGAAAGTCACTTATTAATTGGGATGTAATTACACTCAAATTCAATTTTAAAAAATTATTTTTATACAATTTATACAAATCATATTATAAGCATAAACATGAACATGAACATGTATTAATGTTTTGGATGATTATGACAAAACAAATTTATATTTTAAATCTCAAAAAATTATATAATAAAAATAATTTATGTATTTTATGAAGTTATAAAAAATAATATTATTTAAATCCTAAAACCTTTTTAAAATTATGACCAAAAATATTTGACATGTTATAAAAGTATTATAATAAATTTATTTATAAAAAGTTATGGTTAAGTATAGTAATAACTTATAAATGTATTCGTGTTATATATTATAAAAATAATATTTTATTCATAAAAATATTATAATTTTTATCATATCTTATTTATAATAAAAAAAGTTTTTTAAATTTATGATAAAAATTATATTAAATATAAGTTACGTTATGAAAATTTTGTATAATTTATAAAAAAATTTTATAAAATTTATATATTATATATACTAATTTTTACTTAATTTATATATTGTAAAAAGGATATAGCTTATCATAAGTTTTTTTTCAAATTAAATATATATAATTTTTATAATTAAAGCTATAAATTATTTGGACTGTAAATCTAAATATTATAAAATCAATGTTAATTATGCAGATAAAAAAAATTTTTACCATATCATAGTGTATAATACTATTTGAGAAATTTTTTTAAATTTTTTTTTGAATCAGCTAACCCAAGTAATAATTTAGATTATCAATAATAAATTTAAAAAAATTATTTAATACATTATTAGTAAAATTAAAAATAATATTATTATTAATATATCAAATATTTTATTTAAGAAAAACAAAACTAGGATAACTATCTTTAGACGTGAAGCATGCTTAAAATAGTAAAATTATTGAATAAAAGCATATTAAATATGCGAAAATATCTCTAATATAATAATACTCACTAAAAACAAAAATCGAAATTAAAGAAGGGAAAGGCAGGCAACGTATTCACACGTATGAGGTAACCGTAAATGTAAAACTCCGCGGCGCCAACCAAAGCAACAACTCCTCGCACGCGCGTGAAAAACCAAAGAGAAAATATAGGGGCCCGAAAATTCGAAACCGAAAATTCCCCGGAAATTAATAAATAAGATAATATTATAAAAAATTAAAATAAAGGTCAAAGGAGCGGAGACCATTTTTTTTTTCATTTAATTTTTTTATTATTATTCTGCTTTCTTTTTCTTTTGAATCGCATAAAAAGTCCGAGGAAGAAAACCAGAAGGGGAGAGAGAGGGAAAGAAAGAGAGAAAGAGAGGCCTGGAAAAAGACCGAATTGACCTTATCTTTCTTTCGAAATTACCCTTTCTTCTTTATGTTCGACTCTTCGTAATCGCCATCGTCTCTCTCTCTCTCTCTCTCTCTCTCCCTCTCACGCGCGCGCGCGCCATAGATTTTCTTTTTCCTTTTAATTTTCTTGAAACATGAACGAGAAGGCCCACGTTTCAAAGGAACTCAATGAGAAACACCGAAAGGTGATCCTAATTTTACCATTTTTGACCTTCTTGTATTGTTTCGATCTGTGTTTGTTGTATCATTTGCTGTTGTTGCTTTTTACCTGATTTTTCTTTTATTTCATCTGAATTTGTTGGTTATTTGATTTGAATTTATTTGTTTAATGGATTTGATCGAATCGAATGTCGAATGGCGAGTACGAGCTGATTTAAAAAATTGTTTTGTATCAATGAAATGGTGATCATATTCAAATTATTATCAGGATAAGATCGGTTTAGATAGATCAAGTTGGGTGGTAAATTCATTGTGATCAATGGAATTTCTTCACTAAAATATTGCATTTTAAATAGTATCATATATTATGCTTTGCTGTTTCCGCAGATCTGAACTTGGGTTTTCTTAAATCAATTTTGCCTAATTATGCATTTCCTTTCTAATATCTTCGTCAAGTTTGCTGAATATGATTGATTTGTTCGTATTTTTAAAACTTTCCAAAGGTTGATCTTTGGACATCGGGAACAATTTTATGCAATCTTCCTATGTGGCAAAGAGGCCTATAAATTAGATCTTGCTAAATTCCTCCATCTTCTTTGCATGTATATGCATATGTGTATGTGTATGTGTATGTATATGTATATATTATATATTATATATACATATTGTCCTGCATTTTCAAATCTTTTGCATATATGTTAACCTATATGGTATGATAGACTCATTTAATGGATGGTTTTGGTTATTGCATATTTGATGATCAGTCAGCCTGTTATCTTATCTGGATTAAAGTTCTTATCTTTTGATCTCATATGTAGATTTTGGAAGGTCTTCTAAAAATTCCGGAGAATAAGGAATGTGCTGACTGCAAATCCAAGTATGTAACAAGAAAATCAAGAAAGATTATTGGGATATCATAATAGCAAATAAGGGAGTACCCAAAATAGACACTGTCTTAACAAAATGGATATTTTGTATAGGTCATCAGTCGGCGCTGATACCATTCATTTTTATCACAGGTTCTAATAATTGTTTCTTATTTCTCTGCAGAGGTCCAAGATGGGCTAGTGTGAATTTAGGTGTCTTTATATGCATGCAATGTTCTGGGATCCACAGAAGTCTCGGGGTGCACATATCAAAGGTGATTTTCTTATCTCCGGAGTCTGGAATGCATACTTCGGTTCTTCCTGACTCAGAAAAGCTCATTGAATTGCTGACACTGTCTCAGTTTCTATACTTAATTCACATATACATTTCGGTTTGTCACCAGTGATTGGATTGGTGTACTTACATTCTTAGAAACAAAACTTGGTGCCTCAGAAATGCACTTGAAATATATTGTTGACATAATTTTTATGATAATATCTTAGACTATAAAGGATTAGAGAGGTTAGGAATTAACTTTTTGAACTGACTGGCTGTTTCTGTAGCATCAGTGAACAGACTAAGCTTTATGTTTCCCCAGTGCATGTTTGCATCTTAATGTCTCTTGCTGCAGGTTCGATCTGCTACCCTGGACACATGGCTCCCTGAGCAGGTTGCTTTTATTCAATGTAAGCTTTCTTGTTAGGTCATGAAACTGTATAATTCTGATTGATATTGATGGAGTTGAGCATACTCTTGTCTTATTATACAGCGATGGGAAATGAGAAGGCAAACAGTTACTGGGAAGCTGAGCTGGCCCCTCATTATGATAGAGTTGGAATCGAGAACTTCATCCGTGCAAAGTAGCCATTGGTTCTTCTTCTCTTTTTTTGGGTAGTATTTAGTTTTAGTGAAGAGCATTTTTGTACTATTCCTATATTTGTTGTATATTTTTATAGGTACGAGGAAAAGAGATGGATTCCTAGAAATAGAAGATCCAAATCACCACCTAGAGGGTTAGATGAAAGAGCTACTTCGCATTGGCAGAGACCCACAGAAAAAAGTGGTCATGGGCATGTTAGTAATTCTGATAATTCATTCGAGGAAAGGAGAACCATTCAAGCATCTAGCAGAAAAGAAAACCTTCCTGCAACAAGAATTAGTCTTCCTGTTCCTCCTAAGGGACCTAATCAGGTATTAAGTTCTTTTGCTGGTTATGTACTCTCATTTCTAACTCGTCTACAAAACCACAATCATTCATGTTTTTCTTGATGTATTTTATGTGAATAGCCTAAGAGCTAGTAGTGTTAAGAGTGAAAGTATGAGAAAATTGCCATGCGTAAAGAATGCAAACAAATAGTATGAATTAGAACTATGGTCTTGATATCGTTTTGCATATTGTTCAACTCACTTTCTTTCTTCTCGTTATATCATATTTCTTCTGGTAATTTACTCTCTTTAATGTTCTAACAAATATTTTACTTTCGTACTGTTGTGCTGATCTAACAGGTTACACCTGTCCGGGAGCCTGAAACGGTTGTTGCGGCACCAGTTGAGGCAACAACTCCTCCCCCTGTCACGCCTCCTGAATTTGAGTATGCTACAGACCTCTTCAACATGATGTCCATGGATGATGCTTCAAGTGAAAATGCTTCTGGTTCTGGGGCAGCTTCTACTGATGATAATGATTGGGCAGGTTTCCAGTGTATGTCCTGAATTTCCCCGTAGTTTTTGGTTATTGGAATTGCCTTACCTTTTATGTTTATTATGTTAACATCTTTCTACCAAGTGCCAACCACCTTGGTATTGAAAGTTATGGTGGTATCATTTTATTATTGCTGCTGGTTTTGACAAATGATAATTTTTGTAGCTGCTGGAGACACTTCTGCAACTGGCCAAAATGATCCACCAAAAGCTGGTGAGAAGAATACTCAGCGTGCTACTGGAATTGAGAATTTATTTAATGATTCGCCTCCAATAACAACCAACCAAGTCACAAAGAAGCCACAAAAAGACATAAAAGATGATATTATGAGCCTTTTTGAGAAGGTATGTTTTCATCATTGTTTTCTCGCATCTTAGGAACAGTTAGTGCAAAACAGAAACCTATACTGCTCGGCCATTTGCTGGTTGGAGCTAATCAGATTATTCCTTAATATTTCCCCTTGTCATGCGTTTGAACTTTGAACATGATTTTTTTGTCTTTTTCTTTAGTGGGGTCTTATGTTGTTATCTCATGGTTCAATCAATTTCAGTCCAACACGCCATTGCCTTTTGCAATGCATCAACAACAACTAGCTGCGCTATCTCAGCAACAGTCCCTTCTCATGGCTGCTGCAGCTAAATCTGCTCCTGGAAATGCTCAACAGTCTCCATCTAATGGCACCATGATACCCACTCAACAACAACTAGCTATGTTAGCACAGCAACAGTCCCTTCTTATGGCTGCTGCAGCTAAAGCTGCTCCTGGAAACGGTCAACAGCCTCCATCAACCACCACAAGCTTACCCACTCAACAACAACTAGCTTTGCTAGCGCATCAACAGTCCCTCCTCATGGCTGCTGCTGCTGCTGCTGGAAATATGCAACAACCTCCATCCACCAGCACTAGTGTACCCACTCAAGCTTGGCCTAACATTGGTTATCAAATACCTGGAATGATGATGCCAGTTGGTGCACAGGCTGATCTGCAGAAACTCATGCAGGTAGATTTCCTACTATAGTTGCAATAGTTTCTTTAAAGAAATATATCTTGCTAGTTTCTCATTTTTTTCCCTTTTTTTATACTCTGCTTTAGACAATGCAAATAGGACAGACTCAACAAGCAGGAAACAATGTTGCATCATCCAGGTACATATTTAATCTCTTTATTCTTGGTTTTATTGATGAGTTTCTCCTGTAATACTGGTCTACGTTGCCACGAATTCTGGGTTATGC
Source organism: Gossypium stocksii (assembly GCA_020496765.1). Lineage (NCBI taxonomy): Eukaryota > Viridiplantae > Streptophyta > Magnoliopsida > Malvales > Malvaceae > Gossypium > Gossypium stocksii. Next base: position 95,433,409 of record CM035632.1, on the reverse strand, counting down.
ATTACACGTATTAAGTTTATAATTGTATTCCGAGAATCCCATGCCATGAACGTGTTCTAATAAATAACTATTTGATGAATCATTAGTTTCACACTTAGGTTTTGCTCCATATTCCATGATCGTAACTTTTGCCATGTCTTTTTCTTGCAGCTTTTATGCACTGGGGCAAGCTACCCCAGCAAGCGGTGTTGCAACTAATGGAGCAAGCAAGCCTCAATCGGCTTCCCCAGTTTCATCAACGAATTCTTCACAAGCAGGAAAGGATTATGATTTTTCATCATTGACACAGGGAATGTTCACGAAACGCTGAGTTGAGACAGCCAGGTGATGATTTTGGCTTTTGTTTTTATCATACTAAACCAAAAAACAAGAAGTTATTTTACAGGGAATTTACCTCTACCGGGGCACAATTGTAAACTATTTGTAGATGCAGCAATTTCAGTTTTTTTTCCCATTTTTTTATATTTTCTTTTTATTTCTCCATATCTGAGTGATGGCTTTATTTGTACGAATAGATGCTTGCCAAGCATTTAATAAATATACGAGTATAGATTGAATTGTCTTAATTGTTCTCAGTCAAACACGTTTCTTTGGACAACATTGTTTTGCATTTCGATATTCACATTAATCATCTTTTTATTTAAAAAAAAAAAAGGTTACCAGCACGATATCAACACGATATGCTCTAACAATATATAAATAATTATTTTGTATGTGGATAAAATTTTAAATAAATATATAACAGATCTTTTGATACTTGAGACTGGTACTGCAAGAGACCAACCCCTCTAATTACCATCCTTTTGCGTACTTATTTATAACATGCTATGGCCTTATAAGCAATTCAATGACAATATCAATCCTTACAGCTTCTTAGCATAATCAAAACCAAAAATATATAAAATATCAAATGATGCTTAATTACATATATTTGTAAAAGAGAGATTCGTTATAAAATCAAATGATCTGTAAAAGAGAAAGAACATGAAATACTGACAACGTTGATCCAACATTTATGTATAATTGTCTGTAGTTCAATTCTACCTTGTGTTTATTTTGATCACAGAGAATGACATTCCTTTACATGGCCATCGTTGTAGCTGGGAAAAGCCTATCCAAGAAAGTATATACACCCCCACCGAGTAGAAGCGCACCACTGCAAAAGAAACCAAGTATTAACAGTCTGTCACACCGAACATACAGCAAATCTAAGAGCAATTATGAAGAAGAAATAAGACGCAGATGCTTCACCACGGCAGAGTAATATTACTTGACAAAAAATAGTGGTCAAGAACATTTTGGAGCATACCTCACCGGGTTGATCCATGCTGAGAATTTCCTGAACGACAACAGATTCTGCCAGTACATATATAGTTAGTTGAATTTTCGAGTTAAAAACAATTGAAGGAAGTATTTTAGAAGCAAAAGTCGGAGTAAGACAAGGTGGCTGCAATTATTTTTGACTTATGACTGATTTTTCCGTGGTACAAGCAACGGGTGTATGTTAGCCTTTAACAAACAGCCAACAAGATTCAGCTCTGATTTCAAAATGAATGGCATCACGCCTACCTGCAATGCTCCAGCAAAAGAAGCGGCAAGAAGTAGAGGAGCAACATAGCCGGTTGTATATGTCAAGAGTAAGCTGCCTCCTATTACTGGATCCTATTGTACAGGTGTAACACATGACATTTTGATTTATGCCAAATAAAAAGAGATTTCGTTCTTCTATAGACTCAACAACAGCTACGTAGTCTGTTTATTGTCGAGTTTACCTTGGATGTGGCTACGTATCCCAGCAAAGTGGCCAGCACTGGTGTGCTGCAAGGTGAGGCAGCTAACGCAAATGTAAGCCCAGCTAAATACGCTTGCACACCTAAAATATAAAACAAGTTCGAAATTAACACTTTGAAACCTTTTCCAGGTTCATGCATATAATTAATTTTCTTTTAGTAGGGTAAAATAATTGAGTCGTTTACCTGATGGCAAGTTGGCAGCTGCAGTGCGAGGGTCAAAATTGCTAAAGAAAGAGGGAAGTTGTAACTCGATGACCTGTAAGGTTTGTTTGGAGCAGAAGAACAGGAATTAGATTGGGAACGTCTGAGTGGAAGAAACTCAGGTACAACCGTACAAGGTTGAATAAGACATTGCTAATCTGGTTAGCTGTTCTGCATAGTATTAGAAGCTATCTAAAGTTGTAGATTTCTAATCCAGACAGAAATTTTAAGGCATCAAGTAACTTGTAAGAGCTGATTCCGACCTCCCGAAGAACTAGATGGAATGGAAAAACATCTAAAAGACACAGACACGAGCACAAATGACAATATGAGGAACAGGAATATAGGAGTTTCATACACACTGATACAAAATATGAACTTCAAAGGCAAAGTGTAATAATTCTAACCATATCAACAAGAGAAACTAAATGATTGATGACAAATTACTTACCATCAACAAAACATTTAACCCGGGAAAAACTGCATAAACCAAATAACAACATTAGTAGTTTGATTCAATACCTCAAGTAGATTAAGACCCATGATAACAGCCAAACCAGAAGCAGCCAGTGGCAACCCTTGCCCTATCTGTCCATATGCCTTCCCAGCAAAGGAGGCTCCTATACCCAGGAGTGCTAATGTAGTCGCTAATCCTAGTGAGAAAGCCATTGAATTTACAATTACCTGACAGAAAAAGAACCCAGAGTCATTTGAGAATAAACACTTGTTACTTCCACGATTGTGTTTGTGATTGTGTATCTCATGTACAAGAAAGGAAGGACCCGTGTATGCTTCAATCAGATTTAGCCTATACTGGTAAAACTTAGAGGTGAGTGTTGGATACGGGTATTTGTTTTCCATTTTCTTTAAAATTTTCCATGTGTTTGGATAATGTATTGGACATGGGAGTTTCAAGAGAAATGAAGGGTCGAAGCAACATAGGACTTAGCTGCATAGACATGGTATGTCCCATACACGGGTATTTTAAAAATTTTTCTAAGCTCTTTTGGAGGGATATATCACCATACCGTGTCTGGATATGTTCCAAACATGAATGTCTGAAATGAACACTTCAAAAAAAAATGAAGAGTTGGAGCAACATAGAAAAGAAATGTAAAGAAAATATGGAACAGGCTGCATCGGTACTGCTGAAAACTCAACTTTGATCAAGATGTGTAACTTTTGGTTTTAAATTTTATGTCATCTGCAAGCTAAAATTTTATGGACAGCTTTACTTGTTTTCTAATGATAGGAGCTTGCAATTACAATTGACTTACAAAAATATTCATTGCAACTGCCAATGCTTCAATGAAAAACAAAAGTTTCTATCTAGAAATCTAGTAGATGCATGCAGCAAAGAAGATGAATCACATAGCAAGTATTACCTCAGTCCTGCCCTTGCCTGAACCAAATGCACCTGGAAGATTTGAACCAGACTCAGAAGAGCATAAAATCGAGAGGGACATACAAGAAAGTAACCACATCAATTCATTTTAAACCATGCATTGAGATTAAGGCAAAGTATGCATATTACTTACCAATGTATCCAAGTGTTAATGGCAGAACACTTAGTGTACATGGTGAAAGGCTTGTTACAAGACCAGCCCCAAAAATAACAGCCAAACTGCAAAAGCCAGGGAAAAAGAAAATGACACGTTACCGAACATCAACCCCAAAAGAGCTACAGATTCAAAGGGAAAAACACGGAGAAGAACCTAGTAAAACTGAGAGCTGATAATTGGCCCTGAACGGCTTCATTAGCTTGTTGGCCAGCTGAATATAGTAGACCTCCAAACCAATCTCCAGAACTTCCATCAGCCAAAGTGTAAGGTGAAGCAGCTCCTTCCTACTTCCAAGGCAAATAACTCAAGTTCCTTACATTATCCGGACATATAACTTTGAGATACATGCTCAAAATCAAAGGATACATATTAATTCAATTCCTCATTTTTTTAAAAATAATGTCCTACGGATAAATACGAGGATATGGCTCTCTAAGGTCTCTTTGGAAAATACATTTAAAAAATTGAACATATTTGTGATGGCACATAACAGAATCCAAAATAAACAAAGTTTCAAGGCACTAGATTGAAGAAAATTGAACTTGACAAGATAACAAATAGACGTAATCATTGAACTCACCAAAATATTATCTTCACTTAAAGCCTTTGCAGAGTCAATTGCAACCAAATTTGCCACTAAAGAACAAAGAAATAAAAACTAAAAAGATGAAAAAAAAAAAAAACCCAGCACTCATAAAGTAACTTATAGCTTAATAAAATATTACAAAAAATCATAATATAGGATTAGCATTTCTTCTAATGGAAGAAGACAGTGATTTACCTGCTATAGTATTTACAAGAGCAGTAAATTTCAAGGACTCAAAATCATTGCAAAGATCCTTACTTCCTGTTGGTTTATTGATTGCCATAGTATATTTACCTGTAAAAAAAAACTAAATAAGTTATAGAGCTTAAAATTCGATAATTTCAACAAATTAAACTAGTAATTAATCTGTAACTTACCATAGCAGGCTCGTGGGTGATTTTTAAGGCTTGAGATTTTGAAGAAATTAGAGAAGGAAGAGGTGACGCTGTGGTTTAGAACTAAAGTCATCTTAAAGAGAACAGACTGTGTTTGGCGGCAGAGAGAACTTTGAGGGGTGATTTTGAATTTGCTGAGGTTTTTATTTTCTCGGGAACCAAACAGAGAGGAGGAGATATTTAAGATGGTGTTTCGTGTTTTAAACGGTTTTTTGGAGTTGTAAGTTAAACTGATTGATATTAACGGCTTAATTGGATTGATGGGCGTTCGCCAGCACGATTGACTGAATTTAATTGGATTTTTTTTTCTGACAAAATATTAAGAAGGATAAATTCTCCTGCAAGTCACTCAATCATGCTTAAGTTTTTTTTTAGTCAACCAACTTTTAAAACTTTCAATGTGGTCACCAGCCAAACGAGACAAATTTGTCAAATCCATGTTCCATAGGGATGTTTAACTTCATCTTTCTCTAATACTCATCAATCTATTTCATACTATTTTTTTGAACCATTTGATACATTTTTAAAAAAAAATTCAATACATATGTTTTCTATTTTTTATAATTTATTTACAATTTTTAGATTTTTAAAATATTTTTATATTTTTTATCAAAAAAGATTTTTTTAATATTTTTTTCTTTTTAAATTTTTTAGAATTAGAACTAAATTAATAAATTTTATAAACATTAAAGGGCTAAATTGGTTATTAAGCAAAAAAGGCCCATATAAGCTTTTTGTCACTTTAATCAAACAACAACTAACGGGAGAGTGGTTAAAATATTTGATTTTGAAAAGTTGAGTGACTAAATTGAAAAATTAATAGTTGGGTGACCAAAATAGAACTAAAGACATAATTGAGTGACTACTTTTGTACTTTACCCTAGAAGTTAATTTTACTACAAGTAATGTGTTAGCTTTAATGTCCCAAACTTTTGATATAACAACATTTAAGATAAATTTTATATGTATTATATTTCCTAAGTCATTTGGTAAAAATATAATTAAAAATTTTATCAAACATTTTCAACGCATCTTCAAAGACTTGCAATCTACACAAAAACATCTTTTAGATGTATTTTAATTTATCTAAATGTTATTGTGTTAATATAAGTGTTTAAAATGTTTTTAAGGGACTTTGGCATGCAAGTCTCAAGACATACGACTATATGTCTCAAGACATGAAACTTCGAAGCAAAGTTCTAATTTAGGGGTTGCATGTCAAGAGACATTGGCTAGTATGTTTAGAAATATTTGACTATATGTCTTAAGACCTGGACTGTAGTGACACTTTTTTAGCCCAAAATTAATGCTTCCAATGGCTAGTTTTCATCCCAATGACCATAAACATCCAAAAACTTGTTCCTTGGTATAAATACTATTCAAAACACTTTAAGACTCGAGAGAGAGATACCCAAGCTTCAAACACAAGAGAAAAGTCTATTGGGTCTAGTGCCCTAAGTGTAGTATATTCATTTGTACACTTGTAGTTTTTTCAAACAAATTGGATAATAAAATTATTCATGAATTACATTAATATCATTTGTATAATTTCTCATGTAGTTTTAGCATGTAAAGCAATATAGAAGCAAATATTAGCTCATTGATTGTATAATATTTAACTAATATTGAACGGTTTACATGGTTGGATCGTAATACGGAAAGACAATTTATATTAGCAGATAAACCTAAACATGTCATTAGTCTAATTGAAAATGAGCAAACTAATTGAAAGACTAATATATTGTCTATCAAGTTCATTGAATGACTCCCAAAAGATAGAGACATAGATGTAACTAACTAGATTGACAGTAAATTGGATTGAATCCAAGCAAAAAAAATCCTGAATCCGTTTTTAAATTTATTCACTTGTAATGTTCATTGTGTGACATAACTTAATCCTAAGTGGATGATGGGCTATGTATGTGTGAGTCGTATACTTTTATGTAAGTAAAAGTCTGAGTTTGAATAAATAAGCAACTAAAAGTTGGTATGTTAGGTATACGATTTCTACAGTATGTAGCATCATTCACAACAATGAAATTTATAGTCCAAGATATGGGTAAATAATATTCTCTCATTGATATTATATGATAGATGAAAAGAAAATGTGATCACGGATCATTTGCCTTTGTGATGAATGAGTTAATTACTATTTGATAGTAGTTGACTTTTCATGAAGGAAGATGTGATGGTTACCATGAGATAAAATGAAATCATATTGGGAGAACGAATTTATCCCAAAGAGATTAAGGATATCCTATAAGGATAACACACTTATGACAAATTCATTGGACGAACACTGATCGAGTAGGCTTCATAATGGTATGTCATTTAGGAGAGCTTAGCCACGATACTATAGTAAAATGACTTTGTGACTAAATGAGTTTATAATTAATAGTCGAAAAGTTGTAACTTAATTATAAATCATTTGAGCCATAACCACATATGTTCATTTGGTTCCTCCGCTAGCTCGTTGAAACTAGAAATGAATTGCGTGTTGAATTAAATGAACAAAAATGGATAGAAATGATAAAGTTAAAGAAATGAATAACATTTGGAAATCAAGTTTGAAAATGGAATTAAATTAATTGGTCATTGTGAATCCGTTGAATGTAGAAAACTTAAATATATTTTCTCATAGATTCTTTAACATTAAAGTTATCATGATTTTAACGAAATTAGAATTGTGTTGAAAAAATTATTTAATTGAAAAATTAATTAATTAAAATTAATTTATAATTTTTATTTTTAAAAATAGAAAAACATGTATGGGGTTGGATTTAATTATAAAGTGTTAGGTTAAAAGTTTAGGAAGCACTTATAATTGGACCCGATATAAGAGAGGCCCAAAGTCCCTCATATTGAATATAATGGTACAACAAACCCTAGTATTTTAAACTAGGGTTGCCGCAATTCTCTCTCTTAATTCAACTAGGGGATTGTTTTTCTATCAATTAGGCATTAAATGCATTTTACTAAATCAACTAGAGTTTTACTACCTCTCCCTATAAATAGATGGCATCAGCAGGGCTAAAAATACAACAAGTTATCTACAAATTTGAGATGTTACTATTTTTCTAAAAAATAGTAAGAATTTATTTCTAAGTATAAATTCTATTTTCTGATAATACCAATTCTACCAGTTTCTATAAGAGAGAAAGTTTTACTTTCCCACTAAAAGTAAAGAAAATATTTTTAGGTTTTGTGTTTGATTCGAAAGTATTTAAGCCCATACTAAAAGCAATTCGTGGTATGAGAATAGTGAAGAAGGTCGTTCAATTTAAAGCTGAGAACAACAAGGATCCATCTAGCCCAAAACACAAATGTGATTTCAGGAAAATGTATATACATATCATAAATTGGCTCGATTTTTATAATTTTATTTTTCCGTTGTGCAAGAAAACCATTTTTAAACTAATTTTTTTCCAATAATTGATATCAAAGCCAGGTTTAGGTTGTACTATGTTTATAGTATAAACTGATACTGGAATCTTCTTTCTTTTTCATGTGTGATTAACTTTTGATAAGATGTAGCATTCTTGTAACTATTAGCATGTTTAAGGATAGGTATGTGAATGAATGTACATTATTATTTTGTTATTTATACGATAAAGCAATTTTGCCAAAGTTGTGATTCCTAGAAATTTGAATGTAATTATTATTATTTTTCAAGTATATGATTAAATTGTGGACTACCATCGCTATACAAGATTTAATTTATATTATTATTTTAGAATAATTTATGTGAGTTGAAAACGAACATAAGTCTTATATAACCAATATTTTTGGCAAAACTTAGAGAACCGAAACCCATCCAAGCTAATCAAAATGACGCAAACCTGAACCAACCAACCAATGAAAGACCGACTGGAGTTCGGCAGAGATGGCTGTCAGTGGTTCGACAATGATGGTCGATGGTAGTGGCCGGCGATAGAGGCTGACGATTGTGGTTGGTGGCGGACGATAGTGGTTGGCAGCAATTTGGTGATGGGCGAAGGTAGTCCGTTGATTGCTGGAGACAATGGTCAATGGAAGAGGACTGACGATGGTGATGGTTGACGGTAGTGGCCAACAACAGAGGCCTAAAATAGTCCGACGATGGCCAAAGACAGTCCAGCAATGATCGGTGACAATAGTCAGTAGTGGCCTAATAGTGACGACGCAATGATAGTGGTGGTAAAATGACAGCGACGTGAACTAGTCCTATAGTGGAAGTCCATAGTGGCAAACTAGAAGGCCTAAAATATCCTTTGATGTGACTTTTATAATTTTATTATGCTTTTAGGATGGAATAATGGAAATTTTTGCTGGTCAGGGTCTTTTAAATTTTATGCTTTTATTCATGATAGTATGATGATATTTATTTGAATGCAAATGTATGTCCAGGCATATGTATGATAAGCATGCCTTATAGTTCAGGGAAAGAATGTCGCATATACTTGTCATACATTTATTACCCATTCATGATTAAAATCGAACATTAAAACTTTGCATGTTTTTTAAAGATTAAGTAGGAGAAAGTCTTTAAGCAAGACCTACGGCCTCTATCAATGGTATCTTATGATGACATGACTATTTAACTATCCTACGATAGGATTGCCATGTGGATTTCGTTGAGGAGATTTCCAGAAAGTAAAAAGAATTATCTTGTAATCGCTATGATAGTTGGGCGGCCATGTTGTAGGTATTATTATGCAATATAAAAAGAAGTTTTTCTTCAAAGAAGACAACTAGTCATAACATGTCACTCGGTGAGATTGTCTTATGATGACTAATTTATGGTACATGATGTGATAGGGTTGTGTTGGAAAAATTACAGTTAAAAAACAACTTTATTGCACAACAAAAATTAAAGAATTTGAAAACCAATTTGGTTTGTGATATTTATTACAATAAACCCTAAACCGAAATCATACCTGTGTTTTCAGATAAACAAATCCTTGTCATTCCTGACTTTTAACCAAACGATCTTTTCTGTTATTCTCGTACCACGAATTACTTTGAGTGTGGGCTTGAACAAATCGAATCAAAACACAGAAATAGAAATATTTTTCTCTTCTTTTAGGTGAAAACGAAAATTCTCTTCTCAAATAAAAACTAAAAAAATTGTTATTCCAGAAAAATATATTTAATAGTTGAGAATAAATTCTCTCTGTTTTTAGCAAAGTAACAATCTAAACAGCAACCTCCTTAAACTTAGCCTAAATATGAATATATATATATATATATAGTAATGTCTTATTCCTTAGCTAGGTCAAATACAAGCCATAAGGCTGGATAAAATGTGTTGTGCATATGAAAACACCCTTGACTTATTTGTGCATTTCGTCACTCCAGTGTCACGACATTAAACTTTGTAAGTGACTTCTTAGGCTTCGAAGTGTGGTGTTGCGACAGCATATGCTAGTGTCGCGACGCTGGCGTCGTTATTTGTTTCTTAGCCTAGAAACAGTGTTCTGTACACTAAATCGACTTGTTAGTCCTTCCCTAGGCTCATATTGGCCAATAGGTCATTACATTGCCAAAATATGAGTAAAAATGCTTATTTTGCTAAAATTAAACATAAGCTAATAGAATTGGAAAACGTAACAAAATGATCTAAAATAGTTAGAAAACAAGATCGTTAAATGTCAAAAAGACCTTAATTTGCCTCTCTGAATTGTAGTAATCATTAGTTGGCTTGCATGATCTTTCATATGCTATCGATAATCAATTATCGTATATATGTAACTTGTAACACCTTTAACCTGTATCTGTCACCGGAATAAGGTTATGGAGCATTACCGTAAAATCATAACATAAAAACATAATTTCCAATCATTTCATTAAACATAGCAAAGTCATTCATACACAAGCATAATGTCCCTTAATCGAGCCTTCGAGGCCCTAGAAACACTTTAGAAATAATTCGGGACTAAATCAGAAACATTTGAAATATGGTATATAAAGCAATACCAATGCCACAAGATTTATCAAACTATATAACTATCAACTCACAAATGAGTAAGTCAATTAACATCCCAAATACTTTCCATTCATAACATAATAAGGTCTTATAAGTTGTATTACATAATCATCAACATTTTCTTAAAATAATGAACCATTCCATTTACTTACTTACCATTCCATTTACTTAGCATAAGCTTAATTACATTATCAATTCACGAATTAGTGTGTTTATGTAACAGCCCGTTTTCGGTGAAATCAGAACAGTAGTTTTGGAACCATAAATCTGAGGTCAAAATATTTATTTTAATATTATTTTGAAGTCTAAAGCATGATAGTAGGATTTCATGAAAGTTTCGTTAAGAAATTTTATCGTTTGAGTGCTTAATTCGTGAAAAAGGACTAAATCGCGTAAAGTGTAAAAGTTTCATTCCATAAGCTAAAGGTGTCTAATAGCTATGAAACTTTAAAGTGGAGGTCCTTATGTGGTAATTAGACCATTATAAGAGTTTTTGGATATTCTTGGACATGTATTAGGTGATTTTAATGTTTTATAACAAAGGTTAAATATGTAATTTAATAAATAAGTTAACTAAACTAAATAATAGCCAAAATATCATCATTTCTCTCTTCTTCACTATCGAAAATAGAGCTAGAAAACTCCATTGAAGGAGCTTAAACATTTGGCTACTCAAGTCCCTTGCATGTAAGAGATTTTTTACTCGGTTTTTAATGATTTTTATGTTTTTGAGGTCATTGTAGCTTAATCTAGCTAGCCTAGGGACTAATTTGCAAAATTTTTAAAGTATTTGAGTTTTTCCATTGATGAATATGTGTGATTTTTGAAGTTTCATGATAGATTATGAATGGTTGTTGTTAGATAAACAACATTTGTTAAGTGATTTTGGTTGAAAATGTCAATTAGGGATTAAATTGAAAAATGTGCTAAATCCATGGTGAAATGTGTGAATAAAGGAAATATATGGTCTGTTTGGGCTTAAGTGAAATCCGGCTAGCATGGCTGTGGATTAAATTGCATGAATTTGTATTTTTATGAGATAAGGACTAAATTGTAAAGAAGTTAAAAGTTTAGGGGTAAAATAGTAATTTTACTAAAATGTGAAATTGGATTAAATTTAATATAGTGATGTTTAAAATATTTAAATTTGATTATATAGATCAAGGAAAATAAAGTACGAATCTAAATCGGCGAAAGATAAAGTTTCAAACTAAACAATTGTTTTTCGTCATTTGAATTTGAGGTAAGTTTGTATATTTAATAAGCATTATGTTACATGTATTTAGATGCTTAATTGATGTAATTATGATAATACGACATTGCAAAAACTTTTGACGAGGCATCGACAAAGTATGGATCCCGGTTGAACATTAGGAATAGATAGGATACAAATGACATGTCATTAGGGGTTACCATGTTTATGTGATTTGGGTGTTGGTCCTGTACGTCCTACCAGTGGCTGAGTTTACCAGTATGTGTTACAGTTACTTGACAACTTATGTGAGCAGCACCGTATAGCTATGTCTTGACCATCAGCTTGTGTGAGCAGACCCAATGATGGCTCGAGAATGAGCATTTATATGAGATATAAGATAGAGGTGGTTTAACCACGTATATGGCACTTAGTGTGTGAGATACCCAAGTATCCGATATTATTCCAAATGGTTCAACTGGCAAAGATGAGGTACGAGAATATAAGAGATGATATGGACCAGTTTAGGTACTCGTGAGAAGTACAACAAGTAAGTTGTATTAAATGTACTCATACATGACTACTATGGTTGAAATATTGTGCTAATCTTGAATTAATTGAAAGTTTACCTATGTTTACTTAAGCTTCTTTAAATTGTGAATGAATGTTAAATTATACTTATTAGCCATATGAGCTTACTAAGTTTTATAGCTTACCTTGTTTTCTTTTCCATGTTTTATAGTGATTCGAAAGCTTGCTCGGATTGGAAGTCATCAGAGATCTCATCACACTATCCAGGAGTTCTTTTGGTACTTTTGGCCTCAATGTATTTTGGTTATATGGCATGTATAGGTCTATTGGCTAATGAAGCCAATATGTTTTGATATGTGATTAGCCATGTGACTTGGCTTAATTTGGTATATGTGTTGTTATGTATATATATTAGTGGTTGGCCTTATTTTGTATGAAGTTTAATTGCCTTGAGTATGCTTGATGATGGCTTTGGAAATTGCCTTGTTGTGAATTGATAATTTGGTACCTATTGGATAAATTAGTGAAGTGGTTTACATGTTATGTTTTGGGCATTAAGATGCATATATGCAAGAGATTATTTAGGTAACTTTTAGAGGTGATAATGGCATGTTTATAATGGTCAATTGTGATACTTGTTATCATTTTGGTTAATGGTATTGAAATTGCATGTTTTAGGCTTGATTTTGGTTGGTTTAAAGGCCTATTTATATTGTGGTTATATGTTTTTGAAGTGTGTAGGTTGGTACCAAAGTTAGGTGAGAAATGTGGCTTAGAAAATAGCCTATTTTCATCCACATAGGCAAAGACACAAGCGTGTGTCTCAGCAGTGTGTGACACACGACCAGGTGACATTGTCGTGTGTCCCCTGTAGTTTTTAACGAAAGTAAGTTAGTGAGTTACACAGGCTAGTCACACGGGCGTGTGGTTGGCCATGTGACCCAAGTCAGAGAGTTACATGGGGTCGGGCATGGTCTGAGACACAGCCATGTGATCCTATTTTGAATGTCCACACGACCTGTGACATGGGCATGTCTTTTGACTGTGTGAGACACATGGCCTGGCCACACCGGCGTGTGTCCCGTGTACTTTGAAATTTTCATAGTTTTCTCAAAATTTTCATAAGTCTACGTTTAAGTTCCGAATTGCATTTAATGATGGTTTTGGGCCTCGAGGGCTCGTATTAGGGATTATATGATTAAGATTGAATTTTTTTGATTGGAATGAAAAAAATGAATGTGAAATGTATGATTAATTATGTGATAAGTCTGTAACCCTATTCTGACGACGGATATGGGTTAGGGGTGTCACAGTTTATTCATGACATAAGTAAATTCCTTCCATATAAGTAAGTCATTTAACTCATCAATCCTTTTATTTCATCATATTACATCTGAACTATGAACTTACCATTTCATTACCTTTTCTCACCCATTTCATTTGCATAACACACAATACATAAGCATAAGCATCAACCATAACCATAAGCTAGTACATTTAAACATAACTCTTTTGGAATCAACTACATGATAAACCATTTCATAAGAAATTACATCTTTTGATTTATACCACTTTTTCATGAACATAAGCATATTACCATTTGAACACTTACCATTTCAATGTATTTCATTAAAATTAAGTATGATATAATCCAATCATAAGCTTGGCACAAGCCTAAGCATCATCCATAAAACATGTTAGAGCATCAACTCTTAAATCATTTGAAATAACATAAGATAAGTTATATACGTGAACAACATCATTTGAAATCATCAATTTCATGAACATAAACATGCTTTCATCGCTAAAGGTAGGGCTTGAACTTGAAACCTCTCACACACACTCAGAACACTTAAACACTGAAGCATACATATATTTGTGTCAGATATTACATGAGCAGAAATTAATTAATCAGGGTGTTACACACCATCATTAACCTTTCCATAAAACTACAAATAACTTCCTTTACTTACTTTCCATTCCATTTACTAAGCATAAACTTAAATAACAACATCAATTAACTAATTAATATATTTATTCATAACATAGGTAAGTTCAACCATAGAATACATAATTTCTCAAATATAAGTACATTATTCAACTCATCAATTCATTTTTCATCATATCACATTTCAATTATGAATTTACTGTTTAATTACCTTTTCTTACCGTTTCATTTGTATAATACCAGACATAAGCATATACACCAATCATAATCTTAAGCTTGACATAAGCCTAATCACCATCATCAATACACAAGTTATTGCATTTATTTATATAACTCATTTGGGGTCAATCACATGATAAACCATTTATAAGAAACTCCGCCTTTTGAATCTTACCACCTTTTCATGAATATAAGCATATTTCCATTTGGCCAATTACCATTTCAATGTATAAAATTTGCAACCAAAAGCTTAGCACAAACCTAAGTATCACCCACAATCTCAACTGATGAATTCATTTATGTTCAGGCCAATATCCAATAAATAACAAATCTTTCAAATTTATTAAACATATTACCTTACCGAGATTTTCCATATGTAGAATGACTTGTGGATAAGAGTACATCGCTAGTCCAACCAAACACACCAGATGCTCATACGAGCTAATCCCTTCAACACACTAATACTTATAAAAGCTAATCCAACCAACACACCAAACAGAGTGTATAACACAAGAGTTCGCAATAAATGTTGAACCTCGGTTTACTTAGGTAATATGAATATGCATCAGTCTATAATCATCTCCACTCCAATCCCCCATAACATACCAAATCATGACTATAGTCTATCCCGTGTTCAACCCAATCCGAGTAATCAAATTCAATATTATATCTCAAATTACCACTAATTATCAACAATTAAAAAATAAATATACAAGTTGTACCATGTTAATCTACTCAAAAATCCATATTGATGTTAAATTCTAACCGTACAAACTTACTTGTCTAAATTGCAGAAATGTCAAAGTATAGGGGCATTTTGGTGATTTTTCATTGTCCTCGATTTTCCACTCGACCTTGATCTAAATTAATAATTTCATTCAATTTATTAATTCAGATAGTAAAATAATTTATTTTATGAAATTTAGTATTTTTACATTTACAAAATTGCCCCTAACATTTTACTTTTATTCAATTTGGTCCCTGAGCCTAAAACATGCAAATTAACCATTTCTAATACAAATCAATGCTAGAAGAATATTCATGGCATTCAATACAGCCATTTTTGCAATAATTTCACAATAAACCTTGTATTTTTACTATTTCCACAATTTAGTCCCTAATAAAAAATTCATAAAAAATCCCTCAACAAAATACTTTTAAATACCAACCAACATTTCAAATTCATAATTTAACATAAAAAATCACTAGATTCATCAATGGCAACATTAAAAATCTTTAGCAATTTCAAAATCAAAGGTACAGGTTAGTTGGACCCAGTTGTAACGATATCAAAAATATAAAAATTCAAAGAAACGGGCAAAATTTGATTACCAAATCATCAAAACAAAGTTGGTCGAATAATAACCCCTAGCTATGGCTTCCTTCTTTAACAATTTCGGTGGAAAAACAAAGGGTAAAGAAGATGATGCCACCTTTTATTTGTTTTAATTTCTTTTAATTATTAAATTGCTAATTTAACCTTTGTTGTAATATTAAAATTCACCCATTTAATGTCCACTTTTGTCCATTATTTTTAATAATGGTCTAATTACCAACTAAGTCCCTTTTCCTTATTCAATAAACCATTTAATCTGTAACACCCCTAACCCTAAACTGTCGCCGGAACAGGGTTACGGAGCATTACCGGACATTTCAGACAATTTACGAAGATTTTACAAATAATCAATATACATATTATAAATTAATTATAATGTCCATTTAATGGACCCTCGAGGCCCAAAATACGAGTTAGAAGTGAATCGAGACCAAATTGAGTACTCGGGAAATTTTTCGTGAGATTCTAAAATTTTTCCTAAGTGCAAGGCTCAACGCTTGCGTGAATCAGGGACACGCCCGTGTGGTCAAGCCGTGTGATAGCACACACCCGTGTCCCTAACCCATGTAACTCTCTAACTCGCAAACTAAGAAGAAATTGAAGTCACACGGCTAAGTCACACCCCGTGTGCTAGTCGTGTGTCTCACACAAGCTGGTCACATGCCCGTGTGCCAAGCCGTGTGGACTCTATATGAGCCTTTTATAACAAGCTAGCCAATCCTGCAAATTCAAACTGCAAACAATTCAACACGAATAACTCAACCAACACAAATTTCATCCAATTATACTCAATTCATATCAATAACATCAGTCCTAAATTTATCTGATTTATAATCATACATATTCATAAGTATTATTCAAAATAACTTAGATAACTTCATTCATTCCTACTTTAAATATCATATCAAAAGTACCATTTCATAACTTTATCATTTCACAAAACCATTCAAGCATCATATTTCATCTTTTACAACCAAAAACCATAATGACCCATATACATAACCTAGGTACATGCCACCATTACCAAAAAGAAATATACATCACCAAATTCTAAAGTCGGGATCGGCTCTGAATGCTGGACCGGAATATTTAACTTCTACTATCCTGCGCATAGGAAACAATCATACGCTGAGTATGGATATACTCAGTGGTATTACTATAATTTAAATTATTAAAGTAAGGTAACAAATAAACATATCATATTATATAAACAATTAATTCATATATAAACTAATTCATACTTAACTTTCTCTTCTCAACAATAGTAACTCAATTTGGCTATTCATCAATTTGATATCATATAACATCTCATTTGAACATCAATCACTTTATGAACCTTTGATTCATTATTTCCATTTTTTGTTTCTCAATTTCAATTCACATTTCATTTAATGAACAAAATCATTCATTTTCATTCAATTTTGCTATTTAATCTATTTACCCCTATTAACAAGACTCGACTTTGAAGAATACACGGATCTAACCAAACACACCAGTATGGCACCCAGTGCCTCATCGGATAGTTCGAAGCATTAGTTGACACCCAGTGTCTCATCGGCCGAGCTGAAGTAAATTGGTACCCAATACCTCATCGAATCTATCCGAAGTAGTATAGTGACACCCAGCGTCTCATCGACTCAAGGTCGAAGTATCCATGAACACTTCCAATCCTATGGCATGCCAACTATTTCCGACTTAGCTTGACCAGTTAATAGGGTATCCAAATCACTTTTCAATTTCACTTTCAGTTCACAATCACTTTTCCACTTTCAAATCAATATATAGTTCAATTTCACAATATATTCACTATTCAATCCAATTCACATTCAACTCTAATATCAATACTTACCTTAAATTTCACTTACCATACACATTAATTAAAATTTAGCATTCAATAATAAATAATTCAAATTATAGTAATACAAACTAGAATTTTCCCAAGTTACACCCTGGCAACCTTTTCCTTTCCTTTCTGAGTCGATGTCTCCGGTTCGATGTTAGCTACGAAAATTAAAATAATTTACAATTATTAATACAACAATTGTTCACATCAAATACTTGAATTTCCTATTCAATTTCTACCTTAATTCCAATTTAATCCCTAACCAAATTCATCTATTTTTCATCCCAATTCATACCTTATTTCTATTCAATTTTCAGCCAAACTTAAACTCAACTTTCTAATTTTCATCATAAAACCTTAATTTTCAATCTCTTGCAATTTAGTCCCTATTATACAAAATTTATAACCTAATCTACAATTTAATCCTCCTCCCAATTCTAATTAGAAATTCTATTAATTCAATTCCTAATTCACACTTTTACTCAACAAAAATTAGTGTCTAAAAATCTAATAACTTCCAAAATTTCAGCATATACTTAGTAGTATTTTGTTCTAGAATTATAAAAACTCAAAAATTACAAGAAAAAGACTTAATTTGACTTACCAATTTGAATTTGAACCTTTGAAAACCCTAAATTCTTTCTTTTCTTTTTCTTTCTTCTTTCTCCCTGTTTCGTCCTTCCTATTCTATTCCTATTCTTTGTTTTTGTTTTATTTCCTTACTTTATTTTGTTTGTTAGTTAAAAATATATATAATAATATAATAATATATAATATTAAATATCTTTATTATTAAGTAATATAATATAATAATATATATTAAACCAAAAAATCTTAGATTTTTCAATAATAAACTGCCTCAATTTAGTAAAATGGCTCAATTGCCTATTTAGTCCTTTTTACTTTCTTTAATCTATAATTAAACTTTTACCTCTATTGCAATTTAATTCTTATTCTTAATTACCCCCAATTAAGTCAAATTCACCTAACTAAAACCTAATTAAACACACAACTAGCTTCATAAATATTTTTAATAAATATTTATGAATTCGCTTTGCTAAGATGGAGGTCCGACAACACACTTTTTTGATGCCCGTGAATTTTGGCTCATTACATAATCGCTCAAATCAAATAGTGACTAAATTTTACATATTTTACGATTTAGTCCTTTTTAATTAATTAACTACCGAAATGTTAAATTTTTTCAACGAAACTTTAATACCACCTTAATGACACTTTGTAAATATTTATAAAAATATTTATAGCTCGGTTTATAGAAATGAAGTCCCAATACCTCACTTTCTAAAACCACTTGACCTTAAGGTCTTATCACTTGAACTTAATAAATCGTTATAAAACATAAATTTCCAAATCAAAAACTGTTTTAAAACCATATTTAACTTGCAAATATTAAATAATAATATTTACAAACGTACTTGTCGGATTTGGTAGCCCCGAAACCACTATTTTTGACACCACTAAAAAATGGGCTGTTACAACCTCAGCCATCGGTAGGACATTCAAGACCATCACCCAAAATATGAAAACCCTAATGACATGTCATTCGTATCCTACGAATTCCTAAGGTTCAAACAAGGCTTAATAATCGTCGAAACATCATTAGATTTCCAACATTTCTTTAGATGATAAATTTGCATAATAACATATATATTGAATCATTTACATTAGAACAACACATTAAACATTAAATTTAATCAAAATTTAAGTGATTATAGTTCATACGAATTTACCTGGACAAATTGCTGAAATGACAAAGTATAGGGGCTATTTGGTAATTTTCCCTTCTCGACTTTCCACATGTTCTTGATCTAAATTAATAATTTCATTAAATTCATTAATTTATACAAAAAAATTAATTTATTTAATGCAATTTAGTCCTTTTTACATTTTTACATAATTGCCCCTAACATTTTATTTTTATTCAATTTAGTCCATGAGCCTAAAACATGCAAATTAACCATTTCTATTGAAAAACCTTGCCAACTAAATGTTCATAGCTTCCAATACAGCACATATTTGTAAAAATTTCATATCAAGTCCTTGTATTTTTATTATTTCAACAATTTAATCCCCAATCGTTGAATTCATCAAAATTACTTAACAAAATACTTATAAATAATAACTAATACCTCAAATTCATCATTTAACATCTAAAATCATAAAGATTCATCAACGGAAACATTCAAAGTCTTTATCAGTTTCAAAAACAAAGTTACGGGCTAGCTGAACCTAATTGCAACAATCTTAAAAATATAAAAATTACTAAAAACAAGTCAGAATTACTTATCATGCATAAATAAATCACCGTGGCCGAAACTTAGCTTAATTTTCCATGGATACTAGGTTGTTTTGAAGAAGAAACCAAAAAGGTTATAATAATTAAGCCTTTTGTTTTAATTTAATTTAATTTAATTTATCAAATTACCATTTTAACCTTGGTTAATAATGAAATAAAACACCAAATCCATGTCCATATTTGTACACTAAATCCTTAAATGGTTTAATTATCATTCAAGTCCCTTTATCTTTATTCATTAAACCATTTAATCACTCAAATCCAATAGTGATCAAATTTTACATCATTTATGATTTAGTCCTTTTTAATTAATTAACTATCTAAATATTAAAATTTCTTAACGAAACTTTAACACAACCTTAATAATACTCCGTAAATATTTATAAAAATATTTACGGCTTGGTTTATGAAAATGAGGTCCCGATACTGCATTTTCTAAAACTACTTAACTTTAAGGTCTTACCACTTAAACCTAATTAACCATTCATATAACATAAATTATCTTATCAAAAACCTTTTTAAAACCATATTTGACTCGTAAATATTAAATAATAACATTTACGAACTTACTCGTGGATTTGTGGCTCCAAAACTCTTGTTTTTGACACCAATAAAAAATGGGTTGTTACATAATTGTAGTATAATTCCATGACATTTAATCATTTCTGAGCATAATATAACCAACTCATAATTTATATCCCTATTAATATTACTCAAATTTTAAGACAGATATACAGATTAGTCAACCTGCATCTTAATCTGACATCGCAGTACATCATTGGATAAACCCAATGAAATATATTGAGATACATAATGCATCATCGGACAAGCCAAAACAATTATACTGGCATATGAGATGTTGATCTGCCATAATTCAGTGTAGCAAACTAAACTAGTTTTCACATTTAAGGAGCTTGAATACAAGCATTTTTGTTATGTTTTAGTTAAGTTTTCATAGTGTTATTTACATTCAATAGATTGTGCAAATTGAGTCTATTATTGACCTTAGGCGCCGAATGAGGCCTAAGGGTGAGCTAACGTACTTTGTGAGTGTGCAAGAGACCACTAGAAGGTGCACTAAATGGATACTAGTCACTATGTCATAACATGGATGACTTGATGTCACAACATAGGAAACAGAATGGAGAAAACTCAAGACTACCTTCAATGTTGCGATACAGACTGAGGGTGTTGCGACATACTCCTAATGATAGCTGCATAGGAGTGTACTAATTACTTTGTCATGACACAAGTCCTGGTGTGTCGCGACATCAACTCTGTGACGGAAACAACATAAGAAGCAAGGGCATTTTAGTCTACATAATCAAACTTTAAGTTTGGGAATGTCAGCTAACCTAGGGTTAAGGACAACGGCCACCTGAAGGCTATAAATAGGCTCATCTTTCACTTGTTATTGACATTATTCTTTTAGCCTAGATTCTCTCTTGTAAATTTAGTTTAGCTTTCTTTCTTTCTTTCTTAGGGTTTTAGATTTATTTCAATTATTCTTTTTTATTTTAAGAGATCTGAATTGTGGAAGCATTCAAACTCTGTGGATTCGTGCTTAATTTCAATAAAATTGGGCTATTTCATTTACTCTATCTTGTCTATTTAATTATCATGCTTTCTCTTTACATCAATTATATATTGTCTATGGGAGCCATGAGGAGCTGATCTCACTATGAGGGATTAGTAAATGGAGGTATGATCCGTTAACAATCTTCTAGGGTTACTCAACGGGTCAACTGTTTAGGAAGGAAGAACGTGAAACAAACCCTAGGCTTAATAACCTCAAGAAGTCATCAAGATGGGAATTAACTCAAAATTGGTTTTGCCCATTCATAAACACCTTAATCCCAAACCAGTCTGAACTGTGAGGTCAGAAAATAAGTGGTTCTTATTGAAAATCATTATTTTAGTGGAAGATCGAAAGATCCTGCTAGGGTAACGAGTAGTTGATTGACGAGGAACCCAAAAATGACAGTTGATGGAGATTATCGAAGTGAACTAATCATCCATAATCAGATTTGATTTATTGTCCCTTTTTAATCTCTTGAGTTTTATCTTTTTATGTTATTTTGTCTTTATTACTATATTATAAAACCCCAAAAATCTTTTATTTCATATTTTTCGTACTATAACATATTTAAAAGTATTAATTAGATCTTTTTGTGTTTAGGTTAGAATTGGTTTGGCATTCGCCTCCCTTGGGTACTATCCTTGGAGTACTCACCTACTTCGTTGTAAAATTATATTACAATTCGACCCGTATACTTGCAAATATGACCTTGTCTTTCTATATTTTATTATAGTATTCACACTCTAGACTTTAGTGCTTCCCGAGGCGGTCAAGTTGTTGGTGCCGTTGCAGGGAAGGCAACGTCACTAGGTTAATTTTATTTTTTCATGTAAAAGAATAATTAGGAAATTTCTCAATTATAGACACGATTTTATTTATTATTACTAATCTCTTCTTTTTGGGTCTAGTGTATAACTCGCAGTAGGGGTACGCCTATTTTAGCAGCCACAGATCTAGAGAGAATAATTTGAAGGAATTGCCAATAGCAGAAACAACAGTAGCAACAACAGATGCAAGAAAAACCACCACTAGCTGTAGGTAACATACCACGTGAAAATCCACTATTCGATGATGTTGATGATAATGCCCTAGGAAATTCACCAACACCACAGTTACCCGCAAATGTATAGATGCCTCGAAACGAAAGAACCCTAAAGGATTATGCTTTACCAAGTTTAGACATGGTTCAAGAAAGTATAGCAAGCCGACGATTATGACTAATTATTTCAAGATCAAACCGGTAATGATTTGGATGATCCAGAATAATCTGCAGTTTAGGGGCACAATGATAGAGGACCATAGTTAACATTTGAATCGATTTCTCCAACTCTATGATACTTTTAAGTATAACAGGGTCACTGATGACGCCATTTATCTTTGGTTGTTCCCTTTCTCTTTGATTGATAACACCTTTTATTAGTTAGACTTGCAGGCACCAGGGTCTATCACGACATGGGACAAACTCGCTGGAAAGTTCTTACAAAAGTTTTCCTGATTAGTAAAGAAGTTCAACTAAGAAGAGAGATTGTTGTCTTCAGACAAATGGAGGAAGAAAGTTTCCATGATGCGTAACACTTCAAAATGTTGATTCAAAAATGCCCACACCACGGATTTCCTGAGTGGATGCAACTGCAGGTATTTTATACGAGTTGGATGCAAACGCACGATCTGGATTAGACGGAGTAACAAATGGAGCCCTTATGAATAGGACGTACGAGGATGTGTACGAAATTATTAAAGATGTGGCATTAGATACCTGCCAATGGCCAATTGAACGCTTCACATATGGCCAGAAACCCGCTACAGTCAAAGCTATTCAAGAGGATAATAAGTATTAGTAGATAGTGGATAGACTAAACCTTATCAAATCTGCTTTTACATTGTTTATGCAGGAAAGAGACAAACCGCTCTTCCATTATATCAACAATCTTGCCGAGGATATGAATTACGTCGGGAATAGGGGTGGAAACCCTTATTTGAATACTTATAATCCTGGTTGGAAAGATCACTCGAATCTGATATGGGGGGAAATAAAGGTATAGGTAATAGATCAAATCAAGTTCAAAATACTATTATCAACCTCCTTATTTGTAGAAACCCCAGAATAAGGCCAACCTAAGTGACCATATTGCATGTGCTCAACGTCTGGTTAGAATTGAAATAGAGATGTAATTAATGAGAACATATGTTAAGTAGATGCAATCTGAGTGCGCCAAGTCAACAAGAACATTGACTATGCTTGAGGATTAAATAAGCAAATTGATGAGCATGATGGGCGACATCAAAAGACAAATTGGCACATGTATTCCTTTCAATACAAAAGACAATCCGCGAAGGGAAGGTAAGGAGTAAGTCAAGTGATAGCACTTCAATCGAGCAAAGTTTTAAGTAGCCCAGAAAACCCTACTCCAGAGGTAGTTATAGAGAATACTGATGATCCTCAAGAGGAATCCCTAGAAGCTGAAGAAGAACCAAGGCCTGAAGAGGTAAGGACACCATCGGCTGAACTAGAAAAAAGAACACCTAAAGATGTTGAAATTACAAAAATCCCATTCCCTTAGAGGCTTAAAAAAAATAAAATAGGGATGAGGACGAATTTGTAAGTTTATTAAACTTATTTAAAACATTAAATGTTAATCTACCTTTCATTGATTTAATTAAGAAGGTTCCCAAGTATGCCAAGTTTTTAAAGGAAATGATGGTAAGGCATAAGAAAATTAGGGTAGGCGAACAAGTTAACTTAAGTGCTCCCTGTAGTGTGATTATTTCAAGATAGGTACCTCGAAAACTGAAAGACCTAGGGAGCTTTTCTATTCCTATAGAAATAGGGAACATTCATTTTAATAGAGCTCTATGTGATTTAGGAGCCAATATTAATTTAATAACTCTATCAATTTTTGAAAAACATAGCTTAGGAGATCTTAGAACTACTCAAATAACATTAGGCTTGGCTGACAAGTCTTCAGTACATCTGAAAGGGGTATTGGAAGATGTGTTAGTCAAGGTGCGAAGTTTCATTATCCTTGCAGATTAGAAAAAGATTGAGAGATGCCAATTTTAGTAAGAAGACCCTTTTTTGCTACTTTTAAGTCTACCATTGATTTAAAAAATAATGAATTAACCATGAAAATCAATAGTGAGACAGAAATATTTAAACGCAACTATCAATTTAGTGAAGAGGAAAGTTAGAAAAAGTTAGGAGAATAGTGTAAAAAAATATTTATTTTTAACATTCTTAGTGTAAAAAAGTATTTATATCTAACATTCTCGGACCAAAGGACACATTTCTCTTATGCATATAGACAGAATAAACAGGTTCAAGGAAAGAATAAGTGGAAGAAGGGGAAATGGCATGACAGACGATGGACTAATACTAATAGAACGAGAAGATCGTCCATTTTTAAATCGACAATACTGCTGGATGAATCTAGCAATCAAACTTAAAGGTACTTGAATTGTTTAAATTTTTGCAAATTATTGTATATTTAACTAACCCCATAATTTAGATTCTCACTTGTAATTGATACATGTTTATTATTAGACTAAAACATCCCTAAGATGGAAATTTGGGTTGAAACAGAGTTGGTGTCGCAACACAAGTGTCACGACATTTCGTGCAAAATACAAAAATTGATTAAAAGTATATCGACGTTGCAACAAGACACAAACATGTCGTGACATAGTAGGCATCCCCAAGATCTCCAAACTAATAGATGTGTCATGACATGGAACCCCTATGTCACGAAAGTGGTACACTGTTAGGGATGTTGCGACACAGAACTCTTGTGTCGTGATATCGCTCTAATTTTTCTGCAGGGTTGACCCGACCCAATTGTGCAACCCGACAGCTAAAACCTAGTTTTACCCGACTTTTACCATTTAAAATTCCTATTCTTAACCCTAATACCATTTATAAACATATTTAAAATCTCCTTAACCTTTTAAGCCTCTCAAATCTCCCAAAACTTCTAAAACCTTAAAATCTTAAATCCATTTCTTACAACTAGTAAGAATCCTTCATCAGTTAAGATCTTTTGACGTAGTAAATGAATGGAGCATACAAAGGAACCATTTACCAATGTGAACGACAAGGACTTGAAGATTTCTTCGAGGTTAAGGGTTCTTAACTCGAACTTTTTATTATTTTATTGGATGTTGCTTAAATTGGTTCTTAGTTTAAATATGTCTCTTAGAAAAGTTAGAAGAACCAATGAAACTGAACCATCGATGGGTCCAAACCCTCTTCTTTCGTAAATCCAAATATTGGAAAATATTTTATTGAACTACAAGGAAAAAACTTTGTCCAAGAAAGGGGATTTGATCCGTTGATAATCATGTGTAAGGAAATATGGCCTTCAGAAAAATATCATAGGTGAGAACATTTTTCGACGATCTTGATAGAGAATGTTGTGCTCCTTATTTTTCATGAGTTTTATGCGTCTTTATGGGACCAAAAGTCTAGAAATACTAAAGGCCATGTATGGGATATGATAGTTGTGCGGGGGAAAGAAGTACGAGTAACCCCTAGAATTATTTGTGACTTTATAATGCCTCATACTATGAGAATGATTTTATTAATGAAACTAATCTAGAATATTTATGAGATATAGACATAGATAGTATTATAAACTTTTTGACCAAAGACAGGGGTGAATTGTAACACCTCTATCTTGTAACCATTACCGGAATAGGAAGGGGCGTTACTGGATATTTAGAACAGATCAGAACAGCGTATTCATAGCTTTCTGAATTCAAACAATATTATACATCAATAACCATAACACATAACATGCTATAATAGATCAGATTAAGCTTCATTCATTCATCAGAGACTAAACTGAAACATACAAAAGATTTAAACAATCATCAGAAAATTTTCAAATTAGGGCCACATGGCCGTGCGCCTCACACGGTTGTGCCCTAAACTTAACCCTAGCCGTGGACAACACTGCCAATCATAGCATGGTCACCAGACACGCTCGTGTGTCCAGCCCGTGGGCAACACTGCCAAATACCGCACGGTCACTAGACACGCCCGTGTGTCCAACCCGTGTGCAACACTGACCAAAAGATTTCAATATGCAGGGGTCACACGGTCGAGTCACACGCCCGTGTACTCTAATCGTATGGCACAATGCAAGCTTGGTTTAAGCCATACATTACACCCAATAAGGATCAAACCTACAAGCCAAATTCATGTCACAATTATGCCACAATTTCAACTCAATTTAATGCCTTAAAACATACCTCAACATGATCAAACCATTCATATACACATTCATATTCAAATCTCACACAAACATGTCTTTATCACTAACAAAGTTCATGACCAAACACATAGTACATATCTATTTCATACCATATCCAAATCTTACCATTTTTTCACCTTAACATGTTTCAAGATGACCAAAGCAAATTAGATAATAAGACCATTATAAACTTACATAATTTGGCATCACAAACATAGACCAAAATCAAACACAAACATACCATTTGCCATCCAATTCACATGGCATTACAAATCAACATATTCAAGCTTTATACATAAACATTCTAGCCTATACATGCCATACTTAAACTTTGTACATTCAAAAGGTACCAAAATTAAGCTTGATAGCGTGTGAAGATCCTTGACTATCCCCGAGCCCTCAGTAGCTACGATATCTGTAAAACAGTTAAAGGAATAAACAGAGTAAGCTAAAATAAGCTTAGTAAGCCAAATACAAGCATATGCAATTCTTAAACAAAATGTGATAACCATTTCGTATAATTAACTTTCAAATCAGATTTACTCATTTGTAACAGAATTCTATTTCACAGTAGTATATCTTTCATACTCGGTAATTCAGCACAAAACAGACGGACCTGAGTCAGACATATAAAGTATGCGTATTTCCTTTCTCAAAATTTCTCTTTTTATCTTTCAGAAATGTTACAGAGATCATAAAGGCCTTATACAGTGCCAACATCCCCGACGTGGTCTTACATGTCATTCAACACTGATGCCACTATCCCAGACAGGGTCTTACACGAAACATTTACGATGCCAGTGTCCCAAACATGGTCTTACACGCAATTCTATAACCAATGCCTACGTCCCGGATGAGGACTTACATGATATCATTTTACCATTTCTCATTCGAAATTGACTCGGAATACTAATTCAGGCTCTCATGGCCATCCAAAAACAGTTTATAAGGCAAGAAAATTTATAACAGACATCAATATGATGCATATTTGTGTTTTAACTTTCCTCATACGAATTTAAAAGGATTCGAGTTGACTATTCAACGACTTTGGACTTCCCTCGATCTAAGCCCGTTTTTCTTTGTTCTTGATCTTAATCAAGGATTTAACTTGCCGAAACCTAGGAAGCTTATTTCCTTCTCTTTTTCTTTTATTTCGGTTGAAGAACATGCATGAAATGCTTAATTTCATGCTTTTAATTCATTAAAACATTATTAATAATCCAATTCCCATTTTACCCTTTATTCATAAACACATAAAACATATTTTATAAGGCCATAAATGTCCACTACCATTTAATAAGGTCTGATTACCTCATAAGGCCACCATTATTAAAAAGCCATTTCAATAGAACACTTGAACATTTAGCATACTAATTTTATCACATATACAATTCAGTCATTTTTCACAATTAAGCACAAAGACATAGAAATTGACTCACAGAAATTTCACAGATGCAGATTCATATACCACAGACACAGAAAATAATATCAAAACATTTTTCAGACTCGGATATGTGGTTTCGAAACCACTTTTTCGACTAGAGTCCAAACCGGGTTGTTACAATTCTTCCCCTCTCAGGGATTTTAGTCCCCGAAAGTCTTACCGTTAAACAGATTCGGATATTAATGTCTCATTGCACTTTCAAGCTCTCAGGTAGCCTCTTCCAGTCCGTGACGATGCCACAATACTTTTACCAGTGAAATTTTCTTGTTTCTCAATTCATTTACTTCTCGAGCCAAGACATGAATCGGCTCTTCATCTTAAGACATATCAGACTGTATTTCAATCTTAGAAGGGGATGTTACATGAGACGGATCAGATCTATAATGTCGGAGCATTAATACGTGAAACACATTATGTATCTTTTCTAGTCCAGATGGAAACATCAGTCTATAAGCAACTGGCTTAACTCGTTCAATAATCTCATACGGCCCAATAAACCTCGGGCTCAGTTTGCCCTTTTTGCCAAATTGAAACAGTTTCTTCCATGGAGACACTTTCAGAAATACTTTGTCACCAATTTCAAATTCAATATCTTTTTATTTCAAATCCGCGTATGATTTCTGATGATCAGAAGCTGCTTTCAGACTATCTTTGATCACTTTCACTTTCTGTTCTATTTCTTTTATCAGATCAATTCCATATATTTTATTTTCACAAAGTTCAAACCAATATAATGGAGTTCTACATTTTCTACCGTATAAAGCTTCATACGGGGCCATTTTAATGCTCTATTGACAACTATTATTATACGTAAATTCAATCAGAGGTAGATATTGTTCCCACGTACCTTTAAACTCCAGAATAAAACATCTAAGCATGTCCTCAAGTATCTGAATAATCTGCTCCGACTGGTCGTCTGTCTGCGGGTGAAAAGTAGTTCTAAAGTGTAATTTAGTACCTAAAGCTTCTTGCAACTTTTTCCAGAATCTTGAAGTAAACCTTGGATCTCTATCAGACACAATAGATAATGGTACCCCATGCAATCTCACAATATCAGAAATGTAAAGCTCAGTTAACTTTTTAAGTGAGTAGTCAGATCGTACCGGAATAAAATGAGCAGACTTCGTCAATCGATCAACGACAACCCAAATTGAATCTTTCTTTTTTGGAGATAGGGGTAAACCAGAAACAAAATCCATAGTCACTCGGTCCCATTTCCATTCAGGAATCATAATCGGTTGTAATAAACCAGAAAGCACCTGATGTTCAGCCTTTACTTGCTGACAGAATAAACATTTCAAAACAAAGTCAGAAATATCTCTTTTCATTCTCAGCCACCAGTATAGCCGTTTTAAATCATTGTACATCTTTGTGCTACCCGGATGTACAAAAAATTTGCTATTATGAGCTTCACTCAAAATCATCTGAATCAATTCAGAATTCTTGGAACACAAATTCTATTTCTAAATCTCAGACAATCATCATCATCAATCCAGAATTCAGAATCAGAATCACACTGAGCTTGTCTCTCTAACAGTTCATTATCTACTTTGTGAGCATCAAGGATTTTTTGCAAAAACAAATGTTTTGCTTTTAATTCAGCTGACACTGAATCATCAACAAACAGATCAACATTAGCATTTAAAGCACATAATACAGATAGTGATTTTCGGCTTAAAGCATCAGCTACCACATTTGCTTTACCCGGATGATAATCAATAACAAGTTCATAATCTTTTAACAGTTCCAACCAGCTTCGCTGCCGCAGATTCAAATCTTTCTAAGTCATCAGATATTTCAGGCTTTTGTGATCTGAAAATATGTGACATTTCTCACCGAACAGATAATGACGCCAAATTTTCAGTGCAAAAACAATGGCAACTAACTCAAGATCATGTGTCAGATAGTTCTTCTCGTGTGGCTTTAATTGTTTTGAGGCATATGCTATAACCTTCCTTTTTGTATTAAAACGCAACCCAGTCCATTCAACAAAGCATCACTGTATATAACAAATTCTTTACCCATTTCAGGTTGTGCATGTAATAGCCCATTTTAGACCCTAGTCGGAACGAGTGGTTTCGGGACCCTGAGCTTGTCTCTCTAACAGTTCATTATCTACTTTGTGAGCATCAAGGATTTTTTGCAAAAACAAATGTTTTGCTTTTAATTCAGCTGACACTGAATCATCAACAAACAGATCAACATTAGCATTTAAAGCACATAATACAGATAGTGATTTTCGGCTTAAAGCATCAGCTACCACATTTGCTTTACCCGGATGATAATCAATAACAAGTTCATAATCTTTTAACAGTTCCAACCATCTTCGCTGCCGCAGATTCAAATCTTTCTAAGTCATCAGATATTTCAGGCTTTTGTGATCTGAAAATATGTGACATTTCTCACCGAACAGATAATGACGCCAAATTTTCAGTGCAAAAACAATGGCAACTAACTCAAGATCATGTGTCGGATAGTTCTTCTCGTGTGGCTTTAATTGTTTTGAGGCATATGCTATAACCTTTCCTTTTTGTATTAAAACGCAACCCAGTCCATTCAACAAAGCATCACTGTATATAACAAATTCTTTACCCATTTCAGGTTGTGCATGTAATAGCCCATTTTAGACCCTAGTCGGAACGAGTGGTTTCGGGACCACTTAACCGAGTTGAAATATTATTTTCATTGCTTTAATATGTTTTACATCATGATAGATATATGGTGTGAAAGTTTCGTTTAGAAATTTTATCGTTTGATTGGCTAATTCAATAAAAAGGATTAAATCGCGTAAGACGATAATTATGAGTTCTATTAGTAAAATGGCTTAATTAGCTTTTTCTTTATTTATAGGAGTACTTGTTTGGTAAATATGCCATTTATATTGTGAGTGGTTGGTAATGGACATTTATATTCATGTTTTTAAATGATTATTAATTAGTTTATAAAGGTTATTTTAGTAAATGGTTAAATATTATAAGTTTAATAAAAACAAAAGCATTAAAATTTGGTTTGATATTCTTCATTCCTGCCGAAAATAAAAGAAGAAAAGGCTAGGTTTTGTGTTTGAGCATCCGGCCACCATTTGTCTTAATTAAGGTATGTTTTGGTTTTGATTTTTGATAATTTATACGTTTTTGATATCGTTGCCTTGTATACTAGTTGACCCGTACCTCAATTTCTGAAATTGGTTGTGTTTTTGAAATATGCCATTGATGAATGCATGGTTATTTTGATGAATAATGGTGAATTATTGATGTTTATTTGGAAATATACAAGTTTTATAAAGTAATTTTTGATGAAAATGAGTTTTAAGGATTAAATTGAAAAAGGTAGAATTTTTGTAGTTGGAATTGTAAATAAATGAAATATATATGCTTAGATGAGGTATATGAATATTCGGCTATGATGAATTGAGGGTCTTATAGTGTAATTTGCTATTTTGTGTTTAATAGACTAAATTGCAAAGTGATTAAAAGTTAAGGGCTAATTTGTAAATAGGCCAAAATACATGTTTTTGGACTAAATTTGAATATGTTGGTGATTGAATAGTTGAATTTGTATTAATATAGATAAAGACAATCAAATCCCGGAACTTGATCGGAGAAAACGAAAGGTAGACGAGTAGATATCGGGAAATCGAGGTAAGTTCGTATAATTATAATTGAACTTGTTTAAGGTTTATAATTGTTGTTTTAATACTATATGAATGCATAATGAACCATAGATTCAAGTTTGCCTATTTGATATATGTTGAATTTCATATAGTGTATATGTGAAATAATGAATAGACATGCAAATTGGTTATATGTCCAAATGATTTGCGAGTCCCATTCGAACCGTAGAAAGTCATAGGATACAAGTGACATATCACTAGGGCTACAGGGTGGTTTGAGCTCCTGCATTAGTTGCAGACTCACCACAGCTCATGAGCTATATGTTCATCCTTCGGGATTACATGTTCAGTCTTCGGACTTACCGTTCAGCCTACGGGCTTACCGTTCATCCTTCGGGATTACATGATCAGCCTTCAGGCTTACTGTTACAGGCTCGAAAGAGCATATATGATGTAAGATGCATTGACAGATTACAGGTTATACGTATATACACTGTGTACCACCCAAGTATCCATCGATGTTCTTAAAAGTTCAACGGGCAATTATCAATCATGTTACATGATGATCCAAGAGTATATGAATTATAAGTTACATGAGTTACATGATTTATATGAACTATATGTTATGAATTACATGAATTATATGTCATAAGTATTTGATATATGCTTGTGTTATGTGAATAATCCATTGGGAGAATGAATGATCACAAGATTTTGATGGTACTAACTTGTGTATAATTGATGAGTAGGCAAAGTGAGTTCATGACTTGGTTGACATTATTTATATGCTTATCTTTAATGTTCGGTAAGTTTAATTATACATTATATGGGCTTACTAAGCTTTTGAAGCTTACTCTATTTACTTTCCCTTGTTTTATAGATTTCGGAAGCTAGCTCGATTTTCTGACGAGTCAGAGACTTACTATCACACTATCCATCAAGCTTTTGGTACTTTTGAATCTTTGTAAATAAGACGATTATGGCATGTATAGGCTAGTTGTTGAGTGAATGTTTATGATTAGCTTTGCCAATGAATGTGGTATGTTTTGGGCACTTATTCAAGCTATGAGATGTGGCTTGTTTTGTATATGTCTAACCTATTTTGAATGGCTATTATGATGTGTTCCAATGTGTTAGATTGTAAAGTGTTATGATGTTAATTAATAAGTCATATTAGCTTTCGAATTGATGAATGATTTGGTATGGAATGGTGCATATATGGTACATGATTAGTTGTTGTTTAATGGTTGCAAATTGTGTTTGGAATGTTGTAGTTATTTTGATGATTGTAGGGATGACCCATTTGGGTGGCAAAATGGCTTAAACCAATCCTACATTGTGCCACACGGTCAGAGTACATGGGCGTGTGACTCAGCCGTGTAATCCCTGCATCTAAGATATTTTAGGCAGTCTTACACACGGCCTAGACACACAGGCGTATCTGGTAGCCATGTGATATTTGACAGTGTTGAGTACGGACTAGACACGCGGGTGTGTCTGGTGACTGTGTGGGGTTAGACAGATTCAACCACGGACTGAGTGCTTGGGCGTGTCTTGTAGGGCACGACCGTGTTGGTGTGCACGGGCTAGGGACACGGCCGTGTGTCCCTAACTTGAAAATTTTCTCAATGTTTTCCCTATCTTACACATGTTTTCAATTTGATCCTCAATGAATGTATGTACCTTTTTATGAGCTTTAAAGGATGATTGGATGAATGATTATAGAACTATGTTATTGATTGTAAAGTTTAAAATTTTACTGTTCTGATATACGTTACAAGTCCGGTAATGCCCCTTACCTATTTCGGCGACGGTTACGGGATAGGGGTGTTACAGCACAAGTACAGGAGCTTTAGTTAACATAGCTTTCAATTGATCAAAACTATTTTGACATTTATTAGACCATTCAAACTTTACATCTTCTTGTAGCAGCCTTGTCATCGGAGTTGCAATTACCAAGAAACCCTTTACAAAGCGACGGTAATAACCAGCAAGTCCCAGAAAACTACGAACTTCAGAAACATTTCTCGGAGGTTTCCAATCCAAAATAGCTGAGATTTTGCTCGGATCAACCCGGATACCTGATGCATATACAATGTGACCCAGAAAACTAACTTTATGTAACCAGAATTCACATTTGCTGAATTTTGCATACAATTACTTATCACGCAGTGTTTGAAGTACAATTCTTAAATGTTTAGCATGCTCACTTTCATTCCTCGAGTAGATCAATATATCATTAATGAAGACAACAACAAATTGATCTAAATACGGTCTGAAAATTCTGTTCATCAGATCTATAAACACAGTAGGAGCATTCGTTAATCCGAAAGGCATAACTAAAAATTCATAGTGCCCGTACCTTGTTCAGAAGGCTGTTTTTGGAGTATCAGAATCTTTCACTCGCAACTGATAATAACCTGATCTCAGATCTATCTTTGAAAATACAGAGGAGCCTTTTAGTTGATCGAACAAATCATCAATTCGAGGCAGAGTCTATTTATTCTTTACAGGTACTTTGTTCAGTTGACGGTAATCAATATACATTCTCATTATGCCATCTTTCTTTTTCACGAACAGAACAGGAGCACCCCACGGTGAGAAACTCAGTCTAGCAAAGCCTCGATCAGTCAATTCTTGTAACTGAGTCTTTAATTCTTTCAGTTCAATTGGTGTCATTCTATACGGAGCTATTGAAATTGGAGTAGTTCCCAGAACCAATTCAATCCAAACTCAACTTCTCGAATCGGAGGCCAACCCGGAAGTTCATCAGGGAATACATCAGAAAATTCACAGACGGCAGGCACAGATTCAATCTTTTTATCGGACACCTTAGAGTTAATCACATCAGCTAGGTAGGCTTCACACCCTTTTCCCACATACTTCCGAGCTTTTAATACCGATATTACAGTTGTTAAACCATTTAATTCACTAGACTCAATTCTAACAATTTCACCATTCTTGCATATCAAGTTAATAACTTTTCATTTGCAATTAACAACAGCATCATGCAAAGTTAACCAGTCTATGCCTAGAATTATATCAAATTCATCAAACGGCAATAGCATCAAATCAGCAGAGAAATAGATATCTCGTATCATTAACGGACAATTCTTGCAAACCTTATATCAAACTCATCAAACGGCAATAGCATCAAATCAGCAGAGAAGCAGATATCTCGTATCATTAACGGACAATTCTTGCAAACCTTATCAACCAGGACACTCTTGCCTAAAGGGTTTGATACTTTAATTATAAATTCAGTAGACTCTACTGACAAAGTCTTACTATATGCTAAATTCACACAGATATAAGAATACGTTGATCCAGAATCTATCAAAGCAATCAAAGAAGTATCATAAAGAGTAATCATACCAAGAGATGAAGCTTCTTCATGTGCCCGGATAGCATAGGCCCTAGCAGGCGTTTGAGCTTCAGATCGTGTAGTCGTATCTTTAGTAACTCTTTGACCAACACTAGCATTTCCCGTGTTTCTAGAAGCTCTGCCTCTAGCAGAAGTATTACCCGATCACGGCTTTTGCACTATCTCTTGCTCAACAGATTTAGGACAGTCTCTAACAAAATAATCCAGAGAACCACATCAGAAACAGGCTCGATCTTTCAATCTACAACTTCTAGAATGTCTTTTTCCACAATATACACACTCAGGTTTATCAGATCTAACATTTTTGATACTAGCAACAAATGTAGCATGAGTTTTAAAACTTGAACGCGATCTATCACGATCTCTGCCGGAATGTTCTGCATTAGTCTTCAAACGATTAGAATCGTCTCAGAATTTCTTTGTCATAGACTGAAATGATCTACCCGAAGATCGCTTTCAAACTTTTCTAGCTTCAGAATCAGCTTTCTTCTTTTCTCTACTGAGTTCTTCAGCTTTACAAGCCCTTTCAACTAACACAACAAACTCATTCAAATTGAGAATTCTAACCAGAAGTTTAATGTCTTCATTCAAGCCTTCGACAAATCTTTTACACATAGCAACCTCTGAAGCTACACATTCCCGTGCATACTGGCTCAGTCTTACAAATTCTCGCTCGTATTCAGTAACAAATTTGCCACCTTGTTTCAATTCAAGGAACTCTCTACGTTTCTGATCAATGAAATATTGACTGATATATTTCTTTCTAAATTCAGTTTGAAAGAAATCCCATGTAATTCGTTCACTCGGAACTACAGATGTTAGTGTTTTCCACCAATGGTATGCAGAGTCTTGTAACAATGAAATCACACATTTAACACTTTCGTTCGGAGTGCACGACAATTCATCAAGAACTTAGATCGTATTTTCTAACCAAAATTTAGCCCTCTCGGCATCGTCATCAATAGTAGCTCGAAACTCTTCAGCCCCATACTTTTTAATCTTGTCTACCGGAGGCTTATTCAGACGAATCAAATTAGTCACAGTTGGTACTACCGAAGGTTGTTGAGGAACAGTCGAAGGTGGGGGTTGAACAGCCGAATTTGTCCGGACATACTGAGTGAACCACCCATTCATCATTTGGAAGAAAGCTTGCTTAGCTTCTCCCTCATTACCACTTGTAACCTGCCTAGAATCAGATGGCGCTGTCCCTTGACTGGGGGTAGGCGCATTACTTTCAACATCATCAGCTACGGCTCTTTTGGGATCCATTACTATATGAAAAACACATTTCATTCGTCAGGATTCATCACACTATCGAAATTCAGATATGTGGCATGTATAGCTAGACTTAAACACGCTACGTTAGTATTAGAATCGACAAAATCGTAGCTCTGATACCAACTAAATGTAAACCCCTATCCCGTAACCATTACCGGAATAGGAAGGGGCGTTATCGAATATTCAAAACAGATCAGAACAACATATTCATAGGTTTCTGAATTCAAATAATATTATACATCAATAACCATAACACCATAACATGCTATAATAGATCAGATTAAGCTTCATCAATTCATCAGAGACTAAACTGAAACATACAAAATATATGAAGAATCATCAAAAAATTTTCAAATTAGGGCCACACGGCCGTGTGCCTAGGTCGTGTGCCTCACACGGTCGTGCCCTAAACTTAACCCTGGCCATGAACAACACTGCCAATCATAGCACGGTCACCAAACACACCCGTGTGTCCAGCCCGTGGGCAACACTGCCAAATACCACACGGTCACCAGACACGCCTGTGTGTCCAGCCCGTGTGCAACACTGACCAAAAGATTTCAATATGTAGGGGTCACAAAGTCGAGTCACACGCCCTTGTGCTCTAACCGTGTGGCACAATGCAGGCTTGGTTTAAGCCATACATTACACCCAATAAGGATCAAACCTACAAGCCAAATTCATGTCACAATTATGCCACAATTTCAACTCAATTCAATGCCTTAAAACGTACCTCAACTTGATCAAACCATTCATATACACATTCATATTCAAATCTCACACAAACATGTATTTATCACTAACAAAGTTCATGACCAAACACATAGTACATATCTATTTCATACCATATCCAAATCTTACCATTTCTTCACCTTAACATGTTTCAAGATGACAAAAGCAATTTAGATCATAAGACCAACATAAACTTACATAATTTAGCATCACAAACATAGACCAAAATCAAACACAAACATACCATTTGCCATCCAATTCACATGGCATTACAAATCAACATATTCAAGCTTTATACATAAACATTCTAGCCTATACATGCCATACTTAAACTTTGTACATTCAAAAGGTGCCAAAATTAAGCTCGATAGTAGGTGAAGATCTTTGACTATCCTCGAGCCCTCAGTAGCTACGATATCTGTAAAACAGTTAAAGGAATAAATAGAGTAAGCTAAGATGAGCTTAATAAGCCAAATACAAGCATATGTAATTCTTGAACAAAATGTGATAACCATTTTGTATAATTAACTTTCAAATCAGATTTACTCATTTGTAACAAAATTCTATTTCACGGTAGTATATCTTTCATACTCGGTAATTCAACACAGAACAGACGTACCTGAGTCAGACATATAAAGTATGCATATTTCCTTCCTCGGAATTTCTCTTTTTATCTTTCAGAAATGTTACAGAGATCATAAAGGCCTTATACAATGCCAATGTCCCCGACGTGGTCTTACATGTCATTCAACACCAATGCCACTATCCTAGACAGGTCTTACACGAAACATTTACGATGCCAGTACCCTAGACACGGTCTTACACGCAATTCTATAATCAATGCCTGCACCCCGGACGAGGTCTACATCCCGGACGAGGTCTTACATGATATCATTTTACCATTTCTCATTTGAAATTGACTCGGAATACTAATTCAGGCTCTCATGGCCATCCAAAAATAATTTATAAAGTAAGAAAATTTATAACAGACATCAAGATGATGCATATTTGTATTTTGACTTACCTCGTACGGATTTAAACGGATTCGAGTCGACTATTCAACGACTTTGAACTTCCCTCGATCTAAGTCTGTTTTTCTTTGTTCTTAATCTTAATCAAGGATTTAACTTGCCGAAACCTAGAAAGCTTATTTCCTTCTCTTTTTCTTTTATTTCGGTTGAAGAACATGCATGAAATGCTTAATTTCATGCTTTTAATTCATTAAAACATTATTAATAATCCAATTCCCATTTTACCTTTTATTCATAAACACATAAAACATATTTTATAAGGCCATAAATGTCCACTACCATTTAATAAGGTCTAATTACCTCATAAGGCCACTATTATTAAAAAGCCATTTCAATAGAACACTTGAACATTTAGCATACTAATTTTATCACATATACAATTCAGTCCTTTTTCACAATTAAGCACAGAGACAGACAAATTTAATCACAGAAATTTCACAGATGCAGATTCATATACCACAGACACAGAAAATAATTTCAAAACATTTTTCAGACTCGGATATGTGGTTTCGAAACCACTTTTCTGACTAGGGTCCAAACCGGGATGTTACATGAATGGAAATATTGCGCAGGTACCAATATCCCAATATCTTTTCGTCAAGCAATTATGTTTCCTAAGGCTAATATGTGGATTCAATTTGTGTGCACATGAATAGTACCTACTTTAAATGTTTCAAAAGACTTGTATTAATTTTTGGATACTCTTGATTTAGACTCTGTAGGAGTAGGATTAATAATATACTTTTAGTATATTGTATTTTTTTAAAATTTTCTATATAGGAACCTAACACGAAGGAGACACCAACAATTCGAGCTTTACACAATCAAAGGACGAAGCACCCACCATTAGCAGTTGGAGCGCCCACGACCAATCGAGTAACTTCTTTCCTTATCTTCTTATGGGTTACATATTGAAGACAAAGTGTCAACTAAAGTGTAGGGGGTAATATAGGAATTTTTTTAAAAATTTTTCTTGTCTTTTAGTGTGCTTGAGCTTGTAGAAATACAAGTGATTGGTTAGGAGTATGTACATAAGTTGCTTATGTTTATGAATAAATTTGGCATGATGATAGGTGATTTTAAATTTTTAAGCATTAGACTATTAAAGTTCTATATGTTACATTGTAAATAGGTATTAAGCAATCAACTATACCAAATGATATGGAAAATACAAGGAAACGAGCATGCTATTATGAATGATAAATGGTTGAATTTGAGTTTATTTGGTTCATTAATTTTGTGCATGTTAAGGTATTTATGGATAACCTAAGGCATTGTTTGGAACACATCCTGAGCAAAAAATCCAACCTATTAATATTCATATTTAGTATTGATTTTTGAGCCTTTTGACACTTCTTGATGAACCTTATTACAAACCACAAGCCTAAAAACATTAATTTATATTTTCCCTTTTTCTTTGGTCCTGCACCGCACGATTGTAGACGTCTGGCCATACATATTGAAAATTAAATAGATGCATTAAG
The DNA here is from genome assembly GCA_020496765.1 of Gossypium stocksii. Classification (NCBI taxonomy): domain Eukaryota; kingdom Viridiplantae; phylum Streptophyta; class Magnoliopsida; order Malvales; family Malvaceae; genus Gossypium; species Gossypium stocksii. The sequence continues at coordinate 95,393,726 of CM035632.1, read as the reverse complement.
GTAGAGTTTGTAAAAACAGAGTGAAATAGGAAGGATTAGTGCGATATGAGAGTTATAGGTTAGCCAAAAAATGCAAAACAAAAGAGAAATCCAAAAAGTAAAAGTAATACGAGTAGAAAAAGGTCTTAAAAAAAAGCATTCATGAGTAAGATAACTCGAAAAAAAAGTCACAAATTCACAAAAGATAGAGAAACTCATTCATTAGTGCACCAAAACTCGTAGGCTAACTATAGTTACTATGTTATGCTATGACTTCCTATACATGGAGAGATAAGGAATGTGAGAGAAAGAGAAATAAGACGGTGAATGAGTAAGGGTCACTAAGGAGGGAAGAATAGGGATCAATACGATGTGCCAAACTATTTTCATGTTTGTAACCCTTTTTATGCTTACTATTTTTGAATTACATACCTATCCCAAGCTTCAGAACGTTACAAGCTGAAAAGTCCTATGTGACCTAAATAATCTTATACATGAATAAACATCATACAAAACATATACATAAACGACTATTTGTATTATGCTCAGATAATCAAAGTACTTATATAATTTGTTGATGGATTCCTATAGGTGAGACCCTTAATACTTGTATATTGTGTAACATACTAAACATAGATGCTTGAAATCAAAGGTGGTAAATCAACTGTTCATCATGCTAAAATTGTTAGTAAGCATAAAGTGCCTAAGTCATATGCTCCGAACTCAATACTTGTATCATATTTGCTTAAGGGTTGTCATCTTATTTGTCATTTTTTTATGTTGCTTAAGGATAAGTAATGAATTAAGTGTGAGGGATTTTGATCTACCGTAATTCAATGTAACGGATTAAACTAGTTTTCACATTTAAGGAGCTTGAATACAAGCATTTTTGTTATGTTTTATTTAAGTTTTCATAGTTTTATTTACTTTAAATAAAATGTGAAAATTGAGTCATTTATTGACCTTAGGGGCCAAATAAGGCTTAAGGGTGAGCTAACATACTTTGTGAGTGTGAAAAAGACCATTATGAGGTGCATTTAATGGATACTAGTCACTGTGTCGCAACATAGGTGACTTGATGTCACAACATAGGGAGCAGAATGAAGAAAACTCAAAACTTCCTTCGATGTCATGACATAAACTGAGGGTGTCGCAACATACCCTAAAAGATAGCTGTAGAAGAGTATACTGATTGTTATGTCGTGACATAGGTCTTAGTGTGTCACGACATTGACTATGTGATGAAAGCAACACACGAAGTAGGGACATTTTGGTCTATACAATCAAACTTTAAGCTCAAGAACATCAGCTAACCTAGGGTTAAGGACGATAACCACCTGAAGGATATATATAGGTTCATTTGTCACCTATTATTGACATCATTCCTTTAGCTTAGATTTTCTCTTGTAAATTTAGTTTAGCTTTCTTTCTTTCTTAGGGTTTGAGATTTATTTCAATTGTTCTTGTTGATTTCAAGAGATCTGAATTGTGGAAGCATTCAAACTCTATAGATTCGTGCTTAATTTCAATACAATCAGGCTCTTTCATTTTCTCTATCTTGTTAATTTAATTAGCATGCTTTCTCTTTACATCGATTATATATTTTCTACGGGAGCTATGAGGAACTAATCCCTCTATGGGGGATTAGCGAGTGGAGGTATGATCCATTAATTATTTTGTAGGGCTACTCAACAGGTCAACTGTTTGGGGAAAGAAGAACGTGAAGCAAACCCTAGGCCTAATAACCCCAAGAAGTCATCAAGGTAGGAATTAACCCTAAATTTGTATTGCCCATCCGTGAACACCTTAATCCCAAACCAGTCTGAACTGTAAGGTCAGAAAATAAGTTGTTCTTGTTGACTCGTTATGTTAGTGGAAGACCGGAAGATCCTATTAGGGTAACGACTAGTTGATTGACGAGGAACCCAAAACGACAGTTGATGGAGATTATCGAAGTGAGCTAATCGCCCATAATCAGATTTGATTTATTCTCTCTTTTTAATCTCTTAAATTTTATCTTTTTATGTTATTTTGTTTTTATTACTATATTATAAAACCCCAAAAATATTTTATTTCATATTTTTCGTACTATAACATATTTAAAGTATTAATTAGATCTTTTTGTGTTTAGTTTAGAATTGGTCTGGCATTCGCTTTCCTTGGGTACGACCCTCAGAGTACTTACCTATTTTATTGTAAAACTATATTACAACTCGACCCGTATACTTGCGGATACCGCCTTGTCTTTCTATATTTTATCGCAGTGTTCACACTCTGGATGGTAGTGCATCCGGGGGGCAGTCAAATGTATTTACAAACGAACTGAAGCAATTATACCAGCATGTAGTGCATCATTAGATAAATCAAAGCAATCATGCTAGTACATAAGTGCATCATCGTATGAACCAAAGCAAATATACTGGCATGTAAGTGCATAATTGAATGAATTGAAGCAAATATATTGGCATGTAAGTGCCTCATCAAATAAACTGGAGCAAATATACTTAGCACGTAAATGCATCATCTGATAAACCAAAGCAAACACACTGGTACGTAAGTGCATAATCGAATAAGCCAAAGCAAATATACTAGCATAAGTAGTGCATCATCGGCTAAACCGAAGTATAAACCCATATAGTTAATAGGGTAACCAATTTCTAATTTCATCACATAGTTCAATTTACATTCCACTATTCTCAATTCATCATCAATTCACCATTCCAATATAACATATAACATGTTTTAACTCAATCTCATACCAGGTACCACATATTAAGTAAATCATTCAATTTTTTATTTTATTCAATTTAGTCCTCTATCTCGATATACCATATCAATCACCACAATTTAACTCATACAAGTATTATATGCTCATCTTATTAGTAAATCATGCAATTTAACATTGATATGCAATAAGTAGATTGATCTCAAGTAATAGAGATACAAATTGAAAGCTTGCGTCACTTGTCGTCAGCTCTCCCCTTTCCTTTTCCTCTCGACGGTTTTGCGTCGTCTTTAACAAATTAATGGTTTAATGCTTGGACCCTAAACTTTTTTCTTTTCTTTCTATTTGGTTTTCACAACTTGGGGAAGAAGATGATAACATCTTCCACTAAGCTTTTGCTTTTATATTATGATTAGTTTATTAATTAATCTTAATTAGCTTAATTAATTAGATTTAGTTAACTTTAATCACGTTGAAGCTAAATTAATAACATCCAACATCATCATCCACTATTAACTTTTTAAAAGTGGTTTATTAACCATTTTGGTCCTTTGGATAATTGCTATTTAAGTCCCCAAGCATTTTCTTAATTAAAAATCTTTAGTGACTAAACTTTTACAATTTAGTCCCTAGGCCTTAATTAACCAAAATTTTAGCCAAATTGACAAACCAAATTCCAATTCATTTATACATTAACTCTGTGAAAATCCCTATTTAATATTTACAAACTCAATTTACAAAGATAGGGTTCCAAAATCATGTTTTCGAATGCCACTGGAAATTGAGTCGTTAGAGTTTCCTCGTCAGTCTAACTACTAAGTTGAAGTTCAACTCCTTTTGCAACACACACTATCGGAACCCTCATGGAATTCACTGTATTAATCTTCCTTAGTTCTTTCTCAACGTTGATTACCAAGATTCTGAGCAGTGTCTTCATAACACCCTAAACTCGGCCCGATTGCTGAGCCCGAATATCAGGTTGCCGCACCACCATCACACATCATACACATTGTAAATGTCATATTATTAAGTAAAACACCTTTATCTTAGCATTTTTACGGGTATAGGGTCAAACATGCATCAAACATCATTAAAACATGCCAAACATACTTCAAATGAACTTATGATAACAATTAAACATGTATTGGGACCACTTAGCAAAATTCCAAAGCAAGTTACGTAGGTATCGATATTGAAATTGAGGTATCGATACTACTTGAAAAATCGGTACCAAATCAGTATTTTGTTTCTCGCCTAAAATCGAAACACAAGAAAATATCGGTACATTTCAATAAGTATCGATTATTTTACCTCGAGTATCGATACTTGTGATATGATATCGATAAAAAATTATAATATTGACTTCCGATAGTTTCAAAAATCATAGAGGTATCATTTTTAAAACCTGAATAGTGATACCTCTACTATAGACATAAAAAATACAACATAATAAGGCAAATAATCCGTTCCAATCATAAACTGTTCAACATGTAACTACTACTTAGTCAAATACACATCAAAATAACCACAATAAAAGATCAATCATTGAAAACATGCCCGAATGACCAAGCGACATAACAATAGCAATATCCATAAACCTTAAGAATAAATAAGCTATGAAAATAACCAAAACATCATGGAAACATTTATGTAACAAGTCTACCATATTGCATTTATTTCCCCAAAACATAAACAAATGAACCGACACCTACAAAGTAATGCAAAAGTCTTGCTTAGATCACTCCCTCGGAACTACACTGCTCACACCGAAACTCAATTAGTCTACAATGGTTTAAATAGGAGTAGGTGACCTTAACAAGCTTAGTGAATGTTTAGAATAACTATCATGCAAACGTATCATCATGCAATATCAAACAACCATATAGCACAATTACAACATGTCAACCTTAGTGTCGTGTTATTTGTCCATGCATTATCTATTGACTTCGTTAAATAATAATCACATAACATTTAAACATATATCATAATACTCATAATCATATTTAAAGATAATTTGGCACTTGAGCTATGAAACATAAAATTGGGCTATATCACCACTCATCGGATACACTTATCTCTAACACACCCAAAGACTCGTAGAGTTGAACATATCCCAAAAAGTGAAGCATAAAGCTAGCACTCTCCAACACACCAAACATGTCCCATTGAATGGAGTTTAGCTCATATTCCCTTATCTCTCTAACATGTCCTAGGGCCTCAATGCCCAAATCACATAAAACATATAAGTAAGTACTTACAATCCTTTGGCATGCCAACTAAATCTAATGGTCTCTAGGTTCACAAGGCCAAAATATTTGTTATTAAACATACATATTACTTATCATTTGATGCACCTTTCACTGCATAATCACAACATATTCACTGCCACATGGCACGTATAACATGCTCACAATTAACTCTTTCACAATAGTTATCATAAGCTTATTACACATATCATAATATCACATTTTAATCCACAATTTCACAACACATTTTCACATACAAAATCATAAGTATGACAAAGTTTACACTCGAAATTTAGAGTAGGGGTTTATGCTATTTCTAAATTCTTAATTAACACAATGAATTACGTCTACAAGCAACGATTCCAAACACTCACCAATACACTTTCGCCAAAAAGTTGAAAGCTTAAACTAGCTTTTCCTTTAACTCATAGAAGGTCTTAATGAATCTGAAGTTTCAACACGATAATTCATATAATAACACAACCAAAAATTAGCCAAGGATCCACCTTAAACAATAAAAAACATAAGCCTAAGCTCTGTTCTCAAGTAACCGAAATCTTTAACATAACCAATATGAAATCCAAATATCTCGATTTATACTTATACTCTTTGCCTAAAACGAATTACATTCATCTAATTATTCATTGACGACTAATTCTCAACCTTTAAACTACGCAAAACTACCCAATTCATAGTATCGACATTTTTCATCATTTTTTGGTAATTTTTACGAAAATTCATTAAAACTCAAGAAATCTTTAACGAAACCTTAAAGTCAGTACAGAAACATTATATTATATAAGAACTAATTGAAAAACACTTTGAAACCATATTTTTACTCAAAATCCTAAAATCCACCATTAACGACCCAATTGTTAACTTTTATTTAAAACATGCGATTTAACATCTAAAAACTCAATTTAAACGATCAAATAACATAAAAACTAATAAGGAATTGAATCATTACCTTATTTGATGAAAAACTAAACGTTTGATCAAAAACCCAAAAATTCAACAATGGAGAAATCTATAGTGTTTTGGGTATTTCTCTTGAAATTCTATGAAGGTTTAAGGCTTTGGTGTTGATAAAAATCAAAGGAATATAGTTTGGGAATCAAAATTGAATGAGAGGAACTTTTGAAGAGTAAGGGACGGCAACACAAAATAAAGAAGAAGAAGTTAACGTGACTTTAATATAGATGGACGGGGAAAATAGGGTATTTTAAAACTTTGGTATAATTGCTTTATAACTACTCCTAATTTGAACCCTTTTACAAAGCAGTCCTTATTTAAAATTGAAAGTCTTTTGAACATCTTTTTTTTTTTTAAATTTGGTTTAATTTTCTAAAAACCATAGACGAAAGCATTCCCGATTACCATGTTTGCGAAATTCTCGAGACTCTAGAGCTAAAATTTTTATTTTACCCTCAAAACTTCTAGGCCCTATTTTGGGGTGTGACAGTCTTTAAACATGAACAAATCTGAAGTGCTCGTGTCAATAAGGGCGTTCAATCCTCTACCTACCAGAGTGATGTCTACAAATTTCAACCCATTTCGTTTACAACCATTATTGGCTTCGACACAACTCAAGATCGAACCAAGCTTCATCGATGCTTTTCTTAGCTTATCATCCTCTTTGATGATAGAAAACATAGATCGTTTTGGACTGTCATTTACCATTTGTGAACCTTCACAAAGGAAGCATTTAAAAGTGCTATTCTTTTTTTTCCATGGCTTGTAGGGCTTAGCTTTTTGAACAATTTTGTTTTTACCATTGTCATTCCTTGTTGGCTTGTCTTTGTCTTTTCCATCATTGCCCTTTGGTTTGAATTTGGGCTTGAAAGACTCAGATTTTTCTGATTTCTTAACAGCTAGCTCAAGAAGCGACTCTATAACGGTCATGACTTTGGTAAGTTCCTCGACCCCATGACGTTCCAATTCCTACTTAACCCACGACTTCAACCCATCCATGATAAAAAAGATTGCCTCCTTTTCACTCAGATCGATGATTTGGAGTATTAGTTCATTGAACTCCTTCACATACTCTCTAACCGTGCCTTATTGCGATTTTTTTACTTCAAATCTGTCTAAGTCAACCTAATTCTCGAAAATGAGAATTCATAAAGGAATTTCTCTGAGGTATCGAAATAAAGCGGAAGCAACTCAAAAAGGCGAAGAGACTTGAATTAAACAGAAAAATCATAAGAAAAACAATAACACTCTAAATGTTTGAGTAAATGTTCTATTTATAATTAAGCTACCATAGATCCAACGATACAGATCGAATTACATCAATGACTAAGATTAGTTCTCATCTACAACAAGAGAGTCCTAAGAGATTTAAATTCGATACATTTTTATCCTTTAGGATTGACAATAATTATCCTAATAAAAATACAATTTATTGGAGTATTTACATTTTAACTAGAACCTAAGTAGATAGGCATTGAATCTCTTCTAAGCAATAGGTCAGTCCTGTCAAGTTAAATGATTCCCTAGGGAGCATAAAGGGTCTGAAATGTGCGCATCACTTGCGACTTGCGAGTTCCTTTACACAACTTTACCCTAATGAATATTGCAATATTTTTATAAAGAAAAATTATATATTTAATTTATTATTATTTCAAGAAAATGTAAAAGAAAATTAAAAAATAATGAAGAACTTTGAAGTTAAAAGGGTTAAATTTGTATCCTTATTTGACTAAATAATCTTATTTTTAGAAATATAAAAAATCCTACCTTATTATGGAAAAAACTCATTATTGCCGTTTTTTTTTGTTAAAAGTTTTTATTTTAGAAAAAAAACATCCTTCGTCTTTTGTAAGAAACTTTTTACTTTTCTTTTAAAGAAACTTTCTACTTATTTATTTTTTAATGTTTCGTATTTTAAAATTGTTCGTAAAATAAAAAGTTTCGTTTTTCAAAATTCGCGGCATTTCATTTCATTCTTTTTTAGCAAATTCTAATCCCCAAAGTTTCGATTTCCGTTTTTTATCAACAAAATCGGACACGTTCCAGTCCTTTGTTTTGTTCGCCGTTCATTTTCTTTTTCTCTTTCACCTCAAGAATTTTGCAGTTCCGATATTCTTTTGGCTTTCTCTATGCGCCTTTAACACGAGAAATTGATGATGAATTTCTAAAAAATAACTTATTTTTTGGATTGGTTTTAGGGTTTTTTCCCCTCTGGGAAGTGATGTTGTCGCCTACGACTCTAGCGAGAAGTTCGCTGGAAGAGATGTTAGAATCTCTCCGGCTACGAGACAATTCCGATAGGCCCAAAGATTTACCGCCGGCCTTACCTTCTCGACCACCATCAAGGGCAAGGATTCGATCGGGACGCTGGTCTGCTCAGCCGAACTTCAATACAGATTCTAATAGCGAAAGCGGTGGTGAAGGGCAAAGGAAAGAAAATGAGTTGCGAGTGAAGAGGAATACCTTTTGGAACAAAAAAAGGAGGAAAGATGTGAATTTGGATTCGCCATATAATGTGGTGGCAGTGGAAGGAATTGAAGGAGAGGAAAGGATGGAGGAAACGGGTGATTTGGAGGCGAGTGATAATATTGGGTATTTTATTGAGAAAGTAAGTATTAAGTGGGAATTGAAATTAGTATTTCGTTTTTATTTTTTTGCTTTAAGTATGCTTAGGAAGTGTTTTTAGAAGCTCAAAATTGATGAACCCATGTTTTAAGACTGTATAGGAAGTTGTTAGAAAGCATAAAGGAAATATGGAGTTTTAAGAAACGAGAAATCTGAAGTATGATTTAGTTTGGTTTGATCAACTTTGTTTTAGTATGTTTAGGAAGAGGTTTCTTTAGCTCTTACTTTATGTTTGGAGGTTTAATGTATGATATATCCATGTAAAGTTTTGTTTTCTTTGCTTTTGGGGGTTGATACTAGGAAGGAAGTGAATTAGTAGGAATATGGGGAAATATGGGATTTTATGAAATGGGAATATGAAGAATGGTTCAGTTTGTCTAGTATTGTTTTTCTTTCTTTTTCTTATTGTCTTAATGATTTTTTTATTGTTTTATTGCCAAAAGTAATGTGTGTGTCAAATGAAGTGTTCTTTTTTGTTCATATATTTATATAATTGATTAGGAATATTTTTGATGATATGGTATAGGATTGAGGGTCATAACAAATCTATTTAGTGCAAAAAGAAGTATTTATTTGTTTTTAAAAGGAAATCTATTTATTGTGAGCGGATTTGGTTTCAGAAACTTCGTGTTTGGTGTCGGCAATCCAATGGAGTGTGGATATCTGGAACTATACATTCTACATCAGGGGAAGAATCATTTGTCTCCCTTGCCAATGGAAATGTAAGTTTCATGATTTCTGAAATTGTTCATTAGTCTCTCCCTTTGGCTGGTTGGTGTGTGATCTATACTATATCATTGTTATAGGTTGTTAAAGTCTCTACCTGCCACCTCTTTCCTGCAAACCCAGAAATTCTGGATGGTGTGGATGATCTTATGCATCTTAGTTATTTGAATGAGCCCACAGTTTTTCACAATCTTAAATATAGATATGCTCGTGATATGATATATGTAAGTGGGATATAAGCCTTGCTCATGTACTTATGAAGATATCTCTGCGGCGCTCGATTTATACATTTTTTCTTTATGTAGAGTAAAGCAGGTCCAATTTTGATTGCAGTCAACCCATTCAAAGATGTCCAAATTAATGGGAAGGATATTGTCACGATTTATAAACAGAAAGCTGCAGACAAGCCTCATGTTTTTGCTATAGCAGAGAATGCTTATAATGAGATGATGAATGGTGAATGAATCCATTCTTTAGTTACAATAAACAAGTGATAAATTTCCTATTGGTGTCACAATAACTTGTTTCTGATGTTCTCTTTATGTCTAATTAAAATTTTGCAGATGGAGTAAATCAATCTCTGATGATAAGGTTAGTTTGATGTTTAATTTTTTTAGTTATATATGGTTATGTAATACTTCTGTTGGTCTTTAAGCACATGTATTGTTTTATGAACTGTAGAATTATATATAAATTTATCTTGCAGTGGGGAAAGTGGAGCTGGGAAAACTGAGACGGCAAAATTTGCAGTGCAATACCTAGCTGCCCTTGGAGGTGGCAATGTTGGGATAGAATGTCAAATCCTCCAGACAAGTTGTATACTTGAAGCATTTGGAAATTCAAAGACATCTATGAATGACAACTCTAGTAGATTTGTGAGTTCTTTCCCTTATTTATTTAAAATTGTGCTCTACTCTAGCAGATCTTAGTGGACAATTTCTACTTTGGTTTATGATTTCACATCTGCAATAGCTCAGAAAGTATGTCTTATTAATTACTCTGACATACTTACGTTGCAGGGGAAACTTATTGAAATTCATTTTACTGCAGCAGGGAAGATATGTGGTTCCAAGATTCGAACTTGTAAGCATGTTGAAATTGAAAAGATTGCTGGTATTACTTGATACATTGTAGTAATAAATGATATTAGATAAATCCCGGTGACTGACTGATTTTTGTGCTAATGTTGATTCCCTGACAATCCTTCTGGGTAGTTCTTCTGGAAAAGGTGACTTCCTGACTCAGTTAAACTTTGCATGAATTTTATCATTGTTATCATGTATGATATTTGATGTGTATGTTTTCTGATGTCACCCTTGAGCAGTCAAGAGTAGTTCAGTTGGCCACTGGTGAAAGGTCCTACCATATCTTTTATCAGCTTTGTGCTGGTGCTCCTCAAGCTCTAAGGGGTACTATTTCATTGTACAGTGCTTTACAGTTTATGCAGATTTAGAATAGTTTTTCAGACTCTATAACATTGGCCATGCCCTATCTCATCTACATGGAACTATGCTAGTGTGCTTGCACCTATTCTCTCTTGAAACTTTTTTATCATACCATTTAAATCTCAAGCTTGCTCAAGTTATTCTTGCCACATGGTCTTTTAAAAATTCTTTAGATTGAACCAATTAAATGCTATGGGTGCTATATCTATTTTAAAATGCTCAACATTTCCATTTAACTTGACATAAATGCATGATACTGTTTACCACTCTGTAACTTAATAACTTGAATCTGCGAAATTTACTTATGATCTTCATAATAATGTGTTTGCAGAGAGACTGAATCTTAAAATGGCTAGAGAGTACAACTATCTGGCCCAGAGTGACTGCTTGGTGATTAATGGTGTTGATGATGCTCAGAGATTTCTTAAGTTTATGGTAACTCAGAAGGCTATATTTTAATGTTACCATCAATAGCGCAGGCATTCCTTTTCCACATAATGTCTGTCCCATTGCCTTTTAAGCAGTAGTTTCTCCATTTCTGTAGGAAACCTTAGACATTTTTCAAATTAGCAAAGGAGAGCAAGATCAAGCATTTGCAATGCTTGCAGCAGTGTTATGGCTGGGAAATATATCATTTCATGCTATTGATTATGAAAATCATGTGGAGGCATCAAATGATGAAGGTAATAATATGGGTTTTTGCTTTGCATAATGGTATTCTTCAAAAAATAAAATGCATTTGATATATATGTCTAGGATTATTCTTTTCTCCTTTTTTTTTTTGTTTTTTGTGGCCAAGAGAGAGAGATTATAGCATTTCTCAAGGAACTGAACTTATATAAGCCTTACATAGTTCTATGATGGCGATGTCTCATCAGCAAAGTGGTGGTACTAAAATGAAGAATACAATTGCTTGGCAGTGAATACACATGTCAATTTGTTCTATTACTTATGGTCGAGTCAAGAAGCTTCTACTTTAGAAACTGGGCTAGTTTACTAGTTTTAACATTGAACTTCAGGCAACAAGATATTGTGTCATTTATCATGCAGATATGCAGGTTTATTAATGTGGTTTAAGGGAGAAAATAGTAACAAAATAAAGAATTAAGGGCTGGCTAACTAGTAGGAAACAAGATGAAACTCTAGAAAACTTAGACCTCTAGTTTTTCTATTAATTCAAAGAAAATAATAAGAATAATAATAATGGGTGTAAAGCCTACAATTTATTTATATTAGCTTTCTTTCTTTCAAGTAAAGTTACTAGGCTTTCTTGCAAATAACGGTTATTATTAATGCTAGACTGAATCCCCAAGTAATAACAAGCCTACCTGTCCAAAAAGACATCTAATACTTTAAACTAAATAATAAACTGAAACAATAAAATATGTCCAAAAAGATATCTAATATTTTAAACTAAATAACAAACTGAAATGATAAAATATTATAATAAAAATAAAAGCTCCTGCGTCATTCTCTCCGGCTTGGAAAGCCGACTTCGGTAAGAAAAACTTGACTACATCAACATAAATTTCTCGATCTCTTTGTAGCTCTCTTTCCACTCTCCAAGAACATTGGCTAGCTGTTTTGCCTAACTGTTTCAACAAAAATCTCTTAATCGATTACCCCATCTAAACCAAGCTTCTTTAACTTCAACCACTTCTTCAATAACATCAGTTTTAGCTTCAATAACATCAGTTTTAGCTTTAGGAAGTAGTTGTGTCTTATTTGAATTTTCAACATCATTTATGCAGATGTTACTTTCAGCAATATTTGTTGCCAAATCAATTTTTTTCTTCTTATATTCAAAATAATGCCAATATCCTTGGTGTCAAAAATTGGAAACTTCCGTGAACTAGATTCCATGAACTTGGTGGAAGTAACAATAACACCTTCACTATCGAAGTGTTGCTTGAAGCTGTTAAAACTGGATTTTCTCTTCTAACTCATTGGCATTACCGAGATGTTGATTTTGACCCAAAGTAAACTTGTGCTGGTTATAAATCATCCAACAAGACTTCCAGCACATCGATTTCTCTTATGGCTTTCTTTTATTGTTCATCAAACAGTAGGAGCTTTACATAAAAAGAAAGGATGGTGAGCTTTAACTCTGATGTAATTGGCTGCTGTGATAAACAACATAGATATGAAAATTCCTGTTCAGGAACGCCATTCACTACAATCACAACATATTCAAGAATTTTCAAGATTATCTCTCGCAACAATGAAGGAAATCCAGCCATGTTTAAGATCAAGAGAGAAATATTCCTCATTTGCTAACACAACTTATAGTGTCCAAGATAAGTTGAAAATATTTTAAACGTTCAGTTTAAAAATTGTTTTCTAATCCTTGCTATCTGCCTCGCAAAAAATGCCTTGGAACATCTGGACAGTTTCAAGGTCTTTAATTTTGTTATTTCCTTGTTCCCAAATTTCATTCTCTTTAAAGTTTAGTCTCTCAATAAAGATGTTCCACTCATTTGGAAAGATTTTCTGCTAATAGAAAATGATTGATGCACCATCCTTGTTTTCCATCTCAAATTCAGTTTTGCAATGGACCATCCAAATCCCATATCTTGCAATTGGCACATAACAATCCACCACGCTCTGAAGCCCCGGTGCCCACACGAACTGGCTTTGCGCTAGCTTAATCTGGCTCCGGACGAACAAAAACTGCAATGCCGGCATCACCACTTGCATTGCATGATTTCAACTGAGAAGCATGATGGCTGGCCTTGATATCAATTGATATGGACTTTTGGAGAATCATACCCCAAAAGCTAGCTATTGAGATTGGAGAACCTAGGTCCATATAAACCCCACTAGGAAATCCCTTACTTCCCTATGTGGGATCCAAGTCCTATACCTTGCAATTGGCACATGACATGAATTGCCATATCCAATGCGATTGGGATCTTGCTTGGCAACCAAAACAATGGCCCTTGAATCAGTTTTAGACTAGGAACTGATGTACAAGAAACTAGTAAAAGTTCCATCTCCCTGTTACTAGTTTGGTCTTCATCATGAAAGCTACAAATTACTTCATTCCCCTTATCGATATAAGTTCTAGGCAAAGGTTTAGAGAGCAAACCAACATCGATTTTTGTGTTGATCAAAATAAGATGCAAGTTCGGACGCCAAGGAAGATGGTCATGCAAAACCATCAACCGAAAGTCCTTATTCATGCCTCTTTCATTGAGGCTCTCTTCATTTTTTGAGGATAATCTAGCACTGTCTATTTCACTTGAAACCACCAAAACCTAGTTTTTCAGCAGCAGCTTTCAGAAAGTTAGCTTTCACGTTGAAAGCAAGTAGTTTTTCTTCAAAAGACTGCATTAGCTTTTGACTATTATTTCCCTTCAGGCTTTCTTGCTTTTTCTTGTGTTCAGCACAAAGTTTTCTCTTGGTAGAATCTGATTTGATTGTAGAAACAGAATCAGTTCCTTTTACTTCAAAATCATCATATCGGACGTTGTGTCCTTTGACATATCTAGGGGATTTCCAATTCGCCTCCATTCCTCTCCTTCCTCTAAGGTTTTTGTCAATGCATCACGAACAATCAAGGATTCTTCCTCAATTTCTTCCGGATACCTGTCATAAATAGGATCTAACAAATCATAGTCTTGCTCTTCCACATGCATCTTATTAAGAAAATCAGCAACTTCAATATTAATTCTACCCTCGTTTAATTCAAGGGCATACGCCAACTGCTCCTTCAATCTATCTCGTATTGCAAGGTTTGCGGGTCTAGCATCATGAAAGGAGTTTTCTTTCACACCAAAATCATATTTATTAGAGAGACTACCTTCTAGTATGTCAAATTGGTTGTGGGCACCTTTTGGAATCTCCTTCAAGGTTCAGCCAAGCATAAACTGCACGCTGTAATTCTTCAATTGCTCTTCGTATTGCAGCCCATTCCATTTCTCAGTACTGGTTTCCTCTTCCTCAATCTCTAACGCATCCAACCATTGCTTGATAGCAAACCCTAATATAAACCCTAGGATATAATTAGGCTCTGCTACCAGAACTTGATGTGGTTTAAGGGAGAAAATAGTAACAAAAGAAAGATTTAGGGGCCGGCAAACTAGTTGGAAAGATGGAACTCTAGAAAATTTATGGTTATAGAAAACCTCTAGATTTTCTATTAATTCAAAGAAAACAATAAGAATAATAATGGGTGTAAAGCCTACAACTTATCTATATAAGTTTTCTTTCTTCCAAGTAAAGTTACTAGGCTTTCTTGCAAATAAGATTTTATTATTAATCTTAGACTTAACCCTCAAGTAATAATAAGCCTAGCTGTCCAAAAAGATATCTAATACTTTAAACTAAATAATAAACAGGAACAATAAAATATTATAATAAAATAAAAGCTCCTGCGTCATTTATTGTCTTAAAAATTTTTGCTAGCTTTGCAATGAACGTGGTCCAACCTTTATTAAGTTACTTTGGATGGACTTTTAAGTGACCTGTTTTTGGTTAATAATCTTCCACGTATTTCATCAACTGTTATGTTGTAGTGACTACCAAGTAACTTTTCTCGGACCATTAGGAATTCTGTTCTGAACTCATCATACATGATAAAATACAAATTTATGAAAATGCATGTGCTGTGAAGACCTTATAATATGTTCTTCATCATCATAGTTTTCTACATGCTAATATTGCTTTTTTGTTGAATCTTTTAAAGCTAAATCCTTAATTAGCCTTTGTGTTGCATATAAGTGCATGCTTGTTAATATGTTGTGTTTATCCTTGAAGACTGAAAATGATTATGTTTTAAGAATTTATTTGAGATGCTATGTTTTATTCCTTGTTGCAGCTTTAATTAATGCTGCCAGGCTGATTGGTTGTGAATCACATGAACTGAAGGAAGCTTTATCTTCCCGTAGAATCCAAACTGAAGAGGGTAATATTGTTGAAAAGTTTACAATGCAGCAGGTTTGTCCTGTATTTGGTTAACAAAATTATTCATGAGCCTATTCTATATTTGCTTGGATGCAGTCATTAACAACATTATAATGAACTAATTTCAACTTGTAATTTAGGCAATTGATACAAGAGATGCTTTGGCAAAATTCATCTATGCTAGCTTGTTTGACTGGCTTGTGGAACAAATAAACAACTTACTTGAAGTGGGCAAACAGCACACTGGCTGGTCCATAAGCATCCTTGATATTTATGGGTTCGAGTCATTTAAGGTAAGTACATTTATTTAGCCATTTCGGGTATATTTTTGTAAGTTTCTCCAACTGATGATTTTTCCTCCTCATTTTTAGAAGAATAGCTTTGAGCAGTTTTGTATAAACTATGCAAATGAGAGGTTGCAACAGCACTTCAACCGCCACATATTTAAGCTTGAGCAAGAGGTTAGCATCTTAAATATTTTTACATGTATAGTATTTGTCTGTTTGATTTCTATGCAGTTCTGTAGAAGAATGAGACCTGTATACTCTTAAGCTGGATTCTCATTTAAGGGTCTTCTCTTGGTCAAATTTCAGGAGTATGAGTTGGATGGAATTGATGGGGTTAAAGTTGATTTTGCTGACAACCAAGAGTGCTTGGACTTATTTGAGAAGGTAATTTATTTCCTTGTAATATATTGTGGCGTTGAAAGCAAAATGTTAGTGGGCCGTCTGTCAGTATTTTGTTTGCTAGTCATTTTGCAGAAACCGATAGGGCTACTGTCCTTATTGGATGAGGATTTGCATTCCCCTGATGCAAATGATGCAACCCTTGCTAATAAGTTGAAGCAAAACCTCAATGGTATGGCTTGCTTCAAAGGAGATAAAGGCAGGGTCTTTGGTGTTCGACATTTTGCGGGAGAGGTCAGTTACTCATCTTTTCACAACACTTAAGATTCATATATATCCAGTTTAATAATGTAGCTTTAGAGCAATTCCTTGAATCAATCAACGGAGCTTGCTTTTTGGGAAGTTGATTCAAATAGCATTGCATACCGTTGATATGGTAATGTGCAAGGCATACAATGAAATTATTGATTTGCAGAGTTCTGTCAGGTACTCTATGATACAAATGACTTTTTGAAGAAGAACCAAGATTCACTCAACCCTGAGTTAATTGAACTTCTGTCATCCTGTAACGGCCAATTGCCACAATTATTTGCCATTAAAATGCTTAATCAAACTCTGGAACCAGCAACTTCATTGGATTCTCCAAACCAAAGTGTCAGTGCAAAGTTTAAGGTAAAATTTACTCAATAGTTGTTATCCATTCTTTATTGCAGAAGCTCTCTTATGTTAGTCTTCAGTATAAAACATAAAAACATGCATTGTAAATGTTGATGTTTTTGTTCTATACTTTCAGGGTAAACTCTTCAAACTAATGCAGTGGTTGGAGAAGACAAAACCTCACTTTATTTGCTGCATAAAACCAAATCGCAAGCAGCTCCCTGGCATGTATGAAGAGGATCTTGTCTCACAGCAGCTTAGATGTAGTGGAGTTTTGGAGGCTGTTAGAATGTCTAGATCTGGATATCCTACTCGAATGACACATCAGGAATTTGCAGACAGGTAGAGGCTAAAAACTTGTTTACTTATGACTCGTTTTAAAATTTTTATTAAGTCCCTATAATTCTTCCTGTAATTTGTGTTCAGGTATGGTTTCCTACTGTTAGAAACCAATGAATCTCAGGATCCTTTAAGTATTTCAGTTGCTGTTCTAAAACAATTTAATATAATTCCTGGAATGTATCAAATTGGCTACACCAAACTGTATCTTCGAATTGGGCTGGTAAGTTCTATACTCTCTTCTCGTGTTTTTTGATTTGTGCTGTAATTTTCAACCTCGGTGTCACTTTCCCTAAACACGTCCAGGACCTATGTGACACTATAGATAATTGCAAGAGTCAACCGACTTAACTTTTGGTCTATTCATATCAAGAGTTCGTACTAAGATCTCATATAAGGCCAGCAACCTGTTCTATCCTAACTTTCTACATTTTCTACTCTGCTTGAGCTAGGAGATGAATTTCACTTACTACGGCAAAAAATCATGTTAGCCAAATTAGTCATTGTAGAGATCACGAAGAATCCTTTTTCAAGTGGAGCCTAAGAAACCAGGTTTATGTATACATGTGTGTACATATATACGTGTCTATATATATATTGCTAAGACAACTAGGTTTATATTTGATTGTAAAGGGGTGTGTGGTTGGCTGAATCTTACATTACGGTCTGTAATGTTATATTCTAGAATGAGATCACAATGTTTGGATTCTCAACAGTCCGGCCATCCTGTAATCTTACATTTCTAAATACTGTTAAGATGCCGTAATATAGGGTGTAATTTTATTACGGCCTTTTTTTAGGTTACCTAAGATTTCGGGCTAAATCTGAAATTTAAAACAGAATTACCCTTTGTCTCCATGCTACTTTATTGCATTTGTTAAAGATTTGTTATTATTATTTTTTAAAAAAATTGTTTGTAGAATGCTCTTGAAAAATGAATTTCTTTTAATAAATTTTGAAATTTGATATTGGGTTAAACCACAAATTTGAATTTGTTTGATTAATCTTTTTCTTTTATGAAAATTGTTTGATTAATCTGAGTTGCGAGTTTCTTGATGAATCCTTACTTGAGATTGGGGGTTATTATTATATAGAGATTAGGTTAAAACGCCCATAGTAAAAGACCGAGAGAAATTAGGTTAAAATATGTCATAAGTTCTCGTACTATTCATAAATTTGGAATTTAGTCTCTGTATTTTTATTTTTAGGAATTTAGTCTTTCTACTTTTCAAATTTCAAAATTCAGGTCCAATTGTTTACATTGTAAAAATTATTTTGTTAAATTCAGATTCATTATAAAGTTATTTTCTTAGTTACATGGCTACAAAGTTAATATAAATTTTTTTATTTCAAAATGTCACACCAACAAATTTAACGAAAAAAATGATTGGATCTGAAATTTGAAATCTAAAAGGTAGAGGGACAAAATTTTTGAAGATAAAAGTACAGAGATTAAATATCAATTTTGGGGAGAGTACAAGGATTGATGGCATATTTTAACTGAGAAATTATTTTCTTTATATGGTTTTATTTTTTGTGGAAATAAAACCTCCATGTTTTCTTATCTTATATAAAATTTTACAAATAAGGCTATAATAGCTTACATTAGGAACAAACCCAGATTGCCAATTTAAAAAAAAAACGCTAGTCTATTTAAAAAAAAAGAATCCCAATCTTCTTAGATTGTTATAAAACCCCAAACCATATTAAATAGAACAGAAAACTTCAAGGTTTATATCATAAATTTTAGTTTCACTTCTCTTTTTATATTAAAAGCAAACCAAATTCTCTAAACTAAACAATATAAAATATATAAATAAACTAGCATAATTAGGTTCAATGGTTGTTCAATTGAAGTCATATGATAAAATCAAAATGTAATAAAAATGGAATTATTAAGTTACCATAATTTTATGAAAATTTTAAGACTAAAAAATGTTGGAACTTATAAAAATTAAAATTCTATAATAATGATAATTTAGGAAATTTTACTTTTAGGTAATCTTATATTCCAATCAAATAAATCAAACAAGATAATCTTTTATTCCGCCTGATCTTATGTACCCGTAATATTGAGTTTGGAGAATGGAGATACAAACTTATTTCATTTTCTTTGTAGTTTTGTATAATAGTTTCTTTGACGCTGTTATGTCTGTCTTGCTTGCAGATTGGTGTATTGGAGGATAGGAGAAAACAGGTGTTGCAAACAGGTGTTACCAAAACCATTGCTTGTTTTCTAACATGTATGTTGTTTTATCCACTCAGAAGTTAACATTGTTTCATGCATTGGGTTTTCTTCTGCATGACATTTTAGATTCCATCTTTAAACATCTTCATCTTCAAAGCGCCTTTTTATACTAGAGGCTCGAAAGTGTAGATTTATGTGTATTTTTACCTATATTTTGGTAATTTACATTCTTTTATCTTATCAATTGATGGGATGTTTCCTTTGTGTTGTTGTTGCATATGGTGAAAATTTCCAAGGGAAGTACAATGATGAGGCAAATAAGGGCTCAGCATTTGCTTCCCAATTATATGATGGGCAGTTGACTGCAATCATAGGTTTACAATCTGGTAAATTCCTTTGTGCTATCTAAATTTGTGGGTTCTATTGTCTATAGTTCTCTTTCTTACCATTATCATCGTTTTTGCCTGCTGCAGTAATTCGTGGATGTTTGGTCAGGAAACATTTCAGTAACTCGCATAAATTGATACCGTCGAGATCTAAACGAAAGCTGGTTAGAGAAAATTCTGAAGCAAATGTATTCTCTTCTCATACCATGCTGTTTTCTAAATATATTTTCTTGCTTTCCGGGCCAAAGGACTTAAATATGACCCTCTTTTTGGGCTTGACCAGGACATACCAAATGAGCAGTCTTCAGCAATGGCAGAGCTTCAAAGAAGAGTTGTTGACGCTGAAGCAAGTTTGGGGCAAAAACAACAGGAAAATGCCACATTACAGGAGCAATTGCAACAGTATGAGGCAAAGATGAAAAAAATGGAGGAGCAATTACAACAGTCTGAAGCAAAGATGAAAAAAACGGAGGAGCAATTACAACAGTCTGAAGCAAAGATGAAAAAAACGGAGGAGATGTTGCGAAAGCAAACTGCACCCCTGCAAGTGAGTTTGTGTGCATGTAGATTACCGTTACTAGTTACAATGACTTAGATGTGTATTGATTTGAATTGCACTTGTTGCAGGCAAGTCTTGCTGCAGCCAAAAAGAGTGAAGGCAGTGCTACGGCAGAGGTTGGGGGGAGAGAAAATGGAGTGAGCTGTCTGGTAAAGGAATTTGAGCAGCAGAAACAAAGTTTTGAAGATGATATAAACAAAACGACCGAACCTGCTTCTAACATGAATTCTTACGAAGAACTACGGAAACTGAAGCGCAGGTTCAGGGCATGGAAGAAAGATTACAAGGTGAGATTAAAGGAAACTAAGGCCATAGTCCGAAAGCATAGACATCAAGATTCAGACAAAACACGAAAAAAATGGTGGCCAAATCGAGGGAAAGTGTTACAAAATTGCGGCAAATCACCATCATAGATGCTTGCATTCTCAGGTACAGTTTATTTCCATTTTTGGTAACAAATATAAACAGTTGTGTAGTCCATGGACATGGAGGCAGGGAGAGAGAGGTATATATATGTATATCTACCAAATGGGCATAAACACGAATTTGTGGAGTTGAGACCCCTTATATTTTTTTTTTCTTCAAATAGTTGGGTTTAGGGTTGTGTATATTATTCTTCTGTTGTAAGTGGGCAAAAGTACTATAAAGAATCATGTAATAGTAGCTTGATTGTATTTTGTCCATTCTATTCTGAAAATAGATAAATTTGTGTTTGTACATTAGATTAAAAAACAAGTTAATCTTTTATATTAAAAATTTTATCTATTTGTACAATTAAAAATTAGTGTGCTTGATGGTATAATCCGACAATGACACATGGCGTGTCATATGTATGTAATGTTGACGGACAAAGATTAATTTTTAATAATAAAAATAGATGAAATTTTTAACAGGATTAATTTCCTCTCTAACTTAATGTGTAAGGATTAATTTGCCTTTTTTTAGAAAGAGTAAAATAAAATCTTATTTTTATTATAGGTGTTTTTATGATACTTTCATCGATGAAAGATATAAGTTTGTAGTTTCTTGTATGTAGATAAAATGAAAAATGTTCATATTCCTTTTCATAACTGATTTGGTTATATAAATTTCAATTTTATTGCGTGCAAATCTCATCTTTTTTGGGATGGATAGCATACTATTTTAGGGTTTTGTGTAAAAACTTGACCTGAAAATTTTGAATGTGTCAAAATTTAACTTAAATTATGAATGTTTGGGTATAAATAAATATATATTGCTTTAGGTATATAATAAGTTTAGATATGAAAACCTAATGATATATAAATTTGAGTATACTAGGTAGAGCCTGAAATTTTGTAGGAGTTGAAATTAAATTATATATTTTTATAATAATAAAAATATAGTTTTATTATTTTAATAGTTTATATTTTTATACTTTTTAAAAGGTTAAACCAAACTTTTAACATTTTTGAAGGGTCAAAATATAATTTTATCATTATTAAATTAAAATTTTATAAATTATAAAAATCTAGATTAAAATTTTACCATTTTAAAGGGACCATAACTCTAAGCCTTTACTTGAGTAGGTATATGTTTGACACAAATATGTAAAGTATTTTCGATTTTTTTTACATTTAAATATTTTTCAAAAGAAAAAAAATCAAAGAGCCCAGTAATTCATAAACCCTGTCGTTAACTCAAACCACGAATGACATTTTAATCTCAGTGATAAGATTTAAAGAGAGTTTTAAATAGTCAAAAGTTTTGTCATTCATGTGAAGAAAGGTGACCATCAGGTAACGGTAGCGAACTTCTCTCCAACATTTTTAAAATCTCTCAACGGTCAAATTATTAGAGATGGCTAACGCGCTGTCCCATAACCAAAACAACATCATTAAATTATAAAACCTTAATGTCTCAAAATCAAATCCTCACCCTCCAATCTTTTCAAATCTCAATCCAACGGCCATAAATTTCTTAAAATTCTCACATGGTGATTCAAGAAACGGCAGCGTTTCTGCACTCTCTGTCTCTCTCTTTGCTTTCTTTTGCTATAACAGAGAAGAACCCAAAGAGCCAAATCCCCCAAAGAGAAATGGAAAATTTAGAGCCTTTAACTCACCTTTGTTTCATAACTATTTGATTCCAAATAAAAAACCCAGTTTTATAAACGAAGGATTTTCGAAATTAAAAGGAGATTCAAGAACAGAGAAAAAAGGAAAAAGGAAAATGGCTTTGAAGAAACAGAAAGATCACTGGGCATTTCTGGTAATACACTAAAACCCTTCATTTTGATTCTTTTTGGGTTTTATTGGTTTTAATTAAAGCATTTGTTTTCTTTGTGATTAGAAACATTTTACATGTTGTTTTCTTGTTGCTATTTTACATTTACATTTTGTTTATTTAATTTGTTTATATATGTTATATTTATTTTAATTTCTAGGTTTTGTTTTTCTTGTGGTTTTAAGCTAGTTATAGCCTTGGCTCATAATGGTTTTTTAGGTTTATTTGGATTGGTGAAATGAGATACATTGATTAACGGAAAAGGGTTTGTTTGTTTGCTAGGAAAATGTAGGAAACAAGAAAAGAAAAGAAAATATCTTAAACAATGTTAGATTTTAATAAATTTTCCATATCAGAATATGCAAATGAAATTATAAGTTTTCATGGACTGAAATGATATCCGGTTTTATGAATTATCGTCATGTTTTTCTCGGTAATGAATCTGTTTCTAATTCTCAACCACATTTCCTTTTGTCCACTCACTGGAATAATAATTTTTATTATTTTTTGATTGAAATATGTAGGAAGAAATTGAAGCACCAATGTGGGTGGATCTTATTTCAGAAACAAACCTCAGTAGCCAAGACATGTCAGTTTCACTCCAATTTATTATGACTTTTCTAAGTAATTTATTTGATAAATATACATGTTAATATAACTTCATTAAAGTTCTATTTATATAGTTTTTTTTTTTTTTTGCAGTGATGACAAATGGTTTCAAACAAGTCATTTGTAAGCATCTTTCTATTACTCAATTACTGTTTTGTAGCTGAGGTATTAGAGTCAATGACATAAGGTTAGATTAAATTAAGTTAATGTGAGTTTTCAGGTTCCACCAATGCTCTTCTAGCCAGTTAAAATCGGCATTTTCATGTTCCGGTGAGGAAGGGGTAACCTTAGAGTTGGACTTGGTAGGAGCAAATTCACCAACACTTCCACAGTCGGTTTCGAGATCAAGAGGAAAGGACTTCAGGAGCAAGAAATGGAAGGGGAACTGTTGTGATGTCTCGCTGAATAAGATAGAGTCAATGAAGGTTTTGAAGGGGAAGTCTTTAGTGTATGGTGAGGGCATTAAACCTAAACTTAGCTTTATAAACTTGAAAGGGACATCTAGATCTAAAACAAATTTGGTTTCTGAAATAACTGAGAATGCCAAAGGAAAAAATGTCAAACCTGTGTCTAATCGAGGGTGTCCGGAAAGGAGTTTGAGTCCTGTGGTAGATAAGTCGGGTGAAACGAATGGTAGAAGCACAGTTACCTTTGAGAGCGTTCAACAGCAGCAGCAGCAGCAGCAGCAGAAGTTCTTAGAGGTATCAAGTCGAGGTTTCGGTCACACCAGTGAGCTTTTAACATCAGTGAGGAGTAGTCTCAGGAAAAGTTGTATTACAAGGCCAGCATCAAGGGTGGAGATTAATGCTGATAGGAGTCATAGGATGGAGTCAAGAGACAGTAGATCTTCCTCTGGCAAATCTAGTGTGGGATCATCTTCATATTCTGGCTATGAAGCTAAGAGGTCAACTGTTTCTTGGATAAAGAGGAAAGAAAAAACCCCAGATAGCAGAAATGTGGCACGATTGACTGAAGTTGCCAAGACCAAAGTGAAACCTTCCAATATGTGCAAGAAATCAAATGTTAGAGGTAAGGAAGGGGAACGTAATTCTAGGACAGGTGGATTAGTAACTGTTACAAAGAAAACTTGGGAGGAAGCCATAAAATCAAAGGTATGCAGTACTTGATACATGTGTCTGTATTTGAGCTTTCAATTCACAACAATCCAAGTTTTGAGCGTAGACTTATTATGGGATGAAAACATAGAGTTTGCATATCTGAGCTTTATTTGGATAGATTTTCTGTATCTGATGTAGAATCCTTCTCAACTGGTTTATAGGTGTGAAGTTACTTTAAGATGAAAACTAGACCATATATCGATATATCATTTCTTGTTGAAGAACCCAAGGTTGGTGTAACTTTTTGCAGGCTAATTCTCAGACTCATCGTTCCAAACTTTCACTGCTACACAAAGTCAACGAACAGAAGCCACTTGCTGATGCTAGAAAAGCTAGTGAGAAGGTGGGAGTTAGCAACAAAGTGACAGATGCTGGGAAAGAAAATAATGCAGGGGAAATTCCTCTTAGCCAGAAATGCAGCGGAAAAGGCAAGGCTACTGAAGGCATGGTTGCGGGTAGAAAAGGGGCAACTCAGAGTACATCTGCGAAGGGTGGCAAAACTGGAATGGTTGTTCCTAAGGTACTTTCTTGGTTGCCAATGATATGGTTACATGTTATGATTTTCATCAGTTCTTCAATATTGGCCCATCTATACTCATCAATGGTATATTTTTTTAGCCTTTGTAGCCTAATTAAACAAATGTTTTGACATAAAAGAGTACTGAAATGCCTCCAGGACATCTGATCATTCAAACTTGTTGAGACCTCCACTCATTAAGTATTGGATTATAATTTGACAATTTTAATTATCCTATAGGTTGTGTATCTTATATGATTTATGTAATAATTGCAAAGTAAACACTAACAGAATTTATAAGGAACCCCGTGCCACTAACTTAAAATTAAAGTAGAATTGACTGTAATTTCCTTAGCAGTTGGCTCATGACTGGCTTTTGTGCCAGTGTCATCTTATCAAGTATCTGATTTTATGTATCTTATATGATTTATGTATATGATCTGTTTTTCCGACAGGGAAGAGTTGTTAATCAAAGGGAAGGGAAGAATCCCACTAATTTGATTCCAAAGGTCCATTTTCGATGAGGGAAGAGGTCTGTATATAGTGTAATTTGTTACCTCTTGAAATCATGGGAGCATGGATACCCCTTAGTGCCACATTTTGGTGGTAAATTTTGATTCTCATGGCTTATGTGAATATACATTTTCACAGGCCATAATTTTGTATGTAGCTCCTAGCAATTCAAGAACCCTCTCCAAATCTCTCTTTCACTCTCTTGGTTTTTTATACAAGCTTTGAGCTACGTTTCTGGAATTTCAGTGGAACTTGAATGAATCTGAATATATATAATGATGAATCTCAAGTAATAAGATTTGTTAACTATAAGAAGAAGAAAATAAGCATTCTGTCTGCTTGATTACTGTGTCATGCTCGAGTATGTTCAATTTTGCTCGAGTATGTTCAATTTTCTTTTCAATATTTTCATGTATTTAGAGAGTTATTGAATGTATTTTCATATTCATATTTGAATAAACATTGAATGCGAGTGCTAGATAGGAGTACTTTGAGAAAATTAAAGAGGTGGAGCATCATAGGGTTGGGTACCACACAAAAAGGGCTAGCACAATGTAGGCAATACATTTCTCTGGTCATGAAATCCCAAGAAATAGTCAAGGGCAAGCTTTCTGTTACCCCGAACTAGGAGAGTTTTTATGACTGGAACATTATATTTCATAATTGAAGTTTGATCCTAATACGCCTGTACTTCATTGGCTTTCAACTGAACAAAGTAGAAAGAAAGTTGGAAATGAAGAAAAAAAAAACCTGGAGAGAAAAATAGAAATATAACATATATATTTCCTTTTATCGGTGTATTTGGTACCAAAGAAAAATAAAGAGTTTAAGGCTTAATTTGGATGGGCGGTGTGTTTACCTCCAGTGAGGTTAAAAACAGAGGTGGCGGTGAGATTAGTTACTGTAGCGGTGAGATTGGATACTGTAGCAGTGAGATTAGAAACGGCGGTGGAGTGTGTGTTTGGATTCAAACGCAGCTGTAGCGGTGAGGTGAAAATGAAAAATGACTATTAAGGACATCAGATTAGAATTGATATATAATAGAAGTTTTTAAATTATTTTACTTATATAAAATTATTAAAATATGTGAATTTATAAATTCATTTAATAAAATATTAAAATGTATCTTCCAATTTTTTATTATAAATATTTTAATGAATTATATAATCAATTTAAATTATTTATTAGATAAAATGATAATAATTTTTAGTTTTTTAGAGTTAAAGATTTTTTTATAACAATGATAAATATTATTGGGGAAGAAATTAGCCAACATTTTAAGGATAAAATGGTTGGGGAAGAAATTAACCAACATTTCAAGGATAAAATGGTCAAATAATAAATAAAAGTATTGGGTATTTTCCCAATTGCCTTCAATTGCTGCTCAAACCTCCAGCCCCGTTTCACAACACCAGTGAGATTGAAATCAATTCTCACTGCACTAGAAGGCTAAACCAAACACCAGTTCAGCGAGTTTCAAACCCCAACTGAACCTCACTGGTGAGAAATGCACAACCAAAGGCAGCCTAAATATAGGAGTACGAACATATATATATATATATATATATATATATAAAATATATTCAGTCATTGCTTAATTGAGTTGAAAAATTGAGGGTAACAATATGAAAATCTTTTAGAAAATTCATAATATTGTAAGGTGAATAGTTAATTCTAACTTTTTTTCATTTTCTCCTTTTTATTATTTCTATTTGAAATGACTTGTTTTTATGCATTAGAATGAAAAATGAACACTTCTTCTATTCTTTATTCTCATTTCCCCTTTTTATTCACACTCAAAATTTATTTTCTTTTCATTCTTTTATTCTCTTTCTACATCCTTTCATTTTTTCCACTCAACCAAATATATCTTAAAATAACATTGGAAATTCAAATTTTAAAATTAGTAATTTTCAAAATCACGAATTTTTTAAATGATTATTTATTGATGAATTTAAATAAATATAGATATTTACGAAATAACTCCACATGGCTTGAAAAATATATTTTTTTATACTTAGATTTGAGAATAAATATTATATACAAGTATTTATGGGACACAAGTATATTTCTAAACTCATATTTAAATATATACTGATTCTTATTTTGGATATAAAATAATTTTAAAACTCGTGACCAACATTTATCCCTTAATGAGCCTATAGAATGTGGAGGGCTACTTATTAGGCTCGCTCCAATAGATACATTGATAAATAAAAAAATAAAATAAAATAAATATATTGATTACAAGCATTAAATATGGATGCATAAACTACTGATGGTAGAAAAAGTAAAAGAAATGTAAATAAATGGTAAACTTTCATATAGTGTGTAAACCAGGAAACTGATTTGGCTCATCATCAGCATCTGGAACAGCAGAAGTGCAAGTGGTGCCAAATGCAAGAGTAAATGTAACAGCCCCCCAACAACAGTGTGTCACAAGTGGACCAAATTACCACCCCCTTCCACATGTTGTGTCAAATTCCTGCAACAAAATGGGAATTATTGGTTCATTCTGCTATGAAGTATTGAACCAAAAATTTACACATCTTGGTGTGAATTTCATGTTGGAATATAAATATGTTCAATTTCTTTTCTGTGTTTGATGTAGAGATGATAACGAAATAAACCAAAGCTTTTCCCTTTTCTTTGCCCTAACCCCAACTACCATATCAAAATGAATTTTTTAAACCGCCTCAATAACTTAGTATTATAAAATTATAATATACGTGATAATTTCTATAGAATTATTTTTTTTATATAAATACTAATAAAATCTAAAATATTAATTTGTACAATACTAAACCAAATAAATATGAATTTTATGAAATTAAGGAATTATAGTAAAAAATGTAAAAAGTGTTTATAAGATTGAAATATATGTTATACTATTTTATAAAATTAAGAATATATACTTAAAAATATTATATAGTTTCAAAAGTTTTAAAAATGCATTTTAATTACTATACAGTGATAGGGCTGGACGGTTTTTATTATTATCTAACCACACTCCAATTCAATCTTGAAAATTTTAACCACCATTGAAACATAATTTCCAATACATATATATATATATATATATATATAAGGTTGGGGCTCTCAAAATCCAATGGTTTTAAGATCCTTTTCCATTCTTTGTTTTAAGAGTGTGCTTGAAAAGTAATATTCTAGGATATTTATGTTTGAAAATATGTCAAATATAAATGTTGGGCATAAATATTTCAAGAAAAAGAAAAAGTCTGAAGAGTGTTTGAAAATTCATATTTTATATTCATGTTTGAATTTCGTCAAACATAAATATTGAACACGAATATGAAAATGAAGAATTAGAATAAAAGAATTTAACTCTCTATTTTATTGATCGGAGTTGGAGTTGGATTTTGAATTGTATAGTAACAATGTGAAAGGGGAAATAGTTAGGTTACCTTGTTGATTGAAGCGAGGAATGTGAGTAGGGTGAGTGACATGGAAGAAATCGAGGGCTTTAGCAGCTAAACGAAGGGCATCTTGTTGCATGCTTTCACTTTCTTCAATCCCAGCTGTGCCATCTACTCCACTATCTTTTATTCTAAACCAAGTTTTCGAGTCTAATTATACTGTAAGTGAGTTATGGATTAACTATAAAAGAAAAGTGGTGGCTACTACAGTAAGGGATTTGAATTTAAGCTGTGGAAGGATGCAGGCTAATGATGGTGGCTCAACAATGTAATGCCTTCCATGCTTGTGGTAATCAATCTTCCGGTTACTTCGTTTCAGTTTTTTCATCTTTTTATCCTATAATCAATCAAATTATCTCCGAAGTTTAAGCCACGAGGGACAAAACTCTTTGTAGAATTGTTTTTTTTTTCATTCATAAGATTTGAATAGGCGTATCAAATTTTTACCAGATAAATATCAATAGTATCTTCCTATTTTTTTATATAATAGTTTAGAATTACCATAACCTCTCCCCAACCCTTAAATAGGAAAATAAATGCATTTTAGCATGTTCAAAATGATATCCTCCTGCACTAATAGCAATACTGATGCTAACCAAGCTAAGGCTCAGTCGGCAGAATCCACCTCATTTAATCGTTATTGAATTGCAACAAAAGTTGAAGACATCAAACATTTCAAGCCAAGAAACTTGTGAATATTAGAGTTTTAGGAATCAAAGGTTAATTTCAAGTCTATTAGGACAACACAGATTAAGTGTAATTATTAGGGTAGTATTTATACTTTTTTTGTAGTTACAAAGAATTGTAATTCTTTAGCTAGTTGTGTTTGGTTGACAAAGTGTAATCACATCGTGATTCTCTATATCATGTTTGGTAGCACAAATTGTAATTGTAGAATTGCATAATTTATATATATTTTTTAAAAATATGAATTACTATAAAAAATTAAAAATATTAGTACGATAAAAAAAATTCTAAACAAGTAATGAAAATTGAAATCAAGCCGTCATATATAATATGTTAGTTAAAGAAAGTAGTTGATAATACAATTACTAATAAAAATAACAAGAAAAATAAACATCACATGCAATTTTATCTAATTTGTCTAACATTCCATATTTGTTGGGTTATTCCCTCTCTAACATTCAATATATATTCCTCATCATCATTTGAATTTGGATATATATCATTAAGATTATTAAAATCTCATTCATTCATGTACTTTTCAAAGTATGGATTATGTAAAGTCAACGCATCATGTACAGTCAACCAATCCATGCTGAGAATCATATCAAATTCATCAAATGAAAATAGTATCAAATCGGTCGGAAATTTGCAATCCCATATTTTCAGTGGACAATTTCTACAAACTTTATCAACTAACACATACTGACTTATCAGATTAGTTACTTTGACTACAAACTCAGTTGACTCTACTGGTATTTTCTTATCCGTTACTAATGTAGTACATATGTACGAGTGTGTTGACACTGTGTCAATCAAAGCATAAATAGAAACATCGAAAAGAGAAAATGTACTAGTAATTACATCGGTGCTGTAGCATCTTCTCATAAGCCCTAGTTGGTGCTCGTGCCTCAAATCGAACTGCAGTGTCCTTCGTGCCACTTCGACTAACTTCCGCATTTCCACTATTCTTCGGTGGTCTACCTTTAGATGGCGTACTCTTAGATCAAACATTTTGAACCTTATCTTAGTCGAATCTATCTGGGTAATCTCAAAGAAAATGATCAAACGAACCACATTTAAAACATGACTCTTCTTTCAGTCGGCACTCCCCAAAATGTCTTTTGTTGCATTGCTGGCATTCTGGCTTGTTATTATTATAGACACTATCCACACTAGCTACAGAGGTGGCATGGGGTCTCGAACTAACTTGCTTTCCTTGATCTTTACCCGAAAATCCATAGGGAGTTGACATTCAGCTACATGATGCTTTCATTTTCTTTGAAGGAGAAGAAAAAAGATTTTTCGATTTGTCTTTTCCCCAAGTCTCGGACTTCAGAATCTACTTTTTTTTTGCTTTGCTAAGTTCTTCCGCTTTATGCGCTCGGTTTACCAAGACAATGAATTCTTTCTTCAGCTCCATATTTACAAATTTTTCAACAAGAGGCTTATTTACAAGTATTTGCTTTGAACCTTGAGGAATGGAGGGAATTGATTGGGGTATGGGAGGGGACAAAGGTTGTTGAAAAGATTTTTTTTCACAAAATCTGTGAACCATTTAATCATGACATGGAAGAAGGCTTCTCGAGCCTCACTTCTTCTACTTGTAGAAATGGGCTCACTATGGATAACCCCTTGTACGGAAGCTTGAGCATTGCTCTCCACTTCATCGGAATTAACTTGGTTGGAAGATATCTTTATCTAAAAGAAAAACAGAATGAAAATTTTTTTGAGTCAGGAGACATCAGACTATCACATATTATAAAATGGTATGGATCTTTATAATCTAAACATGCCACGTTTAGTCCGAGAACTGACTAAACCATAGCTAATACCACTAAATGTAACACCTTTTACTCGACCCGATCACTGGACTTGATTAAAAGATACTCCAACCAAGTTCAACAATAGTAAATAGGTTTTTTAAAAAATAAAAGTTAAATTACTTATAGTTTAAAAATCACATATAATCAACCATATTAAGAATTTGTGAAATTCAGTTACGTAATAGAACAACATTACAAAATTTTATAGTTTTAAAGTACATAGTTAAAATCCATAGTTGGTATCAATACTAAATAAATACCTTTCTGAAAATCGATACCAAAATTCAATACTATTTTCATTACAAAACAAAGAGTATTGATAATTATTTTAGGGTATCGATATTTTATGAACAAGTATCGATACTCAATTAAAAATCGATACCATTTTGGCATTCTGTTTGTTTTAAAACATTTTCATAAAGCCAAGTACCGATACCAGATGCCAAAATATCGATACCTAAGTTAAAAATGGGAAATCTTATCTTTGAAAGTTAATTTCATGACAAATTCACTTAATTATAATGGAAAATAATAACGCTTATTTATAAACCTTCAAAACACATTCAAACCAACTAAAAACATACCAAATCACTCAACCTAAATGCCTAACCAATATACCATCATTTGGCACCACAATCCACATACCAAACAATTCAACTCAATGCCACAAGTTCATACCTTAAACATACATCACACACACACATACACACACACACACACACACACCATTTAACCACTTCATTTACATTTCAATAGACCATAAGCAATCTATAATCACAAGACATTCACAAGTAACCAAAACACATATATTTGCATATACATTTACAAGCCAAAATCAAAGCATATAAACAAGTAACCTCAAGCCACATCATATTGGCAAAATAGCATAAAAACTCCTATTACATGTCATTTATAACCATTAACAAAATTAACCAAAAACTACCAAAATAACGGACAGATAGTGTGATTGTACTCCAATGAGATTCCAACCGATCGAGCTTTTTAATGATTTATAAGACAACGAAAACAACTACATAAGTAACTAGTGCTTAGTAAGATCATATAAAGAAAACTTAAACTTACCGAACATGTTATGATTAAACCATTCAAGCATTGTTTCATTAGATCATATGCATACTCTCTTTCCTATTCACACCACTTCACAAGGTTAGTAGGTGTATCAAAGAACATACAAATCCAACCAAAACATGGAACCTATCATAATAAGCATTTCAATATATAATTCATCCATCATATATTCAAATAACACCCTTTTCACTTCAAGTACACTTATCAATATTTTCCATTTTATCTTTCCGTATCATAGATCATTTCATATACATACATATTCAATTTAAGCTTTAATTACCCGTTGAACCACATGAAATATCATCGGATACTTGGGAAATGCTCATACAAGTTGTGACTGTAACATGTAACTGTATATGTTCACATGAGCTGTGAAATGGTTCTGCTCACATGAGTTGTAGGTTGGGATGTTAAGCTACACAATGTTGCTCATATGAGCTATGGAGAATCCACAACAAATGCAGGACCTCAGCCATCGGTAGTGCATCTGAGACCAACACCTGAAACTGTAATAACCCCTGATGACATGTCATTTGTATCCTAAATATTCATGAGATTTAAACGAGACCATTGTATATATCCAAACCCTTTAATTGCATTGCATTACCATCTGAAACATACTTCCATGAAATGAACATTTTTCAAACATAATCGTCAATTTGATTATCATTACGATTTAATCCAAATCACTAGCTAACATTATATAAACAATTAAAATTATACAAAGCACAACATTAATTAAATGTTCATCTAAAATAAAAATTAACAAGCTTAAACAATATACGAATTTGCCTCGACTAAAACGGTTGCAAAAGCAAAGTCGACAACTAGTTCGAAACTTTAGCTTTTTCTCTATTTAAATTTAGTTAATCCGTTTCTTAATCTAAATAGTGATTTCATTCAATTAATACCATTCCAGCACGTAACAAACAGATTTATACAATTAAGCCATTCCATCATCATTTTACAAAATTACCCCACATTTTACCTTTTATGTAATTTAGTCCTTAAACCCAAAACTTGCAAAATTACCATTTTTAGCTGCCAACTATGCTAGTCGAATTCCTTAGGGCTTCTAACCAGCCCATATTTATCACCAATTCACCCTATTTACATGAAATTTTACTAATTAAATGATTTAATCCCTAAACAGTAAAATTACTAAAAACCACTTAACAAAACACTTCTATTTAGCTATTAAAATCAAGAACCTATCAACAAAAATTCACAAAAACAACCAAATCATTCATGGTAAGTCCCTAAACCTTTCAAGAGTTTTATGAATTGACCCTCATGTTAGCTAGATTAAGCTAAAAAGATAACAAAAACATAAAAGTAATTAAAAACGGAATCAAAATCACTCACATGCACACCAAGGTAGCTTGGCCGAGTGCTTCACACCTTAGGCTATGGATTTTTTGGTTTTCAAAAAAAAGAAAAGGAAGAAGAAGATGGTATTATTTTTATCATCTTTTGTTTTCATTTACCATTTACTTAATTACAAACTTAACCTTTAAAAATCATCAAAATTATACTAAAACCAACCCATAACCATCCAATAACTAATGATATGGTATTTTTACCCATTAAGTCTATTAATTTAAGATTCCATAGCCTTTTAATACATCAACTTTTGTAACTTTTACAATTTAATCCTTTTTACTTAATTAACTATTTAAACCTTAAAATTTCTTAACAAAAATTTAGTATGACATTAATAAATACTCATAAATATTAAATTAATAATATTTATGACTCATTTGTTGGAATTGTGGTTTCAAAATCACTGTTTTCGACACCATTAAAAACGGGCTGTTACATGATATGACCTTTGTTTTCCACAAAGTTTAATTTTATACATTGCCCAACTAGAATATAACACACATGGATGCCCTCAATGCCTAAATTGATCATTTAACATGTATTCAACCTGTTTAACAGCCAATGTCCAAAAACATCAACATCATTTTCAAGTATAACTATTAACCATTTCATCCATCTACACTAACGATTTTCAAAATTGATCATTTGTATCATTTGAACAAAGTAAAGCCTAGGTACATGCCATTTGACCAAAATGAAATGAGTTATACAAACTTAGTTGAGTGAAAAACGATGGTCTACATGTAGACTATGATTCTCAAGACTTCGAGGAGTACCTAAACCTGTGTACGGAGAAAACAAACTGTACGCTAAGTAGTAGAGTTTAGTGGTACTTTCATGATCCAAGATAATATAACATAAAATAACAATATCAATATAACAAAATGCACATAAATGAAATATCTATCAATACATGCTCCATATTGCAACACACTATATAACCATTTCTATATGAATGTAGACCTATATCAAGTGGTAAACCAATTCAACCGTTAGGACATTATAAAGGTTCAAATTCAATTACATATATCAAGACCTATCTTATGACTTATTAACTAACATTACCAATAATAATTCACACATTCACAATCTCAACAACATAACATTCAATCCAAATTCCATTTTTACATCATTTAACCATTTACAAACCATTCAATTCCTTTTTTTAGAATCTATCAACTCATTTCTATTAATTTCAGTACCATACTCTATTATCAATATATTTCATTACATTTTCAATTTTTCCAATTCCAATTATAATGTTACGCCTGATGCAACCCTAGTAAAATAGACTCGGATACGCATGTAAACTACACCACACTAGGTAGCTCAGAAGAGCTTAAACTACACAACACCATGGCACTAAAGTGTAGAACTCATAAGCATTGAATACATACTCATATGTACATGCATCCCTCCACCACACCAGGGTCTCCATAGAGACATATAATATTCAATGATCCGCAACAAATGCTGGATCTCGATATACTCTGCAATGATCTTCGTAAAATCATATATCTTGTACAAGTGTGCATATGACCTTATTGTCATGTAAATCATATCCTAACCTTTACTAAGTTCACATAGGCAACAATTTTACATATAAGCATTTCCATACCTGCAATCATTCTTACTCGCATAATCATAGCCTGAGTTCGATCACGTATGCATTTTCGTACCTTGTACATTGCTCTAACTTTTAATAGAACACGAATTCTGTAATAGCCCATTTTCAGTGAAATCGAAATAGTGGTTTTGGGATCACAAATTTGAGTTAGAAAGAAAATTTATTTTGATATTATTGCATTTTCTGCATTACGATAGAAAAGACGCAAGAAAATTTTGATAAGAAAATGTTACCGATTGCATGTTTAATTGTAGAAAGAACCAAATTGCATAAGTTGCAAAAGTTGAGTTCTAGTAGCTATAAATATCAAATAGCTATGGAATTCAAAACTTGAGGTCCTTATATGGTAATTAGACCATTAAGAAAAGTTAGTAGATATTTTTGATGATTCATCCATGAAAAATTAGAAAAAGAAAAGGACTAAATTAGAAATAAGAATGATTAAAAGATGATAAATTAAATAAATGTTTAATATCATCATTACATATCATCTTCTTCCTCAAAAATACATAAAAATCCTAGGAAAGGGAAAGCAAGCTTTCTTGGCTTAATTGGGTAAGTAATCTTGTCCCGTTTTTAGTAATTTTTATATTTTTGAGATCGAAATAGCTTAATCTCTCTATTTTTTGGGATTAATTTGAAAAGATATCAAAGTATAGAAATTTTGCCATGGATGAATATGCTGAAATTTTGAAATTGATGGTAGAAAATGAAAGGTTGTTGATAGATAAACAACTTTTGTAAAGTGAATTATGATGAAATTATGATTTAAGGACTAAATTGTTAAGATGTAAAAGTTATGGAAAAAATTCTGAACTGTGAAATACATGTGCTGTAAATGTTATATGAAAATTTTGGTTAGGCTTGGATTAAGGATTAAATTGTATGAATTTCATTTTCCAAGCATAGAGACGGAAATTAGAATTTATGAAAAGTATAGGGGCAAAATGGTAATCTTTCCTAAGGTGTAAATTGAGTCTAATTGAATATGAATTATATTAAATTGATAATTAAATTCATTTATATAGATTCAAATAACTCAAACTTGAAGTTAGATCAAAGAAAAGAAAATGTACCGGATTAGTAGACTTTTAAATACGAACAAGTGTCGAGGTAAGTTTGTGTAACTTAATTATGTATATTTATATGTTTGAATTGAATGTTGTATTTGTGAGAATTGTATAAATGATTAATATAAAAATAATCACATGCCCGAAATTACTCGATAACTAATAAGTTCCGTTTGAATAATGAAATGCGATGGATACAGTAATTTTCCTGTACTGATTATAGTCCTGCATATGTTGTAGACATTATAGCTCGAATGAGCATCCTGTTAAAAGCATTCTCGAGCATCCTGTTATATAGTTCCTGTGAGCATCCTGATCGGTAGTGATTTTGCATGTGTTGCATATTACCGCAACTATTTGTGAGCGTCCTGTTACATGATTCGATCGATTGTGATCTAGCATATATTGCAGACACAAATGTAGCTCTACGTGAGCGTCCTGATATAGGCTCTTATGAGCTTCTTGACATGGCTCACTTCAACTCCCTGTTAAATGTTATTTGGTTTTCCCTGATAATAACTTTTCGGAGTTACTTGTTAAGCTCTATGAGCTCCCTGATTAAAACTCTTATGAGTTTCCTATTTAGCCCAGATAAGTGCTCTATTACATGGCTCATCTAAGCATCCTGATATATGTGGCTCGAAAATGTGCTCCCTGATTATGTGCCCTAATGGGTACCTCAGAACATGAATTGACAGATTACTAATTTGTATACCTCGCGTATACTACCTGAGTATCCATCGATATTTCAATAATTCAATAGATAAAGCTCCTAACAAGAGAAATTATAATATCAAAGGAATTACGTCTTGAATACTTCTGAAATACCTGAAAACTTGTAACATGATGAGCTCATCCATGTTTATTTAATGTACATGTGAATTTTGTGACTAACTTGCTTAATTGATTGTATATGACTAGGCAAGTTTGCCAATTTGTTGGGAAGCATGTTATTGCTATGCCTAATTAAATGAATATGATTGGTAAGTTTAATTATTGTTATACGAACGTACTAAGTATTAAGTGCTTACTAGGTTTTCCTTTCTTTGTTTTATAGTGCTCGTGAACTCGCAAAGGTTGGAGAATGGTCGGAGCATCATCACACTACCCACTAGCTTGTTTTGGTAGAAATAGTAAACTTATTTTGGTATAATGGCATGTATAGGTTAACTTGGACAATTGTTGGCTTGTCAATGGTTGTTTGTAATCTAGCCATTGGAATGGCTAGTGATGGTTTGATTTGGTATATTTATAAGGTTATATCATGGTAATTTCATATGTGTTTAGTATGGATTGATCGAGTTATGTTAAACATGTATGTCTATAAAAGGTAAGAATATAAACATGAATGTATGTGATGTTATATCATGTTAGATGTTAAAGTTGGCTTGGTTATAATGTCTGAATTGGTTAGTATATGTTTACAAGTATTGGTGTAGGTTATTGGCAAATTTGAGTGAGAAATAAAGCTAGGAAATAGCTTTATCTTGTCCATACGAGTTAACATATGGGCATGTGTCTTGACGGTGTGTGACACATGGCCTAGCATATGGGCATGTGGTTTGGCTGTATGTCCCTGCGTCTTAAAATTGAGAAGCAGAATGCTCATATTTAGACACACGGGCAGAGACACGGGTGTGTGTCTCAGTCGTGTGTGACATATGGCCTAGAACATGGGCATGTATTTTGACTGTGTGAAACCTGCACCTAATTTTCGAAAATTAAATTGTCCACAAGGCCAAGCACACGGGCATGTGACTTGGCCATGTGATCCCTGCAGCTAATTAAGTTGAAGTTAGAGAGTTACACGGGTTAGGGACACGGGCGTGTGCCCTACCTCACATGCCACACGGCCTGAAACA
This sequence comes from Gossypium stocksii, assembly GCA_020496765.1. Lineage (NCBI taxonomy): Eukaryota > Viridiplantae > Streptophyta > Magnoliopsida > Malvales > Malvaceae > Gossypium > Gossypium stocksii. The sequence goes on along the minus strand of CM035632.1, from coordinate 95,355,369 downwards.
TGGGCATGCCACTTGGCCGTGTGAGTCACTCGTCCTAACCACACGTGTGTGTGACCCCTATATTTAAGAAAAAATTTTGGAATTTCACGAAAAATTCTTTGAATTTCTGATTTAGTCCCAACTTGTTTCTAATGCATAAATTGGGCCTCGAGGGTCCATTAAAGGGACGACATGAATGAATACGTTTAGTTTCAGAAATGAATAGTGAATAACATGAAATTACTGTATATGTTCTTTAAACTCTGGTAATGCTCCCAAGCCCTGTTTTGACGACGGATACAGGTTAGGAGTGTTACATTTGTTGGTATTAGAGCTAGGTTTAGCCGATTCTTAGACTAGCGTAGCAAGTATGAGTTTTGCTATACATGCCATCATATAATTTGTGATAGTATGATATCTCCTAACCATTTTAAATGTGTTTTTCATATAGTAATGTCGTCTAACTAAGCTAGAGCTGAATCTAAGGAAGCTGAGAGCATAGCTCAAGCTTCTGTACAAAGAGCTACATCTAGTAGTAGAATGCCCTATCTAAGGACCGATGTGAAGAGGCTAAAGAAGCCTTCTTTCACATGATGAATTAGTAGTTTACTGAATACTTAAGAACAAATCCTGTTGTACAACAACCTCCCTCACCTACTCCTCAATCAGTTCTTCACATACCACAAGGTAGTAAACCTGTTAGAACTAGTAAGCCTCCGGTAGATAAAATTCGTAAGTATGGGGCGGAAGAATTCAAGGCCACTGCCAAAGATGATCCGGAAAGGGCTAAATTTTGGTTAGAAAATACTATCAGTATTTTGGATGAATTATCGTGCATACTAGCTGAGTGCCTAAAATGTGTTGTATCACAGTTGAAAGACACAACTTATCAGTAGTGGAATATTTTAATTTCTGTTGTACCGAGAGAAAATGTTACACAGGAATTCTTCCAGATAGAATTTAGAAAGAAGTATATTAGTCAGAGATTTCTGGATAAAAAAAAAAGAAAGAATTTCTAGAGCTTAAACAAGGAAATATGATAGTATCTGAATACGAGCGGGAATTTATTCGGTTAAGCAAATATGCTAGAGAATTGGTTCCGACTGAGAATGATATGTGTAAACACTTTGAAGAATTAAATGAAGACATCAAGCTACTGATTGGAATTCTTGAATTAAGGGAATTTGTAGTATTGGCTTATCGGGCACACAAAGCTAAGGAATTAAGCAAAAAAAGAGACAAGCAGAGAGAGAAGCCTGGATTTCTAGTAAGAGATTTATGGGGAAGTCATAAGTAACTATTTCAAATAAATAAAAGAAATACAATGATCATTCTACCATACTTATGAGGTATTCTGGAAAGGAACGAGGTTTTCAATGCTCTAATCTGAAATCTCCATCTCCATCTATAACAAGTGTTAGAAGTGTTGGAAACTCCAAACCAAAATGCAGATATTATAATAAATCTTATTTTGAGGAGTGTTGTATGAGAAGTGGAGCTTGCTATAGATGTAATTCCCTTAACCATTTTCTTAAAGATTATTTAGAAAGGATTGAAAAAGATACTGGTCAGACTTCGAAGCCGAGTAACCCCATCTCGAGAGGTAGACCACCCCGACGCCCTGGCAATGTTAGTGGTAGTCGATGTGTTACGAAAGATTCAACAGTTAAGTCTGAAATATGAGCACCGGCAAGGACATATGTTATTCTTGCAAGAGAAGATGCCTCTACACTAGACGTCATTACTGGTACATTTTCTCTTATTGATACTGATATAACTGCTTTGACTAATTCTGGTTCAACACATTCATACATATCCACAAATTTCATGTCTGTTAAAAATTTACCTATTGGGTTCACTGAATTTGTGGTTAAAGTTTCAAACCCCCTGGGCTAGTATGTTATGGTGGATAAAGTTTGTAAAAACTGTCTGTTGATAGTAAAGGGTTATTGTTTCTCGGTTGATTTGATGCTATTGCCTTTTGATGAATATGATGTAATTTTGGGAACGGATTGGCTAACTCAGCATGATGCAGTGGTAAATTGTAAACATAAATACATTATGTTAAAATGTCAGAACCGTGAATTACTTCATGTTGAATCTAATAAGCTGGATGGGCTGTTTAATGTGATCTCAGCTATATCAGTACAGAAATATGTCAAAAAAGGGTATGATGCTTATTCACATATGTGTTGGATGCTAAATCATTGGAATCAAAGACTAAGTCAGTACTAGTTGTTTGTGAATTTCCTGATGTATTTCTGAAAGAATTACTTGGTTTACCCTCGGTTAGAGAGGTAGAATTTTCTATAGATTTTGTTCCGGAAACAACTCCTATATCTATAACACATTATCGAATGGCCCTTATAGAGTTAAAAGAGTTGAAAACACAGTTGCAAGAATTAACTGACAGAGGATTTGCTCGACCCAGTTTTTCACCTTAGGGTGCAACAGTTTTGTTTGCTAAAAAGAAATATGGATCTTTGAGACTATGTATTGACTACCGGTAGCTCAATAAAGTCAGAATAAAGAACAAGTATCCATTGCCTTGAATTGATGACCTGTTTGATCAGCTGAAATGTGCCACTCTGTTCTCTAAAATAGATCTCTGTTCTGGATACGATCAGTTGCGAGTGAAAGACTCAGATGTACCGGAGACAGCTATTAGAACCAGGTATGGGCACTATGAGTTTCTTGTGATGTCATTTGGCTTGACTAATGCACATGCAGTATTTATGGATTTAATGAATAAAATTTTCAGACCGTATCTAGACAGGTTTGTGGTAGTGTTTATTGAAGATATTTTGGTATATACCCGAGATGAAATGAGCATGCTGATCATTTGAGAATTGTGCTGCAAACTTTGCGTGAGAAACAATTGTATGCCAAATTTAGAAAATGCAAATTTTGGCCTCAGGAAGTCAGTTTCCTTGGGCATACAGTATCTGCTGAAGGTATTAGTATGGATCCGAATAAAATTTTAGCTATTGTTAATTGGAAACCACTGAAGAACGTGTCTGAAGTCAGAAGTTTTCTGGGATTAGCCGAATACTATTGGAGATTTGTACAAGGGTTTTTGATGATAGCTTCTCCGATGACACAGTTGCTACAAAAAGATGTGAAATTTGAATAGATCGATAAATGTCAACAAAGCTTTGACAGATTAAAAGCCCTGTTGACTGAAGCACCAGTTCTAATTCAACCTAAATCGGGTAAAGAATTTATAATTTATAGTGATGCATCCTTGAATAGTTTAGGTTGGGTATTGATGCAAGAAGGTAACGTAATAGCCTATGCTTCTAGGCAGCTTAAGCCAAATGAAAGGAATTACACGATACATGATCTTGAATTGGCAGCTATTGTATTTGCGCTGAAAATTTGGTGACATTATTTATTCTGTGAAAAATGTCACATATTCACCAACCATAAAAGTTTAAAGTATTTAATGTTGCAAAAAGATTTGAATCTGAGGTAACGTAGATGGCTTGAATTGTTAAAGGATTATGATCTGATTATCGACTATAATCCGGGGAAAGGCCAATGTGGTTACTGATGCTCTGAGTAGAAAATCTTTGTTTTCTTTACGAGCAATGAATACTCGATTGAATTTATCTGATAATGGTTCAATCATAGTTGAATTAAAAGCTAAATTGGTATTTCTGCAACAAATCTGTGAAGCTTAAAAAAACGATGATAAATTGTAAGCTAAACAGATACAATGTGAGTCAAATTCTAATTTAGAACTTCAGATTGAGTTTGATGATTGCCTGTTATTCAGAGATAGAATATGTGTACTGAAGAATTTAGAACTAGTACATAAGATTTTGTATGAAGCTCACAATAGGACAATGTCTATTCATCCTGGTAGTAACAAGATGTACAGTGATTTGAAAAAGGTGTATTGGTGGCCGGGAATGAAACGAGATATTTCTAAATTTGTATCTAAATGTTTGATATGTCAGCAAGTAAAAGCTGAAAATTGGGTGCCTTTAGGATTATTACAGCCAATTACGATACCAGAATGAAAATGGAAAAGAATTACCATGGACTTTGTAGCGGGATTACCCTTGTCTCTGAAGAAGAAAGATGTCATTTGGGTAATTGTCGACCGGTTGACAAAGTTTGCATACTTTATTCTGATACGTATGGATTTTTCCTTTGATAGATTGGCTGAATTATATATATTTGAGATTGACAAATTGCATGGAGTGCCGGTATCCATTATTTCAGACAAAGACCCTCGGTTTACATCCCGATTCTAGAACAAGTTACAAGAGGCTTTGGGTACAGAGTTACATCTCAGCACTGCTTTTCATCCTCAGACTGATGACAATCTAAGCGTGTGATACAGATTTTAGAAGATATGCTTTGGTGTTGTGTACTAGAATTTGAAGGCAATTGGGAAAATATTTGCCTTTCGTTGAATTTGCATACAACAATAGTTATTAGTCCAGCATTAAAATGGCACCGTATGAGGCTCTGTATGGTCGTAAATGTAGAACTCCATTGTACTGGATAGAGCTTAGTGAGAAAAAGATACATGAAGTCGATTTGATCTGTGAAATTGAAGAAACGGTGAAAGTAATTCAGGATAGTTTGAAAGTAGCCTCTGATCATCAAAAGTCTTATGCCGATCTTAAGCAAAAAGAGATAGAATTTCAGGTCAGTGACAAAATATTATTGAAAGTATCACATTGGAAGAAAGTTCTCCAGTTTGGCTGTAAAGGAAAACTGAGTCCACGGTTCATCGGGCCATATAAAATTATTGAAAGAATTGAACCTGTTGCATATCGGTTGGCATTACCACCAAAACTTGACAGAATTCATAATGTTTTTTCATGTATCCATGTTACGACAGTACCGATAAAACCCTTTACATGTTATTTCTCCGACAGAGGTAGAGATTCAGCCTGACATGACATATAGTGAGGAACCGATCAAAATCCTGACACGTGAAATGAAAGAGTTAAGAAATAAAAAGGTAAATTTAGTGAAAGTTCTTTGGCAACGACATGGAATAGAAGAGGCTACCTGGGAACTGGAGGAAACAATGAGAAATCAATACCTGAATCTCTTTACTGGTAAGATTTTCGAGGACGAAAATTTTTAAGGGGAAGAGTTGTAACAGCCTGTTTTCAGAGAAATCAGAATAATAGTTTCGGGACCAAAAATGTGAGTTAAAAAAATTTATTTTAATATTATTGCATGGTCTGCATTACAATAGAAAAGACATGAAAATTTTGATACGAAAATTTTACCAATTACATGTTTAATTGTAGAAATGACCAAATTGCATAAGTTGCAAAAGTTGAGTTCTAGTAGCTATAAATATCAAATAGCTATGGAATTCAAAACTTGAGTGCCTTATATGGTAATTAGACCATTAAGAAAAGTTAGTAAATATTTTTGATGATTCATCCATGGAAAATTAGAAAAAGAAAAGGACTAAATTGGAAATAAGAATAATTAAAAGATGATAAATTAAATAAATGTTTAATATCATCATTATTTATCATCTTCTTCCCCAAAAATACATAGAAACCCTAGGAAAGAGAAAACAAGCTTTCTTGGCTTAATTGGATAAGTAATCTTGTCCAGTTTTTTGTAATTTTTATATTTTTGAAATCGGAATAGCTTAATCTCTCTATTTTGGGTATTAATTTGAAAATATATCAAAGTATAGAAATTTTGCCATAGATGAATATGCTGAAATTTTGAAATTGATGGTAGAAAATGAAAGGTTGTTGATAGATAAACAACTTTTGTAAAGTGAATTTTAATAAAATTATGATTTAAGGACTAAATTGTTAAGATGTAAAAGTTGTGGAAAAAATTCTAAATTTTGTGAAATATATGTGCTGTAAATTTTATATGAAAATTTCAGTTAGGCTTGGATTAAATATTAAATTGTATGAATTTCATTTTCCAAGCATAGGGACGAAAATTAGAATTTATGAAAAATATAGGGGCAAAATAATAATTTTGCCTAGGGTGTAAATTGAATCCAATTGAATATGAATTGTATTAAATTGATGACTAAATTCATTTATATAGATTCGAATAACTCAAATTTGAAGTTAGAACAAAGAAAAGAAAATGTGCCGGATTAGTAGACTTTTAAATACGAACAAGTGTCGAGGTAAGTTCGTGTAACTTAATTATGTATATTTATATGTTTGAATTGAATGTTGTTTTTGTGAGAATTGTATAATTGATTAATGTGTGAAAATAATCACATGCCCGAAATTACTCGATAAATTATAAGTTCCGTTTGAATAATGAAATGCGATGGATACAATAATTTTCCCGTACTGATTATAGTCTTACATATGTTGCGGACATTATAGCTCGAACGAGCATCCTGTTATATAGTTCCTGTGAGCATCCTGATCGGTAGTGATTTTGCATGTGTTGCACACTACCGCAACTATTTGTGAGCGTCCTGTTTCATGATTCTATCGGTTGTGATCCAGCATATATTGCGGACACAAATGTAGCTCTACGTGAGCATCCTGATATAGGCTCTTATGAGCTTCCTGACATGGCTCACTTCAACTCCTTATTAAATGCTATTCGGTTCTCCTTGATAATAACTCTTCGGAGTTACCTGTTAAGCTCTATGAGCTCCCTGATTAAAACTCTTATGAGTTTCCTATTTAGCTCGGATAAACGTTTTGTTACATGGCTCATCTGAGCATCCTGATATATGTGGCTCGAGAATGTGCTCCCTGATTATGTGCCCTAATGGGTACCTCGGAACATGAATTGACGGATTACTGATTTGTATACCTCGTATATACTACCTGAGTATCCATCGATATTTCAATAATTCAACAGATAAAGCTCCTGACAAGAGAAATTATAATATCAAAGGAATTATGTCTTGAATGCTTCTAAAATACCTAAAAACTTGTAACATGATGAGCTCATCCTTGTTTATTTAATGTACATGTGAATTCTGTGACTAACTTGCTTAATTGAGTGTATGTGACTAGGCAAGTTTGCCAATTTGTTGGGAAGCATGTTATTGTTATGCCTAATTAAATGAATATGATTGGTAAGTTTAATTCTTGTTATACGAATGTACTAAGTATTAAGTGCTTACTAGGTTTTCTTTTCTCTGTTTTATAGTGCTCGTGAGCTCGCAAAGGTTGAAGAATGGTCGGAGCATCATCATACTACCCACTAGCTTGTTTTGGTATAAATAGTAAGCTTATTTTGGTATAATGGCATGTATAGGTTAACTTGGACAATTGTTGGCTTGTCAATGGTTGTTTGTAATCTAGCCATTGGGATGTCTAGTGATGGTTTGATTTGGTATATTTATAAGGTTATATCATGGTAATTACATATGTGTTTAGTATGGATTGATTGAGTTATGTTAAACATGTATGTCTATAAAAGGTAAGAATATAAACATGAATGCATGTGATGATATATCTTGTTAGATGTTAGAGTTTGCATGGTTATAATGTTTGAATTGGTTAGTATCTATTTGCAAGTATTGGTGTAGGTTATTGGCAAATTTGAGTGAGAAATAAAGTTAGGAAATGACTTTATCTTGTTTACACGGGTTGACACATGGGCGTGTGTCTTGACGGTGTGTGACACATGGCCTAGCATATGGGCATGTGGTTTGGCCGTGTGTCCCCTGCATCTTAAAATTGAGAAGTAGAATGCTTATATTTAGGCACACGGGCAGGGACATGGGTGTGTGTCTCAGCCGTGTGTGACACATGGCCTAGAACACGGGCGTGTATTTTGACTGTGTGAAACTTGCACCTAATTTTCGAAAATTAAATTGTCCACAAGGCCAAGCATACGGGCGTGTGACTTGGCCGTGTGATCCCTGCAGCTAATTAAGTTGAAGTTAGAAAGTTACACGGGTTGGGGACACAGGCGTGTGCCCTACCTCACATGCTGCACGGCCTGAAACATGGGCATGCCACTTGACTGTGTGAGTCACACGGCCTGACCACACGGGCATGTGACCTCTATATTTAAGAAAAATTTTAGAATTTCACAAAAAATTCTTTGAGTTTCTAATTTATTCCCGACTTGTTTCTAATACATAAATTGAGCCTCGAGGGCCCATTAAAGGGACGACATGAATGAATACATTTAGTTTCAGATATGAATAGTAAATAACATGAAATTACTATATATGTTTTTTAAATTCAGGTAATACTCTCAAACCCTGTTCCGGTGACGGATGCGGGTTAGGGGTGTTACAAATTCAAACTGTAAACACGACATTATTTAATGTAGCAATCATAAACCATCAACTTAATGAATAAAAAGTTAACATGTAACCCAAATATTTTGTCACTAAAGGTGGTGTCAGAAGATAGATTATAACGTTATCCAAAAAAAATTAAAATTTAGATTTTTTTAAATATATAGAGATATAAATTAATATACTTTTTTAAAGATATATAATTTAATTTAATTTTAATCATTATTTTTTCACTTTACCCTGTTTAGCAATAATCTAAAAAATTATAGATATTTTAAGGGTTAAATATAAAATTGGAATCTAAATTTTTCCATTTCTTCCAAATTGATACTTATGATTTTTTTTTGTCTCATATTGGTACTCGAACTTTTTTTCGTCCACTATGTTGGTGCATGAGCCTAACACCGTTATTTTTTTACTAACGTGGTAGCGCTGGCCAATTGCGCATCGCCACGTGGCATCCTTTTTTACATATTTTTCTTTTTCATTTCACTTATTTTCTCATTGTTTTTAAACCATTTCTCATCCATTATGCCTTAATTTTATTATTAACTTTAAAAACTAAATAAATCATATTACTCTTCTAACTAAATCAATTATTAAGCTAAATAAAAAATTAAATCCTTTTAACCTATAATCTCCTAGCCGTATCTTTGTTCTACTGACGTTGGTGACTTTCTGACTTACTGTTCCCTTTCGAATGATCCTCTCCTTCCCTTTTTCCCTTTGATCAAACTAGATTTCCAAGGAACTCCTCCAAACCCATCGAATTCCTAACACGAAACCTGGGATTCAACATTTTCTTCTATCATAAGGGGTTTGCCAAAGAAGACATCTTTGTTCTATCGACGCCAGTGACTTTCTGGCTTACTGCTGCCTTCTAAAATGATCCTCTCTTCCCCCTCTTCTCTTTGATCAGACTAGATTTTCATGGAACTCTCCCAAACCCATCGAATTTCTAACCTGAAACCTAAGATTCAACATCTTTTTCCACCATAAGGGGTTTGTCAAAGAAGACATATTTCCAACAAAGTCTTCTTAAATCGACAGTGGGTGAGGCATCATATTTTTTTTATTTTTATTTTTTCAATTGTTTCAAGTTCATTTGGCTTCTAATATGAGATTATTCTACTTTTGTGTTCTTGATTTTTTTACTCTGACTTGGTTGGATGTGTGGGATTTGAGTGAGAGGAGCATTTGGCTTGGGAATTAGATGAGATTGAAGCAATATCGTCACTTTTTCATGGAAGAATTCCTAAAAAAAATGGAAAAATAGGCAAAGAGAGGCTTCTTCCTCCCCCATTTCCTCACAAGCAATGGTTCTGGGTTTTGGGAATCAAATGAGGCCTTTTGCTTAGGTTCTAGGTTTGAGCAGTTAATTGATCAGTTATTGTAGATGGAGATTTAGAAAGTCGAGCCGAACGAACAACCACCGTCATTGAAAGTGACAATGAAAGCAATATCGACGGTGGAAATAAACAAAACCCATATTAATGACAAACTGTGTTGCACTGTTTGTAAGGAGAAGCATTCACTATCAATGTGATTATGATTATTGACTAAAGCACAATTTAACACCCATTCGAAGAAAACCATGAAAAAGATAAGATTTTGGTGGGGATTTTTTTACAAATTAAAAAAAAAACTAATTCAAAGTAAAATTTCGAAAATCCAAAACTTGAAATACCAAAAATTAATTTCTTTTTCTTAAAAAGTCAAGAAAAAAAATTCAAGAATTTGGTGCCAGTTCTTCGTTGTAGTTGGCCCTTAAACTAGGAGATGAAGAGTGAAGAAGAAAGATGAAAAAGATAGGGGTAGGAAAAAGAGAAAGAAAAGGAAGAAAAAAAAAGAAAAGAAAAAGGGAAGAAAATGAGAGAAATGAAAAAGGAAACAAAAAGAGAAAGAAAAAGATGTACAAAAGGACACTACATGGCGGTGCGCGATTGGCCAACGCTGTCACATCAGCAAAAAACTAACGATGTTAGATTCAAGTACTAATATAGTGGACGAAAAAAAAGTTTGAATACCAATTTGGGAAAAAAACCATATGTACCAATATAGTAGAAGTGGACAAGTTTGACTACCAGTTTTATATTTAACCCGATATTTTAATTATGAATTTATATTTGATAGTAAAAAGACAATATTTTTTTGGGTTATGAAAAAGACAATAATTTAACCATGAAAATAATTTGTTTTAACCCACTTTCACTATATAAAAAAAAACCCAGTAGATATTATCAGGTCATGGGTTGAGGTGTAATATCCTGAATTAGGGCCTAATCGGAATAGTAGTTTCGTGACCACAAATTCGAGATAGAAATAATAATTTTATAATTATTTTGAGGTTTATGATATGATTGCATGATTGTGTGACAATTTCGTGAAGAAATTCTATGCATAAAGTGCTTAATTTGAAATTAGGGACTAAATCGAATAAGTTGCAAAACTTGCATTCTAGAAGCTTTTAGTATGAAATTGCTTTGGAATATTAATTAGGAGGTCTTAAATAGAAATTTTACCAATTTCTAAAATTTTGAACAAAAATGGGCTTGTACATGAAAAATTACAAAGAAAGGCATTAAGGGCATTTTTGTCAAATGGTAAAGGTGTTAAATTGAAATGTGTTTTATTTATATTTTTATGGTTTAAATTTTATAAAAATTATTTTGTAAAAAAATTTCGTACGAAAATTTTGACGTTTGGGCACTCAATTTAGTCAAAAGGACTAAATTGTAAAAAGTGCAAAAGTTGAGTTCTATATGTTAGAGGTGTCCAATTGTTATGAAAATTTAAATTGGAGGTCTTAAATGGTAATTAGATCATTTGTTAATTTATTGGACAAAAATGGACATGAAATGGGTGGAAAAAAAATATTTTTAAGTTAGGGGCATTTTGGTCATTTAGTGATTAAATGAATTAAAAATCAAATTAAAGGCCAATTTTTGCTCATCTTCTTCCTCAAGGCCGAAAATAGCATGGAGAAACCATGGATAGGGTTTTTCAAGCTTCCAAGCTCGATTGTAAGTCCGTTCTAGCCCCATTTTTAATGATTTTTACGTTTTTGAAATCCCGGTAACATGATTTCTCTATTTCTACCATTTATTTGAGATAGGGTTTGATTTCAAAAATTGACCCATGTTGAATAATTGTGTATTTTGATGTTTTATGATAGAATATGAGGTTTTAAATTATGTTAAACAACTTGTGCTACTCGGTTTTAAGTAAAAACGAGTAAAACGGCTTAATTGGTAAAAATACCTATTGTTCATAAGTACATGTTATAGTGGGAATTTGAGGTTGCTATTAGTAAATAAATGATCAGCATGTCCTAAAACATAAGAATTATGGAAAAATTTTAATTTTCGAGCTTTGGGGCAAAAGTGTAAATATGCAAAAGTTTAGGGGCAAAATCGTAATTTTTCCAAATTTAGAGTTAAGGACTATTTTGATAAATGTGAGTATTAAATAAGCTAAATGTGTTATTTTAGATCAAGAAAGACGTGGAATCGATCTTGATCGAGGAAAAGAAAAGATTGTGGACTAAATTGCAAAATTTCTATATTTTGTACCGAGGTAAGTTCATGTGTAAATAAGGTAACATAATTGTTATTTTAAGCAATTTAATGTTATTTATATGATATGATACTTATTATTATGAAATATTATGCTTTGTGAATTATTATTTAGTAATATACAAATTATGTGAGCTACTTGATAAATATGAAATGCTACCAAGTATCGGTTCCAACATTTCGAGGAAGACGACTAAGAGGTGCGATTGAAGAGAATCCCGTTTGAACCTTGGGAATAGATTAGGATACAAGTGACATGTCACTAGGATGGTTGAGTTCCGAACTCGTTGAGTTGAGTCCGAGTTCGTGAGATGTAACTAGGCATCCGAGCTCGTTGAGTTGAGTCCGAGTTCACTTATGGATGTGAACGCCCGAGCTCGTTGAGTTGAGTCCGAGTTCACTTATAGGCGGGTTACATGGTAGCTTGGCTACGTAAATTTTGTAGGCTATTGAGTTGTCTAGCTACGGATATGACACTTATGTATGTGAAATCCCTGTATCCAAATTATATTCCGATGAGTTCAACGGGTAGATTTTTAAATGAATAGTGAGAACTCCTAAACGAACGATGTATGTTGGAAAGTAAGGTGAAAGAGGAAATTAAACATGTATGATCTTAAACTTCAAGTGGAGAACTTGGTAAGATAAGATTGTGGAAAGATAGTAAGTATACTTGTGCCATGAATGTTTTAATGATACTTATGCAATTGGTGTTTATGTTGATTTGCATAGTCATGTTACTTGTTATTTACATGTGAATTTACTAAGCATTTATGCTTACTCCCTCCTTTTCATTCATTGTAGTTTTGACAAGCCAGCTTGGAAATCGGGAAGGGTTGAAGGGACGTTCACACTATCCGGGACAAATTGGTATAATGGCTTGTATTTTGAATATGGCATGTATAGCATTATAATCATTTTGTGTAAATACTCTTATGATATGGTGATGGTTTGGTAAGGAAATGCTTAGAAATGATTAGCCATTGGAATGGCCAATCTAGATTATATTTGGTGTCATGTATGTTTAGTGTGTTACTTAGTCCATAAAAATCCATAAAAAGATGAACTTTGTTATAAAACAGAATTTTTCAGCAGCAATGACGTGAGTTTGAAAAATCACTAAAAATATTAGAGACAAGTTTAGTGGTGAATAAAATATGAAATTGAAGCTTATTGTATCTATTTTCATATGGAAGAAACGAAACAAGTAAAAGAGTTGTATTTTATGAGATATTTGGGTTTTGGTGGAACAGGGTCAGAGCGATTTCTGAATCCCCTATTCTGACTTTAAAAATTCACTAAAAATTGTAAAAAAATAATCAGGAGTCATACTTTATATGCACAGATTCCTTATTGAGTCTAGTTTCAGGAAAAATTTACGGATCTTAATTTTGAGTTTTGGAACTCGAGATATGAATTTTTTAGCGACTGTGACGCAGATGAACAGCTTATTACGAAAGTTAGAATAAATGATTTAAAGTTCTTTAATTGATAAATTAAGTTTAGTAACACCTCAAGTTCGACTCCGGCGATGGTCTCGGGTAAGAGGGCGTTACATGAGGCGGGTTGGATTCGGGTTGAGCTGATGCAAAATTTTAGGCTTGTGTCTGGTTTGGCTCTTAAAATGAGTTTAAAATTTTTTCCAAACTTGTTTCAGATAAAAGATGTTAAACTCGAGTCTGGCCTGGCCTGCTTTTATTTTTATATTATTTTTATATAAAATAGATTTAAAAAATATATTATATCAAATACACTAAAAACATTAAAATAAATGTTTCCCAATAAATTAAAAATACATTAAAAAAGTCTTTATACTTAAATAACACTTATATAGTTATAACTTAGCAAGCAGATGCATCTAAAAAAAATAGTAAATTTAATAATAAAATAAGAGTTATTCAATATTCAAATAATAACAACAAAATAGTGACAATATAATAGCAAAACAACAAGAAAAAGAAGTTAGCAAAAAAAAATCATACTCGAGACTCGACCTATTTAAAAAAAGACCTTATTTTTTATCCAAATTCATTTTTTAAATGTATATTTTTATTAAATCCTCCTATTTTTAAACAGATATTCTGCCTATGCAAGTGAGCCGACTAAACCTGATTATATGCTTGTTCGCCCAAAATATCAACAATATTAACCCAAAATATAAACTTAAACAAAAATAAGTATAAACCCAAACCATGACTTCGAATACTACAAAATGACAGAAACTCAACAGAAAAAGGAGGTTTTTTTAATTATTAGTGAAAAAAGACATCTAAAGCTAACCCAACAAAACAATATTGTCAACAAAATATCTAAATTTTCATCAGTTTGTTGACTGTTAAGATTCCCCTGTAAACCCTTCTCTGTAAGGCCAAAATATTCTCCTTGTTATTTATTGTTTACCTTGTTATTATTTTTATTTTGTTTGAAGCTCAATCTTTGCCTACTTGACAAAAAGACAACGTGTAAGACCCCTCAACCCCGCCCCCCCCCCCCCCAAAAAAAAAAAAGGTTATGTATATAGGTAATTCATTCAATAAATGGAAATGTTCAAAACCCTCATAACTCTTCTTACCATCTTCTTTGCCACATTTCCCTCTCTACCATTCTTTTAAGTTACAATAACAAAAACTGTTACTTTTTTTTTCATTTTTGTTTTCTGTTTCATTTAATCATTAAATATTACTACAAACATTTCTGATAATCATATCTCTGATCAAGCATTGTCCCTTGCTGTGAGCTGATAATACCACCATCGGCCTTTCTAACCCTTGCGGGCTTAAAGAGAGAGAGACGGCAGCAATGGGACGTCGTCTCTTTGGTTGTTTTGGCAAGGGTTCATCTTCTTCTTCATCAGGGAATGAAGTCGATGGAAATGGAAAAACCAATGATATGGTAGTTGAAGAAGCGACGCCTGAAGGCCCGATCATGGTGGAATTGTTTTCTTCGCAAGGGTGCGCGACGTCACCGGCGGCTGAGCTGCTCTTGTCGAGGCTAGGGAGAGGTGATTTTCAGCTCGATGCTCCGGTGATTGTGTTGGCTTATCATGTTGATTATTGGGATTATATGGGGTGGAAAGATCCTTATGGATCCAGCCAATGGACTGTTAGACAAAAGGCATACGTTGAAACCTTGAACCTTGACACCATGTTTACACCTCAGGTTGTGGTTCAAGGTAGGGCTCAGTGTGTCCCTAATGATGAAGATGTTTTATTATCCACCATTGCTACTGCTCCCTGGTTTCCAGCTCCATCATTCCAGGTTTATATTTGTTCTTCTCTTTCTTTATATCTTACTCGTACTGTATATATAAATGCAAAAAAATTGATTGAAAAACAGGCAAATATCCAAAGGCCAACATCGGAGACATTGCAAGTGACAATAACAGGGGCATTGAGGTTTAAGGTAGAGGACAATGGTGTCCGTGTGATGGTAGCTTTATACGAGAATGGGTTGGTAAATGACTGCTCTGCAGGAGAAAACAAAGGGAAAGTGTTGTCCAATGATTTTGTGGTTAGAAAGCTTGAAAAGCTGTGCAATGTGGAGGACACATCTGCTAAAAAGACAATCTCAGGAACTGTTACTTTCAGTCTTTGGGATAATTTCAACCACAACAAATGCGCCATTGCTGTCTTTGCTGAAAACAGCTCCCATCAAATTATTGGTTCTCAGAAGTTTCAACTTCCCGATGATATATGAAAAGAGAAGAAGAGGGAGAAAGTATCGAATTAAATGCATGTGATTTGGCTATAATTTTTTGGCAAATTTATGTACAGGATGTTGTTCTGATTAGGTATTGAAAAAAAATACTGATTGTATATGATGTATACTTTTCTGGATTTATTTAGAGGTAAATATTAAAACTATACATAAATTTTTAGTTATTTGAATTGTTATTTTATGTAATTGTATAAATGAAATTTTGATTATGATTTAAATATATACATTAATTTAATTTTGATTTAAATATACGTATTTTTTTAAATTAGTAAGGATAATCCAATTCTGAACATGGATAGTTAAACGGATACTAAAAAATATATTATTATTTTTATATTAAATATGTATATTTATGTATGTATACAATATGTAAACATAAAATTATGTTATATCAATAATGGGATTGATTGATAATTTGTGAAAATTAAATAAAATTAAATGTAATGTTTAAAATTATACAAAATAAAAATTCTTAAAGATTTATCCTATTTATTTATATATTTTGGAGGTATTAGAAATTGATAGACATACAGAAAGATTTTTGATGAGGACCAAGATTTTAGTGAGTAAAAAATAGGTCCCAAGAACTCAAACAAGAGTCCTGCAATGCAACTTTGGCTTGAGATTGAGTCCTCATACGATATATTCTTTTATAGGTAATGTAAGATTTTTGGGAAATGTTAGTTTTACGTAAATTTATCACTGTAATTATTTTTAAATTTAGATTTAGAATACTTGTATCTCATTTCTTATTTGTTAAACATGATTAATTTATTTGTTTTTCAATATTTTGATATCACTTCATCAGTTCCTTTTTATACAATGTCAAGAATTTAATGTGTTTAACGTTTTAACGTACTCGAACTATCATCTTCCTGCATTGACAACAATACTCATACCTGTCGAGTTAAAACTCAATCGATAAGACTTCTTTATAACTTAATCTCATAATTATGATTAGTTCGAAAAAATAACTTATTTTGATACAATAATGAAATTACCAAATTGGTTTTTTCTTTTTAACAATATGATTTGTTGGTGAGTGTGAGAGAGATTTTGTTTAATGATGCATTCAACTCATGATTTTGATGTATAAATTTTAAAAATTTAAGGATTTCAGAATCTCCAAACTATCACCGATAACAAATTATATCATTTTTTTCAATAAAAAATTATTTAAATTTGTATTTCAAAATATGCTTACAATCCAAAACCAATGTTTTGGTCACATGACTTCCAAACTTTTTTAAGGTAAAGGTAGACATGTTCAAGCTTTCAAGGGTTAAGATATTTGTTTGGTTGGGTAAAGTTCTGAATAATATTTTTATAAATTCGGATTAAAATAACTTGACTTAAATTATTATTTAATAATAAAAAAATTATTTAATTTTAATTAGTATGATAATATTTATATATAATGAATCAAGCTCATTAATTTATCAGCTTGGTTCATGAATATGTCTAATCAAAACTTTAATTAAAAATAACAAGTCTTTAAAGCGAGAATATTCAATTTTTCTCTCTCTTAAAAACTAATGAGATTTACATTAAAACCTAATTGTATTAGGACCCCATGAACTTAATTCCATCACCTTTTTCATAGACCTCTCTGGCTTCATCATCTCTTCCCTCATTTTACCGGAAGTTGCGACGGCCATTGCCGGCGGGGCCTCCTGCTTCAAAGATGGAAATGGTTTGGTAAAATTGTTCTTGGCAAGCCTTAGGCTATAGTTCCATCTACAAATTCCTTGGTCCTTCAATGCCTCAACTACATATATTGATGCTGCCACAATCCAAGCTCTCTTTGGTGCACTCATTGTTTTTCTTGTAAATCCTTAAAATTCAAGAAAAATAATTTTGTTTTAGCTTTGAAAGTTGGACTGTAGGCTAGCAAAAGAGAGAGAAAGAGAGGTTTTTATTTATTAAAAAAAGAATTAATAATAGGTGCTAATTGATGAAATGGGAGTGGCTCAATTTATATGGGTTTGGTGACTAAATTTATCTGTTACTTAATATATAAATGAAAGAGCATTAAACAATTGGTTGGTTGGTGTTTCTTGTTTCCCAAGTGTTGACAACTTTATCTTTCTTTAATTAGCTCATCGGATTCCATTTTGGGTAAATGGTCATATACAATAGTTAGGTAGGTTTTTAATTTTGGAATATGATTGGATTAAGTTGAGTTTAAGATTATTAATATTGAAATTTAATTTAATTTAAATTTTAATTAGATTTGTTCATGAATCGAGCTATTTGTTAAGTTCAAAGGTCAAGGTTTAGGAAAAAAATATTAAGTTTGAAAAATGAATTTATGTAAAAAATTATAAAAATATATAAAAATGGGTAGAACTTATTCCAACTTGACCTATATTATGTTATTTTTATATATGATATAATTTATAACATATATAAAAACTAATCTATAATAATATATAATAATATAATGTGAACAATTAATATATATATATATATATATATATAAATTTTAGTAAATAAAAATATATAAAATTATTAAATATTAAATTAAAATAATATAAATATTTATTACAAAACAGAACTAAAATAGGTTGGATGTTCTATAAACAAACATGGGCAAATTTGAGTAAGATTTTAGGTCTATATTTTGGACTTAATCAGACTTTTTTTTTGAAACATTACTCTCATTATAGATTCTTATTATAATTGCGCTTTTTGATACAATGCATATGACTATTCATAGCCCCTCCTCAACCTTCCTTAAATAGGAGGATAATGCATTTCAGCATACTCAAACTCACATCTTCCTGCATTGACAACAATTTTAATATCAATCAAGTTAAGATTCAATCAGTTAGACTTAACAAGACTTAAATAAATTTAAGATGACTTAATATCATATTTGAATCTAACCCATAAACACCTCTAATTTCAATGAGAAAAAAGAAAAAAAAGAATAGGAGGAATAACAGAATTGGCAGTTTTCAAAGATTGCCCTTAACATTTTTTCCCTAAATAATTTTGTATCTTCATAAGTAATTTTATATAGAGCAGGTATATTTATTGGTGAAAGTGAATTCGAAAACCTTATATACTAAAAATTGCTTTAAATTTGAGGTGCAATTATATTGGATGAGTTTAAGTATATCACATGCAGGTAACAAAAGCTATAACAAATGAAAAGAGCTTGAAAATCTATATTTTAATTATAACATAGTTATATTTTATAAATAATATAATAAATAACAAATTACGTTTTATATTAAGTCAAAAATTAATAAAATAATAATTGAATCAAAACAAAATCATATAAAAAAAAAAAGAAAAAGAAGAAGAAGAAAAGACCTAACTAACTCATATTAAACGTACAAAGACTTGATCTGCAATTATTATGATAACTAAAAAAGCTCTTCAATAACAAAAACAGAATCATGACAATCACAATGAAATTATTATTATTAAACTACTTCAGTTCCATAAGTTTTTAAATACAAATTTGTTAATATTTTTTAAAACTATTTTTATTTTCGATATGTTTCATTTATGTTATATCTAATTTTGATCTTTAAACAATGTTTTATATTACTTATATTATTTGATTAAAAATTATAATTAACACTACGAATATATTTTATTTAAAAAAAACCACCATATTTGTTATTGCATAATTTACAAATCATTATACAGTATATATACAACTTATTAAATATTTGATTAAAATTTATGATGCATTCTTTACTTTATATTTTTTACTTAAATATTACATTTATGTAAAAGATTGTAAAAAAAGAAGTTTTAATTTAAAAGTGCTTTCCCAAATCAAAATACTGGAAATTATAGCTTTTTGATGGGGCTCAAAAAAATTTTAGATTAAAATGACATTTTTAATCAATATTTATTATCTAATATATTTTTCGTGAGATGTATATTGAGTTCCTTTTAAAATTTATTTCAAATATATGATTTTATATACTTGAATTTGTCATAGCTATATTTTAATATCTAAAATGTTATTTATATTAATTATTAATTAAACTGTATTTTAAATTTATAATTTATATATCAAAATATTAATAATAAGTTATAAGTCTTTATATTTATATTTTTATTGAAGTATCATAATCTATAATATATATATATATATATATATATAAGTACGAGTATAGAAAAAAAAAAAACAAACAAAAATATTATTTATTTTCTAAAAATATTATTTATTTTCTATCATATTACTAAATTGATATTTAAAAATAATTATAATCAATTTAAAAAGGTAAAAAGATATATGATAGTGGTTATATTAAAATAAAATTGAGATAATCATAATAAATTTAAATTTATTAATTGGAAAAATAAGAAATATATTATAATAGAAAAGTTTTGTGTTGGTGATTTCTTTTCTTATCTTATCATTAATATTAATATTATAGTTTATTTAGAATATGATTTTATGTCATGAAAATTTCTTAGGATGATTATTATTAGAATTATACTAGGGTACTTATGGATTTTATTAATAATATTATTAATTAATATCTAGGAGTTAGATGAATTAGTATTTTTTATATACATGTATTATTTTATTATTATTTTCTTACGATAATTTAGATTAATTTTAGATAAATAGGTTTTATTTATTTTTCAATTTTTATTTGTAGATTGGTTAAATCATTAAGTTAGATTAATTTTTCAATTTTTATTTTCTTAAGTTTTTTTCATTATAAATAGGGAACTAATTTGCATGAAAAATGAAAACACAAAAAATCCTACTAAAAATAGAAGGTCCTTAACCCATAATTTTCCCTTTTCTCTATTTCCATCTTTCTTTTCCCTCATTTTGTCGCTGCCCTGTTCCTATATCACCACTGCGCGCTTCGGTTGATTTGTGTGCTACCGTCTCAGCCTCTCGTCTGCCCCAACCCTTCATCAGCTATTTACCTAGACCGACTGTCCCAGCCCGGACTTCGTTGCTAGCGTCTGCTGCTGGTTCTTTGCTAGGTTTTTAGACTATACATTCCCTATTGCAAATAACTAAATGATGGTGGGACAGACTTGCAACTCCACCGATAGAAGCAGAGTAAAAGACAAGTCAGAAAATTATGTTAGGAACGAAATTAAATTATATGCTTTTACGATAGTAAAAATATAATTTGATAATTTTAATAGTCTATATTTTTATAATTTTAAAATATTAAATCAAATTTTTATCATTTTTAAAAGACTAAAATATAATTTTACTATTATTAATTTAAAATTTTATATAAATGAATTCGTTTTAGCTGTCAGTCCCTGACTCCACCCCTGAAGCAAAGTGCATTTCTTCCTGAAGCAAAGTGCATTTCTTTAAAAGATACACTTAGTTATAATTTGAAAACATAAAAGGTTGTAATTTGAAAACATAATGTTTTAGCTAAATTGTAGTTAGGTTTAGTAGTCAGTTGTTATCAATAATAATAATTGAATGATGGTGAATGTGTAATTTAATGGTTCTTAAGGTGGACCAAATGTTTAATGCTTAATTTTATTTTATTTTTATGTGTAAAAATTAGATATAAATATGATGATTGTCAATTGATTATTGGAAGTCTAAATCTAATTTTCATGGGCTTTCTTTTAGGCAAGTCAAGACTCCATTACTATTTTCTTGAGATATTTTGAAATATATGAAAGAATATATCGATTAAATTACATAAAACAAAACCTTAATTATATGATTAAACTTCGTAAAATTAAATTATACATTGAATATGTAACAGTTCGTTTCTGGTCAAATCAAAATAATAGTTTCGGAATCACAAATCTAAAGTCGAAATAATTATTTTATTATTATTTTAATGTCTACAGCATGCTAATATGATTGTGTGAAAATTTCGTTAGAAAATTTTACTGTTTGAATGCTTAATTTGTGAAAAAAGACTAAATTGCGTAAAAATGTAAAAGTGTTCTATAGGCTAAAGGGGTCTAATAGCTATAGAACTTTAAAGTAAAGGTCCTTATGTGGTAATTAGACCATTATAATGGTGAGTGGACATTTATGGACTTGTATTAGGTTAATTTAATGTTTTATAATAAGGTTATTATGGTAAATTAATTAATCAAGATTAAATAAGTAAAACAAAACCATATTTTTGTTCATCTTCTTGATCTAGCCTAAAATAAGGAAGAAAATACACGATTGTTGAGCTCTTGAAGGTTCGGCTATAGACTCATTGCACATAAGTGCATTTTTGCTCGTTTTTTAATGATTTTTATGTTTTTGAGATCGTTGTAACCTAGTCTAGCTAGCCTAGGGACTAATTTGTAAAATTATTAAAGGTTTAGGTATTTACCATTGATGAATCTATGTGTATTTGGATGTTTGATGATAGAAAATGCAACCTTGTTGTTAGATAAACAACATTTGTAAAGTGATTTTTGGTAAAATTGCAAATTAGGGATTAAATTGAGAAATGTGATAAATTGTGTGGTAAAAGTGTGAAATAAATGAAAAATATGGGCTGTTGTGATAATAGGGGAAATTCGGCTAGCATGGGTAGGGACTTAATTGCATGAATGTGTATTTTTATGTGATAAGGACTAAATTGTGAAGAAGTTAAAATATTATGGGCAAAAGTGTAATTTTTCCAAAATGTGTAATTTGGGTTAATTTGATTATATATAGATCAAGAAAAGCAAAGATTGGAATTAGATTGGGGAAAAGGAAAAGTTGTCGAATAGACGATCGTTTTCATCCGAGCTATATCGAGGTAAGTTCGTATAGATAGAATTGAGTATTTAGATATGTGTTATTTGAAATGTATTTATATGAATTGAGAAAATAAATCATATGATATTTGAATGCCTAAATAATGAAGTCCAAATAATACAGAGCCCTGTTTGAACCTTAGGAATTCGTAGGGTACGAGTGACATGTCACTAGAGTTACCGTTTGGTTGAGATTCCAGCATGTGTTGCGGACTCACCATAGCTCGTATGAGCTTACCGATATTCTAAGTGGTTCAACGAGCATAATTCTATTACAATTTATTATGTGAGTTGATATGAACTAGCACAAGAGCTATATGAATTACATGAAATTGATGTATATGATGTATTAAAGTATGAAATGGAAGATATAAGTTCATGAAGCTTGAATGATTGTTGAATTCATCCATATTGATTTGATGATTATATGTACACTACATGACTAACCTATTGGAGTATTCATGTGTTTAGGCATTTGACAATTTGAATGGATTTACTATGTTTACTTATAAATTGTGAATAATTGGTAAGTTTAATTCTATATTATACGAGCTTACTAAGCTTCATAGCTTACTCTGTTTTCTTTTCTATGTTTTATAGTGATTCGGAAGCTCGCTCAATTTGAAAGTTATCAGAGATTGCATCACACTATTTAGCAATCATTTTGGTCCTTTGAACTTGTGCATTTGGTTATATGGCATGTATAGGAGTAATGGTTATTTTGGTCTATAGTTTTGTAATGGATTTAGCCATTTGAATTGGCTTGTAAATGGTGAATGCTTGGTTATGTGTATAGCCATGTGACTTGGCTTATTTTGGCATGCTAGTGATGTATATATATATATATATATATATATATTGCACAAATGACCTTCTTTTGTTATGTGGTTGATTATTGCATAAGTGATGCTTGATGTGAATTGGCATTTAAATACCAAATATTTGAAAATGGGAGATATGGCATGCATGTGATTTTTAGGCAATATAATGTGTATATGAGGTAACCATTTAGGTGTTTTGTGAATGCAAAATTAGCATGCTTTGAATAGGCAAATTATGATGTTATGAACATTATAGTTCTTTGTATGGAATTAGCATGAAATAAGCTTGGTTGAGATTGGTTTAAATTGCCTATTATTACCTTGTGATATGCTATTTAGTTTGGTATAGGTGAATGCAAATTGGGTGAGAAAAATGGCTTGGAAAATAGCCTATTTTTGTCCACACAGGCAGAGACACAGGCGTGTGTCTCAGCATTGTGTGACACACGGTCAGGTAACATGGCCGTGTGTCCCCTGTAGGATTAAATGAAAACAAGTTAGGGAGTTATACGGGCTAGTCACACGGCCGTGTGGTTGGCCATGTGACACAAGTCAGAGAATTACACGGGGTAGGACACGGTCTGGGACACGACCATGTGATCCCATTTCGAATGTCCACACGGCCTGTGGCACGGGCGTGTCTTTGGCCTTGTGTCTCACACCGCCGGGCCATACGAGCATGTGTCCCTTGTATTTTGAAAATTTTCTATGTTTTCCAAAAAGTTTCCTGAGTTATCGGTTTAGTCCTGAACCACTCCTAATGCATGATTTGGGCCTTGTAGTCTCGTATTAGGGACAATGTGAATGTATTTAATTGATGACTATTTGGAAATGGAAAATGTATGTGAAATGTATGATTATTTATGTAATAAGTTCAGTAATGCTCCGTAACTCTATTCCGATGACGAATACAGGTTAGGGGTGTTACAAAATATGTTAAAAATATTTTAATTATGATTTTTAAAATATTATAATACTTAAAATTTAAATAAATTAATATATTTTAATTATATTTAACAACTTGAAAAAATATTATTTTTACATTAGTTACATTAATTTAAAAATATAATATTTAAAAATTAATTCAAAAGTAAACACGTAGAATCACATACAACGTATGTTATAATAGAAACTAAGAAAATCTTTTATTTTCCATCATATTACTATATTAAATTTTTAAATAATTATAATTTGTTAAAAGAAATTGTGCTATTTCTAAAACAAAGTTATTATTTGAATAGAAATATAGATAATTAAAATTTAATCTATAAGTATTAGTTAATAATTGATAGAAAAAAGGTTGTGCTAATTTTATTTTTTTAAATGTGCTAATTTTATTGATATTGGGATATAATCAATTCTTGGGGAAGTGTTCGGTCTTTGTTGCCAAACTATAAGACATTCTGGATGGTTTTCTCTTTCTTTAGAAATAAGGCCATGATAGGGTCATGATCCAATATGATAATGTCGTGGTTGTTAGAGCTATTTGTGATGTTAGTCAATCGGAGAAAATTTATCATTTGTTAGGAGAATTCAACAGATTTTGTCCCATGAAGACAAGTGATTTTTGAGGCATACCCCTAGAGAAAATAATCAAGTAATGGATGTGTAACAGCTCAGTTTTAGCTAAATTGGAACAGTGGTTTCGGAACCACAAGTCTGAGGTCAAAAAATATTTTAATATTATTTTTAGTGTGTACAACATGTGATTAGGTATGTGTGAAAGTTTCGTGTGATAATTTTACCGATTGGTTAGTTAATTTGACAAAAGGACCTAATCGCGTAAAATGCAAAAGTTGCCTATTAATTGATAAGTGCTTAAATGGCTATGATTTATTAAATTTTGAGTCCTTAAAATGTTATTAGTCCATTATTAGAGCAAGTGGACATTTATGGACAAACATTAAGTGATTTATATGTTTATTAACCAAGGGTAATTAAGTAAATGTGTCAATATGTTAATTAAAACATAAAATAAACCATTTGTTTCATCACTTTTGTTCATCCACCACCGAAATGTAGACAAAAAAAAATAGGGTTTATGAGCTTTGAAACATTCAGCCCTTGTTCATCTTGATTGAGGTATGTTTTGAGCTCGATTTTTGACGATTTTTAGGTTTTTGAGATCGTTGCTTCGTATATTAGCTAGCCCATGCTTTAATTTTTGAATTGGTTGATGAATTTGTGAGTTTCCATTGATGTTATCTTGATGTTTTTGAATGTTGATGATGGAAAATGAATAATTGTTGATAGATTAAAATGTTTTGTAAAGTGATTTTGTGTAAAAATCCAATTTAGGGATTAAATTGAGAAATGTGGAAACTTTGTGGTTAAAATGTGAAATAAATTGAAATTATGGGTTTCTAGTAGCATGTTATAAATTTGGCTAGCATGGGTTGCCAAGAAATCTTGTGAATTTGTGACTTTATGTAATAAAGACTAAATTGACAAAAATGTGAAAGTTTAGGGACTAATGTGAAAAATTCCCAAATGTGTGTTCTTGGATTAAATTGAATGAATAGTTGACTAAATGAGTTGAATTTGAATTTATATAGATCAAGAAAGAAAGAAATTGGATTTAGATCGGGGGAAATCAAAAGTTATTGAGTAGTCACTCTGATCCGTTCATTCATTTTTAAGGTAAGTTCATATGCAAATAAATGTATTTCATTTGAATTATATATTCTTGATTCTCGTTGAAATATGTTGAATATTGAAAGATCAAATACAAGAAATTATCAACAGAGTTACGACGTCCGAAAGCCCTGTACGAACCATAGGAATAGTATAGGATACGAATGTCATGACATTAGGATTATCGAGGTGTGATTTTGTGTAAGACCATATCTGGGACATTGGCATCGATATGAGATTATGTGTAAGACCATGTCTGGGACATCAACATCGTATATGATTTCGTATAAGACCCTGTCTGGGACAGTGTCATCGATATGTGATAACATTTAAGACCATATTTGGGATATGACATTGTATGAGCTTTACGTGCTATTCGAGTATCCTTAACAATTTCAAACGGTTCAACCAGCAAATACAAAATGTAAATGAATATGTAAATGAGATAATTGATTCAGGTACGTATGAAATGTATATGAATATCAAGAAGGAAAGGTGAGTATGAACTTGAAAGTAGTGATGTGAATTTCATGAGAAAAGGGTAGTAAGTATGTATGTTACTAGCTATGCTTAGCTTTGATGCATTGAAATTGTGTTGGCTCATTTGATTTTATTTGCATATGGCTTACTAAGCTTTAGAAAGCTTACTTTGTGTTTGTTTTCCTTGTTTTATAGATAATCGAAGCTAGCTCGAGCTTGGGAATCGTCAAGAATCATCGTCACACTATCGATTGCTTAGTGGGTACTTTAGAAGCTTTGTATATATGGTATATGGCATGTATAGGCTAGTGATGATATGGTATGTTTTGTGTTGTGAATCTTGCTATGTGAATTGGCTTGAGAATGATGAACTTGTTTTGGTTTATGCTTGGTGATGAAATATTGTAAATGTGATGTGTACATAGTTGGCCTTATAGTTTTGGTCATTTTGGTATTGATGTTTTGTTTGAAAAATGGATAAGTTAATTGACGGTTAATATAGTATATGATGAAGGAGAAATGGCATGATTTGATAAAGGTTTGGATGTGGAAAATTTGTTATATTGAGACTAAGTGAATGGATGATTTTTGCATGTGGAATAAGTGTGTTTTAGTATAGCAAATGAGTGTTAAATGGGTTGATGTTATTATGGATGAATTGTACATGATTTGGTATAGTTTTGGCTGTCATTTGGTCATGGTTTGTGTTTGGATTGATGCTTGTAGGGTAGACCCTTTTAAGGGTGGCAAATTGACCTTGTAAATGGCCTATTTTTGCCCACACAGGTAGGGACACGGGCGTGTATCTCTGCCGTACTGCTCGAAGGTTCAATTCGAATTGAGCTTGGGCGCTCACATGGTTTCACACATGGGCGTGTAGCAGGCCGTGTGACCAAGTTAGTATACCCTACAGATTTGACACAGTTAAGCATACGGCTCAGACACGGGCGTGTGAAGCCATTTCGAATAGGCACACGGGCTGGATACACGGGCATGTGACTGGCCGTGTGACCAAGTCAGTAAGCTCCCTAATTTTCACACGGCCTGGCACACGGGCGTGTCTGGTGGCCGTGTGGATAAGTTAGTATGTATGCCCTGTTTCCCCACGGCCTAGATACACGGGCTTGTCTAAAGCCATGTGAGGTACACGGCCTGTTCACACGGGCGTGTGACCTCTATAACTTAGAAAAAAATTTAAAGTTTCAAAAAAATTTATATGTGATCGGTTTAGTCCCGAACCCTCTCTAAAACATGTTTAAGGTCCCGTAGACCTGCATAAGGGAGTTTGTGTTGATGATTGAATATGATATGATGATTTATGAGCAATGTATGTGAAATGAATGTATAATGATGTGAATTGATCAGTAATGCCTCTTAACCCTAGTTTGATGACGGATACGAGTTAGGGGTGTTACATTTTATTGGTATCAGAGTTACGGTTTAGTCGATTCTAGGACTAACGTAGCGTGTGAGAGTCTAGCTATACATGCCATATATATAAATTGCAATAGTGTGATGATTCCTAACAGTTAAAATGTGTTTTCGTATAGTAAATGGATCCCAATCGAGTCGTAGCTAACGATGTTGAGAGTAATACGCTCACTCCTACTCAAGAGGCAGCGCCTGCTGATTCTAGGCCGATTATAAGTGGCCATGAGGGAGAGGCAAAACAAGCCTTCTTCCAGATGATGAATGAGTTGTTTACGGAATTCGTTCGTACGGATCTAGCTGCTCAACAACCACCACCCCCGCCTAATCCTCCACATGTTCCTGTTATGCCACAAGTTATAAATCTGATTCAATTGAGTAAGCCTCCGGTTGATAAAATTAGAAAATATAGGGCTGAAGAATTTAGAGCCACTACTAATGATGATGCTGAGAGAGCTGAGTTTTAGCTTGAGAATACAATTTGAGTGTTTGATAAAATATCATGTACTCCTGATGAATGTCTTAAATGTGCTATTTCACTCCTAAGAGATATGATGTATCAATGGTGGAAAACGTTGATATCTGTGGTTCCGAGAGAATAAGTTACCTGGGAGTTCTTTTAGACTGAGTTTAGAAAGAAATACGTTAGTTAGAGATTCATAGATCAGAAACACAAAGAGTTTCTTAAGCTGAAACAAGGTCATATGTCTGTTACGGAATACGAGCGAGAATTTGTAAGATTAAGTCGATATTCACGAGAATGTGTCTCGACCAAAGTAATAATGTACAAAAGATTTGGAGATGGTTTGAATGAAGACATCTGCTTGTCAGTCGGGATTCTGGAAATAAAAGATGTCTTGTACAATCAAATAACTAATCATGCTATGCAATACTAAACTTGGTGTTCCACTGTCTACACTCTTATCACTATTTATACATTGCTAAACTTAGTCTTCCACTGTCTACACTCTTATCACTATTTATCCCTTCTAGAATGCTAGAATTTGGATATATACAAGCCTATTCCAATTATTAGCATTAGAGTATTGGTTCATACTCCATCTATGATTATCTTTCTAATTTATCTTCGATAATGTTAGTAGAATGCACCTAATATAGGTTTGCCAATCCATTCCAATCCAGAGTAAAAATTACTCTTACAGCTCCTATTATGAGTCTATGGGCCCCAAAAGTTGTTTAAAAATAGGCAGGGACAAATTTGAAACAATTCTAGAAGTTTAGGAAATAATTACAAAAAATTTGAACTGCAAGGGTCACACGCCCATGTGGTCAGGCCGTTTGCCTCACACGGCTGAGACATACACCCATGTGGCCAGGTCGTTTGCCTCACACGGTTGACACACATGCCCGTGTCTCAGGCCATGTAACAATTGAAATAGGGACATATGCCCGTGTGACTCTCGAAGTTGGGACACAAGACCGTGTCCCAGTCCATGTAACACACTGGCTTGGGTCACACGCCCATGTGTGGCACACACCCATATGGCCAAGTCGTGTACACCTAAAAGTACCTTAAAATTTAAGTTTACCATTTCCTACTTACTTGTGCACTAATCAACTCAATTACCAATCGTTTAACCTATTCAAAACACGATTAAGCATGCCCAAAATACACCAAATTCATCACCTAATATGCCTAACAAATGTACCCTCACTGGTACCATATTTTATATGTTCAAATACATCAACAACATATCAAATATTCAAGACTTTCATTCATATCACATTTACCATAATTGGACTATCACTTAGCTATTTAAGCTGCCAAACTTTAATCTAACACATACCAAATATAAACTAGGCTAACATATCAACATAGCCTCAACCACAACCATATACACATTTAAGCATCATTTCGCTAGAAACTAAAATAATCACACCTTATAGACAATATCAACAAAAGACTCCCTAGGTACATGACATTACAAAATGAAATATCAGTACACTTGAGCTCAGGATTTGTGATTTGATGCTGAGTCAGCAATAATTTGAACAGTACCTAGCATGCGCACGGAAAACAAAACCGCACGCTGAGTAAAACTCAGTGGCATTTCTATAATCTGAATAATATAAACTTGATATAACTATTTAACATGCAATATGCAACAAGTAAGCTATGTTCAAAAGTTTCAATTCAATAATATAATTCTTGCTCATTCCTTATTCACTTCTACTAAGATTTTACATATTCAAATATATATATCAATGGCATTTCATTTAACATTTGAATACATCAACTCATGCAATGGCTTGATTCATATCTTTGATCAATACTTGAATCCATTCAAGTTTCACATCTTAATTCATCATTTCATATTTCATTTCTCATCTCATAATCATTGTTCATCTTTGCTATTTCAACATATTCTCATCTCATATTCATTTCTCATCTTTACCATTTCAATATCAATCACATAAATTATTATTTTACTTTCCCCTATTAACACGACATGGACTCAACGGATACATGGCTCCAACCAACACACCAGTTTGACACCTAGTGCCTTATCTGATAAATCCGAAGTAATAATTGCGCCCAACGCTATATAAATTGACACCAATGTCTCATTGGTTAAACCAAAGCAAATTGGCACCCAATGGCTCATCGACTTAAGGTCGAAATAATCCCTAAACTCTTCCAATCCTATGGCATGCCATCTATATCCGACTCAGCCCGATACAGTTAATAGGGATTCATTTCACTTTTCAATACAAGCAATATCTCAATTTTATGAATGTATATCATCACATATAATCATACATTTAATTTGATAATAATCACATTTTTCTCAATACAATATATTTCATAATATACAAAGTCAATCCATTTCATTTCAATTATGAATTTAATTCAATCCCAAAATACCAAAGTACTCACATCAAATGCTTACCATATGAAAACAATTATATATGCAATAATCTACTATTTAATTCAGATTATAGAAGCACAAACCGTGAATTTTGAGCTATTTGACGTTGATTTTATCCTTCCCCTTTTTACTCGAGGATTCCAGTATGACGTTAACTACGGAATAAACCAATTGAATCATATTAATATTACACATTTCAACTTCACATCAAATTTCAATTTTCACACTATATTTTGCTTATTCTTCAATTTAGTCCCTAAATTGAGACTAATTTTAACATTTACAATTAACTTCATATTTTTATACTAATTTCACTCTAGACCACATTTAGCTTCTTTTTTCCAATTCGGCCCTTTAATTTCAAATTTTTCACAATTTAGTCCTTATTTTTCAAAATCAACAAGTAATTCCACAATTTTCTCCTTTTCCATTCTAACTTAAAAATCTATCTATATAATCCCTAACATTTAAACTATTCAACAATGCCAACATCTAAAATCTTGAACAATACTAAAAAAATTCAATATGGGTCAGGTAGCCCTAAGTACCAGGATTCCAAAAACATAAAAATTACAAGTATAAGGACTAAATTACACTGACCAATTTGAGCTTGAACCCCAAATTTCCTAGCCATGCGTGAGTCTTCTTCTTTTCTTTCTTTTATAATTTGCATGTAATAGAGAATGAGTCTTCTCTTTCTTTTGTTTTTATTATTATAACTATTATTATTTCTTATTGTATAATATACATACATTTTATACAATTTATTTATTATAACATTTATACATATTATATTAACATAATATATAATATATATACATGTCATAAATGTTCATTATGATCGTCCACTTTAAATGAAACAAGGGCATAATTGCTTCTTTAGTCCTTTTAATTTATTTCAATCTATAATTCAACTTTTAACTTTTACGTGATTTAGTCTCTATACTTGAATAACTCCTAATTTCATGAAATTTACTAATCCAAAAATTTAATTAGCTACTAAGCTAACCTCATAAATATTTAATAAAATTGTTTACGGGTCTAGTTTACAAAGAATAGAGTCCCAAAAATACACTTTTCGACACTCCTGATTATCAGGTCATTACTCCCCTACTAATTAAATTTCGTCCCCGAAACTTACCTGAAAAGAGGTGGGAATATTAAGATCTCATCGTCTCTTCAGGTTCAAGTCGCTTCCTCAACACTATGGCTATGCTATAGAACTTTTACTAATGAAACACGTTTATTATGCAATTTTTTACCTCACGAGCTAAATTTTTGAACGGTTCTTTTTCATAAGATATATCAGGTTGAATCTCAATTTCTTCTTTGGAAATAACGTGAGACGGAACCGATTGATACCTTCTAAGCATTAGCATATGAAAAACGTCGTGCATTTTCTCTAATTCCTCTGGTAATCCCAATCGGTATGCAACTGGTCCCACTCTTTCAGTGATTTCATACGGTCCAATAAAATGAGGACTAAACTTCCCTTTTCTGCCAAATCGCAGAACTTTCTTCCAGGGTAACACTTTTAGAAACACCTTATCACCAACAGCAAACTTAATATCTCTACTTTCAAGTTTGCGTATGATTTTTGTCTATCAAAAGCTGTTTTCAATCCATCTAGGATCATCTTAACAATGTCTTTCATTTCTTGAATCAATTTTGACCCAACAACTTTTCTTTCACACAATTCCATCCAACAAACAGGTGTTCGACACCTACGACCATATAAGGCTTCATACGGGGCCATTTGAATGCTCAATTGAAAACTATTGTTGTATACAAATTTGGCCAAAGGAAAATAACGTTCCTAACTTGATTCAAAATCAATTATACAAGTGCAAAGCATATCTTTCAAAATCTGAATAACATGTTCAGATTGTCCATCTGTCTGCGAGTGAAAGGCTATGCTAAAATTGAGTCTTGTACCAAGAGATTCATGCAACTGTTTCCAAAATCTTGAACTAAATCATGAATCTCGATAAGAGATAATCGACATAGGGACACCGTGCAACCTCACAATTTCCTGAATATACACTTCAACAAGTTTTTGAAGTGACCAATTTGTCTTGGTTGTAATGAAATAGGCCGATTTCCTAAGTTGATTAACGAGTACCCACACAACATTTTTCTTGCTCAGAGATAAAGGTAATCCTATTACAAAATCCATCGTGATGCGTTCCCATTTCCACTCAGGAATAGAAATAGACTAAACTAATCTTAAGGGAACTTGATGTTCTGTCTTAACTCGTTGACAAGTTAAGCATTTAGCTATGAACTGAACTACATCTCTTTTTATTCTTGGCTAATAATACACTTCTCGCAGGTCACAATACATTTTTGTTCTTCTAGGATGTAAAGTAAAAGGACTATCATGAGCTTTGCAAAGTATCAACTCTTTTAATTCTGTAACATCTAGAACACAAATTCTATTTTGAAATCTCAAACAATCATAATCATCAATAATGAAACTTTCTATTGCTCCATTTTGAACCATCTCTCTTTTCTTTGCTAACTTGACATCATCTAACTGTTCTACTTTAACCTGATCAAACAACACTGGCTTAACCTTCAATTTGGCCAACAAGCTCTCATCATAATTGATACTAAGTTGATCAAACATTGCTTGCAACTTAACGACTATTTTCCTACTCAACGCGTCAACTACGACGTTAGCTTTACCTGGATAATAATCAATAACACAATCGTATTCTTTTAGAAGCTTGACCCAACATCGTTGCCTCAAATTCAACTCATTTTATGATAGGAGGTATTTAAGACTCTTGTGATTAGTATAGATGTGACACTTTTCACCGTACATATAGTGTCTCTAGATCTTTAGAGAAAAGACCATAGCAGCTAACTTTAAGTCGTGCATGAGATAGTTACGTTCATTTGTTTTTAGTTGACGAGACACATACGTAATTCCATTTCCGTCTTGCATCAAGACATAACCAATGTCACTCAATGAGGCATCACTGTAGATCACAAATTTGTTTCCTGATTTGGGTAGAGTTAAAACTAGTGCCTCCATCAACATCTGTTTTAATTCTCAAAACTCTCTTGACATTCATTGCTCCAAATGATTGAACATTTTTATGCAACAGCTTTGTCATAGGCAAAGCTATCTTAGAAAATTCATTTATGAATCTTCTATAATAATCGGCTAAACCAAGAAAAATGCGAACCTCTAACACATTTCTCAGTGCTTTCCACTAAACAATTGCTTCAATCTTTTTCGAGTCAACTCTAACTTCATTTGCAGAGATAGCATATACCAAAAAACACAACTTCTGATAACCAGAATTCACATTTGCTAAGCTTTCCATATAACTATTACTCTCATAACACTTGCAAAACAAGTTTGAGGTGTTGCTTATGCTCGGATTCGAATTTCGAATAGATCAAGATGTCATCAATGAAAACTACCATAAATTGATCCAAATACAGTTGGAAAATATGGTTAATGAGATCCATGAATGCTGCCGGAGCATTAGTAAGCCCAAAATGCATCACTAAAAATTTATAGTGGCCATAACGTATACGAAATGTTGTCTTGGGTATGTCACTATCTTTCACTTTTAGCTGATAGTAATCTGATCTCAAATCGGTCTTAGAGAAGATAAAAGCTTATTTTAGTTGATCAAACAAGTCATCGATACAATGTAGAGGGTATTGATTCTTCGAGAGCTTGATGGTCTGAGTAAAAAGCTACATGATCAAAGGACGTGTAACACCCCTAACCCGTATCCATTGTCGGAACAAGGTTACCGAGCATTACCAGAGTTTACATGACAATTTCACATAATCCATGTCATATACTATTCATATCCGAAACTAGTCATATTGTCCCTTGATTTGACCCTCAAGTCCCAATTTAAGTATTAGAAATAATCAGGACCAAATCATGATCTTAGAGAAATTGTCACAAAATTTCAAAATTTTTCCTAGGTGCAAGGGTCACACGCTCGTATGGTAAGGCCATGTGGCATATGAGGTAGGGCACATTCCCGTGTCCCTAACCCATGTAACTTTCTGACTTGTAACTTAATTAAGAGCAGGATTCACAAGGCCAAGGCACACACCCGTGTATCACACACAGTTGAGACACATACCCGTATGCCTAATTTTAAGCATTCTGTTTCTCAATTTTAAGATGCAAGGGACACACACCAAACCACATGCCCATGTGCCAGGCCGTGTGTCACACACGATCAAGATATATGCCTGTGTGTCTACCCGTGTGGACAAAAATTGGCCACTATAAGGCCATTTTTTTCACCCTTTCTAATATCAACCTACACACAACATTGATACACACTAATATATCCCAACCAAGCAACCAATATAAGCCGAAAATCATGTTTTAAACATAATATGTAATCACAAAACTCATTTGCATAAACTTACCATAATAATTTCATTCATTGATTACTAAAAACTGCTACTATATACATGTATACAAACATATACATATGTATCATTCACAACCATGTTTTAAATTTAACTCTTTTCTAAACCAACCCTATACATGCCATATAAACCATAGGATATTTAACAAAATCTACCGGAGTAATCTATATAGTGTAGTCTGATGTGTTGATCTGATCCTTCAATCTTACATTAATCTACAAGAAACATTAAACAACACAAGTAAGCTTAATGAAGCTTAGTAAGTTCATTGGTTTTAAAGCTAAATCTTACCGAACATACTATAAAAATTCATAAAACAAACATTTCACTAACACTTTCTGACAATCACAATTTCAAATGATGAGTTCACTTGATTGAGCTCAATATCAATAACTACTTAAATTCTGTCACTTTAATCCATATGACACTTACCAATCATTTTCAAATTAGAGAGCGTCTTACAGAATTGAGTACATCATTTTCTTGATGTCATAGTCCAATTATGGTTTTACACGTATACTGCCATGGCCCTGCCATGGTCTTATACTCGTAATGCCATAACCCAGTTATGATCTTATCATCAGGATACCATTTCCCAGCTATGGTCTTACACACATATACATATATTGCCATGGTCCAACCATGGTTTTATGTTCACTGTGCCATAACCCAGTTATGGCCTTTTCACTAAAATGCCATAGCCTAGCTATGGTCTTACATTTAAATATTTCCATGGTACAACCATGGTCTTATCTGTCAATTCATCTTTTGTCACGAAACGATCGTACTTAATACTGCATTTCACTTAATTTGAACTTTCAATTCAATTTTCATATTTTTAGAATAATCATAATTCAATAAAATAAGATGTGAAATAAGACATTATATCATTCTTAAATTAACAATAGATCATGAAAGTTTAACCATATGAATTACCTGTGGTAATTTGTAGAGGTTGTAGAAATTTAAGCACTGATATGTTAATTTCTCTTTTTCGCGTTTATCTTCGGGTTCTTGATCTGTAATGTAAAATTATTCATTCATTAGCATCTAATTCAATTCTAATTCACTTCACAATTTATGCCCTTTAATTTTCAAAATTACACATTCATCCTAATTTTTACAATTTTTACAATTTAGTCCCTGATCAATTAACCCATCAATTAAGCTAATTTTTCTCAATGAAAACTTTATCTAATTATTTTAGGCTACTATACAGCCTTTGATATTCAAAATTTCAACACCAAATCCTAATTCTTAACTTTTTCACAATTAGGTCCTAAAATCAATTTCCATTGAAATTACTTGATAAAATCATCATATAATAAAATTAAAGCTTCAAATCCATGTTAATTCATCATAAACTTCTAGCACTCATCAATGGTAACTTTCAAAATTACCCATAGAATCAAAAACTAATGAATTAGATAGTTAGACCTAATTGTAAAAGTATTAAAAATACAAAAAAATACAAGAAAAGAGCAAGAATTGAACTCACATGATGAAAATATATGAAAAACCAGCTTAGAGGGACTCTTCAATGGCATTTTTGGGTAAGTAATTGTGAAGAAATGTCTAGATATTTGTTGTTTTATTTACTTAATTTTGTGAAATTTCCAATTTTACCCTTTCAGATTTTTTTTCTTGCTAATGCCACCTCAGCCATCTCCTTTGGGTTAATTTGCCCTATAA
The DNA here is from genome assembly GCA_020496765.1 of Gossypium stocksii. Classification (NCBI taxonomy): domain Eukaryota; kingdom Viridiplantae; phylum Streptophyta; class Magnoliopsida; order Malvales; family Malvaceae; genus Gossypium; species Gossypium stocksii. Next base: position 95,318,777 of record CM035632.1, on the reverse strand, counting down.
GTCCTCCCTTATTTGTCACTTAAACTATTTAATCACTTTAGAAAATTTTGCACCTTTTTCAATTTAGTCATTTTTAATTAATTAACCATCAAAACGTTAAAATTTTCTAATGAAACTTTAATATTAACTTAATAAAACTCTATAAATATTTATAAAAATATTTACATCTCAATTTATAAAATCGAGGTCTCAATCCCTTGTTTTTAACCTAATTTACTTAATAAATTCTTTCAAATCACAAAATTCACTAGTTTAAGAATATTTCTAAAATCACACTTGACTCATAAATATTAATTCATTAAATTTTCGAACTTACTCGTCGGATTTAGTGATCTCGAATCACTATTTCTGACACCACTAAAAATTGGGCTATTACAGAATGGAAGCTAAAAGGTGGAGAGCGTCAAAAAGTCCATATGTCAAGATTAATTTTGACGTTGCATTTAATGAATAGGGAAAGAGATCATGCAGGAGTATTATCATATGAGACTCAAATAGTAGGGTGACAGGATCAAAAACTCTACTCAACAATAACATACCTACGACATTTGCGGCGTAAGCCCTCACATGTGTTCAAGCAGTTTGAATGGGATTGGATTTATGTTTTCGATGGTGGAAGTTGAAGGAGATACGTTGTAACAGCCCGAATTTTGGCTTAGTGGGAATAGTGATTTCAGAATCACTTACCTGAGGTTAGAGAAAGTTAATTTAGCATTATTTTATGTGTTATGGTATTTTTATAAGAGTGCATGAAATTTTTGATGAATTAATTTACGCGATTGGAGGCTTAATCGCGAAAAAAGACTAAATCGCATAAAGGGCAAAAGTAGTGTTTCAATAGCAAATGGTGTTAAATGATCATAGAACTAAAATTGGGGGCCTTTAATGGGAAATTACACCCTTTTTGAATGGTTTTCCGGCCATGAGAAGTAAGGGAGACAAAGAAACAAAATTGGGTCAAAATTAGGTGTAATTGGTGACTAATTTTGACTAGAAAACAATAAAAAAAACAAAGTCATTATTTTCTTCATCTTCTTCTTCTTCTTGCCGAAATATACCTTTGAATGCTTCCAAAATTTTAGTCATCTTTTATCCTTGCAAGTAAGTGATTCTTAAGGCCTTTCTTGAATATTTTTTTGCATTTTTAGAACCCTTATAGCATGAGCTACCTTTTGAGGGGTGTATTTTGCAATTTGGTTAAAAATTTAGAGTTTTTCCATGAGTGTATAAGTTTTGTTTGCTAGAACTTCATGAAGGAATATGAATGTAGGTTATTAAATAAACAACTTTTGTAAAAGGGTGTTCATGGAAAACACCTAAATTGGACTAAAGTGTAAAGTTAATAAGTTGTTGGTACTTGTGTGAAATAAAGAGAATTTGAGGTTTTCATAAGAGTGAAAAAGATTCAGTTAGGCTTGGTGAATAAGGAAATTCGATAAAAATTAATTTCTGAGCCTAGGGGTAAAATGGTCATTTTACCAAAGTCTAGGGGCAAGATGGTCATTTTGCCAAATTATGATTCTTGAATTGTTTAGATTACTATAGTGAGTAAATTAGTGAAATTTTTTCATTATAGCTCAAGAAGTTTGAGACCCGAACTTAGACCGGGGGAAGGCCAAGCTCGTATATTGAGATCGATCGAGTTACTATATTTTGTATACCGATGTAAGTTGGGTGTAAATATTTTAACTTTATTTTATGTTTATACATTGACTTTGATATTGCATAAGATGTTGGTTATGCCTTTGTAATGATATAATGAGGTTAAGATGGTAAATTTCCCGATGGAACCGTAGGAATAGATTGGATAATTGGGCCATGAGACTAGGCTATATGAGAGCTAGTGTAAGACCATGTCTGGGACATGGCATCGGCCTTGTTATGTGTTAGTGTAAGACCATGTCTGGGACATGGCATCGACACCGAGATGGATGAACTAGTGTAAGACCATGTCTAGGACATGGAATCGGCTCGATATATGCTAGTGTAAAACCATGTCTAGGACATGGAATCGACAAAGATAGAGGAGAGCCAGTGTAAGACCATGTTTGGGACATGGCATCAACCTCGATACGAGAGAGCCAGTGTAAGACCATGTCTGGGACATGGCATCGGCTCGAGATGTATGCCAGTGTAAGACCATGTCTGGGCATGGCATCAGCGATGAGACGAGAGCTAGTGTAAGACCATGTCTGTGACATGGCATCGGCCTCGACATGTGAGCTAGTGTAAGACCATGTCTAGGACATGGCATCGGCACGTAACCTACGTTTGAGGCTATTGAGTATCCTCTCCTATTCTAGTGAATTCCATGGGAAAATTTTATATCTTGAGTAATTAAAAGAAATGATGACCTTATTGTGAGTGGTACAAGTACTTGTATATCATGTATGCGAAATAAGCTCGATCTTATTATGTATGATTAGTAAGAGAATGATGATGAGTAAGTTATGCCTATAATCATTTATGTTTATGAGTGGATGTTGGTATGTTATAAACATGTTAATTCATGGTAAATTGTTGATAATGTTTGCATTCAACTTACTAAGCTTTATGCTTACCCCCTCCTTTCCATTTTCTTATAGTGTTGCCTAGTTAGGTCATAGATCAAAGTACGTTGGAGGCTCCGCTCACACTATCATCCTAAGCACTCGGTATAGTTAGCCTTAGCATTTTGAGAATAAGGCATGTATAGGACTTTATTCTTTTGTTAAGTGTCATATTATTTTGAAGCCAAATGTGTTGGCTTGTCTTTGAAATACTTCACTTTGTATAAGGCCAAAATTATCGGCTAATATTTACTATTGGTTATCTAATGCAAACGATAGTGTTTTCAAGAATAAGAATTTAGCATGAGCAATTGTATGTGCTAGGCGTATTAGATTAAATGCATGGTTTGTGGATTATATTAAGTTGTGTGGATGCCAAATTATGGCTATTGTTTGAGTATTGGAGTCTTGATATGCTTGGATATGTTTGATCTTATTTCAGGGTGGCAAAGAGGCTTGGTAGATAGCCTATTTTTGTCTACACGGGTAGACACACGGACGTGTGTCTAGGCCGTGTGTGACACACGGTCTGCCCCACGAGCGTGTACTTAAGCCATGTGTCCCATGTACCTTGAATTTGTTGTATTAAATGCCCAATAGTAAACATACGAGCTGAGACAAAGCCATGTGTCTCAACCGTGTAAAGGACACAGCCTAGCACACGGGCGTGTGCCATGGTCGTGTGATTACTGACGTCAGAAACAAAATGGCAAGGTTTTTGCACACGGGCTGCGACACGGGCGTGTCATGGCCGTGTGAGGGACACGGGCTGAGTATAGAGGCGTGTGCCAAACCGTGTGAAAACCCCTGTAGGTTCGATGTTAGAAATTAAATCCACACGGACGAGGGCCATGGGCGTGTCCCTAGGTGCTGTAACACCCCAAACTTGGCCCAGACGTTATGGCCAGATCCGACGTGTCACACTGAAATATTTAAGAAACCCCATACTTCATCCAAAGTCTTTCTTAGTGTTTTAAAAGGTTGTCTTTGCTAAGTTAATAAAGTGAATGGAAGCTGTGCACCAGGTAGGTATCCGAAACAGAGAAGGTAAGCCATGGAGTCTGCTTAAGTACCAAGCTCTTGATTGGATCCAATCCTAGACATGCCCACAACCATTGCCACACTTTAGTTTAGTGATAGGTTTCGAAAATCAAGTTGTGTTGGAATTTATTTAAGTAAATATATTTGATAAATTATTTTATTGTATCATTGTGTTACTTGAAAACAAGTATCATTTCGAAAACGCGTCCTAAGTCTAGCCCATTTTAAAATCATATCCGTCAAGTAAAATAAAATAATCCCAGAAAGTAATTAAAATGGCCTTATTACAACCCAAAACCAAATAATAATAACACTTAAAATATAAATTTTAAAAACCAGGTACTTTATGAAAATAGTCCGAAAGCGACCACCATGGCCACTCTGAATCCCCTCCGGCTCCAAGTCTTCACATCAAGGCTCACCTGCAAGGTTAAAGAGGGGGTGAGTTTGGAAACTCAGTGTGCAACAAGCCCTTTCAGAGCCCAAAACAATATCAGTATACTGGGCCTAAGCCCCAATTTAGTCTCAACAACCACTGGGCCGAAGCCTTTCGTTTAACGGTTACTGGGTCGAAGCCTTTCTTATAAATCCTATAACTGGGCCGAAGCCTTTTTTGTAAATGGTATGGCCCATAGGCCCATTCCAATATCACATGTAATATCAATAAATGTATGCAAGCCCATTTGGGGAGACTACTCAACCTACCATTCGCTACTTTCCACCTGTACCAACCAAGCTCTCCATGTGGGGAATAACTCAACCCACCCAACCAAACTCTCCACTGGCAGCATAGCTACTTTATCATATAACTGGAGGCCTAGCCTCTTTTAATAACTAGGGCAAAGCCCCTTTTCGGTATCTGTGGCATTGCTACTTACACTTCCTCCACCAATAAACCCAACCCATGCATATAATGAGTATATCATGGCATATCATGTGCATATCATATCATATCATATCATGTGCATATCATTGCATATCATGTATAATAACAATATCACATGCATCATAATCATAATAAAACCCTAAGGGTATAATGGTCATTTTCACCTAGGAGCAAAATAGTCATTTTCATGTTATAAGGGTAATTTCGTAATTTTATCAATTATTAAGGTTTTCATGCTCATTATCAATTATCAAAAATTCCAAGTGTTTAAACAGTGATTCTAGCCCATTTTAGCAAATCCGAGCTATTAGGCCCAAAACCCCTAATGGGCCCTGCGTAGCCGATTTAGTCATCTAGGCCCATTTAGCCTATATTCCATAATGGTATTAACTGTCTTAGCCTACAATTTATCCAGATTGCATTTTCTACCAAATTTACCCAAATGGGCCCGAAAGCCCATTGGGCTCGATTTCAACCCCTCGAGGCCCAACTTACCGTCATGCACAAAATCTTGCCTTTACCTGTTCCATCGATCCAACCACCGATCTTATCGCATTTATCGCGTCTATAACCATTCGCAAAACCACAAGTTCCTGAAATGCTGGAATTTCGGCATTTTGGCTTTTCACCAAATATTAATCTAAGCTACCACGAGGGTTCGTTACACACCTGCTTAGTGATGATCGCTTCCCAAAATCCACTACGCGCTTGTTCTACAATCAATTACCTACCACGTTAATCTTTAACATCAACAACCATACACAATATCCCCTTATTCACAATCGGCCAAAAACCCCTACTAGCCATAGATCACTTACTTTCGTAGGATTCGATGATTCGATCCAAGTTTATCCAAACTGATTCTCCAAGCCTTGCTGCTCCTCCAAAATCATCTATTTCACTACCAAAAACCATAAAAATCGAATGAAAAGGCCCAATAAGGCCTATACTTCAAATTGACAGCCTCCCTAAATTTTTAGGGGTTTCCGGCTTTTCTTAACATCTACACTACTGAATCGATTTGGAAAAGGAGTACTTACCACAGACTTCCCCTTTGCACCACCTAGATCTGAAGCAGACCAAGCTCCCAAACACCAGCAGAAATCACACCACAGAGATCTCAGGATTCGGCCACCAAGTCCCCCAAAGGTGTTGTGCTTTCAGCTTTTGGGTCAAAGAAGAAAAGATGATTATGGACCGAAGGGGTGTTGATAATGGAGTTTAGAGGCTTCTAGAAATGTAAGATTCGGCTAAAAGAAGAAAAAGAACAAGCGTGTACCTTTAAGGAGAAATCGGCTCCCCTTGAAACCTTCGGGATTCAGCTTTGTTTACTAATCGGCTAACAAAAGAAAAAAGGGAGGGTGTAGGTTCGGTTTTCTAGGGATTAGAGGGGAGAAAAGAAGAATAGAGAAGAGGGAAATGAAAGAAAGAGAAAAGGGAATTGATCAAGGCAAATCGGCACAAAGAATGAGGATGCAAAACTAAACAAAACTAGGCTCAATTGCCGAATGTACACTATACAACCTCTTGGCCGGCCACACCTTTTCCAAATTTGAATTCCCCTAAAATCTCTCCTAGATAATCTCCCCCTTATCCCTCCTTAATCCATACCTTTGTCGAATTCAAATTCTTGCCAACAGAGTTCCTTTCAAGCTTAAACGCTAGCTTGCTCAAGACACAAAAATAAACAACATAATTACCTGCTTAGTGAGTTGAACCTTGGCCTCTTCCCTTCCACTTACACGCCATTTTTTAGCAACTAAGTGGCGTCACTTAGCCACTTTGCCAGGAGCTCTCTTGTGATACATTTTACCCACATTTACTTATAAAGCCTCCAACTCAAGCCCCCTATTCTTTAAGTCCAAAAATTTAAAATTTGAACCGGGTTTTAACCAACACATGGGCCTTCCATTGGCCCATTTACACTCTCAAATCATGAACTGCACAACCAAATGCCAAAAATTAAAAATTTTACCAAATTCAAAAAAATCACGAAAATCCCGAAAATCAGGGTGTTACAGGTGCTTAGTTCACACGGCCCATCAGCACGGCCATGTCTAGAGGCCATACGAGCGTGTTGCCCTTCCACACGGACGTGTGTCCTGTTTAGAGTAGTTTTTGGTGAAATTTTCTCAAGTACTTGAAATGGTCCCAGATTGTTTCTAAATCACGTTTTAAGCCTCGTAGGCCCATATGAAGGTCTGTAGGACAATGTTTGAAAAATTTTTAAATTGGGATGCATTTCAATGAGTGTAAGTTGAAAGGTTACATGTGATTTAGTAAGATAACGTCTCATACCCTATCCCGGTGTCAGATACGGGTAAGGGATGTTACATGCATCGTCAGTGATTCGAAAACTCTAGAATCGAGTGGTGGATAAATTAGAATTGGTGCCTATAATATTGACGCACGACAACTTTACGGGGGATTCCAGAACTATTTATTTAAACATGTCTCAAGAACGGATAATGAAGGAGCTCATTCTCTAATGATAGAAGGAATTAAAAATGGAGAGCAATCTTACTTGCAATTTAGTGTGCCTATTTATTTGATGTTGGTGGTAGAAGAATATTATAGGAAGATAACAACATTGTCCAAGTGCATAATTGTCCAAGTGCATTACTCGTATTACACCACATAATTAGTACTACACCATATTAAGTCATCAATATCTTCAACCTTGAGAAAATTTTTGAAGCCAAATTTTTCTATGCTTCATACTTTTAGCCAAGAAAGCTTTGGCCTTGCATTCATGACCCATAAAATAATCAAACACACTATAAAGGAAGTAGTCATCAAATCCTTCCACCTCTATTGACATTACTTCTCCTTAAAGATGTGGTGTCTTATTTGTAGTAAATTGTTCCAATGCATTAGAAATCTTACCAAGTTGTTCACCCTCAAATTTAATTTGTTCATTAATGACACTTCCTTGAGTATTTTTTTCTTTTATGTTTAGATGTTCTAGATGAAGATACTTTTGTTCTTACCTCCTTAACCTCTTCATGGTCATAGTCTATAGGTGCTAAATCTTGGTTACCATCATCCAAGTCTATGTCAGCAAATGTTTTAGCAAAACTCTTCGTTGTCATATCTTTGCCAACAACCGATGCCATTTCATCATAATGATCAATGCTTTTGTTCAAAAATGGTTTATACTTCTTTTATGTCTTTTGGATATTATAAATTATTAGAATAACAATTAAAAACGACTAAAATACATTAACATATATATATATATACATATATTACCATCATTATTACATCATATGTCGCTCCATCACATGTGATCATTTTCATGTTATCATCCCATCCAAAGCCACTTTTGGCCCAAATTGTGCATATAATTTTCCATTTGTTTTTACAATCCTCAAATGATTTTCCACATGCTTAGCATCACATTGAACTTGGAATATTCCAAAAATAGCTATAGCAACTCCATTAATAGAAACTACTTTGAAAGAGTTAGAAGGCTTATTTCCTTTCTATGCCTCATTTGATAGAATTTCAAGAAAAAAGATGTTCTATTGGTTTTGTCCACCTGAATTGTTTTATTGTCCCTTCTTTGTTGCACTTACCCGTTCTACATTAATAATTTCCATTGCCAATAATTTAAATATCCAACAAGCTTAAAACATAATAATTTCAATATCCAACAAACTAATTTCAATATCAATATCCAATCATCATTTTAAAAAAATAATTTTAATACTAAAACATATATAACATAGAAACAATCTACAAAGTTTATGCAATTTCCTCTCTTTTAACAGACCATTCTCTTGCTTCTTTTGTTTCTTCTCACTCCGTAAAAGTTGGTATTATCAAATCAGATTCGGGCTCCTTATATAATCATTAGGATCAACTCCCATATATGATTATGAATGATCCAACAAGCCAACACTATATCTACTTGAGTTTGAAAATTCCAAAACGGTTCAACATCTAACACACGAAACCTTTTTTTCAAAATCCTAAAAACACGTTCAACAGTGATTCGCAATGATGAATGATGAAGATTGATAGTACTCTAGAATGACATATTTTTATACATTAATTACATATTTATTTTGAGTATCATCCTACTAATTGAGCTATTTATGGTTTTTTTTATCTTGTAGGGACTAAATTGAAGGAAGAAGAAAATTTCGGGGCAAAAAGCTTTAATTTAAAGATAAAATGGGCTAGCATACTAGATAGGAAAGAAGTGGTGCTGAAACTACAAGTGTGGAAGACATGAGGGCAAAAGTGCAAACAAGAGATCTTATAAACACAAGACTTTATTTAAATTTTAATTATATTAGGATAATTGTTAAATATTATTATTTAGATTTAATTTTAACTTTTATCTTTATTTATCTTTTAAAATTTAATTAGGAATAGACTAGATTGCCTAGTACTATAAATGGGGATGGAGTGACACAAATCTCACTCATCTTTTCTAAAACACTCCCTCTCCCAAAAAGCATAGCCTTTGTTCCTTTCATATTATTCAATAAAAATTCCATTTTCATTACATTTATTTCTTTTTCCCCAAAAAGTATGAGCCAATAAATTTATCTAGCCAAAAGTTGTTGAAATTCCCTAAAAAGGGTTCATGAGGCTTGAAATTCGCACTTAGCATTCTCAACGAGTATTCATCGTTTCTCCGCATTACGGGGTTGACGCTTCCGTCCATGTCCCTTCAAAGGTGATCTTTTCAACTTGTGCAAATAACGGTCGCTTTATATGTTTTGGGAAGATTACATAGTCGGTTCGTTAGCTTACTACATCAGTGGTTGTCGAGCCCAAGAGACAAAATAGTGTGGCATTCGCCATTGAGAAGTGATGATTTAGTGTAAGACAGTCCCACAAAAGCAACGGTTGGCTAGAGTCAGGTTCCTCTAAATCGTAAGTATAAAATCTAAGTGGAGCTGGTGGTTGTTGGCGTCCTCTTCCAGTATAACTGGCTTATTCTGTTCGAGAAGGATCACCTAAAATCCTTGGATTGAACCCAAGGAGGATCGAGGCAACCAGAGGTTGGAATCTCTCCATAAAAAACTCTCTTTTCTCAACTTTATTTATCCTTACAATTTTAATTTTCACAATTTCAATTCAATCAAACTTTTAATTCTGTGTCTTTCTTTTTTTTCCAGGTACGCAGGTTTTTTTGGGCACGACTTTGTCGGGATCTCGAGGAATAGGAACTTGTGCAAATCCAATCCCTGAGGATTTGACCCTACTTCCCTTATACTATTCTTTTCATTATTCTGTAGAGATAGGATATATTTGGTGCTCTCAACGATGCATCAAATTTTGGCATCGTTGCCGGGGACTGGTAACGTACTAATCTTACTTCTTTGTTTCTTATGACCAAATCTACTCCAGGTATTCTTGCGTTTGATTAAGAAATAGAGAAGACTGCGAAAGCTAATTGCAAAGAAACAAAGTTACGGAAAAAGCAGTCAGGGCTGATTGGGACTCAGAGTAACCCATAGCTAGAAATTGAAGTAAAAGACGAGGTTGAGTCTACGGTTAACAAAAACCCTACTCAAACACTTGAAATCGAAAAAGTATAAGTCGATTCACTAGAAGAAGTGCTTAACGCTAAGGTTAACGAAAACCCAAATCTAGCACATCAACCTATGGCTCAAATGATTTGGCAATTGGCCAAAGCTCTTGCAGAATAGCCGCCATTGTGCATTGCTTATCCTATATGGATACTAATTTTGAATTGAAGTCAGGTTTAATCTAGTTACTGCCAACTTTTCATGGGTTGCAAAATGAAAATCCCCACAAACATCTGAAAGTGTATCATATGGTTTGTCTTAGCATGAAACTTTAAGGTATAACTGAGGATCAAATTAAATTACGTGCTTTCCCTTTTTCCTAATAGATTCTGCTAGGGAATGGTTATTTTATTTACCCTCTAGATCTATTACAACTTAGACTAATCTTTCTCATTTGTTTCTCAACATGTTTTTTCCAGCATCGCGTGTAGTTGAGTTAAAGAGGAAGATCATTGGAATAAGGCAAAAAGTAGAAGAGTCTCTTTATGACTATTGGGAGCGATTTAAGAAGCTGTGTGCAATTTGCCCACAACATGGTATAACGGAACAATCTCTACTCCAATACTTTTATGAGGGCTTGAAACCCATAGAGATGAATATGGTAGACGCAGCTAGTGAAGGAGCATTGGTCAACATGACTCCTCAACAAGTAAGGGACTTGATATCTATGATGGCTTCAAATACTCAGTAATTCTGAGCTAATCCTTAGCCCCGTAGAAGGGTTCACTAGCTAATTAATTCAACCTTAGAAGATAAAGTTGATAGACTTACTAATATTGTCAGTTCTCTTGTTGTAGAAAAAACAAAACTAGCCCGACTATACGGAATATGTGCTACACATTAACAACAACTGATGCATGTCCTAGTTTGTATGATGATACTATGGCTCATTTGGATGCTACGAGAAACATTTCTAGGCCACCAAAAAGGTGATATGACCCATATGCAAATACGTGTAACCCAAGATGGAGTGTGACAACCCGAATTTGGTCTTAATCGGAACGGTGGTTTTGGGACCACAAATCCGAGTTGGATAAATTTTTAAATATCATTTTCTGTGTTTTGAATGTGTGTACTTATGTGTGCTAAAGTTTCGTGTTTAAATTTTTAAGGTTTAAGTGCTTGATTATTAAAAAGGATTAAATTGCATCGATTGAATTATATGCATGCTATTATGAGAGTACTAAAATTGTCATGTCTTTTGAGTGTGGAGGATTTAAATGGTCATTAAACCATTAATAAAAGGTATGGACGGTAAAGGATAGAAAATTTTAAAGTAGCATTAGATGATGATGAAGGTTAAATAGGTAAAATAATAATTGTTTTTGTTATAATAAAACAAAACATTAAAAAAATGAAAGAAAAGAGCTTGCATATTCATCTTTTTGGAGAGCCAAATGTTAGTGAAGCATTAGCTTTGAAGTTCGGCAATTTGAGATCAAAATTCAAGGTAATTTTCATGTTATTACATTTTGATATTTTTGAGTTTATTGCTTGATTCTCTTCAAGACCCATGAGTTCATTTTTAAGATAGATGAAAATTTGAGGTTCGGCCATGGATGAGATTTATGAGATTTTTGTGTTTGATGTTTTAAAATGAAAGATAGATGTAAGATGAATTATGAGCCTTAGTGAATTTTATTAAATTTGACTAAATTGCTAAAATGGAAAAGTTGAGAGATGAATAGCTAAATTTATGAAATGAGGAGTCTTGAATAGGCTTCATGAGTATTCAGCTTTACCATGGTGTAAACAAATTTTGATTATTTTGAGTGTTTTGAAATTTTGGATCAATTTGTTAAAGTCCGAAATTTTTAAGGGCTATAGTGTGAATTATTATGTTATATGATCTTTGAGTGAAATTAAATTTATCAAGTAATTAAGTAGTTATTTTGTTTTAAATTCAAGCTCAAGATTCAAACAAACGGGACTTGGATCGGGGAAAAGCGAAGTTAGCTGAGTAGCCGGTATAATTGTACGAAATTATCGAGGTAAGTTCTGAAGTCACTAAATGAGCTTGAATTTCAAGTAGGGATAAAATTATGAATTTAATTAAAATGTTTGAGATATATAATTGTTAGTACCAAATTATTAGATGAGGTTAATATGCATTGGTTACGGTTTATACATAGTTACCTATTGAGGATTAGAGATTTGAGTTATGATATTCATGGCTAATGGTGTTAGCCGAATTGAATTATTGGAAATGAATATGTTATTGCTGAATGTTAATTAAAATGTCGAATGGTTTATTTGTTGTATATGGAGGTAGATGAAGATAAATTATAATGAGATTAAGATATGTGCTATGTCTACCATGTGAAGGATGAATAATAATGAAGTTCACTGTTGTGTTCTAGCTATGGTACTTAAATGTGCCGTGTGTGATTTTGTATAGTTGAAATGTGGTAACTATGGTATTATTGAAAGTACGGATTGAATTATAAGATGGAAAATTTACCAAATTAAGATATAGATGGAATATGCCTAATGTGAGTTGATTGAGAAGTGATTTATCCAAGTGCTTTAGTTAAACAGGCTATACGTCTAGCAGGCATTGTGCTGGTGATGTGAATCGGGCTTTACGTCTAGCAGGCATTGTCCCGGTGATGTGAATCGGGCTTTACGCCTAGCAGGCCTTGTGCCGGTGATTAAAATCGAGTAGAACGCCTAGCAAGCTTTGAGCCGGTGAACATTATGAAGCTTTAAGCTTAAGAGGCCTAAGGCCTATGTGAATTAAATTATTAAATGAGAGTTATAAAGGTAATTGATTCGGATTAACTAGTATCGAATTCAGGTATATTATAATTTCAAGTTCTATGGCAAAAAGGGTACATTTATGTAAATGAAATAGTCTATCATTGGATAATAGGCAAGATTTTAGCACATGTGAATTAAGTTATTAGGTTATGTGATTATGATATGTGATAATGATTATAAACTAATGATTTGAGGCTTAATTGCTTGATTGACTATATGTTTTGGTATATTTGAAATGAATGTGGGTATATATGTATACATATATATTGATTTAGTATTCGTTATGTTAATGTGAATAAATCAAAAGAGCATATTTGGTCATGATGCTTTAATTGAATCAAAGTATAGCTTATATGGTACATTTGTTTTTTATTATTTTATTTGAATTAAATTACTACCTAGTGTAAAGGTATAATTGCTTAAGTCTTACTAAGCTTATGAAAGCTTACTTTGACTGTATGTTTCTCTGTTTTATAGATCTTTGAAACTAGCAGAAAGTTCAGGGATCGTCAGCATCTCATCACACTATCAGAAATCTGTTGGTATTTTAGAAAGTTTAAACTTGGACTTTTGGCATGTATAGACTAGTACATATAGGATGTAATATCTTTTGAATCTATTTTGTCCGAAGTGTGTATAAAAAGCCATGCGAAAATGGCTTGTTTCTTTTAACAATTATGTTCAAACCTTTTAAGTAAGTTAATGATGTTGGTCTTTGAATGATTCGGCTTAGTTTGGTTAATAAGTGTCGATATATGGACTTAATTATGTTATATCATAGAAATGGTGTTAAGTTGTTAATATCTTGATTTTTACTTGAATAATGAGTTTTGGTTTTGTCTTTGATTGGTATAATATGCGCATAGGTTATCTTGTGAGTATGCTATTCATATGTTTAGTTTAACAAGGATTGATAGGAAAGCATGAGTGATTTGGTCTAGTTTGTTTACCAAAAAAAAAAAATTACCAAATGAATAGTAGCCATGTTATTTGTACTATTTTGGGTTTAATGCAAATGAGATAGACCCTGTAATATTTCTTTCATGTTGTGGCTATAAGTGTTGCGCTTTTAAGTATTTGTTTTGGACTCGTTTTAAAGATTTTTGAGTTAATTACTATTATTTGATTGGTCGGAATTTGGAAATATTTTGATAATGCCCCTTAACTCCTATCAATGGACGGATTTGAGTTAGGGGTGTTACATGGAGAAATCATCCTAACTTGAGTTATGGGGCAAACTTGCAGTATAACCAACCATACCAAAACTGGTTTCCACAACAGCCGCGAGATTCAGGTACTTATCTAGAAACCTTGGTTAATAAATTAGCAGCTAATATGCTTGATTTCCAACAGCAAATACAACGGAAAACTCTTGATTTCCAAAAGGAAGCAAAGGATTTTCAATAGAAAACTGAGATGTCTATAAGAAAATTTACCACATTAATTGAGAAAATGAACTCACAAGGGAAGCTACCGTCACAAACGGAATCGAATCCAAGACAACACGCAAAAATAGTGATGTTGCGAAGTGGATAAGTACTGGAACCAATTCCTTGTAGAAATCTTGGCCAAGATTCCATCCAAGAAAAGCTCGAGAACGATGAAAAAGTTCGAACGAAACCTTCGTTGCCTAAAATTCAACCTCCATTTCCAGGAAGGTTATGCTAGTGTCGAAAAGGTAAAGAGGACAAGGAGATCCTCGAAACATTTAAAAATGTCGAGATTAACATACCATTGTTGGATACCATCAAACATATTCCACGTTATGCTAAGTTCCTCAAAGAACTATGTACCAACAAGCGAAAATTAACTGGTAATGAAAGGGTAAGATGGTGAGAATGTATTCGCAGTGTTACAGCGAAGGATGCCAGCGAAATGCAAAGATAGGGGCATATTCGCAATACCATGCAAAATAGGCCACTTAGGAATCGAAAAAGCTATGTGTGATTTAGGGCCTCCATAAGTGTAATGCCTTTTTCCATTTATGAATCACTTAATGCGGGTTTTTTGATCAAAACAGGTGTTATCATTCAGTTAGTAGATAGGTCTATTGTCCATCCTGCAGGAGTCCTCGAGGATGTATTAGTCAAAGTCAATGGGCTTATCTTCCCTGCAGATTTTTATGTGATAAAAATGGAAGAGGATAATGCTTCAGGGTCTTCAGACATCTTGCTAGGCTGACTTTTCCTTAGTATCGCTAGCACTAAGATAGATGTGCATAGCAGAACTCCTATGACAGAGTTTGACAAGTGATAAACCATAAATTATACATATTTTTACCTCATACTTAGCCTAAATTCTGGATAAATTATCATTGAATTTGTGGAAATTAGTGCTCCTAATCCTTTTATATCGTGTTTTATACTTAGGTGAGCATACGGAAGAGAAAATAGTAAGGAATGGGCAAAAAACGGACAAATTAGGCCTAATTCAGCAATCAACACGGCTTAGAGGTTCGCCATACAGCCATGCCACACGGCCGTGCCACTTTAACAGGCTCGAGCATAGCCTGGTCATCGATCCACACGGGTGTGGCACACGGGCGTGTCCCTGTCGTGAGGAAGTTCAATTTTACTCGAAAAAAGCTACTTAGGGGTTAAGAAAGGCATTTCAAAACTCTATATAAAGACCCTAGGAGGCAACTACAAGGGTGTGCTTTTCTCTCGCCAAGGAGACATTATTTTCCCGCCAAGACGGGGAGTTAAAGACAGGGAATTACTCGAAGGGAAGCCATTGATCCATCTCAGAAGCCAGGATATACATCAAGATAGAGGATCTCCCTTCAATCCTTTCAGGAGTTTTGGGTTTTCTTATGTTTTGTTATTTTATTTCTTCTAAGATGTTTTCTTTTATAATTATGAACTAAAACCCCAAATATCTAAGGGGGATGAAACCTAAGACGGATCTTGTTATTGTTATCTGAGCTATGTGATAAATATTTGATTTGTTCTTAATTGTGTTTTTTTTTAACTCTTAAATTGATATTTCTGGGATATTGATTTAAGTTGAATGTGCCAATGTGGAGGAGCAAAAGTCTATGCATAGGAGTAGATCCAACACAATTAAGCAGAGTTGATTGCAATCCTAGACATAGGACGACGAAAATCTGTCGGATTAGAGTCAAATCTAATATGGGGAGCCATAGATCGAGTTAATGCAAGACTAGGGGTTTTAACTAGAAAGAGATTTCAGTTAATCAACCTAGGATTAGTTGTTCTTATCCTCGACGGAGGTATTAACATAATTTAGGGATCTTTACGGAGCAAATCAAATGAAGAAATCATTTGGTTCAGAGTTAGATAACAAGTGAAGTCTAGGTGGATTCTTCCTTAGGTATTATCTTAATCAATTAGTTTTCCCAAAAGCAATCTCTCTCTTTACTCCTTGCCATTTCTTTTCAGTTTAGTTTAGATCAGTTAATTTAGAAACAAAACCCCTTTTTATTCTTAGGCTAGATAACAGAAAGAAAGTCATTACTAGTACTCATAGTTCCTTGGATTCGATATTCCGGTCTTGCCACTAACTATACTGCTATTTGATAGGTGCAATTGCCTTTTATCGTGATATTAGTTAGTTTCCAGGTACGATCAGATTTTATTACTTTATCATCATCACTCGAGATCACGATCAAGTTGTTGGCGCCGTTGCCGGGGAACTAAGATATTAGGAACACTCGATTTCTATTACCTTAGCCATTATTACTTTTATTTATTTTCAGTTTTTATTTTTTCTTTTATTTTTATTTACTAAAATTTTCTTTCCTTCCAGCTATCTCTAGTTTATGACTAGAAGAAACCCAGGAGGACCACTGCTTTTTGACAACAATTTAGAAGCTACAGTTTGCAGAAATCACCGAGAGATAATAAGAAGTCTACAGTATCTAGAACAAGGACAAGAAGAAGAACCTGAACCTATTCCAGAGATGGAAGTAAATCAGGATAATCAGGTACCCCTTGTAGTAGCCACAAATCCTGTTGATCAAAATCTTGCTCTGCGTACGATGTATGATTATGCTAAACCCAATTTAGCAGGCACTGGATCTAGCATTGTTAGGCCTACTATTGCTGCAAATAATTTTAAACTGAAACTTAACACTATTCAAATGATACAACAGTTTGTTTGGTTTGATGGTTTGTAGGATGAGGATCCTAACTCACATCTAGCCAACTTTTTAGAACTATGCGATACATTCAAAATAAATGGCGTTTTCGATAATGCCACTCGTCTTAGGCTATTCCCGTTCTCCTTGAGAAACAAAGCTAAACAGTGGTTAAATTCTCTACCACGAGGGTCTATCACTACATGGGAACAAATGATAGAAAAGTTTTTGCTCAAATATTTTTCGCCGGTTAAAACAGCTAAATTAAGGAATGATATCTCTTCTTTTGTGCAGATGGATTTAAAAACACTTTACGATGCTTGGGAGGGATACAAAGATCTATTGCGAAGGTGCCCTCACCATGGGTTACCTCTGTGGCTACAAGTTCAAACTTTCCACAACTGTTTGAATCCTTCGACAAGGCAAATGATCGACGTATCCACCAGTGGAACAATCAACAACAAAACACCCGAAGCAGCTTATGAGTTTATAGAAGAGATGTCACTAAATAACTATCAGTGGCAAGTATTGAGAACCAAGCCATAGAAAGCTGCAGGAGTTTTTAATATTGATGTAGTCACTATGCTTTCTAATCAAGTAGAACTTATTAATAAAAAGATTGACAACTTTGTTGGTTCTACACAGGTACACCTAGTGATGCAGTGTGACTCAATTTAAGGAAACATGTACAATCCCAATTACTCCTCCTATGGACATGGTATAGAAACCAAGCAAGCCAATTATATGGGTAATAATTTTGGACCTCAAAATAACCCTTATAGTAACACTTACAATGCAGGTTGGCAGAACCACCCCAATTTTTCATGGGGAGGACAATGAAATCAAAGACAACCACCTCCTCCGGGATTTCAACAACCACCATTCCAACAAGAGAAAAAGTCAAACCCTGAAGAGATGCTCACAAAATTTATCGTCGTGTCAGAAACTTGTTTTCAAAACACCGAAACGGCACTAAAGAACCAGCAAGCATCCATTCAAGGACTCGAAACTCAAATAGGCCAGCTCGCCAAGCTAATTTCTGAAAGACCGCAAGGTGGGTTACCGAGCAACGTTGAGACTAACCCTAAGGAGCAACTTAATGCCATGGATACAATAGATGAGGAAGGGTTAACCAAAACCAACCCAGAGCTATGCAAGGAGACTGTGATAAATAAAGGTAAGGAAGAGGTAAGTTCCAAAGATGCAATTGTCAAAGAGTATAAGCCTCGTATCCCATACCCAAATGCACTAAGGAAAGATCGCACAGATGAGCAATTCGGTAATTCCTTAAACTTTTAAAGAAATTACACATTAACTTACCATTTATTGAAGTTCTGTCGTAGATGCCAAACGCCGTTAAGTTTTTAAGAGAGCTATTGACGAATAAACGGAAGCTAGACGAGACATCCCATGTGGAACTAAATGCAGTGTGCTCAGCTATTCTATAGAATAAGCTTCCCAACAAACTGAAAGATCCAGGGAGTTTTACAATTCCTTGTTTACTTGGTAGCTTAGACGTCAAAAATGCTTTAGCTAATTTAGGGGCTAGTATTAATGTAATACCTTATAAACTGTTTAAACAGCTAGGTCTTGGAAAACCTAAACAAACTAAGATGAGCATCCAATTGGCTGATAAGATCATTAGATTTCCAAAGGGAATAATTGAAGATGTGCTTGTCAAAATTGATAAATTTATATTCTCAATTGACTTTGTTGTTTTAGACATTGATGAGGATTGCAATATACCCTTAATTCTAGGGCGACCCTTTTTAGCAACTGCCAGAACCATAATTGATGTAGGAACAGGTGAGCTTACATTACGTGTAAGTGATGACAAAGTTACTCTACAAGCTCAAAACTCGATTAAGATTGTTGATGATAAGAATATAATTACGAGTCCTTATAAAAACACTGATCGCACCACATAACCTTCTGTGCAGGATACAATCCACATAAAGGCAACCCAACCATAGATAAGTCCATCCAAGGAAGACATACATGAAAAGCGAATACTTCAAATTGAGGAACTAGATAAGTGGCTGAACTATCAAGAAAAACCCAAAATATACCACACCAACCCAGAGCATCACCAAGACGACCCTCAGGTAAAAACGAATCAAATCAAGGTAGGGGATAAGGTAATCTTAGGGGCAAATGATCCTCGAATCTTGAATTCAAAAGAACATACAAGTGACATACCCTACTTCACGGTAATGAAAATCTTCCCCTATGCTACAGTCGAGATAAAACATGAGTCACTTAGCACTTTCAAGGTAAATCACACTCAACTCAAATCTTACGTTGATAATGAAATTGAAAACAGGATAGAAGAGTATCAACTCTTCAAGCCACCGTGACCGAACAAGCTTGAGAAAAGTCGAGCTTAGACTATAAACAAGCGCTTCTCGGGAGGCAACCCGAGCACTGACTTAGTAAATTCTTTTATTTAGGCTCTCTAATACATCAACTAACCCTTTGAATGTAGGTTTTTCGAGCCACATGGCCATGCCCAAGGGCGTGCCTAAGGCCGTGTGGACACCACAAGTAAAGACACGGCCGTGCTATATGGCCGTGTATGAGCAGGGTAAGATCTCCCTACACACAGGCTTCGACAACTTGCCACGGCCTTGTGATGTGGCCATGGCCAAACCTGTTAATTCAACAGGGCGTGCAACATACCAGTGCCTCAAGACTGTGGTCGAACCTGCCATTTCAAACACAGGCGTGTGGCCCCCGACACGGCTATGGGAAAAGCAAACATCAAAAGACACGATCGTACTGTATGGCCGTGTACCCCAACATGTCTGTGCCAACAAACCGTGGGCGAGACTGAGAAGTCACCACGGGCATAGGACACGCCCGTGCCGACCAACCATGGCCACAACGATAGGACCACGAGACGCACAGCCAACCCCTGTGTCACACGGCCGTGCGCCACGACAGTGGGATCAAAATTTCCATTATTTAAATTTTTAAATTTCATTTTCATTTTTTTTACTTTTTATTTCTCTTTTTCCTTTATTTTGCACTTAAACTCCTATCGAGTAATACTTGAATTTTACACAGTTATGCTTAATTTCTCCAGTGACCCCAAATTATGAACCTCAAGTATTCTTTCCTCTAAGTCAGCTTCCACAATTCAAGGATTGCATCCAAACAGGGAGTTTCACCTCTCTCCCTATCTTATGATTTTATGCTTCTATTACTACTAATGTATCTTTGTACATTGAAGACAATGTACATCTTAAGTGTTGGGGGGAACTCACTTTCATTCTTTACATTCTCTTTAAACCCCTGAAAATTTTTGCAACTAACTTTTTGCATTATTCTCAAAATTTGAATTATCACTTTCACTCTCTACATTAGTCTCAATCTCCTATTAGGAATTAATTCTGATTGATTTATGATTTTTATTGATATGTTGAGAATTAAGACATAGGTGCTTATGCTTTGATTATTCAAACTTTAAAACATTAGGGAATTAAGCATGATAAGTTGAAATTTTTGAGAATCTAATTTTTTTCTAGGTTATTTTCCTTAATTTTAAGTATTATCTTGAGATTTGAAATTCGCAAGATTGACATCAAAAGCCATAATTTTGGTGAGATTTTTGAGCCTTTTGAGCATACATCCTTTCGTGCTCACTTTTATTATTGCTTTGAGTGAGTCAATACTGATTTGTTATTCTAGAACTTGCTTCAATTATATATGTCGAGACTACATCATTGATTTGATATACCGAAATGATAAAGGCACCTAGGTTTAACCCACTTACTCCATAAAAGCCTACCCCCATAAATTAACCCCTAGTAAACCCCATTGAGCCTAGCAACCCATTCTTTGACTTACCTCTAATATTAACTTATAACCCATTTTTGTTGAATTACATTTAATTATTTTGATCCCTATTTTTGTCGAGATTTGAGTTGAAGTATTATCTAGGTTTGTTCTCTTTTTCAATTTGTAAAGTTTATAAATATTTAATTTAAATATTTGATTTGTTATTAAAAAAAAGTGTATAGACAGTTAATTCAGTTATAATTCATATTTCAGTTATAGTTTAATATTTTTGCATATTTCTATTATAAGCACCCGAATCCAAAACGATGTCATTATAAGGCTTAGCTCTAGGAATATGTTCAAGTGATTGAGATTTTTCTAGCTAGATGATTTTTCAATTCAATCTTGATTCTAACCCTCTTTTTCAGCTTGTGACAACACCCTTAACCAAAGCCTCATTACAACCATTGAAAGACCTTTTGATCGATGTGTCATATCAATCTATAGTGGTGGAGATTTGATTTTCCTGCAAGCTTATGGCAATAACTTTTCAGGTTGACTAAAGAGTGCTTAATTTTTGAACCCTAAACACTTTGAGTGGATAGAGTGAATCTTTAGTGAGGATGTCAACTCTTGTTGATTTTGATTGAGAGGTAATTACTTACGAGAAGCGTGAAAATCTATGTTTCTGTGATAAAATTCTCAAACTTAAGGTGTTTGAAACTTTAATGTTCTTCTGGTTGAATTTCACTGTATGATTACTTGTGGATTAGTTTGAAACATTATTGATAAGGATTATAAGTTGAGAAGAATGATTCCTAATTGTGAGTTGAGATTTTGCTTGAGGATAAGCAAAGGCTTAAGTATGGGGGTATTTGATAAACCATAAATTATACATATTTTTACCTCATACTTAGCCTAAATTCTGGATGAATTATCATTGAATTTGTGGAAATTGGTGCTCCTAATCCTTTTATTTCATGTTTTATACTTAAGTGAGCATAAGGAAGAGAAAAGAGCAAGGAACGGGCCAAAAATGGGCAAATTAGGCTCAATTCAGCAATCAACAAGGCCTGGAGGTTTGCCACACGGCCGTGCCTCACAGCCGTGCCACTTTAACAGGCTCGAGCACAGCCTAGTCGTCGATCCACATGAGCGTGGCACACGGGGCTATCCTTGTCGTGAGGAAGTTCAATTTCACTTGGAAAAGGCTACTTAGAGGCTAAGAAAGACATTTCAAAACTCTATATAAAGACCCTAGGAGGCAACTACAAGGGTGTGCTTTTCTCCCACCAAGGAGACATTATTTTCCCGCTAAGATAGGGAGTTAAAGACAGGGAATTACTTGAAAGGAAGCAAATTGATCCATCTCAGAAGCCAGAATCTACATCAAGACAGAGGATCTCCCTTCAATCCTTTCAGGAGTTTTGGGTTTTCTTATGTTTTGTTATTTTATTTCTTCTGAGATGTTTTCTTTTATAATTATGAACTAAAACCCCAAATATCTAAGGGGGATGAAACCTAAGACGGATCTTGTTATTGTTATCTGAGCTGTGTGATAAATATTTGATTTGTTCTTAATTGTGTTTTTTTAACTCTTAAATTGATATTTCCGGGATATTGATTTAAGTCGAATGTGCCTATGTGAAGGAGAAAAAGTCCCTGTATAGGAGTAGATCCAACACAATTAAGCGGAGTTAATCGCAATCCTAGACATAGGACGACGAAAATCTGCCGGGTTAGAGTCAAATCTAATATGGAGAGCCATAAATCGAGTTAATGCAAGACTAGGGGTTTTAACTAGAAAGAGATTTCAGTTAATCAACCTAGGATTAGTATTAACATAATTTAGGGATCTCTACGGATCAAATCAAATGAAGAAATCATCTGGTTCAGAGTTAGATAACAAGTGAAGTCTAGGTGGATTCTTCCTTAGGTATTGTCTTAATCAATCAGTTTTCCCAAAAGCAATCTTTCTCTTTACTCCTTGCCGTTTCTTTTCAGTTTAGTTTAGATTAGTTAATTTAGAAACAAAACCCCTTTTTATTCTTAGGCTAGATAATAGAAAGAAAGTCATTACTAGTACTCATAGTTCCTTGAATTCGATATTCTGGTCTTGCCATTAACTATACTACTATTCGATAGGTGCACTTGCCTTTTATCATGATATTAGTTAGTTTCCAGGTACGATCAGATTTTATTACTTTATTATCATCACTCGAGATCATGATCAACAGGAGATCATGAAGTTTAACGTTTATAATGCTATTAGTCACCCGAGTGAAATCTTGATTGTAAACAGTGTCGACATAATTGACTCATTAGTAGAAGAAACTTTTGAGTCACCTTATGAAGATAAACTTGAAACATTGTTTGATGATAATATTGATTCAGGATCTATTTGTGAATTTGTTAATGAATTATTGCCTCCTATGGATACTAAACTTCTACTTTTTGTTGCGTAGACACTAGATCTGAAATTAAAACCACTTCTCAAGCATCTCAAGCGGGCATGTTTGGAGAATGATGAGGCCATTGCCAACTTAAAATGGATTAACCCCTTGACAGGCACACATAAGATTTTCCTGGAAAAAATACGAAACCAAAGAAAGAGGCACAAGAACAATTGAACCCAAATATGGTGGATGTGGTAGAAAAGGAGAATTTCCAAGCCTATACAAATGAAAGAATTTAGTTGGAACAGCCCTAATACTAGTTGAAGCGTCAAGCTAAAGACGTTAAACAAGAGCTTGTTGGGAAGCAACCCAATTTTTTTCTTTTTCTTTTTATTTTATTATTTATTATTCATTACTTTATGACATTATTTTTTTATTTATTGCTTTATTTTATTTGGATATTAATAAATTTCTCTTCTTTTTTCTAGGTAAATAGGCGAGGAAAAAACTTAGGAATTGACATGCTTTCACAAACATCCCTTATTATATCCCTAATCCAAGAAGGAATAGCGCATCCTTGCCTTTTGCTTACCCAAACACCCACCTGCAGCCAAACACCTTTCTTACTACACCTTTAAACCTTAAAATTTTCCCTATTTTCTCACCCAAAACCCACCAGCCGTTGTTCTCCTTCTCCTCTACCCCACCACCAATTTTTCCTACCACCATGGTTAGGACTAAAAGCTGTTCCGCCACCGAACCCTTCTTTGTCGTCAACAACTGCCGGCGTTGATTCTCGATGCCCCAACACGTCAACTTAGCTGACAAATGCCTTCCCCTCTTTCCTCTCCTCCATGAGATGCCGAACCTTCTCTTCTTTGCAGTTATGCATGAACGACAATGACTACATGGAGCGTTTTCCTAAAACCTTTTTCTTTCACATATTTGTTTTCTTTTTTTCTTTCACATCAAGGACAATGTGTTTTAAGTAGGGGAGGCATTCCTCATTATTTCTGTCATTTATCTACTATTTTTACTATTATGTTACTATTGCTGTTACCTTGTGCTCGTTTCTGCCCACATTTATTTTTTTAGAATATTCTGCCTCTTTTCATGCTGAAGATTTTTATCAGGAATTGCCCAAAGTTTGACCTGCGAGCTTGATTCTTGTCTATTGAGTTAGTTATGATTTTTCTTGTTTGATTTTGTCTCCACCATTTTATTTCTATTAGGCTAAAATAATTATGATTAAAAGAGTTAACTCTATCTTGCTTATAGTAAATTCGATTACGTCTAAATGCAAAGAGAACACTTAATATAATTGCATGCTAAAATTATGTTCATGACTGTTAGGCGGTTGTTGAAACTTATTTTTGACACTTGATTGTTTTCCCTAGTCCTCTAAAATTAAAATTCCATTTAATAATAATGTCTCTGTGGTTATGAGTGCAACTTAAAAATGTGACTAACTGAGTAACCGGGTTAGGGTGCTTGGGTTGTCATCCTACTTCGCATCAAAAGGTTGTGTGACATCTTAGGTAAAACTCCGCTAACTGGAATTAAACAAATTTTTTTAGGAATGTGCTGAGCTGAGTAACCGATGTGGGGTGCTTGGCTGTCATCTCTCTTCACGTCAAAAGGTTCAATATGTTCTTAGGAAAAATATAATAAATTAGGAGTATGTTGGGCTGAGTAACCGGGGTGAGGTGCTTAGCTGTCATCTTTCTTTGAGTCAAAAGGTTCAATATATTCTTAAGCAAAAAAAAAAAGAACAAAAGAACAAAAAAAAAAAAAGAGATGTATTAATAATAAAATTGTATTTGGGGACTAAGAGTGGAAACAAATAGGTTGTCTTGGTAAGTTTAGTAAATTACCTAATTTTCATGAAATAATCCAAGTTGATTTTGATTTTTGTGTGATTAAATTGGAATACTTTTTCATATTTACTTATAGCAAGCTAAGGGTTCTCTTTATTTTCATATGCATTGTGGCCGATTTTTATAAAATTTTGGAGTGATATTTCTTTCGTGTCAGAAATCTAAATTTCACAGTGGATAGGAACAATACTAGAGGGCAAGTATGGGCTAAGTAGGGGGAATTTGATAATACTTTAGAATGACATATTTTTATATATTAATTACATATTTATTTTGAGTATGATCCTACTAATTTGAGCTATTTATGGTTTTTTATCTTGTAGGGACTAAATTGAAGGCAAAAGGAAATTTAGGGGCGAAAAACATTAATTTAAAGATAAAATGGGCCAGCATGCGAAATAGGAAAGAAGTGGTGTCGAAAATACAAGTGTGGAAGACATGAGGGCAAAAGTGTAAAGAAGAGATTTTACAAACACAAGACTCTATTTCAATTTTAATTATATTAGGATAATTGTTAAATATTATTATTTAGATTTAATTTTAGCTTTTATCTTTATTTATATTTTAGAATTTAATTAGGAATAAACTGGGTTTCCTAGTACTATAAATAGGGATGGAGTGACACAAATCTCACTCATCTTTTCTAAAAACACTCCTTCTCCCAAAAAGTTTAGCCTTTGTTCCTTTCATATTCAATAAAAAATCTATTTTCATTACGTTTATTTCTTTTTTCCCAAAAAGCAAGAGCCAATAAATTTATCTAGCCAAAGGTCGTCGAAATTCCCCAAAAAGGGTTCATGAGGCTTAAAATTCGTGCTTAGCCTTCTCAACGAGTATTCATCGTTTCTCTGCATTAAGGGGTTGGCGCTTCCATCCATGTCCCTTCAAAGGTGATCTTTTCAACTTGTGCAAAGAACGGCTGCTTTGTATGTTTTGGGAAGGTTGTACAATCGGTTCGTTAGCTTACTACGTTAGTGGTTGTCAAGCCCAAAAGACAAAATGGTGTGGCATTCGCCATTGAGATGTGATGATCTAGTGTAAGATGGTCCCACAAAAGCGACGGTTGGCTAGAGTCAAGTTCCACTAAATCATAAGTCTAAAATCTAAGTGTAGCTGGTGGTTGTAGGCATCCTCTTCCACTATAACTGGCTTATTCTATTTGAGAAGGATCACCTAAAAGCCTAGGATTGAACCCAAGGAGGATCGAGACAACTAGAGGCTAGAATCTCTCCATAAAAAAACTATCTTTTCTCAACTCTATTTATCTTTACAATTTTAATTTTTGTAATTTCAATTCAATCAAACTTTTAATTCTATTTTTTTATTTTTTCAGGTACGCAGGTTTTCTTGGGCACGACTCTATCCAGGATCTCAAGGAATAGGAACTTTTGCAAATCCAGTCCTTGAGGATTTGACCCTACTTCCCTTATACTATTCTTTTCATTATTTTATAAGGATAGGATACATTTGGTGGTCTCAAGAACGCGAAGATTAAAGAGTTCTTTTACATTTTTGGGCCCTTGATCACTAAACTCTTTTAAATGATATTGAAAACCATGATATAAAGTAATATATCCATTTCAAATGCCATATCTAGCATCAGCAAGATAATATTTACATACAATTTTACAAACATAATTATTGCTAATAAATTATGAGCTTACTTGAACTATTTGGTATTTAATGTTAATTCTTACATTCTAGAATTCTTAATCCTCTTGGGAGTGAAAATGCATCACCTAAAATACGGAATCATGTGCACTATCTTCCCAACTAGCTAGAATATAGGAAAATTTTAAATCAAATGTAATGGAAACCAATACATTTTGTGTCGTCCCCCCTTTATGGCTACGAAATCTTCCTTGAATGCTAAGTGGAACAGATGCATGAACATGAGTTCCATCTAATGCTCCAATACAATCTTTAAAATAAAGACAAAACCTTGCATTGTTTCTAATTTTGCTAGGAGTTGACTCATCAGGTAAGCTAATAATTAGTCTATACAAATTCAAAATAGCTCTCATTACAACCCTAAAGTAACGTTGAATTGTCTCAATTGATCTATAATATCTTAATCCAATCACTTAAAACCTTACATTATGACTAATTAAAAATATAACTACTTGCTCCCTAATATTCATTGATTTAGTTTATTTTAACAAATTGCTCTTACTAAGAATGTTACACAAATTAAAAAAAAAAAAGCAATTTTATCATATCAATACAATGCTAGTCACCTCTATATAAAATACTATTAATATAATTTTCTCTTTCATAATCTCAATTCACACAAGGTTGAGAAGCGATTTCCTTCCTAATTTTTAATTTTTTAATCTAAAGAGCCTCAAAAGTTAAAAGTGAAGCCACGACTCCAACAATTGCATTCTGATCTTGATTATGGTCCATCTACACAAAATAATGCCACACAAATATTTGAACACTACAAAAAATAATTTCAAGTTGTGTTTGAGCTCAAGAACTAATGAAGCCAACATCAACAATAAATAATACAAACCGAGCAAATTTTTAAGCTTTGTAACAAGTTAAAACTTGAGAAAAACATAAGTGAGCAACTTATATTTCAATCATATGATGATATGATGATATCATCTTCCCAACATTAATAAATCCATAAAAATTTTACGATATTTAATTATCTCTACATTTAATCGTCTCATCCAAATATGAGTAACTTATATATATTGTATCTTCAAATTAACTCATCATGTCCAAGACCAACAAAATAAAATAAAATATAAAAGACCAAGTGCTCTTTATCATCACATATATGAAACCATAAGGGCATAAAATATATGGCAATCCAAATAATGTCTTCAAGGAAAAAGGTAAAAGTATAAGCTATCCACTAATTAACCAGTCAGTAACAACTACCCTTCATCTTTACCACATTCAATGCTACCCCAAGACCCTACTTTTGTTTATGGTCCACAAGACATTATTATAACCACAAGGGACCTTACATGGATGGAAACATACAATTAACATAAAAGTACCTTCTTCTTTTTTTTATCTTTTCTTTATGGATTGCATTTCAACACTCCAAAAGGGGCATTACTATAATCTAACAAGTGAGATTTCTTCCTCAATTGTTATCGTGAAATAAGGGCATGAAATGAAAAAACAAAGCACAGGGGTTTTTAAGAGGCATGAAATTGATTGCATTTCGACTAAGAAAATTAAATTTTTTTTCATCGGTTTCAAAAGGGAAAAAAGAATGCCAAAACCCAAAAGAACATGAGAAAACAACACTATAAATATGTAAGGAAAACCCCACTTTGAACATACAATGGAAAAAAATTTTAAAAATAGAAAAAGGAATTGTCTTTCCTTGAAAGCATTTCCTTGGGAACTTAAAGAAATAAAAAAAAAAGAAGAGGATATGGTAAAGTGAACTTACCAAGTGTAGCAATGTAACAACTAGTACTAGCAAAGGAAATACCGAAATGGGTTAGCTTTGTAAGAAAATCACCAAAAATAAAAATAGAAAAAACCCAAAAAATCACCAAAAACATACTCTCAAGTGGTATCACACGGGTATAACTCATAAGCACCTTAAAAGAAACAACTCCAAACATTTGATCAAACCAAGATCAATCAAAAGCCAACACCTTTAATGTCCAAAAAACCAAAAATAGCATAAAACAGTTTAAAGGTGAAGCAAAACTAACATGTAAAAGATTCAGATAAAGTCAATACCCGTTTTTTTTACAAGAGATTTTTAAGCTTTACAATAGGAGGTAACACTGTCTCCCATCCCATTAAGTCCACCCCACATGTCCCAAGATTTCAAGCCCATATCTCCAAAATGATCTATGAAGTTTAAACAACTGTAGTAACTTAAAATCACTAAACAAAAAGCTTCTACCATCATATTCAAAATGCAAATGAACTTAGTACTTCTAATATCAAGTTCCAGTTTTTAATCAGATTGTTCTCTGATTCATTTTCCAATTTGATTAAAATTTAAGTCATC
The DNA here is from genome assembly GCA_020496765.1 of Gossypium stocksii. Lineage (NCBI taxonomy): Eukaryota > Viridiplantae > Streptophyta > Magnoliopsida > Malvales > Malvaceae > Gossypium > Gossypium stocksii. The sequence goes on along the minus strand of CM035632.1, from coordinate 95,289,846 downwards.
TCATAATAAGTTTACACCAATCAACACAATTTTCAATCTTGGACTCCTGATAATGAGAAATTGTACTTTCAACTCAGTCAGTAATTGCTTAACTTTTGTTTTCTTAATATTCGATCCTAAGTCCCTTAGGTTAAAATGTAAACCTTATTCAATACAAAAAAAAAACTTTAGTACACCAATAGAGATTAACTTGGAACAAAAATAATAGAAGCAAATATCAATAAACTGAATAAGAAACCAACTAAGTGAATCAAAGCAACCAAGCCGACCCAAACACCACCAAAAGCACTAAGAATACAAAGAAGGAAGTTGTACAAGATATATTGGCAAGCATTTACTTTAATTGATTTACGCAGATCAGTTTAGCCCAAAGTAAAAAAAAACTATAAGAAAAAAAATAAATTCACTTGAAAATAAACAGACCCATTTCAAATGAAGTAAATAGCTTCCATTTCTATAGAAAAAAAAAAGTTAAAATGCAAAACCTTGATAAGAAGAAGATAGTGATATACCTTAATAGGACTGGAAAGATTGTTTTTATTTTTTAGGGTTTCTTTGAAATAAAGACTTGGTAAGGACGACGACTAATCGACAGAGATGACGAGACAGAGATGAGGAGGTGAGACCAACGGACAGAGATGAGGAGGAGAGGTGGAGGTCGACAGACAGAGATGACGAGGAAGGGGAAACAATTGTTATTCATGTTAGTGATGAGAGTGGAGGAAAAGGGAAAATGTCATATAGGATAAAAATCGGTAAGACATTTTCCTTAGAAATGCATTGGTTTTACCCATATTTTGGAGAATATTTTCCTTTGGGAATTCATTTTCCACCAAGCAAACACTGTAAAACAATGAAATATTTTACGAAAAGTATTTTACTAGCAAACAAACGGACCCTAAATGTTGTTTTCCTAGGAGAATTTAATGTTTTCAAATATGATTTTGTTGCTTAATATGCTTTTAGAGAAAGTTTTATTAGTGTGATATTTAGTTTACTTTGTAACCAGTACAATACCCAATAGATTTGTATTAGGCATTGGGTTTTTATTTTGATAACAATCCAGCTTATATTAAAAAAAAAAAGAGAGAGATTGTTATTATTAAAAGTTAGAATTATATGAAAAAGAATTGAGCATTAAAGCAATAGTTTTTCCAAAATGCAATATCTAATCATATTTGAACAATATGACATTGAAGAGTGATTGAACATTATTTTAATTGATAATGAGGTAATATGGTATTATGGTATTTTTAAAAAAAAAAATTCTATAAGTTGTTTATATTGTGTGAATCAAAGACTTTCAAAATCTTTCTTTTTTTTAATAAAATATTGAGAAGTTGCCATTAATGCTTTAAAGAAAAGAAGAAAAATACATTATCAACACGTATCCTGAGCAGTCAATCACCATAAAATGGTGGCAAACCTCTAATTAATGAAAAAACAGTAACCATAACTTATTCCCAAGAGACTGTAATTTTCAAAATTAAAAAAAAAACCCATTTCCTATTGATTGAAACCCTAAAAACTATCTATCATTAGAAAACATTAACAAAAAGAAAAATCTAGCTTAAACTATCCTATTCTTTGAAATAAAAACCCCGCATTTCAAATTTTCCAGCATCCTACCCCTTGATTCTACTGCCATCGTTCTATCTTCAGTTGTTCTATATCATTGTTGCCCTCGATGGAGATTTCATAGAAATAGAAATCGTCAGAGTCCCTTTGTTCTATTTCCTCCACCTCATTTCAAACACCGTTCAAAGATCTTCTATACTCTTTGGCCGCCGGTTCTATTTTTGGAGGAGCCTCCTTGATCCAAATCCTTGGTTCTGTCTATTGTTTTCTTCCTCCGCCATCACATGCTCATCATGATTTACCTTTTGTCTCACAAAATAGTGGGTAAAGCTTCCAAATCTTTGTGCTCTTTCTTTTATTTCTTGTACAATGGTCGCGATACTTGATCTGTTCTCATCTCTTGTTTGGATTTTTTTTATGACTATTAAGGAGTCCCTTCTACCATCAGTTTATGAAACCCCATTTTTTCAGCCACTGTCACTACTTGAAGACATGTTTTTGCCTCTATTGTGGTTGAATTGGCTATAAAATTGTTCTAGTAAGTACATGCTACCAATAAATATCCCTTGTTGTCTCTGAATATTATTCTCGTAACCAAACTTAGCATGTTTCTATTATATGTCACAACGAAATTGTAACCCCCTAAACGCAGCCTAAACATTATGGTCGAATCTCGAAGATCACATTAGCCATATTGATGGTATAGAAAATCATTTAGCTATTTTTTCTTAAAAATCATCGTTTCTAAAAATGTCCATGTTGAGAAAATTGAATTTTGTTTGAAATTGTTTTTCTTTAGAAAACTCAAGTTTTACTTTTTTCAGAAAGTGTCGTACTTGGATTAAAACATGGCAGCGAATAATATGCATATCTAAAACTCATTTGTTATTTTCAAAACGTAGATTTAATATATATCTCATAAAATATCAATTTTGTGAACAAATAGTGTTGAGTTCCAAAAATAAAGTATTGAATTTTGAAAACACCTTTATTGGGCCTTGTTTGACTTAGTTATGAAAAATCCATCATAAATTGTCAATTTCACATCCCCAAAATATCGAGTACCAAAATAATATACCTTTTTAAAAATGACTGAGAGCACCCCCATAAGCCGAGCCCATCCTAACCTCAATTATTATATGAAAAGTAAAAATTATGAAAAAAAAAAAAAAAAGGGTGAGCTTTAAAAGCCCAGTGTGAGATCAACACAAATATAATCACATGCATATCAAAATATCAATCTCATCATATCAATCATCATAACAGTCACGAGTTCTAATACTGATACTTATGCATGAACATGTCGATGCATATTTTCAAACGATGCACATTTTATAAAATTTCGTACCCATCTCCGCTATACATCAATATCGAGTTCCCCAGAAGTCATCCATCCAAAACACCATTTGTAAACAAGACATCAATGATTTGCAAATAAATTGCCACTGATTTGCAGATAAATTATCACTGATTTGTAGATAAATTGCTACTGAAAACACTGATGTGGACAAGCCACCATTGAATTGCAGATATACTACCACCGCTGCCACCTTTCACAAAATCCCACCTCATGCATGTGATATGGTGATTCTCTCTTATAACACATATAGATCATTTATACACTTATGCATGTAAATATGCCCTCATAATCGCTTAACACATCATATTCACTTTTAACATGTTTAACATGCTTTTTCACATTAGATTATATATCTTGATTTATCATACACATATACATAAATCGCACTTGTTTAAAGCATCACATATAACACATAAGCCATATGTCACATATCACGAGCATGAGATCTACACATACATCATAATCACAAACATAAACATGTCGATTTTCATGCGTTTCATAGAACCACTTGTTGGTATCCATCTCGATAAGTTATACAACTCTTCACAAATATTTAGAGTATTCATATTTGTAATATAATTAAATTATTAATAATAAAATATCAATTTCACACAAATAAATGGTATCAATCCCACACCTTAGATTGTAGATCTAATTTACCTCAACTCTTATTATCAGTTTCATTTGATCTATCTCGCAAGAAGATCTAGCACATAAGTAACATGTATTAGTGTGGACATTAGAAAATGTTTTGTCACTTAAGAGATCTATCACATATAGTCTCAACATCACTTACCCCACAATCTAAGACTCTTAAAAGGAGAATAATTTCTGATACGAAGTCAGGGGTTTCCCCTAAGATTATTATTCGGCCCTTCAAAGTGATCGAAGTAGTATTAGTACCATAGTATATAAATAAATAATAAAATATCACTATGACTCATGGAACTATTTCATTCAACCATGTTAAGAAAACACTAGGAGAAGGGTTTTTACGACCCAAAATAATATTTATTTACACTTTATTAATTCAAATGGATCAATGAATCGAGAAGGAGTGTTATTAAAAAATCGAGTGATCTAGAAAGGATCATTACAATGGCAGAAAGAGTTTGATTAAATTAAAAACAAAAATGACATAAGGAGAGGGAAAGGAAAATAAAAGAAAGATTTTTGGTCACTGGCGGCAACGGCTCAGTGATAGTTTGGCAGTGGAGGATCTATGTCTGACGGTGGCTAATCGGCGTTCCAACGGTGGTGGAGTTATGTGGTTTAACTAAGAAGAAGGAAGAAAAATATAATAAAAGTGGAAGATGAGGAAGATGAGGACTTGCGGTGGCACACGGCGTTGACCACAATAGCGATGAGAAGAGGGAGATGAGAAGAGTGAAGGTGTAATGGCCACGAGAGGTTGTGACCGGTGGAAGGAGTTTTGGGTCACGGTGGAGGAAGAAAAAGATTATTAAAGGAGTGGTGGTGGTGATTGGCCAAAATAGAGAGAAAAAGGTGAGAAAAGAAATGAAAAATGGAAGAAAGTGAGATGGAGAGAGGGTATGGACGGTAATGGAAGAGTGGAATGCTTGGTCAACCTTGGTTAGGTACAATGTATCTTGCAAATAGGAAAGATGTGAGGTTATGGCAAGGTAGGGGACATAGAGTAAAAAGGGGATTATGTACCCTTTAACTATGGCAAGTTTGACTTATATTGGAGGAAAGGAATCCTCCTATTTACGGTGAAAATGGGGTGGACAGCAAGCACTAAAAGCACATGGAAATAAATGTTCAAAAATTAAATAGAAGAGTGTGAACATTAAGACTTGATTTAAGGAGTTAATAAACCACTAAACTACCCACTTCCTTGTTCTCAAACATACGTAAATAATAATAATAATATAGGATGACCTTTACTAAGGGTTTAAAACAAATTTGCTCCTAAATGAAATTAATGAAAGGGAAGGGGTTCAAACTCATACCATCAAAGACAGCTCTACCACTACTCAATCACTATAATTTATATTTATTTATCAAAATGAGCAAAAGATTATCTAAATAAAAATTCAATCGTGACCACTCTCGGTTCATTAACCCAATTTCTACTAACTTAGTTTTTAGAATGTGACAGAAATTACATTTGACTTCATTTTCTCTCAGTGGTTTCCAAATAGAATCGTTCTATCATATATTTGTTGATGTTTCTAAAACTATGTGGTTACTCTCTACCTAAAATGTTTTGAAAAATGCAATTATCACAACTGCACTTTGTTTTTTACCTTGATGGTAAAATTTATTTCTTTGGTGCCATACTACCCATAGAGATATTGCTAGGCAATTGCATTGTTCTTCTTCCATACTAACAATAGATTTTCTAACCATAATTTCCAATTTTGGCCTTGGAGACTAGGAGAGGCATCGATTGTAACATCCCTAACCTGTATCTGTCACCGGAATAGTGTTTCGAGGCATTACAAGAGTTTACAAAACATTTTATGAAAAATTGAGTCAAATACTATTCATTTTCTGAATTTATTCATAACGTCCCTTGAATGGGCCCTCGAGGCCCAAGACATGCATTAAAACTGATTCGTGACTAAAGCAGAATCTTGGGAAATATTTCGCAAAATTTCAAAAAATTTCTCACTTAAAGGAGTCACACGCCCGTGTGGTAAGGGACACACCCGTGTGGTCAGGCCATGTGGGTTTGCACGCCCGTGTCCCTAACCCATGTAACTCTCTCACTTGCAACCCATGAAGAAATTAGGATCACATAGCCAAGTCACACGCTCATGTGCTAGGCCGTGTGGTTATTTCGAATTTTCAAAAAAATAGGTGCAGGTCTAACACGGTCGTATCACACGCCCATGCTTCCAGGCCATGTACCTCATACGACTAAGGTACACGCCCGTATTGAGCCTGTGTGCTTAATACAGGGCATTCTGTTTTTCAAATTTTTAGATGTAGGGGACACACGCCCGTGTGTCACACACGGCCTAGACACACGCCCATGTGTCTACTCGTGTGGACAAAATAAGGCTATTTACCAAGCCTTATTTCTCTCCCATTTCCATCCAACACTTGCATCAAACTTTACCAATAGCAACCAACCAATTCAAGCAAGGTTTACATGTGAAATTTCACTTTTAATTTAATACATATTCTTACAATCTTATTTTCATATCTTACTATTCCATAACATACATGCTTAATCTAATTAACTCAAAACATACCAAACATGCATGTATAACCATAATTTACTTTATCAACATGCCAAAATTAAGCCATCACTAGCCATTCCAATGGATAGATTACATTTGTCCATTTCAATACTAATATAAGTCCTAATAGCTTATACATGCCATTATACCAACATAGAGTATCTTTGTATACCAAAATGAGCCGGTGGATAATGTGATGATACTCCGACCTATCTCCAACCTTCTCGAGCTTCCGAGTACTATAAAATAGAGAAATAAAACCTAGTAAGCACTTAATACTTAGTAAGTTCATGTAACAAGAATTTAACTTACCATGTGTTTTTATGAATTTTAATCACATACATAAACATCCATACAAAGAATATTAACCTATCATACAACTTGAACAATTTAAGTCAGTCAAATAATTTTACATAATTTTTTAACATGGATGAGCTCATCATGTCATGATTTCCATACACTTATAATTTTCATATTTCATGTTCGTTTTCAAGAGAAATTTACTCAAGTTCCATTATCCACTACCAAATCTTTGCGCGTTGAATTTGTTGGAATATCGATGGATACTCTCATATGGTACACTTAAAGTGTACGAAACTCTCAAACCATCTTTTCAAGTCATTCGGCTAAATCATATACTTTGCTGCTCTCAAAGAGCTATGGTAGTTCCACAACTTATGCAAAATTACTATCAATCTCTTTAATACCTCGATGCTCACACAGAGCTACGATAGTCCACAACATATGCAACTACCAATGACTATTCTTATACATCGATGCTCACATAGAGCTATGGTAGTCCACAACATATGCGACTACCAATCTTTATACTTATAGAACTTTATCTCATAATGCTCTAGAGGATTATCAGGATTACTCATCCGAGCTAAATCCTGTCTGCAACATATGCAGTATCAGCTTTATACTAATACATCGAATTTCCTTCATTCAACCGGGACTTATCCCTCTTCTCAATGCAATATCAACCACTTCATCATATTTATACATTGAACATTAAATTTAACATTCATATCAGATATCATGCATTTCAAGATTTATTATTAAGTTACACGAACGTACCTCGATGTTTGTTCGTATAAAAATCTACTAATCTGAAATCTTTTCTTTTCCTCGATCCAAATCTTTATTTGGTCTTTTCGAATCATTATAAATAAATTTAATCATCAATCTATCACATTTCATATCCTGTTACACTGAATTTACACTCTAGGAAAAATTACTATTTTACCCCTGAACTTTTTATTAATCCCAATTTCGTCCCTAGGCTTGGAAAATGAAATTCATGCAATTCAATCCTCTTTCCAAGCCTAGCCGAAAATTTCATGTAATATTTACAGCACATATATTTATCAAAAATCAAAATTTTTCTTTAATTTTTACAAGTTTACAATTTAGTCCCTAAATCCCAATTTCATGCAAAATCATTTTCTAAAAACTGTTTATCTATCGTCAATCTTACATTTTCTACCATAAGTTTTCAATTTTTAGCATGTTCATCCATGGTAAAAACTTTAAAATTTGACATCTTTTCAAATTAATACCCAAAATAGAAAGTTTACGCTTTATCGATCTAAAAAATATAAAAATTACTAAAAATGGGACTTGATTACTTACCAATTTATGCCAAGAAAGTATCTTCCCTCTCTCATAGGGTTTCTATTGGAAATTTGGGGATGAAGATGAATAAAATGAAGATATTTCTATGTTAATTTAATTATCATCTTTATTTTTCCTAAATTCCAATTTAGTCCTTTTTCTTTTTCTCAAATTCCATAGATGATTCATCTATAAAAATCTACTGGCTTTTGATTGATGGTTTAATCACCATATAAGGACCTCAAATTTTAAATCCCATAACCAATAATGCTTCTAACTTCTAGAATTCAACTTTTACTTTTTATGCAATTTGGTCCTTTCTCTGATTAATCACTTAATCAGTAAAATTTTCCTATCAGTATTTTCATACGACTTTCCTTTCATAATATAGACCATGCAATAATATTAAAATAAATTTTCTTCTTAGCTCAAATTTGTGGTCACGAAACCACTGTTCCAATTTTACTAAAATTGGGTCGTTACATCGATCTCTACCTCATGCAAGATATTTGTCATACAATCCCAGAATATATGGTTAAATGATTTTTTCGTTGAGCGACAAAGTGGGGAATTGTTCATCACTCTTAGCTTCATAGATTGAAGGTTGTTAAGAGTAGGAATATAGTTATTTATTACTTTCCATATTGTAATTTTAATCTTGCTTGTAATTTTTAATTTCAATAGTCTAGTGCAGAAGTTCTGTAAAATCGTTGGTTGTAGCTTTATTTCCCTTTACATTTGTGTTGTACCTTCTTTAAGCAACCACTTGTATCCGATTTTTGCTGAATACACACATGTATTATCACCCTTCCAAACCCTGATGTCTTTGATGTCGACTTTAGCAATTGGGATGGTCTAAATTATGTTTGCTTGCTCCTCTTCAAAAAGCTTTCTTAGAACTTCTGACCTCCAGGTGATCTGCTCAGAATTAATTAAGTGGCATACTATTGTGAAGTTGATATTAATATTCTTAGCTATTATTTTTCCTTCTCCAGACTCTGGAAGCCAAGTTTCATTTCATAAATTGATTGATTTGCCATTTCCTACCCCCTATCCTATGTTTACCTCTAAAAGTCCTCTCGCGCACCATATGCTACTCCAGGTAAATGATGGGTGAGATCCTAAACTTGCATTCAAAAACCAATTATTTAGGTAATATTTTGCTTTCATAACATAAGCAAATAAGCATTTTGGATTCATTGTAACACCCTAACCCTTATCCATTGCCGGAACAAGGTTACAAAGTATTACTGAACCTTACGGGTTAAATACGAACATTTCGCAACTTTTATTATACATATCGAGAATCAGTTATAATACACTCATATTGTCCCTTAGATGGACCCTTGAGGCCCGATATATACCCTAGAAGTGAATCGGGACTAAACTGAAAACTTAGAGAATTTTTTGTAAAATTTAAAAATTTTCCAAGGTACCGAGGGCACACCCCCGTGTGGTCAAGCCATGCGACTCACACGACCAAGAGACACACCCGTGGCTTAGGCCGTATGGTATTTGAAGTTGGACACATGGCCATGTCCCTAGCCCGTGTAACTTTCTGACTTGCAATACATTAAATGCAAGGGTCACACAGCCAAGTCACACGCCCGTGTGCTAGGCCGTGTGAAAATTTCTGAGCATTTTGTTTTAAATTTTTAAGATGCAGGGGACACACGGCCAGAACACATGCCTATGTGCTAGGCCATGTGTCACACACGATTGAGACACACGCCCGTGTCTCTGCCTGTGTGGATAGAATAAGGCTATTCCAAGCCTAATTCCTCACCCAATTTCACCTTCTATCTACATAAACTCTTAAACACATACCCAATCCAATACAATCATTCAAACCAAGCCAAAAATAAGTCATATACATAATATTTTATCACATATAACTACTATATTAACATGCTTTACCAATTCATTCATTATCCATACCTACACTTACATCAAATATGACAATCCGTACATATATAAATTAATATGAAACATAACCAAAATGCAATTTCTAATATTTACACAACCAATTCAATCCTTATACATGCCATATAAAACATAGTATGTTTAGAAAAATCTACTGGTAGTTGGTTAGTGTGATTCAATGTGTTGATCCGATCCTTCGAACTTCTTGAAAATCTATGAAGAATATAAAACAACACGAGTAAGCTTAATGAAGCTTAGTAAGTTCGTTGGTTTAAATATAAATCTTACTGAACTTAATATAATAAACTAAATTGTAAATAATCATACATTCTCTCTGTCAAATACAAATAAGTCAATGAACACATTTTTTTCAGCTTAATATCATTAATAATCAATATATCTTTCAATTCATTTACATAGGTCTTTTACCAATTCTTACTGAATCGAGGAACAACTTACGAATATGAGTACATCATTTTCTTTGTGTCATAGTCCAACTATGGTCTTTCACATGCATTGCCATGGCCCAGCCATGGTCTTACACTCGTAATGCCATAACCCGGTTATGGTCTTATCATCAGAATACTATAGCCCAGCTATAGTCTTACTTATAAATACTGTCATGGTCCAACCATGGTCTTACGTTCAAAGTGTCATAACCCAGTTATGGTCTTTTCATTAAAATGCTATAGCCCAGCTATGGTTTTACATATAAACATTGCCATAGTCCAACCATGGTCTTATCCGTCAATTCCTCCTTTACACTAAACGACTGTACTCAATCCTGCGTTCCTTTCGCTTCAAACATTCACTTTAATTCCATAATTTTAAAAATAATTTTATTTTCACAAATGTTATAAATAAATATATATTACCATTCATCAAATTAACATATAACACTAAAGTTTAACCATAGAACTTATCTGGATTGAATTGTAAAATTGGTAGTAGTTTAGGGACTATTCAGCTAATTTTCTTTTTTTCTCGTTGATCAACGGGTTCTTGATCTCAAATGTAAAATTTTTCATTCATTAGCATATATTTCAATTTCAGTTCACTTCACAACTTGTACCCTTCAAATTTTGAAATTATACAATTATCCCTAACTTTTATAGTTTTTACAATTTAGTCCCTTACTAATTAGTCTACCAAATGAACTAATTTTTCTTAATTAACAATTTTTCTAAGTAATCTAGGCTATCTTACAACCTTTGATACGTAAAAATTTAATAGCAAACCCTAATTCTTAATTTCTTCACAATTTAGTCCTAGAATCAATATCTATCAAATTCACTTTATAAAATCATCATAAAACAAAATTAAAGCTTCAATTCTATGTTAATAAATCATAAAATTCTAGCACTCATCAATGGTCACTTTCAAGATTACTCATAAAATGAAAAACTAATGAATTGGATAGTTGGACCTAATTGTAAAAGTCTTAAAAACACAAAAATTTCAAGAAAAGAGTAAGAATTGAACTCACATGTAGCATAATATGAAAACTAGCTTCTTAAGGTTTCTTCAACAGTGTTTTTGGCTGAAAATTATGAAGAAATATCTAGAAATCCAATTTAGTCTCATTTTTAACTATTTAATTTCATTTCATTTCTAATTTTACCCCTTGTTCATACTAATTCTTTGATTTTTCCCTGCTTATGCCATCCAAGCCTTCCACTTTGGGCTAATTTACCCTTTTATTCCTCCCTTATTAAACACTTAAGCTATTTAATCATTTTAGCAAATTTTGCTCTTTTTCCAATTTAGTCCTTTTAAATTAATTAACTATCAAAACGTTAAAATTTTCTAACGAAACTTTAATCCTATCTTAATGACACTCCATAAATATTAATAAAAACATTTACAACTCAGTTTATGAAATCAAGGTCTCAATTCCTTGTTTTCAAAACCATTTTACCTAGTAAATTCTTCTAAATCACAAATTACTAGTTCAAACGTCTTCTAAAATCATACTTGACTGATAAATAATAATTAAATAATAAAATTTTTGAACTTACTCGTTAGATTTAGTGATCTCGAACCACTATTTTCGACACCACTGAAAATTAGGCTGTTACATTCATAATTAATTTCCACCCCTGTTTTGCTAGCAAAGCAATATTAAATTTAGTCGAATCTCTAAAACCTAATCCTCCTTGCGCTTTCGGTTTGCACACTTCCCTCCACTCACAACAATGGATTCCCTTCTCTCTTTTGGAATTTCTCCACCAGAATTTGCTAATAATGCTTTCCAACTCACGACAAAGGGTAATAGGCAATAAGAAACATTGCATCGTACAAACTGGTATGACTTGTAAAACTGACTTAATAAAGACTTTTTACCTCCAAGCAATAATTGTTGAATACTCTAGTTTTTAATGCGTCTCAAAATAAAAACTAACCGGTTTGAACTGTGTCATATAGTTTGGTGAATTCACTTTTTGAATAAGTACTATACTAGCATTATTAATATCTCCAAACTCTTTTTTCCTATATAAAATGTCTAAACAATGCCTAGAAATCTCATCTCCCACAACATGCCAATATTTTTTATAAAACAGTGCAAGGTAACCATCCATACCTGATGCTTTTAAAGACACTATGTTCTTTACTACCATTGTCACTTCCTCTACTCTAAATTCTTCTACTAACACTAAGTTCATGTTTACTTGAATGCACCTTGTAATACCTGATAACACTCTATCATCATTCCACATGTCCAACGCTGTAAATAGTTCTTGGAAATATTTTGTTTCCACCCGTATCTTTCTTCTTTGTGAATGATCTATTATCCATTCGGTCCTTTTAGTTTTTTCACATTGTTTTTTTTGTTAGTTTGCAAAGTTGTGGAAAAAAACACGTATTTCGATCCCCAAAATTGAGCCAATTTGCCTTTGCTCGCTGCTCCCAAAATAGCTCTTTTTTATTAGCTTTCATGTTTAATGCCAATCTGACTTTTTCTATCTCTATAAGAATCTCGTCGTCCGGGTCAACTAAGTTCAACTCAGCTAATCTCTTATTTAGTAAAGTTGACTCCTTTCTTTTATTGGTCGTAAGTTTACCCATCTCCTTATTAAACACTTCACCCAGCATTCGCAACTTTATAAGCACGTCTTCCGAGTTCTCCTCCCAAAAATCTTTGATTCGTTGTTCACACTTGTTTTTTAAAACCCAATTAGCATTAAATCTAAATCCCCCTTCCCTCCGAGTCTTGTATATGTTGCTATCAATCCCCAAATCTACCAAGATCGAACAATTATCTTATATAACATGCGTTAAGTGTTTTAAAGAATACCCTCAAAAAATCTCCCACCATGCCTGATTCACTACTCCTTTGTTGATTCTTTTACAAATATTGTTTTCTAGCAACCTCCCCCTTTTTTTTTCCTATGTATACCATTTTCCTGAGAAGCCTAGATCATTAAGATCATAGTCCTCCAATACTTCTTGAAATCGAGCCATGTTTCTGGCACTCCTTAAACAACCACTCATTTTCTCAAAAGAAAACATAATTTCATTAAAATGTTCCAAGTCTCTCTCCTTTTGTATTTCTTTGGTGCACTATAAAACCCTATAAGTCTCCAAGACAACATTTCTTATTTTTTCATGACTTCCACATCAATATGGTTTGCTAAGAAACTTCTTAACTGTACCAAACACTCTCCTTTCCATATGATTGACAATCCTCCTTTAGATCTATACGCTCTCACATCTATCCCGTTAATAAAACCACATTTCTCACAAATTTTTCCTTTTTTTTTCATTCAATTTTGTTTCTATTAGAAACAAAATCTGGGGTTGTACATGCCTTACCTTGTTTGGAGGTGATGAACCGCCCATGGATGCCCCAATCCACAAACGTTCCAACTTAATGTTTTCATTTCATCTGGTCGGCACGCTTACCAACAGCCACTGATCTCTTAATAAGTTGAATCAATGCACCCGAATTATCATTTTTATTTGAATGTTCATTCCTTGTTCTTTATCTTTTCATTCCTTTAGAAAACTCAATTGGTTTGTTCTCTAATATGGTTTCTTTTTGGCCCATTGACCATTCTCCTTATACAGATTTTTCTTCTTCTACTCCTACTTTGTTTCGAAAGTCTATCTCAATACTGATAGAGTTTTTACCCCTTTGGAAACCGCTCGACACATCTTCCCTTAGCCATTTACTATCGACAGACATTTCATTCCTTGACAGTGCTCTTAGTGATGAGTCCCATTGAAATTTTGGATCCTAATTGTCTTCCTAACCGGACATAAACCTTCCCCATGACCTAATTTTCCGCATAGAAAGCAAAACAAAGTAAGCCTCTCACATTGAAATTAGGCATATCCATCTCATCCTTGTCCCAAAGCCAATTTTTACTTTCTTTTCAAAGCTAATCTTACGTCAATTTTCACCCTAAATCGCAAGTACCTTCGTTCCTCTCTTGAGATCAACGCAACTTCATATTGTATGAATTGCCCTATAAAATCCCTCAATTTCCTTGCTAACCCCTCCAATATTAACCCAAACAGCAAATTATGGACTTGAATAAAAAAAATAAGTATAATTTAAAGGAATTTGTTGTGGATCTTCCCCATTAACCAATTGATGAAAAACTATAAGATGTCTATTCAATGACCATGGCATGTCGTCCATCACCCTCTTTTTATCCACCTCATAGAAAAATTAAAATAGATACCATTTTCCCCTAAATCAAAGATTATTACTCCCTCTAATGAATGCCATAAATCAACCAAAGTTCTTTTGAGAGAAGGAAAGTGGCAATAATTTAGCAGAGTTAATTGATACGAAGCTGCAATTGAATTTGGAGTTTGAGAAAGATGAAAGGTATTGGGAGCAAAGAGATAGAGTTAATTGGCTGAAATTCGGGAATAAGAATACAACCTTTTTTTCACAGTTAAGCAATGCAATGACGAAAGAAAAATTGTATTCGAAAATTGCAAAATATGGCTAGCAGGAAAACAATATAGGCTAATGGGTTGGAACTGAGTAAGATTGGTCGGATTTGCTCTTTTTGGAATAAGCACAATATGAGTAGTGTTAATCGGACTAACCTCCATATTTTCGTTCAGATGTTGAAGACAGAAAAGTGTGACCTCTTTCCCAATGATGTGCCAGCATTTCTGAAAAAATAAAGCCAGAAATCCATCTTCACCCAGTGCTTTTGTAGGCCCCATTCTAGTAAGCGCCTCCCAAACCTCTTCATTTGTGTACTATGCCATGAGCCTTTAATTATCTTCTTTGGATATACAATATTTAATACCCGATAAGAGATGTTCATAATGTCCCTTTTCCCTAGCCGAAAATAAATTTTGGAAATAAGATTTAGCAATTTCTGTCATTTCTTGTATATCATCCGTTTCCCTGCCAACCATATTTTACAATTTTCTAATACAATTTTTCCTTCGTCGTTGTGTTGCTTGACTGTGAAAAAAGGTTGTATCACTATCCCTGAATTTCAGCCAATTAACTCTAACTCTTTGCTCCCAATACATTTCATCTTTCTCAAACTCAAAATTCAATTGCAGCTTCATACCAATCAGCTCTGCTAAATTATTGTCACTCCTTTCGGCTTCTATCAACGCTGACAGTTTTGAGGATAAAAATTCCTTCTCTCAAAATGATAATCTTAGATTTAGGGGAAAACAGTATTTATTTCGATCTGGCAAGGAAAGGCAACGATGGAGGCCGATTTGGATTATTCACCATTGAAAGCTGCGGTAAAATAAATAGCTACTCTTGCGTTCCTTTCTTCCCGTCTCTGCCTTCTACCACCATCTGAAGTAAGTGGTTTTTACTCCAACCCATCGATATCGGCTATATAACTTTGGACTCAGTTCGATAAATCTCTTCTTATAATTATTTTCCCCTTATAAACTAACTAATTCTTTGAGCTTTAGATTGTCCAAACAGCACGGCAAAATAATCGGCATTGTTTGCTGCTACCCATGGTGAAGACCCAGGTAGTCCATTCCCACAAACCTTGAATATTAGTATTAATGACCCATGAGAGATTTAAATTCTGCCATATCTCTGTTATTGTAGGGCATTGTCAGAAAACTTGGTTGCTATCTTCTTTTGCATTTCGACACTGAGGACAGGAAATGTTTGCAGCCATTCTTTTTAATCTGAGATTTGTTATAGTAGGAATAAAGTTCCAGGAAATACGCCATATAGTAATAGCAATTTTTGAAGGGAGATGTAAATTCTATAGCTTTCTGTAGAAATTTTTTTTGTTTCAGTCTGTATTATATAAGCATTAGGGTCCATATTAGCCTCTTGTAATAGTTTGTAGCACTTCTGACTGAAAATTTGCCAGAATGTTCTCCTGGCCAGACTTGAAAATCATCATGTTCATCTTCTACCAAAGAAATTTGCAGAATCTTCTGTGCTGTATCCACTTGAAAGGTATTAACTATTAGATCAATCTTCCATTTTCTTGTTAAAACATCAATTAGGTCTGAAACTGACTCTATTTCTGCATTGTTGGAATTATGATTGATTCTATCTGTAACAACTCCCGGTACACACCAATCACTCCAAACAGATATTTGATCTCCTCTACTGACTCACCAACATAGGCCATTTTGCAGTAACCTTTTTGCTACCCAAACACTCTTCTACGTAAGTGAAGGTAAATTCCCTAACTATGCATTGATAAAGTCTGAATTTGGGTAGTATTTAGCTTTTAAGACCTTTGCTAATAAAGAATTTGGAAAATTAATAAGGTGCCAACCTTGCTTAGCTAAAAAAGTGATATTAAATTGACCAAGATTTTGAAACCCCAAACCACTATTTTCTTTTGCAGAACAGAGATCCTTCCAAACACACCAATGAATGCCCCTTTTGCCACGATCCTTTTGCCTCCAAAATCTCGCAATAATACTTTCAAGATCAACACACAAATATTTAGGTAGTAAAAAACAGGCTATTGTATACGTCAAAATAGCTTGGAGAATAACCTTAACAAAAACTTATTTCCCACCTTGAGAAAGATGCCAAATACTCCAGTTGTCAATTCGTTGTTTAAATTTGTCCTTTAAGTTTTAAAAAGACTCTTTTTTTCCTTTTCCCTACTATATTAAGTAAGCCAAGATAATGTTCTGGGTCATTTGAGCTTCATATCCCGAGTATGCGAGTAACCAGTCGTCTTTCTTCCTCATGTGTATTAGTGCTAAAGAAAACAGTTAACTTATCAAAATTGACACACTGACCCGAACAAGTTCCATACTTACGTAGAATTGTTTTCAATAAACAAGCTCCCCTTTCAGTAGCCTCTCCAAATTATTACAATCATCTGCAAATAACAAATGTGATACTTGTGGACCCATTCTGCTAGCCTTAACCCCTTTTAATTGTCCTGCTTGAAGTGCCAGTCTTATAAGACAAGATAAGCCTTCTCAAAAGATCAAAAATAAAAACGAGTTCAAAGGATCACCTTGCCGTAATCCTCTTGTTGGTTGAAAATTTTCATCAACTTGACCATTAAAAACCACTGAATAAGAAACAGTAGATACACACTTCATAATAGAATCAATCCAGCTAGGGTCAAAACCCATTCTCATCATCTCCTGTACAAAATTCCATTTAACTCTATCGTACGCTTTACTCATGTCGAGTTTTACCGCCATTAACCCCTTTTTTTTCCAATTTTTTCCATTTTAGAGTGTGCGAAATTTCATATGCTAACAATACATTGTCTGAAATTAACCTTCCTGGCACAAAAGCACTCTATGCACCATTGATGCATTTTTCCCAAGACTTCTCTAAATCAATTTGCAGTAACCTTTGCCATTATTTTATAAATAATGTTGCATAGGCTAATGGGTTGGAAATGAGTAAGATTGGTTGGATTTGCTCTTTTAGGAATAAGCACAATATGAGTAGTGTTAATGGGTTGAAAAAGTGTGACCTCTTCCCTAATGATGTGCCAGCGTTTCTGAAAAAATAAAGCCGGAAATCCATCTTCACCTAGTGCTTTTGTAGGCCCCATTCCAATAAGCGCCTCCCAAACCTCTTCCTTTGTGTACTGTGAGCCTTTGATTATCCTCTTCGAATATACAATGCTCAATACCCGATAAGAGATATTCATAATGTCCCTTTTCCCTAGCCGAAAATAAATTTTAGAAATAAGATCTAGCAATTTTTGCCATTTCTTGTATATCTTCCGTTTCTCTACCAACCATATTCTGCAATTTTTGGATACAATTTTTCCTTCATTGTTGCGTTACTTGACTATGAAAAAAGCTATATTCCTATCTCCGAATTTCAGCCAATTAACTCTAGCTCTTTGTTCCCAATACCTTTCATCTTTCTCAAACTCAAAATTCAATTGCAGTTTTGTATCAATCAGCTCTATTAAATTATTGTCACTCCTTTCGGCTTCCATCAACTCTGACAATTTTGAGAATTTTGAGGATAAAAACTCCTCTCAAAATTAAAAAATAGAAAACAAAAAGGTGGATAAAAGAGCGTGAAGGGCAGGATTTGAAGGTGCGCGGGCAAAGAAACAACCAAGAGAGGTTGGGCTGTTCAAGAACTCAAAGTCCACTGAAACACCTCCAAGAAAAACCCAAACCCAAAGCTGCAATACAAAAAAGAAAAAAAAAATGGTTCCAAATTCCTTTCCCACGAGAAATCTTTTCCTTTCCACATTTGTTTTTGTCGACTTTGTCTGCTCTCCACATCCCAGTCTTCAAACTCAAGTTCTTCTCCCCTTTCTCCCTTTCTTTCCCTCTCCTAAACTAACGTCTCAAACCACACTCCCTTTACCTCAAAAGCTCTCTTCTTTTCTTGTTTTTGCGGAAAGAAAATGAATCCCGCTGATAACACTGACCACCCTCAGCTTCCAACTATCAAGATCCACCACCCATCATCCCCACACCACCCTACCTCTGCTGCTACCCCCACCCCAACATCCGGTGCCCGACGTAAGATCGGCGTAGCCGTCGACCTCTCCGATGAGTCTGCTTTTGCCGTGCGTTGGGCTGTCCAGAACTACCTCAGACCCGGTGACGCCGTCATCCTTCTCCACGTGTCCCCCACTTCAGTACTCTTTGGAGCTGACTGGGGTCCACTCCCTCAAACCCCGCAAAACCCGGAAACCCCACAGTCCCAGAAGCAACTGGAAGACGATTTTGATGCCTTCACGGCTTCAAAGGCGGCGGATTTGGCCAAACCCTTGAAGGAAGCTGGGATTCACTTCAAGATTCATATAGTCAAAGATCATGATATGAGGGAAAGATTGTGTCTTGAGGTGGAGAGGTTGGGGTTGAGTGCTGTTATAATGGGGAGTAGAGGGTTTGGAGCTGAGAAAAGAGGGAGTGATGGGAGGTTGGGAAGTGTTAGTGATTATTGCGTGCATCATTGTGTTTGTCCTGTCATTGTTGTTAGGTACCCTGAAGATAAAGACGGCGGGGATGCCGCCCCTGTCGCCAATGTTAAGGAGACCGAGGTGGTGGAGAAAGATGGCAAAGGTTATTTCTTTTTTGTTGTTTCAATTTGATTCAGGATATTTGTACTTGTTTGCAATGATTAATTTGTGTGAATTAAGCAGTTCATTTAGCAAAGTTGTATCATATGATCTATATAGCAGTGTTTAGATGTTTAATGAGGATGGTCTTAGTGCTTACTTTCTTGGTTAGTGTGTTTAAAATGTTTTAGATGATGATTAGGTGCACAGCAGCATAATGTGATTTATATGGCTGATGACATTTAGCTGGAAAGGGCTTAAATTGTTGGTGTTATGGTGGATACAATATTTAAGTTAGCATAGGTTGGTTTTTCTTGGTATTAATTAGGTTTTCTTGTTAAATTTTAGCACATTATCATCCCAGTAGATAACCACATATTGGGAAAAGTTGTATTTTTTAAAATCAAAATTTGGTTTCTTGGCAAGTTTATTGTTACTTAATTTGGAAGGTTTCAGTAGTTTTTCATCACATTAGCGGATAAAATGCGGCATGGTAATATAACAGGATATTTATTTTAGACTTCCCAGGTAGTGTGAGAAATGCTTTGTTTCGTGTTATTCGTGTAGCTTTATATTGTTTAGTCTAATTCTTACTATTAGACAGGTGGATAAGATTAGTTTTGCCCTCTTGAATTATGTTGCTGGTTACAACTTAATTGAGAAGGAGATGCAAGATGGGTGATTGACAAAAGAGCTAATGAGTTAATAAGGCATGTGGTGTGTGGTGTTCTTGGTGTATAAACAGGTTGTGCATGTTATTGCTAACTTGGTATAATAACAAGTGAGTCGTCCATGAATGTTCATATCAAGTAAGCAAATGTGCATAAAGAATTGATAGGAATAGTTTTCCTTGCTTTGAGTTTCGTTATGGATGTTATGTTGTTAAATTTGGAGCTGACTGAAATATGATCCTGTGATTGGAACTGATGATTTGATTAAGGAGGACAATATCTAGTAGTGTGTTGTGCTTGACGTTGGTACTATGACTTGGTGTATAAGAAAGACATGCAGATAGTGATTACAATTATTTGTTAACCTGTTAAGTCTGTGGACATCCAAGCATGAATATATGATATTTGGTTACGAGTGACTGCAAAACTGGCAAGTTTGGTCTGCTCATGAAGTTTTCAGTTCATGATGTTTTGAGCAGTTTTTTGTCTACTTAGGGGTTAAGATGAATCAAGTTGATGCTTGAAGGAGTTGGTATTTCTAGTTTTGGAAATTAAGATGATTGATTGGAGCGTAAAAGGACTATCAGAAGCTTTTGTTATGGGAGGCACAAATAGTGACATGATTAATAGTTACTTTCACTGGGAGAATATGGGAAGTTAAATTGCTTCAGTGTGCCTTCCTCTCTCGATTTCATGTATTTTACTTCACTACATACCATTAAGTGTTTTATCTGCTATGGTGGGTAAGGTAGAAAATATTTGGATTCCAATTTGGGAAGTTAATTTGGGAGGGAAAAGATAACAACAGATGCTACATGATATGCCTTGATCATGCACAATTTCCTCGTCTTTATTTGCTTATTAGGCCATTGATTGTGAAACACGGTTGAACTACATATGAGCTTGCTTGTTATGAAATCCATCACATTTTCTAGTAGCAATGCTTCCTGAGTTTTTTCATGTACTTCAGTTTAATATGAATTTTGTTTGAGTTGCTGAATTATTGAACTTACCACATCTTGTAAATTAACAACTGTTTAATGCTTCTTTCATTGCAGATGCTTAGCAAGTTCCTGTTAATTTCAGATTATACTATCAGTATCAGGTTATTGATGTTGAAATATCTTAAACAATAAGTCACATTTGTTATTCTTTTTTTCAGTACTGTAATCTAATTGATTTCATCTTGCTTTTCTTGTGTTGTAGATAGCATAGAGAAGGCTCTCATTCGTGAGGGATTCACCGGCACGAAGATAAGTCATTGAAATGCTTGGTTAAAAGATGTTGGGTTTTTTCCCCTATTTTCATTTCTTCTTTGTATAAGTCTATGTATTGATGATGTTTATTGTATGGTTGGTGAGGTTCTTGATTTCAATTCTAATGGTGCTCGAGGCTTTACTGCAATGTGATATACTGTCAGATGACATTGGTGTCGACATTTGGTTTCGGTTTAATGAGGTATTCATGTTTTCTTTGATACCATAGTGCAGGGCATAAAATATTAACATTTTCCATGAACTTCTCTTTTGAGTGTTCATATCCAACATTTGTCTATATGATACAAATTCGGACATGGATACGAGTGTAACACGCCAAATATTTACCCCGTATTCAAAATCCATGCCCGGCACTTGCATTTAAGTCTGGGTCTGTGAAAGATGACCTAATTGACTTGCATTGTCAAAAGAGATACAAGCATAAAGGGGAAGAGGCCATTTCAAGGTCTGGAGATGTGAGTGGCGCTGACCTAACGGTCTCTCCAAAACCAAGATTTGGCCGAAACCAAGGCTTGGGTGAAAGAAGTAGACTTGTAGAGAGAAGAGAGTTTTCCTAGAAACCTATAGGTGTGTTTGGTTGGTTGTGTGGAAAAGTGGAGGATGGAAGGAAAGAGTGGAAAAGTGAAAAATAATAAGAAAAACAGATTTTGAATGTGCTTGGTTGAGAGGAAAGTAAATAGAAGAAATCATCATTTTCCATTTTAATGTAAAAAAACTATCTTTTCAAATTAGAATGATGAGACAAGAGAAAATGAGAGAAATGTATGTTAGTTTAAAATTTTGTATTTTTTAAATATTTAATTTTTTTTCTTTTTAGTTTTTCTACCGATGAAAAGAAAATTAATTTTTCTTTTTTCTTTTTCCATTTTCTTACCTAGCACGCCTATAAAAAAATTAGGTTTTTCATCATTCTAATTTTTTACCTCTTTAATTTTTCATCCTTTCAGTTTTCTCTTTACTCCACAGCTTAAAAGAAAATTTAAAGTCCTCAAAAGACAATAAATAAGTTTCAATTGAAAAATCAAATTCTAAACGAGGCAAGCAAAAGCAACTCGTAAAAGTCATTTGCTTTTTTTCTTTTATCTTGCTTCTGGCATTCCAATGGTGAAATCATTAGATGTTAAGAGTTTGTGGGCGTTTGATGAAGACGACGTACATTCAACGAAATCCCTTTCACTGAAAAAACCTGGTTGTTTGGGGTTTGGCAATGGCCCTCGACTTCCCAACATCCATACTGCATTAGCCATGTTTGGTCTATCTTCTGGACTTTGTTGCACGCGTAACAAGCCAACATGGATTGATCTCAACGCTTCAGATGGAATGCAAGTTCCCCTAATTGTTGACGCTACCAACTCCATGAATTTTCCTTCACCAAACAGTCTCCATGCCTACATATTCACCAAACAAACACTTAAATACATTTGATCAAACATGGTTTGAATCCGCGGTTTTAAGTTTGAGAAAGACATACATGGCCAAGAAGATTAAGATGATGAGCTGGATGACAGAAACCTCTGTTACGCTTTCCGGTTATGATTTCAAGCACCAATACACCATAGCTGAAGACATCGGATTTAATGGGGTATAGACCATCAATTGCATACTCAGGAGCCATATAACCACTGCACATAATTATGAATTTTATGTCAAACCTCCAATAGCATGAACCTAATTGAAGTAAAACTTGGTTGTTTCGGATTTTTACTCACTATGTTCCCACCACTTTCTTTGTATTTGCCTCAGTTTCCTTTTCTCCAAAACTCCTAGCCAGTCCAAAGTCTGAAATTTTGGGGTTCATTTCATTGTCTAATAGAACATTACCAGCTTTCAAATCTCTATGTATTATTCTTTGTCTTGAATCTTGATGGAGATAAAGCAGCCCATGTAGGCCAATCCAATAGCTTGATTTGAGTTTCATCTGTTTTGAGATTTTTTCACACAAAGTCAGCCATAAGGTTTTACTGTATTTATCGTGATTACAGACGTAAAGAATGTTATTACCACAAATAAGAAATGATGTTACGAGCTGTTGGAATCAGAAACACGTACCGAAAATAAAGACGTCGATGCGTTTGTTAGACATAAATTAATATACCTAGATCTTTTCATCAGCCTGTATGCAACATCCCAAAAGCTTCACTAAATTTCGATGCTGAAGTTTTGCAATGTGTATCACTTCATTCTTGAATTCATCAAGTCCTCCTCCAGATCTCCACTGCAATTTCTCGCCCATCCTTCAACACCCCCTGCAAAGTTGTACACAATATGTTCATCCTTGTAAGATTTTTATATTTAACACTAAGTAATATAGATTCTATGGAGTTTAAACAAGAGTGTTACCTTATAGACTCTTCCAAAACCACCTTGTCCGAGTTTGTTCTTGAGTGAAAAGTTGTCAGTTGCGAGAACAATCGCGGCTAAATCAAATGATGGTAACTCTTAACTCTTCCTTCTGATCTTTAGCACTGAAACTCCTTTTAGGGACAAATGTCTCCAATTCTGCAAAGTAGGAGCCGGATAAAATATACAAGGATATAACCAATTTTGATTGAAAATGCCAGTTAGTGACCCTGAATATACAAATCCATAGCCCAGGAAGGTCTTGTACCAGGTAATGGTACTCGGATTCGAGTGTATATATATATATATATATATATTTAAAACTATTTACATGAGGGTCTTTGAAGGTCGGTCGGTCACATTGCAACTTCCTATGCACCACATTGTGCATAACTGTCACAAGGGTCCATTTGAACTGTCACAAAAACTCGCCAACTTCGGGTTCCATCAGTCCATGTTTGCCGCTCCCATAGTCCATCATGGGTCAACACTCAACACCATCCTCGAAAGAACCGAGCTATCGTGAAGCACATAGGTGTCATATACTTCCTTCTCATTGATCACCACAGAAACTGTGAAGAACTTGTTCGGTTTTAGTTCAGGTGTGCAGCTAAACCGGATACCGTTCTAAGTTCCGGGTCGAAACCGGATCACCGAACTATCTCGAAGTACAAGTTCCGGGAATCCGCCGATGTCGAACCGATAAGTAAAATTCCCAGGAGAAGGATCATCAGGAGTTTTCCAGGACGAAAGACATCGATCCAGGCCTGTGACTAAGTTCCTTCCAAGCTTCATCCCTTCAAGTAATGTATCACATGGATAATCAAAGCTTTGCCACAAGAAATTTTCGGGATCATTACTTTCGTTTTCGTCTTTCACGACCAAGTTTCCCGAATCGAGGAGCGTCGCCGATGGATTTCGAGGCGGCCTGGATGTGTTTGAACGCCAAATGGTGCTTCCGTTATGAATCTGGAGGATTAAAATCCCTTGTTTGGTGAGTTTCAAAATGGCTGATGAACCATTGAGGGGTGATTCTCGGTTGGCTGCCCATACTGCAGTTTTGACTGGTATTCGTTTGTACCATATTCCCAGGTACTTGTTGGTGGTTGAATCTTCCATTTGCTGAAACTATTGTCTCACCATCTTTAAGTAATTGAGTTGCATTCAAGGTGTCCACTGCAGTGGATATTGTCAGATTAGCAAACAGAAAGGAGCAAAAAAGAAGTATGGCAGAGGCTTCCATTGATACACGATGAACAACTACACTTGCAATTAAATATTTTCCTTAGCTAATGAATAAAATTCTGGAAACTAAAACTCCTGTTCAGAAATTTTCTTTCTTGTAGACATTGAATTCCCATTCTTAAATCGATTGAATGTTAGCTTTTTGATGTTATTGAAGAAAAAGAAATATTACATACTGATATTGTTGTACTAGGAAACAAGGTTTTTCTTTTTTCTTTCACCAAGCTTTCTGATATAGAAGAAAACTCCATACTCAAAATTGTGGGGCATCATCGGAAAATAAATTAAATATTTTTATATTTTTTTTTTGTTCTCCTATCACAAGGCATAATTGAATATTGTTTAATTAATTAATAATTAAAATAAATTTTTTAACTATACTATTAATTTGAGTTTACTTGTACACCGATACAATTCGAAAATTATTAAAATATCTTTTTAATATTTAAAATAAATTATATTATGATATGAGTGATTTTTAATATTTTAAATGAAATTATTAAAATTTTGTAATGTCATATTATCAACATTTACAATATTTTACCTTTATCACTTTAATTAATATGCTTTTATAAATTTTAATTATATATATATATATATATTACATATATATTATTTTTAAAATTAAAATATAATTTCTAATAAATATTAAAGTTGAAAATGAGTGGACAAAATGTTCCTATACACTGGATGTGGTCAACTGTGCACACTTGCTTTCTTCTTTTACGTTTGCTTGAGTCATTGGCTGCATATGTTATTTTGTGAAGTGCAGTCAAAGCACGACGACCCTTCTAATGCTGCACTAATTAATGCTGCCATTGATTTTTTTTTTCCCTATACAACAGATTATCTTACTTATCACTAGCTAATACAGAAATTAAACTATTAGGGGGAGTCCTATCTAACTAAAATAATTTATAGTTTGAAGTTCAAATTAGAAGTTGATTCTAATATCAATATTTTTTTTTTCGAAAGATATATTTGAGTGATTTAGATAGCGTATTAAGGAGTATTTTGCACTAAACAATCAAGTAAATATTAGAGATTTTATCGGTTGACATAAAATGCATAATGGTAATGACATTCACTTCAATCTTTAAATAAGTACTATTTAAATCCTAAGTCAAATCTAAACTATCTCTCAAAGATCAAAGTTTAGCCTCAACACCAAGTCTGTTCTTGACATTTTTAGGGTTTTAGGCAAAACAATAAAAATGGGACTTTAGGTTTCTTAGAATTTGAAAAAAAAAATTTAAGACCTTTAAAAACTGAAAAACAATATTCTGGACCCCTTCAGCCTCGGGCCTTGAGCGGCCGCACCTCCAGACGATCCTTAGAGTCAGACTTGCTTAACACTTGTAGTTCTTGAAATATATTGATAAACTCCAATTATCCAAATGGTTCTTTATATTGGCTCCTATCCTACTTTTTCAAAATTTTCGATTGAAGATCCATCAATATTAAATTTAAACTTGGCTATCGAAAGTGGCTTCCAAGACATAAGAGCAAAGCTGGGTAAATATTTCCTATTCACTGCTGGAGAAACCCAAAAACAAAAAGAAACTCTACTGCGGATTTATAAATTCTCTTCAAGATTTACTCTTTAGGCGATCATTTCTAAAAACAAGTACTATACGAGTGAGCCAAATTTCCTGTAATTTAACCCACCAAGCTTTTTCAAAAAGGTTAGTATAGATTTAATTTAGCCAGTCAACAATAGTACTGAATGGAACTTTAGCAGAATCGGAGATTGAATCCCGTACATTTTGAGTAATCTGGCAATCCTTGAATAGATGTAAACCTTATGAAGCATTTAAGCACAAAGGGCATGGCTGTTCTACCATTAGTTTTCTATGTCGGAGGAAAGATTTGGTGGGAACTATTTTAAGTCCACAACTTTCAAATGAATATTTTTATTTTATGACCACAAATGAGAGTTTTGTTTCGCCCCTGCAAACACTTACCTAATGCACTCACAAACAAGGATAAGCCCTTTATTTTTATGGTCCCCAGCAAATTTCAATCACTTCCTAAAAATTAAATTAGTATTACGGATTAATCATATATTAATTTAATTAAAAAATTATTAAGATTCATTCTCATATAAAAATTAAGTTATATTCTCTCGTAAATTAAATTATATTTTTATATAATAAATCAATAAAAAATTTTGATTATAATAACATTTAAACTCAAGGCATCAATATAATAAACAATTCATTTTATCATTCTAACCAAAACATCAATTAGTTGTATATGTATTTTTACTAAATATATTTGCTCTATAATTTGTGCCATAAATTTAAAATTTTTTTTAAATGTTTTTTCACTTTATATTTAAATATTCATTGGATTAGTCTATAAGGACTTGGCACAATTGGTAAAAGTGGAAGCCTTGAGTCCTAAGTATCTAAGTTTAAAACCCACACTATATACAAGTATATGTGTAAATCTCTAAGTTTCATCATATAATATTATTATATATGAATTTTAATTTAATTACTAATTCTAATATGAAAATTCGTTGGATTATCATTTGAGAAAATATTTTATTCATCGTCTTAGTTAACTACGACAAAACTTGAAATAATAGAAATTTCTTTTTAATAAATACTGAGATCAAACTTTATTTAAATATAATTATAAACAAATTATAATTTATTTTACCCTCCCTATATTCTATTTTAATCATATTAATGGTTTATGAAATTTATGTATAGATAAACATTAAATATTATCGGTTAAATTACGGAATAAAGCTCTTTTTTTTCAAAATTATAGAAATAGACTAATTTTTTAAAAAAATAACGGAAATGAGCCGATTTCTCTAAAACGAGTCCAACTGGAAACATTTATCCCCTTTGACCAGTAAAGCACTTCTAGCTCAACGCGCTTCGCAAAAACAAGTCCAGCTCAGCGTTTTTCTTCTCCCCTAACGGTCACTTTCAACAGCTATTTTAAATAGTCATTCCCCCAACGATTAAAAAAAAACACTATAAATCCCTTACCTACTAATTTCTCACATTTCTCATATTTCTCTCTTAAATCTCTAAAATTTCTCAATCAACTCTCAAAAATCTCTCAAATTCTCTCTTAAATTTTTTTACTAAAATTCTATTTTTATTATATTTTTATTAATATTTTCAAAAAAAATTTATTAAAATTTTTTCCATGTTCTATATAAATTGGCAATGATCGGGTCTTTATTCCGTCTTGATTACAAGCACATCTTCGTCAATCAATTGCAAATGATAAAAATAAATTTTAATATTGTTTAACTTAACATTTTTATAATTTTTACGTAAATAAGCGGAAGATCGAATTTTACAATGTCATATTCGTAATCTACTCAGTCCATAAGACTAAATATATATTTTAGATTTTTATATAAAATCTAAAAAATACATATTTAATAAAATTTAAAACTAAAATAACACCACTTTACCATTTTAATTAAACTCTCTTTATTTGTTTTACATCAATTTTGATAAATATTTTCTTACATAATTTTATTTACCTACATTATGAGTTGCCAAAATAAATTTGAGATTAATACTTTAATTTTTTTTATAAAAAGATGGAGATAATTGTTGTTAAAATTAGTATCAATTTCTTAAATTAAATAATATCTCTTTTTATTCTTCATCTTATTAATATTTTTCTTGCTGCTGTTTTCCGATTACAACAATTCGATTCCAATCCTATCCGCTGCCTTGAGGTGATTAAGTTAATAAGTTAGGGATGTTAATGGGTTGGATTCGGGTGAAGTTTAGGTAATATTAATATATTTTATTTTTTTTAATATTTAATAATTTTTTATAGTTTTTATTTGTTGAAATTTTTTATATGATCATCTTAATATTATTTTAATATTTACATTAGAGTAACATTATATATTTAAAATATATTTTTTAATATATTCTAAATTACATAATATATAAAAATAACATAATATAAAATATTATAAACTTAAAAAATAAGTCTAGCCAGTATCAAATCTTGACTGTTCATATTTAAACTTGGTCGAAGCCTCACTTTTTTTTTCTTAAACTCATTTTTAGATTTTAATATTTTTACTTAATCTCATATTTTTACTCTTTTATCAGACGTGCCTTCCAACAGGTTTAGTTATAACACAACATTACGGGCGTCACTTTACGATTTCAATTCTCTTTTTGGCATGGATATTCATGCGACCGAAAGGTGAGGTATGAAGCCAAAAGATGCGGCCAACATCTTTGAAATATTCCTATCAGAAGCTCCAACGCCGGCCGGATGAGGATATTGGTCTGTAAGATAAAAAGGCCAACTTTGACCACTATCTCATCATCCCCATGAATCCTTTCTAATCTATGCTAAACCTGTACATCGCAAGTTGCAGAGTTTTTTTGGTCAACCAAACGCCGACTTCAAAGTGAATCACCAAAAGGCAGTTAAACCTAGAACTGGAAATCAAAATTAAAATTTATAAGACAAAAAATAAAGTCGTCGTCGTGGGACCTTCCCTTTGAGAAACCTCCGTTTACTGTCAATTTTCAGCTTGCCTCTTTAATAAAGTGTTTTATATTTTAACATATTCCTATATTTATATTTTATTTTATTTTGTCGTTTTTAAATTTATGAAAATATAATTTTTGAACTTTTATAGTGGTCCCTAAGTATTTATTTTCCTTGTCTACACCCAGACTGTAGGTTTCAATTATAAAATCATTTAAAAATTAAAAAAGTATTTATATATGTTATAATTAATTTTATACAAGCTATAATTACCATTAATAATCACTGCGAAAATAAAAATTAATATATTATTTAGTATTTGAGTTTACACGAATATCCTTATAAATCAAAAGTGGGGAGAAGAGGAGGATGACTTCCAAAAGCCAAAAAGGCGATTGAGAAACTACGCTATTCCTTCCGGAAAATGACAATTCTAACCCTATGCAACCTTCCTGGAAGGTGGAAAGGAGGAAGCAGTTCCTGAGCCCTGGACCGAACCATTTGATTTCCCATCTCACGACCACATTACCTGTATCTTAGTTGTCTTTCCCTCTTTCTCCGAAATCTCTACGCTTCTCCTTTCACCCTTCCCTATATATTCCCTTCGACTCCGCCAACATTCTCACTCCCCCTGTTTCCGCCAACATCTTCCACATGGCTAAACCTTCGGCTTCAGCATCTGCAAATCCTTCATCGGGTTTCGAGGATTTCTTGCCTATCATGGCTAACAAGCTTGGAGGGGAAGGTCTCATCGGTGAACTCTGCAATGGGTTTAAGTTGTTGATGGACAGTGAAAAAGAGGTGATCACCTTCGACAGCCTGAAGAAGAATTCGGCATTGTTGGGTTTACAGGATTTGAGTGATGATGATTTGAGGTGTATGGTGAAAGAAGGTGATTTCGATGGCGATGGCGCGCTTAACCAGATGGAGTTTTGTGTTCTGATGTTTAGGTTAAGCC
Organism: Gossypium stocksii; assembly: GCA_020496765.1. Classification (NCBI taxonomy): domain Eukaryota; kingdom Viridiplantae; phylum Streptophyta; class Magnoliopsida; order Malvales; family Malvaceae; genus Gossypium; species Gossypium stocksii. The sequence continues at coordinate 95,259,686 of CM035632.1, read as the reverse complement.
CAGAGTTAATGGAAGCGTCTGGGTTTTTCTTGGAAGAAGCTTTTGCAACATGATTTTAAGGATTTTATTTAATCCCTTTCATTTTGCTCTTTCTTTCTTGTAATGAAATTGTAGAATTTGAGATCAGAAATTTGCTTTTTGTCATTGCTTCTCTCATTTTTTAGTCATTCATTTCTTGTGGGTGGCAAATATAATTATAGCTGAAAATTAAAATGGAATCTGTATAATAATTTCATTTCATTCACATGTTCTACATGTTGTCTATAGCATCTTTCACAAACCATGCCTCTAAAAAACAAGGATATTCAATTGTTTTATTTTATTCTTTTTGGACTCAATTAAAATACACAGAAATGTTTGAGCGGATGCAATGTTAAAACTTCAACTATTTCATTTTCTTTTGTGAATTACCTTGATCAATTTTAATTTTTTTTATACATGATGTAATTATAATGTTGGAATTAAATAAAATGCTAAAAAAAATTACAAATATGGATCTATCAAAAAGATAGTTAAAAATATGAGGTTAGAAAATACTTTGAAAATAATATTCAAAAAGAACCAATCCAAAGAGATTGGGGCTGGTAAAGTGGAAATTGAAGCAGCAGCATAAATTCCAGGAATTTGTTTTCTTTAGAAATGAAATTTCCATGCAAGTGATGGTAAAATGACAAAATCAAGGTGGAGCCATTACCAGAAAGGAATGGACAATGAAAACATACTAGTTTGTAGTCAGAGATAAATCAAGGATTTGGTTTCAAGACGAACAAAATGTAAATATAATCCAATAAGATTATTTCTTAAATTTTAATGTACTCTACTTACAAAGAAAACATAAATAGAAGTAACCTAATATATATTTATTGAAGTTGGGCTTCCTAAAGTGTACTCTTTGAATTTTCATTAAATTAAAGTCATCAATGAGAGAACCGGTTGAAAATTATAGGACTATGTTCTCGATGTATGCTATCAAGTAAATCGAAAGAAAAATAATCATTTATTTTATTTTGGAGTCTCATCTTCTTTCATGGATAAGAATGCTCGTTCGTTTGTTACAGTAGAGACCAAAAGACTTAGCACAAAATGAATTTTGTCAACTTTGAGTTCTAATGAGCATCAAGTTCAAAGTGGTCCAATTGAATCTTTAGATGCTGCTTTTTCAGCTCCATGAAATCATTTAAATAAAAATTATTCACTAGACAATATCTTCAATCCGAAAAAAAAATTCATCTCACAGGTCCAAAGCAAAGCTAAGTGTCATCAACTCTATTGCATTACCATTGAAGCGTGAATTCATTTCATATAACAATGAATCTATAATAGAAATAAATATATCAAATCAATAATGATGCTTAATTGTAATATTATCTCTTTGAATATGAGGCCAACTTCAACCAACTTTATGTTGAGAATTTAAATCAGGAACTTTTATATTATGGTCTTCACTAAATGATTTCACCTTCTCAAATAGAGCATTCCATCCACATTCTCTTGGTTTTTGAAGAAGAGCTTTTGTCGATGACATCAATTGCATCGCATTAATTATTCCTAAGATTTGTGTCATAAAGCTTGACATAAATCATCAATAGTTTCAAGCATCTCAATCATAAGATGTAATTGAAAACGAACTCAAAGGATGCTATTGCATCGTATACTCTATCAAGTTCACTCATTTGAGTAAGATTCCTTGATTTGAAAGTATATCGTAGCACAACATAAATTGAATTGAACATCCTTATCAAACTATTGAGAGAAGTTAAATGAGAGCCCTATCAAATATCTCAAAAACGTTAGAGATTGCTAACTTAAATTTTTTTTCCTTGCCAGTTTCAAGCTCACCATTGTCAATCAATTTTGATATATGAGATGTAACACCCAGTTTTGGCGGGTCCTAAGTTCTGGCGAATAGGCTAAGAGTAATCCGTGAGACGCGACTTTATCCGCCCAATTTTTTTTTTTTTTTTTTTTTGCGTATAGATCAGGCACATAGCATACATTAGAATATTATGTAAGGATTGAATTCAGAATACGTTGAGTTGTAAAGAATGAGAGTTTGGTAAGAGTATTGAGAGTTTTGTAAGTTGGAGTTATCACTGGAGGTATCGTACGTCAAGTTCATTAAGTTATTGTATTAGTTAAGTTATAAATGATTTGGTTAGAAATAGATAGAACCGAATAACCAAGTATATAAATTTATTGAATTTTCATTTAGGTTTTCTTTATAACTATAAACCATTTATAAAGGCAATTTTGAAAGTTTGTGACACGTGTCAAGTTCAAATGGGAACTTAAGTTATATTTATAGATATTTAGGCTAAAGAAAAAGGGAGCTTTTCTTCTTACTTCTTCAAAGTGCTACCATTTGAATCTTAAGGAGCCAACAATATTTCTTTCTCCTTAAGCTGGAGTTGTAGATCTGGATTTTTGTTAGTGACTACTCCATGTTAAGGTAAATATTGTGACTCTAGATGTTAAGGTTATAAAAGAGTAAGTCTGTTAGAGCTGCATAAATAGTAAGATGAAGAAATAAGGTTTTGTATGAGGGTTATCTGTGTTTAAGATGATGATAAGTAGTATGCGAATGACTTTTAATGGTGTTATGCTTTGTAAACAGCAGTTGATGCCATTGTCATGTTGGATGTTTGGATCTGGAGCTTTAAACTGTAGTAAATGAGAATCAAATGAGTTTTATACTGACTCCTGCTTGTGTACTGTAAATAATGTGAGTCATCTATAGAAAATTGATTGAACTATGAATCTAAAGTCATGAAAAGTATAGTATGTGAATATTGGTGTACGAGTATTAAAAATTGAAGTATGAATGAGTATGTATATGTTTGAAATATATGCTATGAGAGGTGTGTCTTGTTTGGGTGTATGTCAGTGAAGTAAAAAGGTTGAATTTAGATTGTGTTAATACATGAATAGTTTGTTAAGTGAGTTTGTGTTTGTTCTCCGCGGAGTTGTCAAAAAGGGGTCCGTCGAGAATTTAAACATAAACTCTGAAATGAACTCTGAAGGAAAAGTCCATAGCCATGACACATTCTGAAAAGGATTAAAGGATGGTGATTACAAATGGGATTCTCTGTGTGTCCTAAGATGATAATAGGCAAACCTCACATATTGTAAGTTTAGGAAAATCCATGTCATAAACACGTCAAGAAAGAATAGCCTTTGTGGCTAACACTGAAAGAAATGCCTTTGTGGCAAATTATGAATAGATCACATTAGTGGCGTATTCTATCTGAATGTCTGTACGGTGTTCGGCTAAGCCTATGAGGCGTGAATTGATAGGAATATCTGGTAAGCTATGAATCTGAATGTTTGTCTCTATGATAAGATATTGAGATGCTCTAAAATAAGAGTTAAATAAAGTCGTAAGGGGTCCGTGGAAAAAGAAATGTACATTTATTTGTTGAGAAGGGTATCTGCCATAGTGAAATGTAAATATGGAATGTGAGAAGTATGACATCTTCTACTAAAATTATTCTGACCTAGAGAAAATTCTATTTTTGAGATATGAGATATTGCTATAGCATGATATAGAGTTCATCTAAACGTTATACATTGTGAATTATCAATACTGATATACGTACAAAACTGGATTAATGTATGTTTGTGTGTGAACCAATAGTATGAGACTCTGTGTAAGTATCTGCCAAGAAAATGTCAATAAGCAATTATTTGAGAGAAGAGTATGGGATAAAATATGGATTGTTAGAAGTGGTTTATAATGGTACATTTTGTTATGAAAGTACTATAGGATAAGAGAATTATAAAACGATGGAAAGAGTTCTTTAGTTAATTAAATGTGAAAGACTAAGTATAGCAGGGGTATAGTAATTGACGTATACGAGAGAGATAAAATTGTATGGTCTCAGTCGTAGTTAATGATGTGGAGTAGAAGTAGACCAATAAAGATTCCTACAAGATTACAAAGCATCCATCAAGGTAAGGTTCATGAGCTCACTAAGTACTCTTGTACTTACAAGGTTTGTTATTTCTTTTCAGGTATGATGTGAAGAGGTTTTGCTTGGAGGGACAATGCCAAGAGTATGCCAAGATGGTGGTGAAGTGGGCTGTTATGCATATAGCGGATTATGGTACAGTCTGGAATACGCCCTTCAAGTCTGTCTTGAAAATAATTTTTTCTATCTTGTAAATACCTGTAACAAATCTAATGTAATAAGTTATTTATCATACATTTTATTCTAAATCCCCAAATGTTAAGTTTTCCTTTTTAAATTTCCAATAATGGGTTGAAATAAATAAGAAAATGTAGATTTAGGCCCGGTGAATCGAGTCAGGTTAATGGTGTTACATGAGATGCCTTAACATCTCTTAATTGATCATGTCGTTTACTTGAAAAACAATCAAATTATTATACAACTTAAATATGAAAAAAAATGACCCACAAGAATAACATCTTTGGATGCGACAACCAAAATTAATTGGAGATAATGAGTAAGGGAATGAACATAATAGACAAAATGGACACCTTATAGACAACGTACCAGTAATAACACCCATTATTAAAACAATGGCGTTGAATAACCTTACAAATTGTTTTCTTTAAAGCCAAATACGTGGTCTCTTTTACATAGACTAAATAAAAAAAAACTGTGCATGTAATCTTAACACAATCGCCATTTGTTTTCCCTTTGATTTATTACGAGCTCCATCCATTATTATGTAAAACTTAGGATCTCCAATATCTTTCTTAATAAATCTTTGAATCTTATTTGCCAAAATAAAGAAAATGTCTTTTTAAGCACTCGAGCTAATATAATTTTAGGGGCATTTATTAAGACAATTTTCCTTATTTCCTTATTATAAGAAGCGAAAAGCTTAATTAGTTTAAGAAAGTTATCTCGATTTCTTGAAGCTTTTTGTTTCATTATGTCACATAAAAACGTACCCCTAAAATGTAAGCCACTTGACAACATTTATAGACACCTTAGGTTGTAGTTAGTTTCTTGCAAGTACTTGCTGAGAAGTTTGCTTCTTGATAACCCTCTCAATATTTTGTAAGGAATTTTAAAGATCATGATAGCTCTTCATTGCTTTCTTGTACAAAGGATGTATATCTATTTACATGAGTTATAAAAGGGCAATTAGAGCCTTCATTGACTTGATTTCATTATCAAAATTCCTCACTTGTAAAAATACCAACTTGTATCGCCCTCAACCCGACCTTATTCTCCGGGCTTGAATCTCAGGTGTTACTTCACACAATACTTAACAAATTAATGAAGCAATTTAAAAATTCTCATTTCTTTAAATATTTTAATTATCATTTTAATTGAAAGACTTAATATCTAAAAACAAATGAAGTATTTGATATAACTTATTACATCAAACATGATACAGATCATACAATAAAGAAATTTGTTAACTACAATAAAGAAATTTGTTAACTACACACACCTAAGGTGTATTATAAAACTACGCCACATATCTATTGTATGCATAATATCCATTTCGCTACTACTCTAGTGTACTCCTGACATCGTCCCTCCTGGCGCAATCTATTCCCCAAATACTTGAAAACCATAACAAACCTTATAAGTTCAAAAGAACTTAGTGAGCATTATTATAAATTACCTTGGTAGATACTTTATTTTCTTTGAAGAACATCTATGCATCATTCTTCCTTTCAAACTACTTATATCGAGCGGATACTACTACAGTTTTGATACACACATACATGCTGACTATCATACTCTTAATATACCATTTCTTTATTATCTAACTAACTGAAGATTCTTTTAGACATTTCTTAATTCTTTTAGTTACATATATACTTCTCAGCAAGACATACCTTTAGAATCCGTTTCATATAGACCATATCCTAATACTTACACTTATATCAAAACAATTGTTCACTAACATTTCTCACAGGCGGATACATACACATATGGCAAATACTTATACAGATCTGAGTAATATCAAACTATTAATCAAATAATACCCTGATTCAATACCACACAAACCATACTAATAGTGTACTACGTAGATTAATTAGATGACTTCCTCACCATTTTATTCCACACCCTCGATGCTCGAAATAATCAATAACCAAATTTCATATAATTTCAGGCGAAGTCATTATACAACCCAGATATGAAAGATTCTAGATAACTCTGATTCAACCATTTCATAACATAAACAAATTTATATTAACAATTTCTTAGGTTACTCATAGCTACGAATAAATTCGTAAACAATATTATCAGATCACGGTAGATACATTTATTAACATACAGATACATAGTTCTTTTAAAGAACACCCTTAAAAACGATTCACTTATTTTACAGATCTTACTCAAACCCTTAATCCCTGAGCATATCAATACCTTATTTTAGTCATGCTTATTGCAAAACTAACATAACTTATCCATAACTTACCATAAAGACATATATACACACCTCACCAACCATACATGACAGATCATGCCAAAAGGGCCAAACAGAACACACCATGAAGGCATCATACAGAATCTCATGTTTACTGTCCTGATAGACTTTACAGAAAGTTCTATGGGTTTCTTCCTCATGGGCTTATACATAATTTCATGTATTGTGATCTATCATTTCAATTCATATGTTATCAAAGGCTACACTATGAACATATATATAGACACATATCATATCATGTCATAGGTCTTAACCACATGGTTTTACACATATTCATGTATCGTGTTCCACCATTCTGGTTTCATTTTACTAGAGGCTACACCATGAATGGTTCCAAATCATACAAAGCTACCGTGGGTCTCTACCTAATGGTTTTACACTCGTTTTCAATCTGTGATATTCTAATCAGGTTAGTAATATCTGCCTTACCAAATGCTTCACGATGGAATATTAACTTAGCATTTACTTACCCATATAATCACCTTCTTACTAACTCATACACCTCCTATGCCAGACCTTACCTGCATGCTTATCAAACATCATCCTTTTAATAGAATTTTATACATGTTATTACAACACATCTTTTATCTTTACTATACCCATACCCTTACCATTTTTCGTAAATATCATTATCCCATTCATGTATGCGTTTATACATATACATACTTCTTATTTGAGCAATTCATATAAAAAAGTCAAGATAGTGACTCACATGATTCTCACCTATTGCAGTTCTAAGCTCCAGACTCAAACATCCCTCTCAAACTAGCAACAACAATTCCTTAGAAACATAATTTCACTATTACAACTCTTATACATACAATTTACTTATCATCTCAATCATTGACAACCTCATGCAAAACCTTGTACTAAATAATTTATTATTCATATAACTCTTACCGTCTTACTTTTTTAGAACCTAACATACAGAGCTGAAATACTTACCCAAAGATGGAATAACCATTTATTAAACCCAGAATCATAACTTCCAACTTAAGGAGGAAAAGATACCATTTGATTTAAGAAAAAGAATCAAATAACAATATTTTAAGAAAGAAGAAGAACCTTTTTCAGAACCTATCTCACACGTATATATATGACCCAACCTACTTAATGGAAATTAACAAGTGTCACATGTTTCAGAATTTGGCTTCTTAATGGTCTATAATTTTCGACAAAAACATAATTCAACAACCTGCATTCAAAATTATCATGCTAGGCTATCCATTTTATTTCTAATCAAATTACTTATAATCTAACTAGCACAGTATCCCTGTAACGCCCTAACTTTCTTATCTTTGTTTTTGTAAAGTCCTACATAAATGAGTATCTACTTCAGTTGTTAAGTGTTCTTGGTGTGTTTGAAAGGTCTTGGGTTTAAGTCCTACTTCTAGCAAAATTTTGTTATTTTTTAGATCCAAGCCTTATCCTTGTTCAGTGGGATTATATGTAATTGCCTGTGAATTCATATCAGAATGAGCTTGCTGGTTCAAGTGGCAAGGGAGTCAATATGTTGGAGGTTCTGTGTTCGAATCCCTACGTTAGCAAGGGTATTATTTTTGCTCAGTTTTCTATTTAGAGTCTTGATGGAGTTGGATTCTGAGAAGTTGGTTGTTAGTGGGTTAATAGGGAGTAATCTGTGGGATTCAGGGAGTTATCTGATTTGATATTTTCTATTTTTATATTTTTTTTTAAATTTTGGTTCTTCTTTCTTCCTCTCTAATGTTTCTATGCTCTTTTGCCTATCAAAATTTTGCCTCTTCCAATCACGGTGTTATTGTTCGTTCCATCGTATGATTTTGAAGGTGTTTTTCAAGAAAATTGAGACTATTCGGTGGTGTAGTGAAATTTCGTAGCCGCTATTGTAGAGGGTAAGTTTTTGGATCGTTTGAGAGTGGTTCTGTTGAGTTTTCGAGTTATGGCTAGGAGATGGTTCGGCTAGTTTTGGAGGATTTAAGTAACCGTAGGTATTTTTGGGTGTCATTTTTAGGTACTACTCACTTCGGGAGTGCTTTTACGTCGAAATCGTACCAAGTGTGTTCCCAAAACACGAAAAATTGAGTTTCGGTAAAAGTTAAAAATGACCACTGTCGACGCCACACGGGCGTGTGGCTGGCCATGTGGATGGTCGTGTGAGAGACACGGTCGTATGATCGACGAAGGCATGGCTGATAAACAATAAATTATACATATTTCTACCTCATGCTTAGCCTATATTTTGGATGGATTATCATTAGTTTTGTGAGAATTGATGCTCTTAATCTTTCTTTTTCATATCTTATACTCAGGAGAGCATAGGGAAGAGAAAAGAAAGGAAAACGGGCCAAAAACCACGAAAATGGGCCAAAATGTGTAATCGACACGGCCCAAGGGGTCATCACACAGCTGTGGCACACGACCGTGCCACACAGAGATCACACGGTCCAGCCCCCGACAAGCACAGCCTGGCCACACGGTCATGTCACCCAAACAGTCCAGAACATAGCCTCTTGTCGAAATCACACGGGCGTGGTACACGGGCGTGTTCTAGTCGTGAGGAAGAGGAATTTCACTCGGATTTGGATGCTTAGGGGCTAAGAAAACCATTCTAAACTCTATATAAAGACCCTAGGAGGCAACTCTAAAGAGGATACTCTCTTCTCTCAAGAAAGAGTACCATAATTCTGCCAACACAAGGAGTGAAAGCAAGGAATTCCTCCAAGGGAAGCCGATTGATTCATCCCAGAAGCCAGAATTCTACGTCAAGATAGAGGATCTCCCTAAAGTCCTTCAGGGGTTTTCGGGTTCTTTATGTTTTGTTATCTTAATTCTTCTGAGATGTTTTTTTCTTTATTATGAACTAAACCCCTCAAATACTTGAGGGGGATGAAACCTAAGACAGATCTTGTTATTATTTATTCTTGAGTTATATGATAAATACTTGAGTTGTTCTTAATTATGTGTGCTTAATTCTTGTGTTAATAATACTAGGTATTCATCCAAGAAACGGATGTACTCAAAACAGAGGAGCAAAAGTCCCTATAATAAGAGTAGATCTACCATAATTAAGCGGAGTTGCATGCAACCCTAGACATAGGGCGACATAAATCTACCGGATTAGGGTCAAACCTAATATGGGGAACCATAGATCGAATTAATGCAACCTAAGGTGTTAATTAATAAAGAAACTTTAGTTAACAACCTAGGTCTAGTTGCTCTTCGCCTCGACGGAGGGTTTAGCATAAATTAGGGATCTCTACGGATCAAGTCAAGTGAATAAATCGTCTAGCTCAAGAACCAATAACAAGTGAAGTCTAGGTGGATTCTCCCTTAAGTATTGCTCATATCAATCAGCTTTTCCTTAAAGTTTTCCCTAATTTACTTTTTGTACACTTTAGTTAGTTTTAGAATTAGTTCTAATCAATTATGTTTTATTTTTAGGCTAGATAATAGAAAGGAAGTAAGTATTAGTACTTTTGGTTCCCTTGGGTACGATAACTCGGTCTTGCCGCTAAACTATACTACTGTTCGATAGGTACGCTTGCCTTTAATATCGTGATATTAGTTAGTTTTGGTGTGATCAGTTTTATAAATTTTATTACTTAATATCGCGAGCATATCAAGTTTTTGGCGCCGTTGCCGGGGAACTGAAATATTAAGAAAACTCGATTTCTATTACTTTAGCCATTACTATATTTATCTATTTTCAGTTTTTATTATTTTTTCTTTTATTTTATTTCATTCTATTTTCTTTGTTTTCTTTTTCTTTTAGGTATTTCTAGTTTATGACTAGAAACAACCCAGCAGGACCATTGCTTTTTGACGAAGCTTTTGAAGCGTCAGTCCGCAGAAATCGCAGAGAGATCAGACGAAGCCTACAGTATCCAGAACAAGATCAAGAACAAAGGCCAGAACCTACAGAAGAGATGGAAGCAAATCAAAACGTTCCACCACCTCCCGCAATAGTCGCACCACCAGCAAATCAAGAAGAAGCTCCTTGCACTATGTATGATTATGCTAAACCTAGTTTGGCTGGTACCCAAACTAGCATTCTTAGACCTACTATTGCTACTAATAATTTTGAATTAAAGCCTAACACTATTTAGATGATACAGCAATTGGTGCAATTTGATGGTTTACAGGATGAAGATCCAAATTCACACATAGCCAATTTTTTAGAACTTTGTGATACTTTTAAAATTAATGGCGTTTCTGATGATGCCATTCGTCTAAGGCTATTTCCATTCTCTTTGAGAAACAAAGCCAAACAGTGGTTAAACTCTTTACCACGAGACTCAATCACCACATGGGAGCAGATGACCGAAAAATTTTTACTTAAATATTTTCCTCCAACTAAAACAGCTAAATTAAGAAACGATATCTCTTTTTTTGTGCAGATGGATTTAGAAACACTATACGATGCCTGGGAGAGATACAAAGATCTTTTGAGAAGATGCCCTCATCATGGTTTACCTTTGTGGTTAAGAGTTCAAACCTTTCACAACGGTTTGAACCCATCGACGAGACAGATGATCGATGCAGCCGCAAGAGGAACAATCAATAATAAAACACCAGAAGCAACTTATGAATTTATTGAACAGATGTCACTGAATAACTATCAGTGGCAGGTCATGAGGACAAAGCCGACAAAAGTTACATGAGTTTATAATATTGATGCTGTCGCTATGCTTACTAACCAAGTAGAACTTTTAAATAAAAAGTTTGATAATTTTGTTGGTTCTACGCAGGCACAAGCAGTGATGCAGTGCGACACAACTCAGGCAAATATGTTCACTCCTGACTACTCATCTTCTGCCAATGGCACAGAAACGGAGCAAGCCAATTATATGGGTAACAATTTTAAATCTCAAAATAATCCATATAGTAACACATATAATGCAGGTTGGCGAAACCATCCAAATTTTTCTTGGGGAGGTCAAGGAAATCAAAGACAATAACCCCCTCAGGGATTTCAGCAGCCACCACCGCAACAGGAGAAAAAGCCCAACCTTGAAGAGATGTTTACCAAATTCATGGCTATGTCAGAGACCCGCTTTCAGAACACTGAAACGGCATTAAAGAACCAGCAAGCATCAATCAAAGGCCTTGAGAATCAAATCGGTCAACTCGCCAAGTTAATATTAAAAAGACCATAAGGTGGACTTCCAAGTAACACTAGGACCAATCCTAAAACACAACTTCATGCCATAAATACAACAGATGAGGAGGCATTAACCAAAGACGACCCAAATTTAGGCGAGGAACCTAAAGTGAGTAAAGGTAAGGTAGAGGTAAGCAACAACAAACCAGACATCAACGAACACAAGCCTCGTATACCATACCCAAGAGCGCTACAGAAAGACAGCACAGATGAACAATTCGTTAAGTTTCTTAAACTCTTAAAAAAATTACACATTAACTTACCATTTGTTGAAGCAATTTTGCAGATGCCAGACGCGGTTATATTCTAATAGAACTCTTGACAAACAAGCGGAAGCTATAGGAGAAATCTCATGTGGAATTAAATACAGTCTGCTCAGCTATTCTACAAAATAGACTACCGACCAAATTAAAAGATCCTGGGAGTTTTACTATCCCTTGTTTACTCGGTAGCCTAGAGGAAAAAAATGCTTTAGCTGATTTAGGGGCAAGTATAAATGTCATGCTTTATAAACTGTTTAAACAACTAGGTCTTGGAACGCCTAAGAAAACCAAGATGAGCATTCAACTAGCTGATAAAACTATTAGGGCACCTAAGGGAATAATTGAAGATGAACTTGTCAAAATCGATAAATTTATATTCCCAGTTGACTTTGTTGTTTTAGACATTGACGAGGCTAGCAATGTTCCCTTAATTTTAGGGTTCCCTTAATTTTAGGGCGACCCTTTTTAGCAACTGCTAGAACAAAAATTAATTTAGAAACAGGTGAACTCAAATTACGAGTAGGTGATGATACAGTCACCATACGAGCTCACAACTCAATTAAAACTACAGACGAGAATAAAGATTTGAGTCCCTGTAAAAACACTAAACTCACCACACAAACTTCTGTGCAGGACGCCCTCTACATAAAGACAACGCAAACACTGGCAAATTCACCTGCAGGAGATGAACCAGAAAAGCGAATGCTCCAGATCGAGGAACTAGATGAGTGGCTGAACTTTCACGGGAAACCCAAAATATGCCATACCAAAATGGAGCATCACCAAGATGACCCTCAAGGACAACCAGATCAACTTAAGGTGGGGGATAATGTAATCTTAGGGGAAGACGATCCTCGAATCTCAAATTTAAAAGAACATACAAGTGATACACCCTACTTCACGGTAATGAAAGTCTTTCCATACGGCACGATTGAGGTAACTCACCCAACCAAGGGTACTTTCAAGGTAAATGGTCATAGGCTTAAACATTATAGAGGTACGAATTTTAAAGATAAAAGAGAGGAGCTTCAGCTCCACGAAATCCCTCCATGATACATCCCAGCAGAGTCGAGCTTAGACTCTAAATAAGCACTTCTCGGGAGGCAACTCGAGCACTAACTTAGTAATTTTCCATCTATTTTATTTTTAGTATTTTTCATGCATCACACTAACCCTTTTTAATGTAAAGATTTAGGACCACGCGGCCAGTCCCACGGGCGTGTCCCAGGCCGTGTGAAACCTTTAAATAGAGACACGATTGTGTACTGAGGCCGTGTACAAACAGAACACAAATTTTTCTAAAATAAGGGCCACCGATATCTCGCCACGGCCATGCGATATGGTCGTGGCAACCTTTCGACTTCAACACGGGCTCACACAACTCCACACGCCCGTGTCCCCAGACCGTGGAAGACACTGTCAAATTTCACACGGCCATGGAACCTATCACACGACCGTGTGAAGCACGAACATGATCGCACACGGCCGTGTATTCCCTCACACGACCGTGTGAGTAACGAAGAACCGATCTCCCACGGCCGTGTACAACATTACCACGGGCGTGTACTTCAAACCAGGCGCGCCAAAACCTCTGGATTTCAAAAAACACGGGCGAAACACGACTTACACGGGCGTGTGACATGCCTGTGTGACCCAAAAACTATAAATAGGGGCCACTATTCATTTTTTTCACTCAAAACCCCAAATTTCTCTCATCCAAACTCTCTCCAACCACCATAAGTGCCGCCACAGCCTTTAAAACACCACCATACCCGTAATCAGCCGCCCCACGCCCGTGTAAACCCACCCCACGACCAACCCACGACTGTGTAACATCAAATTTGGTTTTATTCTCTCATTTTTCTCCTTTATTTATTTATAGTTCATTTTCATTATTCAATTATGTAATTTTACTTTATTCTAGATGTTTAATCAAGCATGGAATTAGGAAAATTAGGATGAATAATCTAGAATTAGATAGAACATATTAGGATTGCATGCCACTTAATTTCAATTTTTGCTTGCCACTTAGAACTCCTTTCATTTGCCATTTAAATTCATAATTGTTTGACATTTTCTCTTACAATTAGTATATATACATACCCATAGTTCTAAGTTTTGTTCCAAGTTTTAACATGATTAATTTCTACTATTCAGGTTAATCCTTAGTTTATGTTTTCTTAGGACCATTATAATCTATATTTTAATTATCTATTTAGTTTAATTTCAATCTTTAGAACTAATGCTTTTGTTATTCTATTTTAGATACTATGTCATCATCATGCGCTAGAAAGGCTGCTGTCCCCGCCTCTAAGAAACAAAAAGGGCCAGGGAGTTCTTCATCGAGGCCCACCTCCGAGGTTAGACACACATTTATCACATTCGCCCAAGCTTCGCAAGATGAGCATTATCAACTCATTCGAGCCCGCCCTATATCCACGGGCCGCTACATAGATTGAGGTGACCTTGAGCAAATCCATTTGGTGGATGACGTCCGGGCCTTACTGATGACAGAGCCATGGAAGCAGTTCTTCCAGATTATAGAGCCGACATACTTAGAACTCACCCTCAAGTTCTACTCAACATTCCACCTACAGACGGTGATGACTAGATTCAACGACCCACGGACAGTCCAGTTCCATTTGGGAGGTCTTGTGCGACGTCTCAGCGTACCAGAATTTGGCATAGCACTTGGGCTCTACACAGAGCAATTTATGGCAGACGAGGACTTCCACACCCTTTCTTGTCGCATCCATATCAGGCCAGTCGACTGTTAGAACGACATAGCCCCGGGGCGTCAGACATATAACCCCAGTGTCAGTAAGGCGACCGCCCTCGTTCCCTCTCTGCGGTACATTCATGCTCTACTGGCTCACATTTTGACAGGTAGACGAGAGAGCACAGGCGTCATCAACACTCATGACGTCTACTTCCTGTGGTACATGGCGAACGAACACATCATCGGCTTAGCATACTTCATCGCGCACGCCATGCAGCATCAGGCAGAGAGGCACCGTAGAGGCGTATTATCCATGGGGCCCTACATCACACGTCTGGCTCGTCACTTCGGGCTCCTCAACACTTCAGCCCAGACATCCTCCTACACCCTGATCGGTCAGATGTCTCCCAAGGCATCGCGACTATGCTACACATGAGGATGATCGAGCGGAGGCCAAGAGGCACCCCCTTTCAGTTCCGACTTGTTTAAGAGGGTGAGGAGCCAGAGGACATTCCCGACGATGTCTCACCACCGGAGGAAGACGCACCCACCGAGCCACCACCCCCTCGCCGCCCATCTCATGCAGCAGCCACCTACGCTGACTTATCTAAGCGCTTCTCACAGTTCGAGCAGCAATGCTTTCGGCGTCTCGATTATATCGATGCCACCTTAGAGTAGATATGCCAGCACCTAAGCATCACCCCGCCACCGCGTGATCCATCCGAGGATTAGATCCTCTTATGTTTATTTTTCTTTTATCTTTTTCTTATTTTTATTTTAACTTAGATTTGAACATTGATCTTTATTTTCACCTTTTCTTTTAACTTTATTTTCCTTTTCCTTTTCAAATTTTCTCATTTTACCTTTTGCATTATTTATTTTTAGTATTTTGTTTTCTTTATTTTAGTTTATTTCTATTTCCTAACGGCCAACCCCTAACAAGTAATTTCCATTGCTCCAAATTCCCTACGACTAATACATACTTTCGCAGTTTCAAAGGAGCTTTACAGCTCAAATCTCTACGAAAAAGGGAACACCTTGCCACAACTGCCAACTCTTCCAATCTCTGCCTCACTAATCCATCCAAAGTAGGGAGTTTCATACCTCCCCCTATCTTATGATCTTATGCTTTTATTGCTACTAATGCTATCTTTGTACATTGAGGGCAATGTACATCTTAAGTATTGGGGGGGACTTACTTTAAATCTCTATATTATCTATGAAAACCCTGAAATCTGATGCTTTGTTCTTAACTGCATTATCTTTAACATCCTATTAGGGATATATTTTGATTAATTTATGATTTTTATTGATATGTGAGAATTAAGACATAAGTGCTTGTACTTTGATTATTCAAACTCTAAAACATTAGGGAATCAAGCATGATAAGTTGAAATTTTTGAGAACCCCAATTTTTTTTCATAAGTTCTTTTCCTTAATTCTAAGTGTTATCTTAAGATTTGAAATTCGCAGGATTGACTTCAAAAAGCCATAATTCTGGTGAGATTTTTGAGCCTTTTGAGCATACATTTTTTCGTGCTCACTTTTATTATTGCTTTAAGTGAGTCAACACTGATTTGTTATTCTAGAACTTGCTTTGATTATACATGTTAAGACCACATCATTGATTTGATATACCGAGATGATAAAGGCACCTAGGATTTAACCTACTTACTCCACAAAGGCCTACCTCCATAAATTAACCTCTAGTGAACCCCATTGAGCCTAACAACCTTTTCTTTGACTTACCTCTAATATTAACCTATAACATATTTTTGTTGAATTCCATTTAATTACTTTAATCCTTATTTTTTCGAGATTTGAGTTGAAATTTTTATCTAGCTTTATTCTCTTTTCCAGATTGTAAAGTTTTATTCAATTTATTGTTCTTAAAAAAAACGTATGTACTAATTCAGTTGTAATCTGTAATAGTTCAAATAGTTTTTGCATATTTCTATTTTAAGGCTACCAATGCAGAAATAATATTATCTTAAGAATTAGCTCGAGAAATATGTTCCAGTGATAGAGATTTTTCTAGTTAGATAATTTTTCAAATTAATCTCGATTCTAACCCTTTTTTGCAGCCTGTGACAACATCCCTAACCAAACCCCATTACAATCATTGAAAGACCTTTTATCGATGTATCATGTCAATCTATAGTGGTGGAGATGTGATTTTCTTACAAGCCTATGGTAATAACTTTTCAGGTTGACTAGAGAGTACTTAATTTTTGAACCCTAAACACTTCGAGTGGATAGAGTGAATCTTTAGTGAGGATGTCAACTTCAGTTAATTAAGATTAAGAGATAATTACTTAGGAGAAGGGAGAAAACTTATGTTTCAATGATAAAATTCTCAGCTTAGAGTGATTGAATCTTTAATGTTCTTCTAATTGAATTATCATTGTATGAATACCTATGAATTAGTTTGAAACATTATTGATATAGATTATAAGTTGAGAAGAATGATTCTTTATTAGGGATTGAGATTTTGCTTGAGGACAAGCAAAGGCTTAAGTGTGGGAGTATTTGATAAACGATAAATTATACATATTTCTACCTCATGCTTAGCCTATATTTTGGATGGATTATCATTAATTTTGTGAGAATTGGTGCTCTTAATCTTTCTTTTTCATATCTTATACTCAGGAGAGCATAGGGAAGAGAAAAGAACAGAAAATGGGCCAAAAACCATGAAAATGGGCCAAAATGTGTAATCGACACGACCCAAGGGCTTATCAGCCGTGGCACACGGCCGTGCCACACGATCCAGCCCCCAACAAGCATGGCCTGGCCACATAGCCGTGCCACCCAAACAGTCCAGAACACGGTCTCTTGTCGAAATCACACGGGCGTAGCACACTGGCGTGTTCTAGTCGTGAGGAAGAGGAATTTCACTCGGATTTGGATGCTTAGGGGCTAAGAAAGCCATTCTAAACTTTATATAAAGACCCTAAGAGGCAATTCTAAAGAGGATACTCTCTTCTCTCAAGGAAGAGTACCATAATTCTACCAACACAAGGGGTGAATGTAAGGAATTACTCTAAGGGAAGCCGATTGATTCATCCCAGAAGCCAGAATATTACGTCAAGACAGAGGATCTCCCTAAATTTCTTCAGGGGTTTTCAGGTTCTTTATGTTTTGTTATCTTAATTCTTCTGAGATGTTTTCTTTCTTTATTATGAACTAAAACCCTCAAATACTTAAGGGGATGAAACCTAAGACAGATCTTGTTATTATTTATTCTTGAGTTATATGATAAATACTTGAGTTGTTCTTAATTATGTGTGCTTAATTATTGTGTTAATAATCCTAGGTATTAATCCAAGAAACGGATGTGCTTAAAACAGAGGAGCAAAAGTCCCTGTAATAAGAATAGATCTACCATAATTAAGCGGAGTTGCATGCAACCCTAGACATAGGGCGACATAAATCTGCTGGATTAGGGTCAAACCTAATATGGGGAACCATAGATCAAATTAATGCAACCTAGGGTGTTAATTAATAAAGAAACTTTAGTTAACAACCTAGGTCTAGTTGCTCTTCGCCTTGACAGAGGGTTTAGCATAAATTAAGAATCTCTACGGATCAAGTCAAGTGAATAAATCGTCTAGCTCAAGAACCAATAACAAGTGAAGTCTAGGTGGATTCTCCCTTAAGTATTGCTCATATCAATCAGCTTTTCCCTAAAGTTTTCCCCAATTTACTTTTTGTGCACTTTAGTTAGTTTTAGAATTAGTTCCAATCAATCCTTTTTTATTTTTAGGCTAGATAATAGAAAGGAAGTAAGTATTAGTACTTTTGGTTCCCTTGGGTACGATAACTCGGTCTTGCCGCTAAACTATACTACTGTTCGATAGGTGCGCTTGCCTTTAATATCTTGATATTAGTTAGTTTTGGTGTGATCAGTTTTATAAATTTTATTATTTAATATCGCGAGCATATCAATGGCCATGCGCAATATACGGCCATGTGGTGGCTTGAGTATGGCCATGTGGGCCACATAGGCCAGGCCAAGTTGGACGTGTAGGCCATACGGGCATGTGGACCCACAAGGGGAAATCACATGGGCGTGTGGACCTATTTTTCTGAAATTTTCCCTAGGGTCACACGGGTCATTCTAATCGACTGTGAGCCTACCGTAGGGTTGATAAGGGCTATCCAAACCCTAGTTTATGTGATTTGGTATTCTGATGGTATACTCTGAGTAGGTCATTATTATTCATGTATTCACTTCTACTATATGAATGTCCATTATCTTTATATAAGCATGTTGAGCATATTTAATCTGTTATTTCTGTATCTGTTATCTGTATCTGGTTTCGAGTGGGATTTGTATATATGGAGGGAGTGTTCTGTACGGCGTATATCGCCTATATTCTGGTAGCTTGACTGCATATTATCTGATATGTGTTTTAATGGCACAATGTGGTGTGTAAGGATCTGTGGGTGTTTTTAACCCCACATGGTGTGATGGGATAGACAAAGTTGGTGTATAGAGGATGGGAGTAGGAATTTTGCATATCTGCTATCTGCTATTCGAATCTAAATCTGAATCTGATATCTGAAACTAAATCTGAATCTGTATCTGACTGTTTATGTAAT
Organism: Gossypium stocksii; assembly: GCA_020496765.1. Lineage (NCBI taxonomy): Eukaryota > Viridiplantae > Streptophyta > Magnoliopsida > Malvales > Malvaceae > Gossypium > Gossypium stocksii. The sequence goes on along the minus strand of CM035632.1, from coordinate 95,240,542 downwards.
AATATGTATGTTTGTATGCTTTATTTTGTTGGGTTACACACTGAGTTTACAAAAACTCACCTTTGTTGTCTGTTTGTTCAAGTAATCTACAGACTTAGGCAGATCGGTGCAGCAGAGTCCCATGGTGACCATATGTTATAAACTAACTTCAAATACAATTTTTGCTTAAATTTTAGAGTTATTTCTGGGTATTTTGTAATAATTGGACTTTCTGGACTATTTGCCTTATTTTGGGTTTTGGCTGTGTTTTATGATTTTATTACTGAAATTCTCGACAAAACCACGGTTTCACAAAAACTAATGATTTTCTAGAAATACGAATTGGGTTTTTTGAAATGTAATGGTTTTAAAGCTTCCGCTATAAATTGTGATTTGGCAAATAAGTTAATTAATTAACGCTTCTGGTTATAATTATAAAACATTAATGCTTTGTTTAAATAACTATGCAACGTTTTATCTAAACGACGCGATTTTCAAAATCCATTCATTGTGACATCACCAGATTCGACTATAACGTTTAGGCCAAGTTCGGCGTGTAACACCTTCTACCCGTATTCGTCGTCGGAATAGGGGACAAGGCATTACCGGAGTTTACCAATTTTTTTTATTTCAATATAACCCCTTTATAGACATCTAACCTTCCCTGCAAACCTTAAACCGAGACCAATCCAAATCAACCAATCTAATTCAACATATTTTCAAAATAGATTCATGCATATTCATAAGATAATCTCATTACATACCAAACCAAGGTTTGTTAGCCACACCAATTGCTAACTTTATATTCATTTCACATTAACATTTACTTTATTAACTTATACATGCCATTGATTTCCAAAATAATGTTTCTGGATATACCAAAATGTTGAGGTTGATAGCGTGATATGTCTCTGACTGAATCTGACCTCCGAGCTCTTAATACTACAAAACAGGGAAAAAGAAAATAGGGTTAGCACATTGTGCTTAGTAAGCTCATGTAACAAGAATTATACTTACCTAATATTTTCAAAACAATATAATAAACATTTATACATCCATTCAATGCATTGTTACCCTAACATGCACAAACTCAACATTCAAGTTAGTCCAATAATTTCAATATATCAATAATATATACTGTGATTGATGAGCTCATCAATACCATGATTTCCATTCCATTATTATTTTCCCATATTTATCCCGTTGAATTTCTCAGAATTTCGATGGACTTTCAGGGGTACACTTTAGTGTACAAATCTGGGTCCGTCAATTCATATTCATGTGCGCACATTTTCATTTCAGAGAGCACACTCCAGCGAACCTCATCCTTACAGCGGGATTACCAGTCCAGGCTAAATCCCCTGTAATATAAACTCATAGAGTATTGTCGGGATTACCAGTCCAAGCTAAATCCCCTGCAACGATAATTACTCTAATAAGCTTAGATTTGAATTACCAGTCCAGGCTAAATTCAGACCCTAATTCGGATTACCCGTCTAGGCTAAATCCATTTTACACATATTCTTCGAGAGGGCTATATCAGGATAGGATCACCCGTCTGGGCTAGATCCTTTTTACCGTCAATTCCTTTTCAGAGATCCATCGAATTTTCCTTTCATTCAACCAGGATATATTCCCCTTTTTATCAAATATAACAGTGTTTCATTAATTATCATACAATGAACATTCAAATCATATTCACATCCATAATATACATTTCAAGCATTTAAGAATATAATTCAAGTTACACGAACTTACCTCGATACTTGTTAGTATACAAAAATCTATTAATCCCAAACTTTTTCCTTTCCTCGATCTAGCTTCGTATTTAAGTCTTTGGGATTTGGTGCAAAAATTATGAAATACCAGCTTAAAGAACCCCTCCTATGGCGTTTCGGCTGATGAGAATGAAGAGAAATCTCAAGAAATCTAGATATTTCCATATTAGTCCTAGTTTTATTTAGTCAATAATGCAATATTCCAATTTTGCCCTTAAATCACCCATTTTCTTGCTGATTTTATGCCCTTGCCGTCCAGCCCAAATAAATTTTAGGTCTATTTGTCTTTTAAATCCTTTCTCATTAAACACTTAAGCTATTTAATCATCCTAACCACTTTTATACCTTTTCAAATTTAGTCCTTTTCATTTTATTGACTGCCCAAACGTTAAAATTTTCTAACGAAATTTTAATACTATATTACTAACATTTCATAAATATTTATAAAAATATTTTTGACTCGGTTTTACGAGATCGAGGTCTCGATAACTTGTTTTTACCTAATTTCTTCAATAATTTCTTCTTTTTTTCTTTTTTTAACTAACTACTAAATCGGTAAAATTTTTCTATCGATATTTTTATACGATTTTCCTATCATATCAATATTTATGCAAAAATATTAAAATAAATTTTTCTTTAAATCGGATTTGTGGTTACGAAACCACTGTTCCGTTAACCTTGAATTTAGGCCCTTACAACTCTCCCCCTTTAAGGATTTTCGTCCTTGAAAATCTGACCAGTAAAGAGGTTCGGGTATTGTTTCCTTATTGCCTCCTCCGGTTCCCATGTTGCTTCCTCAATCCCGTGCTTTTTCCATAATACTTTCACTAGATTTATCTTTTTATTTCTGAGCTCATTTGTTTCCCATGCTAAGATCTGAACTGGTTCTTCACAGTAACTCATACCCGGCTGAATCGCCACTTTTGTCGGAGAAATAACATGTGAAGGATCCGATCAATACCGTCGTAACACAGACACATCAAAAACATTATGGATTCTATCAAGTTCTGGTGGTAATGCCAATCAATAAGCGACTGGTCCAATTCTTTCTATGATTTCATATGGCCCGATAAATCTTGGACTCAATTTACCCTTTCGACCGAACCGGAGAACTTTCTTCCAAGGAGACACTTTCAAGAATACCTTGTCACCAACCTGAAATTCAATCTCTTTTTGTTTAAGATCAGCATATGACTTCTGACGATCGGAAGCTGCTTTTAGACTATCCCGAATAACCTTTACTTTTTCTTCTATTTCCCAAATCAAATCAACCCCATGTATCTTCTTTTCACTGAGCTCTGTCCAATATAACGGTGTTCTACATTTTTTACCATACAAAACTTCATACGGAGCCATTTTAATACTAGACTGATAACTGTTATTATAAGCAAATTCAATCAAAGGTACATACCTCTCCCAATTACCTTTAAAATCTAGTATACAACATCAGAGCATATCTTCCAATACCTGAATTACACGTTCAGATTGGCCATCTGTCTGAGGATGAAATACAGTGCTGAAATATAACTGAGTACCTAAGGCTTCTTGCAATTTGTCCAAAAAATGAGACGTAAATCGGGGATCTCTATCTGATATAATAGAGACAGACACTCCATGAAGCCTGACAATCTCAGATATATACAATTCAGCCAGTTTATCTAAAGAATAATCCATACGTACTGGAATAAAGTGTGCTGACTTCGTCAATCGGTCAACAATCACCCAAATAACATCTTTCTTCCTTGAAGACAACGGTAATCCAGATACAAAATCTATAGTAATTCTTTCCCATTTCCATTCCGGTATAGTGATTGGCCGAAGTAACCCCGAAGGTACTTGATGTTCAGCTTTAACCTGCTGACATACCAAACACTTTGATACAAATTCAGAGATATCATGTTTCATACCTGGCCACTAGTACATCTTTTTTAAATCATTATACATTTTATTACTCCTAGGATGTATAGACATAGCACCGCTGTGAGCCTCGTGTAGAATCTTTTGTACGAGCACTGAATTCTGAGGTACACATACCCTGCCTCTGAATAACAAACAACCATCGATCCTAACCTGAAATTCAGAATCAGTACCCGACTCACATTGTACTCGTTTAGCTTGTAACTTTTCATCATTTTTCTAAGCCTCACAGATCTATTGTAGAAACACTGGTCTAGTTTTCATTTCAACTATAATTGAACCATCATCAGACAATGATAGCTGGGTATTCATAGCTGGCAAAGCAAATAAATATTTTCAGCTCAAAGCATCAGCTACAACATTAGCCTTACCCGGATGGTAATCAATAATCAAATCATAATCTTTTATTAGTTCAAGCCACCTGTGCTATCTTAAATTCAAATCTTTCTGCGTCATCAAATATTTCAGGCTTTTATGATCAGTATAAACATAAAATTTCTCACCGTACAAGTAATGCCGCTATATCTTCAGCACAAATACAATAGCAGCTAATTCAAGATCATGTAATGGGTAATTTCTTTCATGGGGTTTAAGTTGTCTTGACCTTCTTGCATCAAAACACAACCTAAACCATTTAATGAGGCATCACTGTAAATAACAAATTCCTTACCCAGTTCAGGGTACTATGAGTTTCCTTATTAGATTTGACTCTAATTCAGTAGATTTATGTTGTCCTATTTCTAGGATTATATGCAACTCTACTCAATTACGCAAGGTCTAATCTTAAACAGGGTCATTTCAACCACCGATTTAAGCACATCGAATATGGATCAATAATCTAGAAATACTAAATCTAGAATTCAACACACATGATTGAGAGTAAGAAACTAAGTATTTATTGCGTAAAATAAAAATCAAACGACAAAATCCATCATAGGGTTCATCTCTCTCAGGTATTTAGAAAATTAGTCAATACTTGAAAATAAAAACATTCAAGAGATAGTATAACCAAAAGAAATAAAGAAACTAATGATAACTTCCTAAGAAATCAACTGGGAATCTTCAATCTTGATGGAAATCTGCTTCAAGGTCGCCTTTAATGGTGTTTTTGGAGTTGTTTTCTTGAATATTCTCTTATGGCTCACTCATATCTTCTTATTTTTGTCAAATATATGTCTTAGATTGCTCGAAAACCTAAAAATTACGATTTTTTGCTGTTCAATGCATAATCCTATGAAATCGACACGGCCTACCACACGTCCATATGGTCTGATCATGTAGCTCTTGTAGCTTGCTCCGACACTCCAGTTTTCGCTTATTTTTCACTTTTTTGCTCACAAATGATCTATTAAGCATTAAAACATAAATTTAAAGGATTAGGAACATAAAATTCACAATTAACATCGAACAATCACCCCAAAACACATCAAGAATGATGTTAAAACATGTTACTTTTAGCACTTATTAGTTTTGTATAAGAATCTATCAGGATAAATCTTAAAACTATACATGAACTTTGGTTTAATGTAAAATTTTATACATGAAATCTTGGTTTGATCCAATTCTTACAAATTATTAACACAATTATTGATACAATATATTTTATATATATAAGTTGCATACACATATAATTATATTTAACCAATGTAAAAATACATTTATGCATTTATTTCTTTAAATGTGTATGATTGAATCAAAATTACACCAAATCAAATTTCATGTATAATTTTGAGATTTATCCCTAATCTATTAAAAACTTAATAATCTATTAAACATTATGTAATAAGCTATTTGACAATACACAGGATATGCCCTCACAATGATCAAACAAACAAAAACCACAATTCACACTAAATTTAATTGATAGATTACAAAACACTTGTGTAAAAATCCTCTAAGATGATGACTTCACTTTAATTGTTATTCTTCGTACCTATACCCCCCACTTGTTTAAGTAATGTCCTTTCTTTTTTAATTATTTTGAGGGATTGGGGAGAGAGATTAGAGAGTTAAGCCATCAATGAAAGATTCGTATCCTTAGCTTAAGGAGAAAGAAACGGAAAAATTAAACAACCGGTGCATTAAGAACTTTGTTAATAACTTTTTTAACCAAAAAATGAGTTTTTTTGAATTGATGCATTAAGATTTGGACTAAAATCCTAATACTTCTACCAAACATGTAAATCCGCTAGTTTGATGGTAGTTGAGAAATTTTTTAGTTTGCTATGAACTGTTACATCCCAAAAATCAGGTTTGTAAAAATTGGGTTAATGAACCAAGAGTGGTCACGCCTGATTTTTTTTAACGATTGAGTAGTGGCAGAGCTGTCCTTGTTGATCAGTGTTTGAATTCTTTCTCTCTCATTATTTTCTATGTGGTGCAATTTTGTTTCCAACCTTAGCAAAGGTTGTAACACCCCTAACCTGTATCCGTCGCCGGAATAGGGTTACAGAGCATTACCAGACTTATCACATAAACAACCATTCATTTCATATCCATAATTCATATCCAAACATGAATCATTCACATACATTCATATAGTCCCTAACACGAGCCTTCGAGGGCCAAAAAAATCATTTAAAGCAATTCGAGACTTAATTGTAAACTTACGAAAATTTTGAGAAAACTATGAAAATTTCAGAGTACAGAGGACACATGCCCATGTGGCTAGGTTATGTGTCTCACACAGCCAAAAGACACGGCCGTGTCACAGGCCGTGTGGACATTCGAAATGGGATCACATGGCCGTGTCCCAGACTATGTCTTACCCCGTGTAACTCTCTGACTTGTGTCACACGGCCAACCACACGCCTATGTGACTAGCCCGTGTAACTCACTGACTTTCTTTCATTAAAAAATACAGAGGACACACAGCCGTGTCACTTGACCGTGTGTCACAAACGTCTAAGACGCACGCCCATGTCTCTGCCCGTGTGGATGAAAATAGGCTAGGTTACAAGCCACATTTCTCACCCAATTTTTGGTGCCAACATACACATTTCAATAGCACATAACCACAACCAAATTAGGCACTTAAACCAACCCAAAATCAAGCCTAAACATGCAATTTCTATGTACACAATAAGATGTCCAAAAGCGCATACATTTGCTCACTTAAACACAAACCAAACTTGATTTAAAAGCTACCTAAATGGTCATTCTCATGTAATCACTAACTTACCTAACTTTAATATACTTATTACTTATCAAATTCACCTATTATGCCAACTACCAATTCACAACCAAGCAATTTATAAAGCAACCATCAAGCATACTCATCTCAATTTCAACCATTTGATGGTAAAACACAACTTCACAAACAAGTCATTAACACAATAACTATACACGACATATCACTAGGCCATTTATACATATATATATACATACCAACATATACTAAGTCAAGCCAAATCACATGGCTAAAACATAATCAAAACATATAGGCTTCATTAACAAATAGACCTATACATGCCATATAACCAAAATACATTGAGTCTAAAAATACCAACACAATAGCTGGATAGTGTGATAAGATCTCCAATGACTTCGAATCCGAGCGAGCTTTCGAATCACTATAAAACACGAAAAAATAAACAGAGTAAGCAATTAAGCTTAGTAAGTTCGTATGACTTAGAATTAAACTTACCATTGAATCATAATTTAGATAATAAACATAGTATATCCCATTCAATTTGTTCAAATACCTAAACACATATATTCACCAATAGGTTAGTCATATAAAGCATGTATAGCAATCAAATAATATGGGTGAGCACAACAATCAAGTAAGCTTCATATACATGTGTCTTCCATTTCATATCTCAATACATATCATATAATGCCATTTATCATTTGTGCAATTCATATCGAACTCATATGATTTGTAACAAGACTGTACCCATTGAACCACTTAGAATATCATTAGATACGAGATGTACTGAACAGAAATCCGTCAATTCCTGTTCATGTATGCTCTTTCAAGCTGAAATAACGGTAAGCTCACACGAGCTGAGAATTGGTAAGCTCTTACGAGCTACAAATCGATAAGCTCATATGAGTTGTAGTGAGTCTGCAATATATGCAGGATCTCAACCAAATCGGTAACCCTAATTACATGCCATCCGTATCCTATGAATTCCTAAGGTTCAAACGGAACTAGATATTCTCTATAGTTCCATTATTAGGCATTCAATAGACATATATTTTAATTTCACAATTCACATACATACATTTCAAATAAGTATATTTATATAAATGCTTAATTTTAATTACACGAACTTACCTCGAATTCGAACGATAGAAAACGATCGTCTATTCGATAACTTTATCTTTTCCTCGATCTAAATCCGTACGTTTCTTCTTTTGATATATATAATCAAATTTAACACATTTAAACATCATTCTATTCAATTTCATCCAATTTCACATTTTAGTAAAATTACCATGTTACCTCTAAACTTTTAACTTCTTTACAATTTAGTCCTTATCTCACTAAAATGCAAATTCATGCAATTTAACCTTAACCAATGCTAGGTGAATTTTAATCATGCTCATTTCAGCCCATATTTTTCATTTATTCACATATTTTACCACAATTTTCACATTTAACAATTTAATCCCTAATTGACATTTTCACTAAAAATCACTTAACAAATGTTGTTTATCTAACAACAAGGATTCATTTTCTTTCATCAAACACCAAAACACTCACACATTCATCAATGGTAAAACCCTAACTCTTTAATACTTTTGCAAATTAGTCATTGGGCTAGCTAGATTAAGTTACAACAATCTCAAAAACATAAAAATCATTAAAAACGGGACAAAAATCACTCACCAACTGAGCTTCAAAGTAGCCGAACCCTAGATGACCAAAAATGGCTTCTCTTCCTTATAAAAATTGGTGGAAGATGATAGTTGAAGATGATGATATATTTGTTTTATTTATTTTTATCATTAATAACCTAATTACTTAGCTAACCTTTAAAACATTTAAAAATTACTCAATTGCCAAGCTAACACATTCCACTAGCTCAATAATGGGATAACTATCATATAAGGACCTTCACTTTAAAGTTCCATAGCTATTAGATACCTTTAGCTTATGGAATGCAACTTTTACATTTTACTCTATTTAGTCCTTTTTCACAAATTAAGCACTCAAATGATAAAATTTTTCAATGAAACTTTCATGCAATCCTACTATCATGTTGTAGACCTCAAAATAATATTAAAATAAATATGCCAACCTCAGATTTGTGGTTCCGAAACCGCTGTTTTGATTTCACTAAAAACGGGCTGTTACAAAGGTCACATCCCATGTTTTAAATATTTTTTGTTAAAATAAACACAAGAAAATGAAATGATCTAGTGGTTAAAAGATTTAAAATTTTCTTAATGGTCCTAGGTTCAAATCACCACATTAGCATATTTTTATTTAAATTTTTGCAATATTTTACATGTGCTTATTTACCATTGCTGTCCAACCTTTCTTACCATACTAAGGGAAGATTCTTTCCTTTCTTTTTAGTCAACATACCATACTTATGAGGACATGATCCCCTTTTCACTCTCTTGTCTCCCTTACTTGTCATTCTCTTCACCATTACCATGAGTGATGTTTATTGAACCTAGACATGTTTGACAACACCTCTTTTCATCCATCTTTTCATTCTCCCCCTCTCATTGTCGCACCTCCCTAAAACTCCTCCTCATTCTCACATTTTCTTTGTTTTGTTTAGCCATCAACCACCCATTTTTTCTTTATTTCCTCTTCTCCTCCACTGTTCCTTGATTTGAACCGCCATCACTACCACCGAGCCTCATTTGTACTGCCACTTCTCTTCTTCTTTTTGTTCCACCGTCGCCTTAGCACTGCCCTTCACAACCGTAACAGCCACCACAAAACATCACTTATTTTTTATTTATTTTTCCTCTTCTCATTTCTCTTTCTTTTATCAAGAGACCGAAACCTATCTCCTTTTCTTTCTCCTCTATTGGACTGTCGCCTTCGTTGTTAGACCACCTTCGTCGCCACTGTATCATCACTGCTAACGGTTGTGTTTTCTTCTCTTTTCTTCATCATTTTTTCAACCTACATCATTCCTTTTAGTAAACAAAATTCTGCACTTTTTATTTTACTTAATTTCTTAAATTCTAGGTCTTTATATCATAAGCTTACCTTTAATCAACCATTTCTTTAGATCGTTCAATTTTCCCGAATCAAAACCAATACGAAACCAAGACGAAACATCGACCTTTCCATTTCAATCAAGATAGTTTAAGTAAAAGGGTTGATCGAGAACCACTCTTCCCTCATTGTTTCTCTCATGACTGAATATTCATAAGGGTTATAGTGTATTTATCTCTCATGTATTAACATTTAATTACGATATCTTTTTGAAGGGTTGACCGACATCAACCTAGGAAATCGTTAACCTTGGAAAAGAATCTCGATTCTTAACATTCATAAGGGTAAGTGTCAAATGGGAGATTTGTTTAATTAACTTATCTCTTATGATGATCATGAAAAACTTTAACAAAGGACTACCATTTGTGTGATTAGGTTATCCATTGAATAGATCCAAGTTTAGGCGTCTTAAAGAGTTGCAACACATTGGATCTACAACCAGTTATGGATTTTAACTAATTAAAAATATGAAAATATGTTTCATGTTGTTAAAATTTATTAGTATTATTAAGATTGTGCTTATAAAAAAATACGTATTCGAAAAGAGAAGTAAAAACCCATCAAAATGGAATATCCAAGTAAGTGAATCTAAACCGTTGTTGTTGTGACATGTATGATGTATGATATTGATTATTATTAATTGAAACAAAGTGTATGATAGTCGCATTCCCATGTTATGTGATGTAATGACATATGTGAAGTTTACATGAATTATAAAATTAGAAATATTGATATAATATGTATATATGTGATTTGCATGTTAAACATGCCTATGTGATTTTAAGTGATAAGTGATATAATGAGCATGTCTCACATGCCAAAGTGAAAAAATGATTTTAAAGTGAAAAAGTTATTTTTGTGGCCACATCACATGCATGGGGTGGAATATGTGAAAGGAGGAAGAAGTGGCAAATTATCTACAAAAGTGGTGGCTTGTCCACAATATTATTAAGTGACAATTTATCTACAAATGTGGTGGTTGGTTCACAATATTATTAAGTGACAATTTATCTGCATTACTGTGACACTATTCACAAATTGGAGTGTTTGGATGGCCGAGTTTTGGGGAACTCGATTGTGGTGTGTAGCGGTGATGGATAAAATGTTTTAGATAACTCTGCATAAATGTTTTATAAAAACTGCATTGCCATGATCATGTGCATAAAGTGAAATATTTACTTGATTGATGATTATGTGTTTATTTACTCTTTTTTTGTAGAAGACCCACACTGGGCTTTAAAAGCTCACCCTTTTAGTGTTATAATTTTTCAGGTAATACTCAAACATAAGACTTAGATTCAGCATTTGGTGGAGCCTCTCGGATGGGTTATCTTATGGATTTTTAATAATAAATTTTAAAATTATTTAGATTTTGTTTGTGGACTTTAGACTTGAGACATTTCTTTTTATTTTGGGTTGTGATTTATTTTTATAAACTTTAGAATGGTCATACATGCATTGCAAAATTTATGAGATTTCAAGTATTTTAAATTATGGAATTTATTTAAACTATTTACGATTTTACTTGATTTTAAACAAAATTATAATTCATAATTTTCTAAATAGTATTATGAAAGTTCGTTGAGAAAGATTTTTACTCAAAAACATTTTTTTAAATAATTAAAGTGTAAATTCTTCATTTTCAAATAATTGAAAATGATATTACAATATAACGTGGTCCTTTCCTTTTAAACGCTTGTATTTTTTTAGTATTTCTCAAAGCAACAAAATTATTAAATATCCAAATTCTTTTAGTTTTCACAAAACAACTCAAATCTAGTTATTTTTAATAAGTAAATAATTTTGAGTATTGTTAATATAACTTTCGATATTTGACCATAATGTCTAATTCGAATTTGGGGCGTTACATGAACTCTGTTTATTAGCAAATTTGGTTCGCAAAGGAATTGGTCGGTTCACCCCGTTTTAGGACAGGGGACAGAGAGCCAATGGTGGTAACTAGAGTATGGTAAAAAGTGGGTTCCCTCATAGAGAGCTTGGGAGAAAGAAGAAGAAGAAGCCCCTTTCCCGCTTCCTTATATTTTTTGTATATGGGCGCCTGATAATGATAACATAAATATTTAGGCTATTATAGGGTATGAGGGATGTGATCGATAACCCTCTGATGAAACTTGATATTTTATATGTTATATATATAACAAACGCCTAAGTTTTTGAACACCCGCTTTTAAATAGTGTTTAGTGTACAAGTGTTAAATATGATTATATTTCTTTCACGAATGTATTGATTATTTTCGTTTTTTTATGTATTTGGAGGGTCTTGAATGATCGTATTCATAAATAGATATTTTAAAAAAATTAAAGAGTTGGAGCAACGTGAAAATAGGATGTTCTGATGTTAGGAATATTTTGGGGGAGCACCTACCACCGGTGTGCAGCATCAAAGGCACCTGTTAACGCGCATTCTTAAATTTCTACCTGATAGACTACTACTATAGGTCCCTTTGCCACAAATTCATCCAGGCTTCTGTCATCAATCTCCTGAGTCATAGGTTGCCCATGATTGATGGTCTAGAATATCCCCATTTGTACTGTAAAAGGGCTTAAGAAGATGTTTTATGAGCTGGCACAATAAATGTTGAAACTAAAAAGGCTTTCTCGTTGCTGGGTGATTTCAACTTGGTATGTTCAAAAGTAAAGGGTTTGTAACATTGCTCAATGCTTGTAACTTATTATGTTGTCACCATTGTCGAAACTTTTTTTTTTTGAAAACAAGTAGGGTCGACTTTGATTAAAAACGAAAATGGGAGTCGACACAAATCCTTTTCATTTAGGTGTGATCGGATCACCTAGTAATTTGGTCGTTTTAATAAAATATTTCGATTTACTAAAATAACGATTTTGGTCTACGAAATTTGAGAAAACGGGTTCGGGAGTCGGTTACGTGCGAGGAAGGATTAGTACCCTCGTCACGCCCAAAATTGGTACCTAATTGATTAATTAATATCTTAATGTAGAAAGTTGAAAATTTGAAAAGAATTAAAATACAATCCATTTTTATTAATGTTAATTTTACTAAAGCTTGGATAAATCGAAATGGATGTTAAAGACAGTCTCTTCTCGAAATAATATAATGTCACATCCAGTAAGTTAGGACACAAAATTTTAATCTTTCGAGAATAAGCTCGTCTCTAAATTTTTATTTAAAATTTCGGTATTTTGAAATTAAAAGGATGTTCAATTGTTTAGATTTAACAAGAAAATCGAAACCCCGTAAGTTAGGATATGACTTCTCGAATTTCTAAAAAAAACGATACATTGCCTTATTTTTAAAATTTTCGAATAATAGCAATTATAAAAACCAAAACAATGTGCATTATTTGGTTTGTTTGGAATAAAACAATACATACCGGATAAACATATTGGGGTTTAATTCACGATAAGATGACAGGAAATAAAATAGACACGAAACAGATGTACATGAATAAAATATTACACAAGTGAACAACGATGATATGAAAATGCAGATAAACGAATCAAGATGCATACAATGACAATAGCCACACATCATATACATTATTTAAATACCAACATTAATAATCAAATACAAAATGGATTAAATATCATATGTAACAATTAAAAAATAATAATATAAATCCAATTAACATGAATAAAAATGTAAAAACTATTTAAAAATGATAATAAATAAGTTTAAAACAAATAATCTAAGAAAGAAATTTTTTAAATCAATAATATACAAAACAATCTAACAATAAATAATATATATAAAATATATAAAAATTTAAAACGAATAATGTATATATGTATAAAAGGGTAAAATAAATAATATGAAAAAATTTAATATAAATAATAATGAAACATTTTTAAGAATAAATAAATGGAGTTTAAAATAAAGTATATAAAACAATTTTAAAATAAGTAATCAAAACGATTTTAAATAAATAATATATAATAACGTTTTTAAAATAAATACCATAAACGACAATTTGAACTAAATAGTATAAAACGATTTAAAAGAATTAACATATATAATACATTTAAAAAAATAAAATACAATAATAAATAAAGTAATTCGAAATAAATAATTCATACACCCTTTAAAATAATATACGAAATCTTTGAATATATAATGTGCAAAATGAATTTTAAAATGAATAATAAAAGGCAAAACAGTTTTAATATAAGTAATATATAAAAAAACTTAAAATGGATAAACATAAAACAGTTAAAATAAATATAAATAAAAATAAAAACAAAGAGTCCAGATTTACATAAAAAGGAAAGGGGTTAGATTGCAAATAAAATGAAATTTTGGGGTTCAAATTTGAATAAAATGAATGCAAGTATAAAAAAGGGACTAAATCAAAATCTAAATAAAGTTAAAAGGGGGAATTCAGACATAAAAATGAAACAGCGGATAGATTTGAAACACGCTAAAACATCGAGTGGCTGATTGGGAAATATTCCCAACCCTTTAAGTGCAGCGTTTCAAGGATCTGCCTCTTTGAATGGCCCGAGGACCAAATTGAATTGGAGGCAAAATCCTATGGCTGAAATAGAAAATAAAAAAAAGGATCCCATTGAGACGCACTATAAAGTCGGGGGACTAAAGGGATAAATATCCCAAAAGAGCAAAACACACGGATCCCCCCTGGAGCGGGTTGGGTCGCGCACAGATCTGCCCTAAACGACGCCGTTTCGGCGCTAGGGCATTGGGTGCAAAACGGCACCGTTTTTGTGCCCTTATAAAAATCAATTTTTTTTTTTTGAAATTCATTCCCACTGCTTCTTTAAAAAATTTTGGAACCCTCCCCTCTTTTTTCTCTGCTGGGGTTTTGAACCCTAGCCTTTGCACCGCCGTCACCTGCCCCCCACCGTGTACGATGGCCAGCATTCCTAAAGTCCCTTTTTCAGCCGATTTCAGCCTCCGTAAACCCGATTTGAAGGAAAAATACCCAAATCCCTCCCAAAACACGGAGATAACAGTGAAAAAAAAAAGAAAATAACGAGAGCAGAAACGCCGATGATATTTTCGGTGAACTAAGGTTAGGCCGCTCCGTTGCCTGGAGAAAAGAACTCCGACTACTGCATCAAAGGTAACTAATCTCTTTTCTTTTTGTTCTATGCTTTTTGTTTTGTTTAAGAAAAAAATTGTAAAAAAAAAACAAATAGAAAACAAAAAAAAAAAAAAAGAAAAAACACCTTTTAAACTTGTTTTCTACTTTTGATTTCTCTAAAATCTATTTGTGAAATACAACATTTTTTTATTCAAAGGAACCCCCCCTTTTACAATCGTTTGATTTTGGCTTTATAACCGATTTTGGGTACACTGTTTATCTACTATTGATGTACTGTTTGTTTGCCTGCTGCTTTCTTGTTCTGTCTTTGTTTTTCCTTGTTTGTAGGTGTTGACGGAGGTAATGGGACAAGGCAGCAGAGGAGCCAGGCCTCGGGCGTGATGCGCGCTAAAGCCACGTGAAGAGCGGCGCGGCTGAAAGGAAGGGAACCCTAGGGTTCTGAAAATGTGTAAAATTTTGGGCCGTTTGGGCCCCTTGTATTTTGGGCCTTGAGTTTGCTAATATTGGACTGTTTATTTTTTGTTTTTATTTGTTTTGTTTGATTTGGCTTGTTGGGCCCAGGCGAAAATGGGCCACTACAACCATCAACCTATTTTCACCAGTTCAAGCGATTGTATTGGCTTTTTCAACAATTATGACGCTCAAAACTTAGAAACGTATTTGTTTCTGTATCTTTTTGAATTAATCACAGGTTGACTGCAATAACTCAGCTTGTTTCCATTAGATACAATTTTTTTTTATATTTCTCTTATTGATTTTGCTGTCTATATTTACTATATGTAATTATCTCTTTTAATAATATTATTTTTAACTTTTAAATTTGATTTTTTTCTTTAAAAATATAATACCTTACAATTATATCTGACACTTGTTGATTATTGTATTTAACATATGTATATATTAGAACTTAATGTAATTCATTCATACAACTATTCTTAAGAGCTATCATCACGGCTTAAATGTAGTTCAGATCTTTGCTCAGTTCAATCCTCATTCATACAACTATCCTTAAAAGCTATCATTACGGCTTAAATGTAGTTCAGATCTCTGCTCAGTTCAATCCTTTAGCAATCTGATGAAACTGTTGGAGGTGGGCCGTGGGAGCAGGAAGGCTTAAATTATGATTTAGTCCATTAATATTTTTTTTATAAATTATTTTCTAATATACTAAACATCATTTTTATCTTTTTAATGACACTCAGCATTCATTATTCATATTAGAAAATGGCATATTATGGGAATAATAAAAATATGAAAAAGTTAAAAATAATATAAAAGAGTTATTTTGATGATTAAAAAATTAGTGATTAAAAAGATATGGTGGTTGTATAAAGAAAACGGTTATGGTAGTTTTTTAAATAAATTTATTTTAAATTAAAAGTGATATATAAAGAGTATTTTGGTGGTTAAAAAATTTGTGATTAAAAATGTTCTTGGTTTTTAAATATATTTTTTTAAATTTTAATTAAAAATAATAGAATACTTAATATCTTAATAACTTCCTATGTTTTTATTTTATAAATTAGATTTTTTTTTCATTTCTCTAAGTTAATTTGTGATATAAATTCAGTCGAAAATTTTAGGCATAATGATAAATTTAGCCTTTAACATTTAATTTTTTTTTTGTCCTTATTCTTTTTTTGAGGGGTTATTTTGACTCTTAACCTTTAAATTTTAGTCAAATTACTTGCTTTTAGACGGAAAAACTGACTGAACTACTAAAATTTTATTGGCATTGATTTTGTCACTAGTGTGGCAATCCACGTATAATTCATAAAAATTCAAAAAATAAAATATTTAAAAAATCAACAAATCTAAAAAAAGTTCATAAAAACTTTTAGAAAATTTATCTATGCTAGCAATGAAGTAAACAAAAAATGTCATATGAACTATCACGTTAATGCCATCAAAATTTTAGTAGTTCAGTCAATTTTTTTCATAAAAAACAAGCAATTTAACTAAATTTTAAAAATTGAGAGTCAAAATGACCCAAAAAAAGAATAAGGGCCAAAATGATAAAATAAGTAGACATTAAAAGCTAAAATTATTATTTTATCAATGGATAGGATTTTTAATTTATTTATTATTTAATTCATACTTTTAACTGATGATAATAATTAAACTATGGATAAAAATAATAATGAATGTCAAAACTTATGACCAGCTCAAATAATCTTGAATTATTATTTATAATAATAAAAACTTTTAAGTTTATTTACAAATACATTGATGTTAATATAAAAATTATTTTTAAATATTTTATTTTTAGTAATACTTTGGGTCTCACACTTGAATTTTTTCAACAGATTTAAAAATTCTCAAATTATGGTTGGGTCTAATTTGTGAATAAATCTAATGGATATCTTTTAATTTGCAAGACCTTTTAAAGTAGCATGAGGGAAGAGCTAATTGGGTTTGTCCTTTTGGATTGCTTGCTTGGCACATATGAAAGAATCACAATCTATTTATTTTTCAAGACATAACTTGGAGTCCGAGTGAGATAATCAAAACATTGAATAGTTAGGCCAAACAGTACCTTTCTGCCTTTAGAGATGAGTCGAACTACTACCATGAATTTTCTTCTGGGAAACCAACAACGGGGAACTGGGTTCATATAAACATTGATGGTGTTGTTCGATTAGATTTGGGGCTTGCTGTTGCTGGGGAGTAGTGTGTGATGAAAATAGGGATTGGGTATTTGGGTATAACCGATATCTGAGGAAGTGTTCAATTTTTTATGTTAAACTTTAGGGCATTTTGGATGGTCTCAAGCTCATCCAACGAAGAGGACATGACAAGGTGATAATCCAATCTCATGGTTTAGAGGTAGTTAGAACAATTCACGGAAGCATATTGAATATTTCGAACTCTACTTTGATCAAACAAATCCAACATATTTTGTCTCAAGAAGGTCATTAGTTTTTAAGGTATATTCCTAAGGAGTATAACTAAATTGCAGATTGCTTAACCAAAATGGCTTTTGATAGAAAGGAAGACTTATAGGTGTATGACACTCCTACTAGGGAAATCCAAGTAATCTTAGAAGCAGATAAAGTAAGGGGTGTTTCTTTTCAGTTTAATTATATGTAACCCAGTTAGTTAATTTTTTAACTTAAAAAAAAAACATTTAAGAACACAATCTTAAAGAAGGGATTATTTTGCTTCTTTTTGTTACATGCAATACTAGTTTGCTCGTTTGACTAAAATGAAATTCGAGTATAGTACAAAGATTTTTATGGTACTTTCACGCATAATATATAAATATAAATATAAATATAATTTACTTTAAGAAAGTTATTTCATACAATGTAGACTTTACAAGCAGGTTAAGGATCTAACGAATGTATTATAAGGTGGGAATAATATTTAGTACACTATCAGTGGAACTTTTAGACAAGGATTCGACAAGTGTATTATAAGGTGGGAATAATATTTAGTACTATCAGTGAATTTTTTTGACTCCACAAGTAGGGTTAGAGTAAAAAAATAAACATTATAAAAAAGGCACATGGCAAAATTTTAAGGCTGTTTATAGAATAAAAAAGTACACTGTCAATGTACTAAATACTAAAACTTATAAGGTGTAGTAAAAAATTAAAAAAAATTAATTATATAAATTACTTTGACACTTGTCACAAACTCAATCCACTTGTAAAGTCTAAAAAACTCAATTAATGACGTATCCAATAATTACCTTTTATTTTAATATTTTTTGTGAAAAATGAATTAATTAAAATTGAATTTAAATAAAAAAATAAAATATAACCTATTACATTAAGCTACAATCCCTAATTTTTTTGTGAAAAATGATTGTATAATATGGTAACGCGATATTAACATATATCATCTCATTTCAAATCGTAATTCAAATTTAATAATTAAGTTATAAAAATTATTTCATCAATTAAGTAATAGCTCAACTGACTTCTGTTAAAAAATGATTGCGTATGGGAGTAATATGCTAATGCTTCCTCAATTTTCTATTAGATGGTGAAAAGTTTCCACTAAATACGTATTGTTGTTGATAATTACGTAATGTTGATTTGAAGGCCACCATACCAGTTCAGTTCAGTTCATGTAGCAAAGGTTCAAAGCCCAAAATCATGTAGCCTACAAATTTAAATATCAGCAAAAATTACCTGCAGACGTTGGGCAGCCCAAAAGGCCAAACTTAGGTATTTTCGTCTTCACCAATCACCATTGCTAAAATATTTGCTTATTCTCCCCATTACTCAATACTGCTCATCATCTTCGATATTGGATAGCATTCCGCAGTATAAGCAGGGGCGAAGCCCGGGGTTTGTTGGGGGGGGGGGGGGGGGGGGGGGGGTGGGGCCTGGGCCCCCTAAAAACGTAAAATTACTATTTAAGCCCTTAAAATTTTTTAAAAATTTTAAATTAGTAAAGATAAAATTATACTTTGGCCCCCTTAAAATTATAAAAATTCAATTTAATCCTTTACAAATTATAAAGATATAAACTATAAAAAATTAAAATTTCATCCGGCCTCCGTAAAAAATGGTTTTGGCTTCGCCCCTGAGGATAAGCTTTAACATTCCTATAACTCATGTCGACATGACTAAGAATCTCAATTGCTCTGGAAATGTAGAAGGATGGAACGAGAGAGTAAAAAAGAGATAGAAGAAAATAAGGGTGGTGATATTTTTTCATTTTAATGCATAAAAACTAATCTTTCAAATTTTGATTGATAGAGGAGAGAAAATTGGGAAAAAAAAATGTATACTACTTCAACTTATGCATTTTTCAATTGTTTTTATTTATTTCTTTTTTCACGTTTCTATTCTACCTAGCAATAAAGGAAAAAAAAATTTTCCAGCCTTTCTTACCAAACACACTTATGAAAAAAAAATACATTTTCTTTCTATTTTCCATCTCTTGAATTTTCATATTTCCAATTTTATTTTCACTTTACCAAGCAAAACTTAAAAGAGGACAACAAATTTAAGTCCACAAAAATAATTTTTGAAGCAGAAAATAAGTTAATGGATTTTGAGTAAAAGATAAATCAACATTCAACCCCTTAGTAACATCCTTTAGTTTTTTTTTTTTTTGAAGAAAAAATGGGATTAAAAATCACTTTTCACAATAAAAAATAAAAAAAGGGTACACTGATACGATTATTCACTAATAAAAAAAATATTAGTACATAACGACCGATTAATACAATGAAGAAGTTGATTTCACTTGATCAAATGCTTATATAATTAAGCAAGTTGATTCCCATACTAAAAATATGTTTAAACACAACATACTCGAAATAAATATAAAGGAATTCTTTTTTGTTTATTTTATGCTCCAAACTTGATATTTGTTAAATGAGTTGATTCTTTCAAGAGAAATTTTCAAACTATCATTAATTAGGAGCAGTGTTCAATTAATCAACTGTGCGACGCACAATATTTGAAAAACTTCTTTCGAAAAAATCAATCTACCTCAAATTCAATAGTACGTAAGAGACTAACAAATCATTATCGACTTCAACTTTAATTACCTTAAGTTGAATTAAGCATTTGTTACCCAAAAGTCTAACAATAATTTTCATAAAAAGCGAGTCCGGTTTGTCAAGATACTAACATATGGAAGTAAAACCCTATTAATTTGACTTACATCATTAATGAAACCATGCATGTATTTAATACAAGAGAGAGAGACGTACTAACAGATTATTAGCAACTAACTAACAGCCTAACTAACTAATTGTTAACCCTTACTCTTATCATGCCCCGAGCTTGTCAGCTTCCTCTCTCCATCTTCAGCTCCATTGACTGAAACTCGAAGTTGACTTCTAAATTTGTTAAACAGACCAGCTGAAAGAAGCTTGGTCAATATGTCTGCCACCTGTTCTTAACTTGGTACGTGTTCGACTTGAAACAAGCCTTGGGCAACTTTCTCCCGTACAAAGAATAGATTCAATTTGACGTGTTTAAATTTCAAATGTAGGACTGGGTTTCCTGCTACTGCCACAGCTGCAGAACTGTCACACCACACAAGCGCCTTCACTTGGTCAAGAACGTAAAGTTCAGTTAACAACGATTGGGTCCATACCATTTTAATAGTGACATGGACAAGGCTTCTGTATTCGACCTCTGCAGTCGACCGAGATACTACCTGCTGCTTCCTCGAGCTCCAAGAGACTGGATTTCCTCTAAGGAACACACAGTAGCCAGACGTGGACCTGCGATCATCTGTGCCAGCCCCCCAACTAGCATCGAAAAATCCCTCGAGTAGAAGTTTTGAATTCTTTGTAAACTTTGGGCCATGATCCAATGTCCCATGCAATTAGCGGAGTATCCTCTTAACAGCTTTAAAATGCATATCCAACGGTCGATACATGAATTGACTCACTTTGTTGACTGCAAAGGCTATATCTGGCCTAATTATTACCACATACTGCAACGTCCCCACTATACTCCTGTAGAGATAAGCATCAGCAATAGGATTTCCTTCATGGGCTAACAATTGACACGTTGTTATCATGGGCATGGGTAAGGCATTAGACTTGTCCATAGATGCCCATCGTAGAAGGTCAAGGATGTACTTCCTTTGGTTAAGAAAAACTCCAGTAGGAGTATACTGGACTTCTATACCTAAAAAATAGTTTAGTTTGCCTAGATCTTTCAAAGAGAATTGAGCATCCAGTTTCTGAACGAACCAATCTATGGTTTGAGAGTTGTTCCCAGTGACGATAATGTCGTTGACATATATTAAAACATACAATAACTGTGATCCTGAGTGATGAACAAAAAGAGAGCTATCGGCTTTAGAAGCAACAAAGTCAGTGGCTACCAAGAACTCTCTTAACTTGTGGAACCAGGCTCTGGGTGCTTGCTTGAGGCCATAGAGGGCTTTGCGCAATTTGCATACCAGCTGCTGACTCTTGCCCCCTTGCTGCTCAAAGCCCGGTGGTTGCTCCATATAGATTTCCTTTTGTAGGTCTCCATTGAGGAAGGCATTGTTTATGTCTACCTACCTAAGAGACCATCCCATTGAGACAGCAAGAGCTAGAACCACCCGAATGGTCGTTGTTTTGACAACAGAACTGAAAGTTTCTTAGAAGTCAACCTCAGCTTCTTGGAGATACCCTTTGACTACCAATCGACCTTTATACTGAGCCACTGAACTATCGGCATTGCGTTTGACCTTAAAGATCCATTTGCAACCCACTACTCTTCGACCTGGAGGTAAAGTCACAATGTCCCAAGTATGGTTGGCAAGTAAGGCATTATATTTAGCATATGCAGCCGCAGACCATGCAGGGTGTTGAAGGGCTGCTGTAATGGAAGTAGGTTCCTCATCCCCCAGAACAGAAGTGAACAATTTGGGTTTGAAGATCCTAGTTTTAGACCTTGTCTGCATCAGATGAGTGTTAACTAATGGCAAATGCTGTCCAGTAGAAGCAGACGAATGGCCTGCACTTGATGGTGTAGGAGAATAAGACCAGGGATTTAAATAACGGTCCGTTATCGGAATAGCGGCCGTTATATAGCGGTAGCAGTGCCGTTTGAAACTGCTATTGCTGAAAATAGCGGTGTGAAGCGGAGTCACACCATAGTAGTGGATCGCAGCCGTAATTTAACGGGTAACGGCCAATTGCGGCAATAACGGGCCGCTATTCCTATTATTTTCCGTTACAGTAAATTAAAAAAATCAGAGGCTCTAAACAAAAATCAATAGAAACACAATAAAAGAAAAGGGAATATATTCCCCTACCTGCAAAATCAGAATTTTCAATTAAAAAAAAGTAAAAAGAAGTCCAAGTAAACAGAAAAAAGTAATCAAAACTCAAAAGCAATAGAAAATATGAACTTCTATTACTCTTTACTCTTTATTCTTTACTCATATTTTGGCAAACAACACAGCAGCAGATGAAAGCGAGGAGGACTTGAATCTGAAAAGCAAACTTTGCCCTGATCAGTTACACATTTAGAATTTGAGAGATCGATAATTTTCAAGTAAGTACTTGAAGGCTGAAATTTTGTCTTGATTCTTGTTTGCATGTCTTGAATCTGCAGTGCAAAATGTTCTTTAGAGTAACTTTAGGGGTCGGGATGAAGGGAGAAGGCACAACCAGCATTTTCAGAAGAGAAGATGATAGAGTTTCTCTTCAGTTTTTCTTCTAAGTTTTGTGTATTTAGGGATTTAACTTTAAGACCAGAGGGGTTTCTGTTTCTACCGTTTCATTTACTTTTTCCTTTATTTTTTATTTTTATTTTCATTTATTCTTAGGCAAAACCGAGGCTGTTTATTAAATATCCTCCTTTAGAACTTAGAAGCTTCGTGCAATGTGTTTCTTGGTTGTAAACAGCTGGAATTATTAATGGTTGTTCCTTGGTTCCATGCATGTCAATTACTCAATTTATGGCCGTTCCTAATAATAAGTGAAATAATAATAATACATTATTAATGGTTGTTCCTTGGTTCCATGCATGCCAATTTATGCATTTGGTGCACTGTCGCCTTTTTATGTTTAATTACATAGCATGCAGATATGTATGTGATGAATTTAAACTAAGCTTTAACTCATGAAAATTATAGATTAATAAGTTAGAATTATTTAGAAGGATTTTACTGAAAATGAAAATTACTTTGATGATAGTTATATTATTATTTTTTTTTAATATGAAAATTTCAATCTTATCATTTTTATAATTTTACTTTATATATTATTTTTTAATTAATATTGTAATTATAATTTATAATGATAATTATTTATTATTTATTATTATTATCTTAAAATTTCATAACTTTCATTACTCAGGGTTTGTTTAAGGTTACACACAAAATTAAATTAATTCAAGAAAAATTATGACTCGATAACTTATGACTTGTATTATAAAAGGTAAAAAATCAAGACAAATTAATTCATTATGTTTTCTTTATCAAATCCGATAGATTACTTCAACTCAACATTAGATAAATCTCCATTGATTTTAGTTTGCATAATATGAAAAACTTGAATTTTTAAATTTGATCCAATTTGAATTTAAATTTTATTAAGATGGGACAAAACAAACTATTTATACCAAAAACTTTGGAACCAAGTAATAATGGGTTATGGTGTATTGTTGTTTTTTAAAAAATAAATAAATTATGTATGGATTATGCAATAAATTTAAAATTTCCATGTTAATGATGTTTATTTTTTTGTATTATATTGTTGATAATATAAGTAATAAGTTGCTTATATTTCTAAATATAATTTTATGTTTCTTATATATAAATAAAAATAAAGCATGCCACCACGTGAAGACTTCTCGACTAAAGGATTGGAGGGTGCACCAAGTAATGGTATAGGTTGGCACTTTGGAACTCCAGTGCCAAATGCGAAAGGAAATATCGTATGTAAACTTTATGGTAAAGTTGTGAAAGGAGGAATAACACGATTTAAAGAGCACATTGCTCATAAGACCGGCAATGTTGCACCATGCCCTAATGTTACTGGTATGTGATACTTTATTATTTTTTTAAATGTTATTTTAAAATTATCTATAAAGATTATATATAATTGATAATAATATAAAGTGTGAATTATTTTTATTTTATTAACAGGTGTCATTAGAGAAAATATGATGAATATATTGAAAGAATGCAACACAAAGAAAATAGACAAAAAGAGGAGAAAAGATGAATTCTTATCTCAATTAAGAGAAGAGGAGGATGAACACGAGGAATTCATTGATGAGGTTTCTGCTATAAGGCAAGCAACACGAGAAAGTATCCAGTCACAACTCAAGTGGCATAGAAGGGAAGAATTCAGACGAAGTACTTGTGGTTGGGATAACATTTATGAAGAAGGTCGATCTTCTTATGGATCAGCTAGAGAATATCATAGAGAATGAACAAGTAAATCCATCCCAAGTGAGTCTGAGTTTACCTTAAGGGGAGTTATACCTGAATTAGTTAGAAGCAAAAGTTCAAAGCAACCAAAAGTCAATAACTCTTTTTTAAAGAGTTTTCGAAGGAAGATAGGTGAAGCGATATCTAAATTTTTAATATATGAAAGACGTCCTTTTCAATTAGCAAGCTCTCCATGGTTCTATAACCTAATTCAAGTGTCAACAGAAGTTGGACAAAGTGTAAAGCTCCCAACACCTTATGAGGTTTCAGATGTGTATTTGGAGTCAGAGTATCAACGAGTTCGTGATTGGGTAAATGGACTAAAGACTCATTGGAAAGAATTGGGTGCAACTCTAATGTGTGATGGTTGGACCAACAGTTTGAATCAAATGCACATCATTAATTTCCTTATTTATTGCAGTAAAGGAACCATTTTTTAGAAATCGGTAGATGTCTCAACTGTTCGTGGTAGAGATGTTGAATTCTATTACAGTTTGTTAGATTCAGTTGTAGAAGAAATTGGAGAAAATTACATTGTCCAAATAGTGACTGATAATGAGGCAGCAATGAAAGCTGCTGGAAAAAAATTAATGTTGAAAAGAAAACATTTATATTGGACCTCATGTGCAGCTCACTGTTTAGATTTATGCCTTGAAGATATTGGGAAAAAGCTCAGTGTAGCAAAAGTGTTAGATGAGGCAAAGAAAGTGATTTGCTTTATATATAATCACGTTTGGACTGTTGATTTGATGAAGAAGTATACACAAGGGAAACAAATACTTCGACCCGCTCTTACTCGATTTGCAACTCATTTCATTCAACTTGAAGAGATAACAAGACAAAAGTAAGGTCTGAGAGAAATGTTTAACTCAAAGGTTAGTATTTTATAATTAGTTAATATAATTACTTAAATATAGCAACCTTTAATAATTTTATTAGTTCCAAATAATTTAAATTATATTATTTTAAAATTTTTCTTATGAATATATAGGGATTTAAAGAATAAAAATGGGGATAGCAAAAGTCAGGGCCTGCTTATGAAGCCAAAAAAATTGTTTTGGGAAAAGATTTTTGGAAAAAAGCTAATGACCTCATAAAAGTTTATGAGCCCCTAGTAAAAGTATTGAGACTTGTGGATAGCGATGAAAAACCAACAATGGGCTTTATTTATGAGGCTGTTGATAGAGCTAAACGAGCAATTCAACAAGATTGTCGATATTTCACCGAGTACGAAAAGATTATTGACAATAGATGGAATTTTATGCATTCCAACTTGCATTCAGCTGGTAAGATAAAATGTTTCATATAATTTAGAAATATTTTTATATTTTATTACTTTAAGTGTTAGATTATTATTATTTGATGATATTCTTATAAATTATACTTAGGTTATTTTCTCAATCCTCAATTTCAATTTGGGGTGGAGCATTCTGAGAATGTACTAATAGAAACATTAGAAGGTACACGATCAGTAATTGAAAGATTAGAACCTTCTCTTGATATTCAAGTTAGAATGGTTAATCAGGTTAGATTCAAGTACTATTATTTGTAACTTAGTTACATAATTTGAAATAGAATTATTTTTTTTATTTTTACCCTATCTTTTATTTATGCAGTTGTTACTATTTAGAGATAAACATGAGACATTCGGTACTCCACAAGCACAAAGAGCTTAGAAGCAAATGAATCTGGGTAAACAGTTAATTAAATTATTTAATTTAATTTATACTATTTAATTATGTAAAATTTTGAAGTTATTTTGAAATTGAAATAATATTATGCAGCTGAGTGGTGGATAATATACGACACATGTGTTCCCGAATTACAAAAATTAGCAATTAAAGTCTTAGTCAAACAACTTCAGCGTC
The DNA here is from genome assembly GCA_020496765.1 of Gossypium stocksii. Taxonomy (NCBI): domain Eukaryota; kingdom Viridiplantae; phylum Streptophyta; class Magnoliopsida; order Malvales; family Malvaceae; genus Gossypium; species Gossypium stocksii. Next base: position 95,213,892 of record CM035632.1, on the reverse strand, counting down.
AAATTGCGAACAAAATTGGAGCACATTTAGTTATATTCACACCAAGGCAAGAAATAGGTTAAAGTATAAAAAACTTAAGAACCTAGTGTTTACCTATTATAATATGAGGCTTCAGATAAGGCACCATAAAAGAATGAGCACTGATGATATAAACGCTAGTTTTAATCCTATTAGCCTTGATCATATCTTTGAAGATGTTGATCCACTATCAGAATGGCTTCATAAGAAAGAGAATCCATTATTAGATGGTGAAAATGCTGGTGTGTTGCCTGTGGATACCTCTGATGATGAAATGGATGTTAATCAATCTCAACAACAAAATTTGTCTCATTCAAGTTCTAGTTCAACGCCAAGTCAGAGTGGCGATGGACCCGATGGTGGTGGTTTAAGTCCAATTGATGAGGATGATGGATATAGTGGTGATAGAGGTGAAATTAGGTCTTCTAGTCAGTATGGAGGAGAATATGGGGTTGGTACCACTAGTGGACATTTTCGTGATAAATCAGAGTTTGATGGAAATATGTTTCCTGAACCTAGGAGAGATAAAAGTGAACCTAGAGCTCCACCGAAAGGAAAAGGCAAAAAGCATACTTCTATTGGCTCTTCATCTAGTAGGAGATCGAGTTCTAGTAACCTTGGGTATAGTGATTCATCTAACAGCACTCAAGGTTTTTATCCACCAGAACAACCTTCATATTTTCAACCTTCACATGGTTATCCACAACCATATGGTTATTATCCACTATTTCCTAATTATGGTGTGCCATACCAGCCTCAAATGCATCCTCCACTACCAATGTATCACCCGCCTCCGCCTTTCATGTATCCTCCTCCTCAAATATATCCTCCATATCAATTATATGAAAACCAAGGTGAAAATATTACTTTTTTTAGATATACTTTTGGACAAAGGCCAAGAGAATGCTCTGAAAATGAAGGTGAAGGATCTGATCTTCCTCGTCATTCCACTAATTAGTGAAAACTAAATTGTACCACTACCATTATTTGTAAGGTATGTTTTTTTTAAAGAAAACTTTTGTTAATGTTCTTAATTTTGATGATATTAAAACATTTAAAATATATCTTTAGATAAATGAATGGAGTATATTTTATGAAAAGATAATTAAGAATCGAAGCATGTTAAACTATATATGAAAGTAGAATGAGAGTGAGAATAAGTGGTAGGAAATAGGAATAATTAATGAGAATCTATACATTTATCTATTCCTTTTTTCCTTTTGCAGTATAGAATGTTTATATCTTCACCATCTTCAAAGCTGTTAAGAAATATTGAAGACATCTCTCAGGTATGAATTTTCAATTATTTTATATATAAAAAATTTCAAACTTATTAAATATAATAAATGTTTAATATTTCTTTTTTTTGTTTACTTTGTTATTAGTTAATATAACATTCTTAGAAAATCCTTAAATAAATGTAAAAATAATTAATGATTATAAAAGTTGTGTTCTCATATGATATTAATAAAAGTTCATAAGTGTTAGAAAATACTCTAAAAATCATTAAAAGTGACTTTTTATAATTATAATTATAATTAGTATGTTTTACAATAAGTCGTGCGAATTTAAAAAAATTCACGACCGCGATACCCGCGGTGACCGCAATAGCGTCCGTTATGTCCGCAATTGCGATAAACGCAACGCGACTGAAAACGCGGCCGCAATCGCAATTTAAATCCCTGAATAAGACTGAGATGAGTGAGCAATAACCCTCATGTTGTCTGATGAAGACTGAGTAGTCCTTTCCTCAGGAGCAGAGAGCATCCAACTCATGGGAGGATAACCAGTAGGAGGAGGAGGAGTATTAGCTATCACCACCAAAAGATGCGACGGATGCTAGGTTGTTTGTACTGATCATGACGAGGAAACAAAGGGAAACCCTCTTTGGAAGGGAAATTGTGACTCGTCAAATGTGACATGCCTGGAGAAAAAAACCCGACCACAGCTGGCAAGACACCTATATCTTTTTTTGTTAGACCCGGCTCTAAGAAACACACACTGACTGGACTGAAAATCCAGCTTGTGTTGGTGATAGATCTCAGACATGGGTGGCAAGCACAGCCAAAGACCCTGAGGTAGGAGTAGGATGGCTTAACTTGATACAATACCTCATAGGGGCTTCGCTTCTGTAAAATAGGCGTTGGAAGCTTGTTAATCAGGTGCACACCATGGGCAAAAGCATAATACCAGAATTCTAAGGGTAAGGTTGCCTAAACTAAAAAAGTCAAACCCATGTCCACAATCTGCCTATGTTTCCTTTCTGTCACCCCATTCTGTTTTGAGGTGTGAGGGCAAGTAACCCTATGATGAATGCCAAGACGAGCAAGTTCCTTGGAGAGTGACTGATACTTCCCACCCCAGTTAGATTGAAGCATTTTAATATAGTAACCAAATTGAACACGTACCATTTGATTGAACTGAAGAAAACATTGAAAAACTTCAACTTTGGACTTGAGAAAGTAGACCCAAGTGTATCTATTATACATATCCACAAATGAGACATATTAAAGAAAGCCATTGGACTTGACATGCGAAGGACCCCAAACATCAGATGTTACTAATTCAAAGGGGGAAGAGTACACCGTTTTAGATGAGCTGAAAGGAAGCTTATGAGCTTTGCCTATTTGACAAGCTGAACAAATAGAGGCAACACTATTATTATTGAATTGAATGTTACAATTTCGTAGAACGACACCAAGGACATTTGAGCAGGGGTGTCTAAGTCTTCTGTGCCATAACCCCGTGAGGGAAGAGTGTTGTGTTGTACACAAGTTTACAGAGAGAGATTGTGGGGATGCACCAGTTAGACGAGGAGGTGAGCTAAAAACATTGAATTGATAAAGACCATTATGCATGTGGCCCACTATGAGGGTTTTCTTTGTCAGTATATCCTTCACAAAACACAGGAAATGATGAAATTCAAAGTAAACATCATTATCTTTGGCAAATTAACCAACAGACATCAAATTTTTGCATACAGTTGGTACATGAAGAACATTTTGTAAGCGCAAAAGCCTAGAACCAGCCATCATACGAGTAGTACCGATATTAGAAATAGGTACTGAAGCACCATTCCCTATCGACACATGTTTCGTACCTATATAAGGAGCAACATTCTCAGAGAAGTCACATCTAGAGTTACATGGTTTGTCGCGCCAGAGTCCGGATACCACACTTGCTCAGTATTATCAGCAAAGGAGGGTCGTGAAGGCTGATGGGAGAAGAATGGTGTTGACTGATAACACGGACTACACCCGTGAGAACAAGTAAGTATAGAGGATCCACCTTGATCTCTAATTTGATGATAGTTGACTGACACTAACTGATTTTGACTAACACTAGAATAATTTTCATCGAACCTGTGGTAGCAAGTCTGAACTAAGTGCCTAACTTTCCCATATAATTGGCATTAGGGCCAAGAGCGAGACAATCCACAACCATTTGTACGACCCCTGCCTCGAGACCAACCATGACCATGCCCTCGATGACTAAGTTTATATTCCTGCTGATAGTTACCTGAAGTTCCAGCATGCTTCGAATTTTCAACAGCATCTTATTTTGGATGAGAAACCATATTTGCTTGCAGTGGTGCTTCTGTTAAAAGATCCAGTTGCCTTGTCTCACAATCGAGCAACATCTCAGTTAAGAGATCTAAGGACATGGGAGTAGCAGAGGCTAGCACGCGAATGGATTCGTATTCCATCGAGAGCCTAGCTAGAACAATACTAACTTGTTCTTGCTCAGTAATATGACTCCCAGCAGCAATGGGACTGTCACTTAAGCTTTTCAATTTGGCCAAGTTATCTTTGACTGAAAGATTTACTTTCTTGATGGAGTATAAAGCATGCCGTATGCTGGATATCTTGACGTTAGACTTAGCATCAAACTTTCGCTCAATAGCAGTCCAAACATTAAAGCTGGTCTTGGCCATTGTGAGATGCACCAAGATGTCATCTGTGACTGTAGACAGCAGCCAAAAAGCTAAAAACTTATCCTGCTTCTTATGAAGAAGAAAAAATAGATTAGTTACAAGCTGCCCATCAGGTCCAGGAACAAAAGGAGGCGGACTGGAGATTGTGCCAAGGACAAATCCTTTAAGGTCATATCCCCTAAGAATCAATAATATCTGATGTTTCGATAATAGGAAGTTACGATCACTAAGCTTGACTGTATCATGTTTGGAGAAGTACTGAATGTTTGACAAAGAAGTAGTACTCTGACCTTGCGAAGGAAACACTCCATCAGTGTTGGACGAATGCCTTGGTGTATCACTCGTAGGTGGATTGTCAATAGCCATGAACCAAAGCAAGAAGAAAGCTAAAAAAAATCTGTGGCTCTTGATACCATGTCAATATACTAACATATGGAAGTAAAACCGCATTAATCTAACTTACATCATTAATGAAACCATGCATGTATTTAATACAAGGAGAGACAGTGGAAACACAAAAATTTATATAATTTTTCATACCTATTTTTACTTAAAATCAGGTAGTTTTGGTAAAATTCTTGTCATAAAATAATTAATTTCTATAAAATAAATTAAATGTGCTAAAATTTTGAACATGTTGATTTTTAGTCAATTTGATAATTATTTTTAGTGAATTTTGATTATTTTTGACAGATTCGCACAAAAGGTGAAAATTGACTCGGCAGACACCGCTAGAAGAACAAAACCGAGAACCAATTTGAAGTAACAAGGCGAAATAATTTCCTGCCTAAGACGGTCCAAATATGTGTATTTATTCATAATATAATTAATTTTAATTTATTCCCAATTTAATTTGGGCTAAATAGATTAATTTTAATTAATTATGGAAAAAGGGCCCCGTTGAACCGCACCAGTTGAACCCAATTTATCGAACCGAACCAGCCACCAATTGGGTACCCCAGAACTGTCCAAATGCTGACCCAAATCAGCATTTTATCTAATTAAATAAGCTTGCAAACAAGTTCTTGAAAGACCTCCAAATTGCGTTCAAACCCCACCTTAATTTAAGGCTTTACGGATTTGCCTCAGGCTAATTTTAGCAAAGTTGAAAGCTTCAACTTTGCCATGTGGATGGCCGGCCATGTGGGAGTCTCTTGGCTGCTGGAGTTTGCTATTTTTAGCAGCCCTCCTCGGCTATAAAAGGCACCCTATGCTGCCCATTCTAATCATCCCTCAACATTCATCATTCTTTCATTCATTCCTCTCCTCTCCACTCTCTTTTCTCTCCATTTTCCATTCTATTTTCCTATAGTTATTGTGCCGATTTATCCTCTTGGAAAAGAGGTATTTTCCCAGACATTTTGGGTAACAAGCAAGTGTTCATAGAAGCCTTGATCGGCAAGGACAACGGAAACGAAGAACGGAGCAATTAGTCAAGCCACGGAGAAACACTGGATTTGCTTCTTGTTCCCTATCTTTTTTATTTCTGTTGTTTTTATGATGAACATACCTATGAATATTCATGTTCTTGAAATGGTTATTTTAATCAATTTAGCTTGAATTTAATTCGTGTTGGGTTGATTGCATTTCATCCTTTTAATTTATTAAATTTATGTTTATGTTGTTATAGGCCCCAGTAAAATGCTTGATAAAGTAAAATCATGCTTAGGTTATCTGGCATTATAATTGTTTAGATAACTAAAGAGTTAATTGTTTAAACGGATTGAAATTACAGTTAATGGACATAGTACTTAATCAGTGCATGTTTAATTCTTCTAAGGTAACTGAAGATTAAATTAGCATTGTATTTGGCGATACATATGCCTTGTATAACTTGCAAGATTATTGTGATTAAACTATTTCAAGATAATGGAGTCTTGTTACCTCACATAGTCTTTTATATACTTATTAAGTTAAATTAATCGGTTGAATCGACATAAGGATATACGAGAGATTATTTAATTTAATAAGTATGTATGTGCAATAGCATGTTTACCTTTATAAATCTGTTTAATCGGTCGAATTGGCATAGGGATATGTTTCAAGAGATGAATGGATTTTTAATTAGTAAATATGTTCATAAGTTAGCAAATTATCGGGTTGCTGTGAATTTATTCATAACAGTATAGCATAAGTTTAATAATTCTAAGTCAAAGAAATGTAATTACCCCAACACAAATATATCATCTTGATTAAATCTTAATTGAAATCATGCATTAGAATTTTATTTTCTTTTATTATTTTACTTAGTTTTTAATTAGTTTTAATTCATATTCCAAAACCAAATTATTTTCACCCCACCAAAGTGTTTTAATTACATTTATAAATAATTCTTTTACAGTCCTTGTGGGTACGATAACTCGACATTTACTTGTCACTGTATTACTTATTGCAATTGTGTACACTTGCATATTTTCGTCGTTCTAGAGAGACGTACTAACAGATTATTAGCAACTAACTAACAGCCTAACTAACTGTTAACCCTTACTCCTATCACGGTCCAACAGGTTGAACCAAGATGTGGGAGGCATAAAGGAGGCATGTTCATCTCTCAAAATAGCTCCTAACCCGTCATCGTTCGACACCTGCCTGGCTGCCCATACCAGAGTCAACATTTTAACTTTACAAAACCAACAGCTGACCATAAGCTTACCTACAGTCCATAAAGCCAAGTGGATGTAAGTGATAAGCTGCTACACCCAACTGTTCCATGTAACTGTAGAAATAGGGAGATAATCCTCATTTTCGTAAAGGCAAAGTGCCATAACCTTGAACAACAATGTAAAGTCGTAATGTGTCAAAGCTCTCATACAAAATAGTCTTGCAGCTACCATGTAATGGGTTGTTGTGTATAATCTATTGTTAGCGTCACAAGTTATTTAAAAAAAAAATTTCTCAACTTTATATACTAAAAATAGTGGGCGAGTTATTAATAAAGGCCCATTTCTAACATTATTTACGAAAATGGGCCACTTTTTTCATTATTTACTGGAAAAGGCTGATTTCGGGCAAAACGCACCTACGTCAGTGCGTTTTCAAGGGATATGCCAGCAAAGCGCGTCCTTGAGGGCGCTTTTTACCATGTCAGCACAAATCGTGCCTTCAAGGACATACTTTGCTGATGTGGCAAAACGCACCCCCAGGGAAGCGTTTTAGCCCGTGTTTTTTAGGGTTAGGGTTTTTTTGCATGTTTAGGGTTTATGGTTTTTAGATTTTTAGGGTTTTTGGTATTAGGGTTTAGGATTTTTAAAGTTTTAGGGTTTTTTGTATTAGGGTTTAGGATTTTTAGGGTTTAGGGTTTTTGCAAAAAAATCAATTAAATTAGGTTTAAGGGGTTTTAAAAAAATTAATTAAATTAGGGTTTAAGATTTTGAAAAAAATTAATTAAATTATGGATTAGTTTTTTAAATAATTTTGTGTTTAGGGTTTAGAAAAAACTTTTATTTTTTTTCTACAGTAGTTTCTAAAAAAATAATTTTCAGTAGACGTTTCTGAACAAATAGTGTAAAAAATGCTTCAAGCAGGATGCATTGTTAGCAAAATTACTGAAAAAAGCTCCCAGTGGACGCTCTTTTTCTACAGTAGTTTCTGAAAAAAATAATTTTGAGAAGACTTTTCTAAACAAATAGTGTCAAAAACGCTTCAAGCAAGATGTACTGTTAGCAAAATTACTAAAAAAAGCTCCCACGTGGGCACTCTTTTTCTACAGTAGTTTTTGTTTGGCCTTAGACTATAAATGAGCCAAATTTCATTCACAGGTTGCATATCCCCTGCAAGAGAAATTGAGGCTAAAGTAGAATAGAAATTGAAGATGAGTGAACGTATTAGTGTTGTTATTTACAATGATGGTGAGGTCTGTGACATCGAGAATGGCATTGTTTTTTTATTAAAGTATACAGCACAATTGGTTTTTAACCAGAACATAAATTTGACAGAACTTCGTAAAATAATTAGGCATAAAATCTTCGAAACGATACCAATGAGAGTTTTGTCTATTAAGTATCGATTTTGTGCTTTGGTTGATCCCCTGACATATGACTCATTCAACATCAAAGTGCTCGTAGCTTGGAGGCAATGGTGCAGACTTATCTCGCTGGTGGATCACTCTATCTTGAGTTATATGTTCAATTTTCATCACCAAATGATGCATTTGTGACTTCAACATCTACTATTGTTCGAGAGGAATACATGACCCCTGCCCGACACTCCGTTAGTGGGTGCTAGAACACAGAAGCGCCCATGTTTGTTAGTAGTATGGAATACACAACCGCTACACGACACTCCGTTAGTGGATGGGACATGCACCTCGGTGGGTTGATGTTTGATGCTAGAAAAATGTATTGGGGAATGGCATCAACTTTTAGTGGTTGGCAATCCAAATCTGATTGGAGACGTTATAAAACGTCCACAAGAAGGGATGATGTACTCCCTATGACGTCCACTAGTGAGGGGATCTCGTACGTTGCAGATGATGGTGGGTCGGATGATGAGTCTGATGTGGATCCACCTCGAGAGCCTAGCCACGATGGTGCAGAAGTTGTATTATTTTTTGAACCAAAGCCTGTTCTAACCGAACCTGAAGATGTTGAAGGGGGTTCAGATAAAGAAGAAAGATCTGCGATTCAAGGCGTACTCACCTCCAACTCACATGCATAATGTCGATCTATCTGCAGATGATGCATTGGAGTTTCCAGATCTACCACACAGAAGGCGTGACCATACAAGTTTGTCATTGGATTCGGGTGAATTGGAAGTTGGTAAGGAGTTTTCCAATAAGGATAGTTTTCTTGGTGCATTGAAACAACATAGCGTCATGAACGGGGTTAACTACAACATGGTTAAATCCAAATTTGATAAGTTCGAGGCCAAGTGTGCAGTGCAAGACGGTACATGTTCATGGAAAATCATGGATTCGTTAAGGAAAAGGACTTGCGACGGAGTTTGACAGATCGAACCAAGGTATTACTGGCGGGTAATATCGTGTACACTTGAGAAATAAAACTTGCGACTGTGGGAGGTTTAATGCATTTCGTTATCCATTCGCTCATGTAATTGTAGCTTGTCAGAATCTCCGTTTGGATCCCATAAGCTATGTGTACGATGTGTACAAAATAGAATACATGTACAACTTGTGGAGACACATATTCTCACTGGTCTCAGATGAACGTAAGTGGCTGTCTGTATCACTTGCTCCGTTTAAGTTGTTACCGGATAGAAAATTACGTTGCAAACTAAAGGGTCGACATTGCTCGACTAGAATATGTAACAATATAGATATCCGGGAAAGAACCAACCAACAGATGTTATGCGGATGGTGTAGGAACCCAAGCCATACAATTCGATCGTGCTTAAATCAGAATAGTTTATAGTTGTTGTAATATAACTATGTTGCATTATTTATATTTTATTAAAAATATAAAAATATTTAAAATATTATCTTATTTTATTAAATAAAACAATATAAAAAAGTTTGCACAAAAATATTAAAAATATAAAAATATTAAAAATATTATCTTATTTTATTATTGAAACAATATAAAAATTTTGCACAAATATATTAAAAATATAAAAATATTAAAAATATTGTCTTATTTTATTAAATGAAACAATATAAAAATGTTTGTACAAATATATTAAAAATATTAAAATATTAAAATATTGTCTTATTTTATTAAATGGAACAGTATAAAAATGTTTCTACAAATATATTCAAAAAAATCAATGTTGGTGCCGATCGGAATCAGTGCCACATAGGGGTCATCGACAGTTATGCGCTGGATTCCTCCTTGGTTGTTGTTCCTCCGGCAGGGGTTTTGATTGTGAGTGTTGGAAGAATGACCCACCTTGATAGAATAAAGAATGCGGAGGTGTTTGCATCACCCACGGTGGAGGTGTTTGAATCCCATAAGGCGATGGGGATTGGTAATAAGAAGAGCTCCCGGACGGCGCCTAGCGATCCCTTATGCGATGATGGCCTATCTATCGGCGGTTGAGTCGAAGTAATCGGGGAAGGAGATGAACCGGGCCATACATTCCAACTTGCCATAGGATTGGAAAAAGAAACATATAAAAGTTAGGATACATATAAGGGCTAAGATACGCATCTGGCATAATCTGAAAAGGCTGTGATGGGGGTGTCGTCGGTTGAGGCGTTGGGCCCGGTGATTATATGGGTGCTGTTGATGGGCCCGTGTTGTCATCCATTCTTCTTGGATTTAAAGGGCACTATTGTTCCCTTTGGACACAAATTTGTCATCGCCTCTCCTCTTCTGACAGTAAATATGGCTTGCCATGGATCCTAAACCATGGCATGTATTCTGGCACGCACGCTAACTCTGGAACGATGATCGGTTCTCGAGTAGGTATATAATCATACCGATTTTCCCACATTTTGATATATTCTGACTAGAATCTCGGTCAATCTATATTCAATTGTTGTATGTCAACTTTGTGCTCATCATCGAGCACTTCAGGTGCCACATGAATCGATTGTCGGAATCCAAATTGCCACAAAACTCTATCTGACTGGTGCATCTCCATGGTAGCAAAGTTGACCAATGGGACCTTCACATGACAAATATTCAGATTTTGAAAGAATTCATCCAGAATTACTACCTGAATTTCCAGATCCTCGTATAGTGTTCATTAAAACTAGATGAACACCGAGAATAATATTAGTTATATACATAATACTAAATACTAAATATGAAACGACTATTTTATGTAAATATATTTTATTTAATACTTACTTGTGCTTTCAACCATTGGTCTAATAGAAGCCGTATATCTTTAAGAGCCGTAGGTATTCCAACATAACTTGTCGAATGGTTCCACCTGATTAAATAAATTTTTAGCATATAATTATATTTTAAATTTACGTAATAATTGTAAAATCTAATATAAAATTTACCTCGTTATGAGTGGGAATGTATATGAGCGGTCCACTCGAGGACGTAAAAATGGAAAGCAAAACTGAGCCCATGTGTAACACCCCCAACCCTAAACCATCGTCAAAACAAGGTTACGGAGCATTACCGGACATATCGAACAACTTACAAATAATTCATAAAATAAATATTATACATAGAAAAATTTGATCATTAAGTCCTTTTAATGGACCCTCGAGGCCCACAATATGAGTTGAAAGTGATTTGGGACTAATTCGGATACCCGAAAATTTTTCGAGAATTTTTAAAATATTTCTCAATTACAAGGCTCACACGCCCGTGTGGATAGGGGACACGCTTGTGTTGTTGAACCGTGTGGCTCAACACGGCCTGGGTAACTTGGGACACGTCCGTCTAACTCCTTGACTTCTAACCTAAGAACAAATTAATTTCACACGGCCAAGCCACACATCCGTGTGCTCAGCCCGTGTGGATTTATTTTTCAATTCGAAACTAGTGCAGTTTTCACACGGCCATGGCACACGCCCATGTCCAAGGCTGTGTCCTTCACACAGCTGAGACAGACACCCGTGTCTTTGTCCGTGTGTAAAGTCTTGAACATTTTGTTTCTCATTTTTAAGGTGCAGGGGACACACGGCCAGATCACACATCTGTGTGTTAGCCGTGTGTCTCACATGGTCTGGCCACACGCCCATGTGCCAGGCCGTGTGGACTCTATATGAGTCTTAAATACTAACCTAGCCTCCCTGCAATTTCAAAACCAAAACTAATCCAATACCAATTTAACAACCAAAACATTTCCACATTTAAACATACTTAGTTATGCACTAAACATTGACTTATTAATTTACTCAATGAATATTCATAATAACATTCAAAACTCAACTTATATTTCATTCATTCATTTTCAAATTCCACACTTAACATGCCAAACACTTTATTTATATTTCATCTATTCACCAAAAATCAACTTAAGTGTTATATACTATATTTACATACCAAAATGCAAGACATTCAAAAAAACTAAGACAAAACCTAGTACATGCCACATTTACCAAAAGATAGATTACATCACCAAAATGGAACTGAGGTCGGGATTAACTCGGATGCTGAACCAGACTTTAATTTCTACTAACCTGCGCACGAAAAACAACCATACGCTGAGTATGGTAATACTCAGTGGTATTACTATAATTCAAATTATAATTAATCAAATGAATTTCACATATTTAACCATACAACACATGAACTCACATAGTACCCAATTCATACTTTATTTTCATATCACATCCATAATAATTCTATTTAACAAATTATTAATTCAATGTCATAATTATCATATTTATGCACTAATAGTCTTTAAAGCATTTAGTTCAGTCACTTAATTCTCTTTCCTCATTTCATATCACTTTTCACTTTATTTTCCCCTATTAACAACACTCAAACCTTGGCGGATACACGGATCCAACCAAACACACCAGAATGGCACCCGGTGCCTCATCGGATAGTTCGAAGCAAATAATTGACACATAGTGTCTCATCGGCCTACCCTAAGCAAAGTGGTACCCAGTACCTCATCGAATCTATTCGAAGTAATATAGTGACACCCAGTGTCTCATCAACTCGAGGTCCCCTGAACTTCTCCAATCCTATGGCACGCCAACTATATCCGACTCAGCCCGACTAGTTAATAGAGATTTTCAATTCACATATCAATTTCACTTTCACTTTCAATCATAATTCAATTCAATTCACATACCCTTTCTCATTTTTGAACTAATACACATTTCACATACTAATTGCAATTATCATTCATTGCTCATTCAATTTCCATTCATATAAAAAATAATTCTTATCTCATATTTCTCTTGGCATGCACATATATTAAAATTAAGTATTTGATATAAATTAATTTGAGTTATAGTAATACAAACCGTAAATCTTTCGTTTTAGTCCTCGATAGCTTTGTCCTTTCCTTTCGATGTCAATGTCTCGGGTTCTTTGTTAGCTACAAAAATAATAATAATTTACGCTATTAATTACAGCACTATTTTACAATAATTAATAGAATTTCTATTTAACTTCTACACTATTTTTAGTTTAACCTAATTGAACTCATTTACTTTTCTAACTTAATTCACACTTTATTTCTATTTAATTTCCTACCAAATTCCACTTAACTATCCAATGTTCATGATAAACTCCTAATTTCAACTTTCTTTCAATTTAATCCCTATAACATAAAACTTATACTCTCTTTTACAATTTAATCCTTTAGTCAATTCTAATCAATAATTCTATCAAATAAATCCCTAATTTAATCATTTGTTCAACATAAACCCTACTAAAAAAATCCACTAACTTTCAAAATTTCAACTTAACTTCAAGAGTATTCAACTCTAAGACTCTAAAAACATCAAAATTACAAAGAAAATGACTTAATTGACTTACCCAATTTAATTCCAAACTTCAAAACCCTAAATTCTCCTTTTTCTTCTTTCTTTCTTCTTTTCTTTCCCCAATTTCGTTTGTTCTCTGTTCTTATTCTTTCTTTTGTTTCTTTTTGTTTTATTTTATTTATTTACTTTATGTTTAATTAATTAATAATAATATAATGATATTTCTTATATAATAAGTAAATATTATTTACATTTGTACATATATATTTATTACACATGGTTATTATCATTACCATACATTTGTCACAATTAATTTATTTAATATAATATAATAATACTAATACTAATAATAATAATTAATAATTTATATAAAATATCTTGCACTTAATTTTAAATGAATCAATTATATAAATACAATTGTACATACTTATATAATTACACATGTAAATTATTTTTACCAAACACATGTCACTTTTATAATTTATTTACTACTTTAGTCCATTGACTTTTCTCTATTCTATAATTAAACTTTTACACTATATTCAATTTAGTCCTTTTTCCTAATTACTTCTAATTAAATTAAATTCACTTAACCAAAACCTAATTAGAGTCATAACCAACTTTGTAAATATTTTTAATAAATATTTACGAACTCATTTTACTAAGACGGAGGCCCTATGGTTCACTTTTCCGGTGCCCGTGAATTTTGGGTCATTACACCATGATTGTAGTAGTGATAGGCAACCTCCGATTTTGGCTTTATTCGGTCACGTCGCCCTGTACATCTTCTGGTACAATGTTGCCAACACGGTAGACCCTTAACTAAATTCGCCAGCTGCTCTAAAATCAACGAGTTTCAGCAGCCACCTCAGATGTACGAGATTTCGTGACAAGTCCAGCATCAAATAACATCCAATCATCTCAAGGATGTATGCCTGAGCATATCGTATCCTTTCTATTTCGGTCGAATCATTCCCTGGCTCCGGAAATGTGTCTCGTAACCAGCTTATCTTGATCCAACCTTCGTTAATATTATCCGGAATAGCAACCAAAAGCTCGTAGCATATGGTTCCCCAATCAGCGGATTGAACGGATTCGGTGGTTGCGTACCCATCCATCGACAATCCCAATTGTAACTGCACATCTTCCAAACTGATAGTACACTCTCCACATGGAAGATGGAATGTGTGCGTCTCGGATCTCCACCTCTCTATCAACACGCTGATGAATTTCGGGTCCAACTTGCACCCCCGGCCTATCGTGGCCACTTGCCAAAAACCGCTTACCGCAGGTAATTCTCTATCAACGGTGATGGAGGACCAGGCATATTACGAATATAGCATTGTAACACTCGATCTACAGACTGTTATAAAAAATTATAAAATAAGAATTAATTAAAATTGCATAAATCGAAAAAAATATTAAATAATATTGAAAAATTAAAATTAACACTTACCATTTCCATTTGTTCGACGAAGATATGTTTGTTATCGAGACGAATTAATTTTTCAGCCATTGCCAACATGATCAAATATTTTTGAATTTATAAAAAAAATACTAATTCAGAAAATTTTAAAGAGAGCTTTTTTGCAAAAATTAAAAAGAGCTTTGAGAAAATTTGAGAGAATTTTAAGAGACTTTTTGTGTGAAAAATAGGAGGGAGGGGTATTTATATATATATTTTTACCGTTGGTGCCTCCAACGGTAAAAAAAGCCGTTGGGGGTGGGAAACGGGCTAAAACTTGTCCCTGGGGGAGCGTTTTGCCACATCAGCAAAGCTTGTCCTTAAGGGCGCGATTTGTGCTGACATGGCAAAAATGCGCCCTCAAGGACGCGTTTTGCTGACATATCCCCTAAAAATGCGCTGACGTGGAAGCGTTTTGCCTGAAATCGGCCCTTTCTGGTAAATAATGAAAAAAATGGCTCATTTCTATAAATAATGTTAGAAATGGGCCTTTATTGATAAATCACCCAAAAATAATATATTAATAATTTTATATAGGTAATCTTAATTAAAAAAACACTTAATTACTTTAACTTGGATGCTTGAGAACCCACTAACCTTACCAACACAATTAAAATCTCAATAACAAAATCATTTATATTTTTATATCTTGATATAATGAGTATATACTGGTATTTATAAAGTCATTTATTTAATTTAATTTCCATTTACTCTCTAACAACATTCATTAAAGTGAAATAAAAAATTTAATATATATAAAATAAGAACAATTATCATTTTTAATATAAGTTGATATTTGTTATTAGAGTTGTTCATGAGTTGGGCCGGGCCAAGTAAAAACTTTAGGACTGTTTTTTAGGCTCGGACTCAACTCAACCCAAATAAAAATATTAAAATCTGAGCCCGATCTAACCCACCCATATTAAAAGTTTTATATTATTTTTATATAAAAATAAATTTAAAAAATATAATACATAAAATTTACTAAAAATATTAAAATAAATATTTTCCAACAAATAAAAAAATAAAAAAATATAAGTAAATAACACTAAGAAAAGTGAATCCCTCTAAAATAGTAGCAAAATTACTAATAAGACAAGAGTTATGCAATATTTAAATAATAACAATAAAATACTAGCAATATAATAGCAAAATGATAGTAAAACAATAAAAAAAAGAGTAAAAAAATAGCAGTAATATTTTTTTTCTGCAAATTTAGGTAGGATCCTGGCAAAAAAAAACTTACTCAAGGCTTGGCCTGTTTAGGAAATGGACCTTATTGTTTGTTCAAGCTCATTTTTCTAACATATATTTTTGCCCAAATTTTCTCATTTTCGATTAGGCCGGGTGACTCATGGACAAGTCTATTTGGCACACTAATAATAATTTCTTTTTAAATTTTACAATTGGAGTTAAAAAAAACTAAAATGTCTTTTTTTATAGGGTAAACTATATTCAAGATCATTGAATTATTAATAAGTTTACGTTTTAGTCACTCAATTTTAAAAAATTATTAAATGGTCATTGAATTATTCAAAAGTTTTTATTCAAGTCACTAGGATGTAATTTTTTTTAAAAAGCTCGAATAGTGAGCTCTAAACAACGATTTGACAATTGATACATGAATCATTATCTATTGATAAGTAGAAGAATACACCTAAGATTCAAATAAAATTGTCACTTACTGTCAAAAATTGAAAAAGAAAACTGTTTAGATTTTGGTTCACAGATTCATAATGTTCAAAGTTATTTCATAAAAAAAATTGAAATGTATAAAAGAATAAGAAGAAGAGCTTTCGGTTGGTGTAGATGCTGCGAATAGAGAATGTCATATAACAACGATTTTAAAAATCTAATGTCTTAAATGAAAATTTTCAAATAGTTCAACAATCATTTCATAACTTTTTAAAATTATATCATTAACACATAAATTTAAAAAATTACCCTTCCTTATATATTTAATTTTTTGTACTATGTCCACAACCCTGTCAAACTCTCAAACATTTTTTATGGAGTTGTAAATAGAAATGATCATGGGTCGGGTCGGGCTAGACTCGGCAAAAAATGTCTTACTCGAGGCTTGACTTTATTTTTTTGCCCAAGCTTATTTTTCGGGCCTATATTTTTATCCAAACCATCCACTTTTTAGATGGGCTTTCAGCTCGGGTCAAGTGGTTCAGCGCATGAGCAGGTCTAGTTATAAACTCCAATAATATATCAAATAATTTTCTTTTTAATATTATATATATTTCAAAAAGTATTTAAAAGAAAAAAAAAAAAGAAAATGCCATTGCTTTGAAATTTGAATCAATTTTTAACATCTCCTATGACAATAATCACAAACTTTTTAAAACACACACAAAATGTATTTTTTTAAAAAAATAAAATTTTAAAAGGTTATTAATTAATTAATTAATTTATTTATTTATTTATAAATAGCCATATCTCTTAATATCAATAATTGAATAATATCCTTAGTTCCCTTGATTTCTACGAAAATTTTCTTTTATTTTTATTTTCTTTGAAGCACCAAAATGGGCGGAGGAGCTATGAGAGCGGCGGCGAAAGTTGCCGGAGCGGGAATTGTTAACACTGGCCTTCGTGGCGGTGTTCAGGTGGCTCCGTCGTCTGCGGAATACTCCGTCATGCGCGTCGCCGCTTCTCGTTCGGCTTCTTCCGGGATTTCTGTTTCTGGAGGTGGGGTGTCTTCCTTCGCTGAAATGACGGCGTCGCCCAATCAGATGATGTCATGGGAGATGGTGGATGATTGGGAGTTTGCTGGTGGTATTGAAGAGGAGGTGCCCACCGCCATTTCCGGCGGAGGAGAGCCGATGCCTCGGGTGTTGTTTGGAGGTGCTCCAACCCTGGAGGAGGCTAAGGAAGCCGCTAGTGATTTGAAAGATGCATTGGATAAGTAAGTTTAATTCCTTGAGAAAATTCTATTCTAATTTCCTTTCATTGGATTCATTCATTCATTGTAGGATCTATTTTTATTAAATTTTAACAAAATAAATGAATTAATCTGATATATTGATGATCACTGCTTTCCTTGAATTAAGATGTTGAATTTCGTTAAAATTTTTGAAATTATGATATGGGAAACATCATCAAAAGTGTGAAAAGTTCGTACACCATTCTGGGTTACTGTTAGTTTATAAAAATTGATTCCATGAACCCCAAATTGAAAATCTTGAATCTTTTAAATTATGAACTGGATTTTATCACTTTAAGGGTGACATGGATCATTGATGCCCCAATTAGATCATTGCTTTCCTTGGTTAAATATATGAAAAACAGGGCGCTTTTATGATCACTTAAGAGAATGATTTCGTGGTTATTTGTTTTGTTTTCAGGGCTTATCTATCATCTCTGAATTCCACCGATGATACCCGGTCATCTCGCTCCTCGTTGCTTTTGGAGGAGACTAAAGATTGCGTTGCATATGATGCCAAAGCCACTTTACTTCCAAAGCCTGCAGTTCAGGCATTCAAATTACTCAATGAGAGTCCTGCAGTTCAGGTTGTGGTTAACTCTTTCATTTTTCATTATGTTTGCTTTGATACCTTAAAACTGGTAGGGGAGTTTCCATCGGGTTTTTGTGACTTGAGCACTTTTTGACGTGTCTTCATGATGATATCTTGTCTTCGAGTTGGTTTTCGAGACATTTGAATATGAAACTTTGATAGAGATTACATGATGCATATAGTAGTTGGTTGTCAATTTTCCAGAACCTTTTATCTTTCGATTAGTTTGTGAACATATAACTCTGTTTGTTGATGGTTTTGGTTTTGCTCCCAGTCTATGGTTGCGTCAATTGCTGCGGATCCGAATGTATGGAATGCTGTACTGCACAATCCGGCTTACATGGACTTCATAGGGTCGCATAAGACGAGTGAGAATTTTGCTTATTGGTTTCACTATTTGATGCTTCTCATACTCTTTCTTTAATGAACTCAAAAAAGAATGAATGTGTTGCAGATTATATATTTGAAGAGAATAGATCCCCTCGTGGTTGTGAATCTACGTCGGTAAAGATCGAAGAATATTTCGAAGCAAATGAAGGCAAAGAAGTTGGAAATCCATTTTCGGAATTTCTGGAGAACTTGAAGAGTAGTGTGGTTGAGGTGGCTAATAAAGCAACTGATTTCCTCCAGAGTCTCTTTACTATACCCACTGCAGGAATGGAGAAGGAAAATGGCGGATTGAACTATCTGGAGAAGACGATCGGAGCAAGCCTAATGGGATTGGCGGTGATGGTTATTATGGTTGTGCTTTTGAAACGAGACTAGAATAAAATCATGTGAATCTGTTGGATCAAACAAAACAAAACAAAACATTTTATTTGAATGCTTTTATGGGGGTGATAATTTGTAGTGCTATCATATATTCGCTTGTATAAATGGGTGGTTATTAGTTTATTGGATGGCTTTTGCAACTTTTTCCTTGTAATAAAAGTCTAAAAATTCTATGAGTCATATAAGGTTTGAAATTAATAATAACGTAAGGTTAATACTTGATTGGTATCAGCATATCTTTTCTTCATATATATTTTTAATAAAATAAAAATAAAAATAATATAAATTGGTGTCATGAATACAGATATAATTTTATATTTTATAAATATTAATTTAGATTAGACAATATCTGAAACAATGAAAATGGGAAATTGCTACCATTTTGACAATGAAAAATGAAACTTACCAGTGTTTACTGTCAATTTCATATATATAAACTTATGTCACACACATCTAAACAGGCAACATCGGCTTTCCTTACCGATGTTAACCCATCAACCTGTGAGATTCTCATTCTTTCTTTAATCTTTCCGACCCAAAATTACAAATGAAGTGGCAATTTCTTAGAAACTTCATGCTGAAAGCAATGGCTGACAAAAACAATTTGTTAACCTACAAAACCAAAAGAGCCCCGAAAATATCCGGTTCATAGGCATTGCTTCAGCCACTTAGCCACCCTCCGTTATTTTGTCTCGCTCGAACTTACGAATAAATCTATGGAATTCGTGGTGTTTTCCTGTTAATCATCACTATTAATATACAGGATGTCCTCCTTTGCTATTTGCATCTGTCCTTTATCTTTTCTGCTATTTGCTTGTGTCCGATCTGGTTGTCCACGCTGGAAGGAAGATTTTCCAACGAGTTAGTAATGTCCAATCGTAAAAGGAATTTAAGAATTTTAATGACAGATAAAAGCCTAGAAATGCTTGAATATACGATACAAGGTTCCGAACCAACCTTCTTTAAAACAAATGCAAGGTATAAATAAGCTGCCTCCCATTCATCCGGAGATAATGTGCCTGGATACCACGACGATAGTTAATCAGTGTCTTCACTAAGAATGACTGGCAAGATGAATTTTTAGAACCATCTGGGAAGTGAAGAACTTACTCTGGTCTTGGTTACCATCACCTAGTGCACCGAGCCTCCTCATAAGCTCTATATATTCCGGTTTTTTCATGTACTCGTGAACAAATTCATGAGAGTTTTTGACGAAAACAAGTTCTAGATCGTACTGCAAAGACAAACACAAGAAATTACAAGTTTTAACAAATTTATAATAAGAAGTTCTGAAAACACCAAGAATCAACTTATAATAAAAAGACAGTGAAAAGAATTACAATAACAATAAAATTTGTAAGGTGGTTAGAAACCTTCATTTTTTTACTGAAAGGAGTTTGCTATGATCAGAATTATACCTCTTCTGCTAATGACTTGAAGACATGAAATGGAACGATCCATTCAGGGCAGTCAACAGCATCCTGCAACAAGACATATCCGCAAACCCTTGAATTGTTTTTTTGCTCAAATTACCATAATAAAAACAATAGAATCCTCATATTTAACACGAAAGGCCAGTTTCTAAAATAGGAATTTTCAAGAAGAGTACCTCTAAATGAAACTTGTACTTGATACCAAAGGGGCTAGAAGATTTAAATTTCTGAACCATGTCATAAAAGTATGTCAGAGTTCAATATCAGTTTGGAAAATATAGTTTGCAAGGGAAAGGGGGCTGGATTCACCTTGTCGGTAAATTCTTCATCAAATCGTATCCAGTAGACGCTGTTGCCAAAGGCCAATCCTTCAGCTGCATATTCACAGTGACAATAGCATCTCCAATCAAGAATGACAATAGTAGTCTGCCATGCCCCACAAATATTCAACGTTTGTTTACCAAGGCTAGCTTTGGTCAATTTACGTCAAGATCTATTTTCAAATTTCAGATATAAACAGAATTTCCTATTTAAACATATTATGTGTTTTAGTTTCATATTGGATGTTTGTTAGCTCAAAATTTCAGTTATTAGCTTCACCTTAAATATTGATTTTTTAGAGCATTGTTTCAAGACAGGAAAAACAAAAGCAAGTTGCAATACTAAACCTTCTCTAAGTTTTTTGACTATGACATTGGCATCTGGCATTGTCCCAATGAAGGTGCCTCCTGGACGAAGTAAAGCTGAAACATTGGCCAGCGCCCGACGCGCACGTGCCTCTGTAGACCAGGAATAATGCATGGCAAACTGCATGATTAAGAATAACCACATTTATGGTTTCAGTAAATTATCGAGCTAGTACAAAAAAGCATATTAGTTTGTAGCATGGGCATATCTGTTTTGCTACATATGTAGCATTTTATTAAGAATATTTTCAAGAATACTAAAGAACTTGAACCCAAGTCTTTGAATGGTAAGCAATTTAGTGGCAAGGAAACAAATGAGTAAACCCTAAACCTTTGTGGTAATTTTATCATCAGGCAGCAGAAATAGACAAATAATAGCCAAATTTCCAACTATTCACCTGGCAACTGCAGATATCGAAAGGAGCATCATCTGCCAAAACTCTATCCAAGCGCACCTAAAAATCATCAAATATAAATATCAAGACATATCCTCTTAACACTAGATATCGGTTTTTATATAGCACTAGTTGATATTGAACATGACTAAGCATGCTATTTATTTTGATAATTAACCAACAGAACCAAAGTAATTAAGCTGAGTAGAGAAAATGCATTTCGAAACTGAACACCAACACATTAGTATTACCTCAAAACAATCCCCACATATGAGACGGGCAGGAAACGTGAACTTTTTGCGACGTTGATGATGGTCTGCATCACCATTATATCGTGTACGACAATCTTCTATCTGTGCATAAGTGGAGGAAGCAAAGTGAAAATGGCAGCTGGTACATAAATAGCTGTCGAAAGAAGATTTTCTTTCCATCTCTCGTTTCTTCTCTCAGTTGTAGAATAGGGTGCAGATCAAAAGCATATAGCAAGACAAATAAACTGCAAGCTGTTAATGGATTTTAGGAGCACACAATTTATTTTTTATTTTAAGCTATAAACTATGTAAACTGCCAAGTTGTGCCAACCACTATCGCTTACGATTCATGTTTCAGAAAGCTGCATTTTGAGATCATAAGTAGAAGAAACTGTGCAACAAATCTAAGGATTAATTCAAGTGTGCCAATTAAATCATGGCATCGGCTTTACCAATGGCACTGCTTAAAGAAA
Source organism: Gossypium stocksii (assembly GCA_020496765.1). Classification (NCBI taxonomy): domain Eukaryota; kingdom Viridiplantae; phylum Streptophyta; class Magnoliopsida; order Malvales; family Malvaceae; genus Gossypium; species Gossypium stocksii. Next base: position 95,191,635 of record CM035632.1, on the reverse strand, counting down.
TTAAAGCTCAGAATAATTATGATATGAGAGTTGAAAGAGGTGCCCTAGATATTAGAGGTTGACCACAACTAAACTAGGCTACTAAATCAGATGCACAAAAAAGTGGGGGAAAAAAAGGAAACTGAGTGTTTAGCACTTTACCGAGCCTTCTGCTATGTCAATGCCAACGTAATATCCAACTTTTGCTTTATCCCATTTGATGAGATCACCACCCTAAACGGCATAAAGAACAATAACAGAAGGTACAATACATTGAATTTGAAGAATAAAAAGAAAGTTGAAAACAAATAAACTTTGGTCCTACAATACCTTGCCACAGGCAAGATCAAGAACAGCATCACCCCGACGAGCATAAAGCTGAATCAAGACACTTTTTATCTGTCCATTGAAAGAACATGAATGCCAAAAAAAAAGTACAAAGAAAATTCATTAGTTCACAACGCAGCTCGTAAGATTCAACAACATACCCAGTTATTTAACTTCTTTAAGTGAATGATCGGACTTGCTTCTCGTTCTTCCAAAGTTTGATTTGTTCTTGCACTATAATGTTCGGCTACTTTCCGAGCGAATATCTTGGTGCTCTCATCCTCCAAAAATTGTGAATCACCTAATATCACAACACACAATTTCAGCTTCTTCAACAGAAGTTTATAGCAATCAGAATTTGGATTCTTTTCCTAAACTCTCAAACTAAAACTTAGGAACTTCAAAACCCAAGTTCAAAAATCAACTCATTAACCAAAAAAAAGTAGGAGAAAATATTAATACACAACTGAATTGCATCTGAAAATTTGCCTAATACTGGAAAGATTGAAATTTTTTATTTCCTTCATTTAGTTAAAAAACAAATATGGTAGCTTCACTGCATATCATTTTAATACTATATTCTTATTTACTCAGTGTTTCACTTAACTATCAAATTAGGATTTTTTCTTTTTTTACTGCAAAACTCATTACCAAGAATGAACATTGAAAACCAAGTAACCATAAACTAAACTAAACTAAACTAAACAAACTATTTTATTACTTTCTTTTAACAAAACAAAATTATAATTCAATTAAGATAAAGACAAGGTCTTGGTGATCATAACTATATTGAGTGATTGGATAAGAAAACCAATCAAAAACCCTGAAAATAAACAAATCCCAACAAGAATTTTACCTTCAGGGTTATGTTTGGACCTGGATTGAGGTGGACCAAAAGAGGAAGATGGAGAACCTGGGTATCCACGTTTCATGGCCAAAATTATTTAAAAAAAAAAAAACAAAAAATAAACTTGTATTATTCTGAGGTCTCTGCAAGAAAAGGATCAAAACGTGCGATTTGTAAAAGACAGACAGGTTCTATTTTGTGTTTGTTTGGGTGTGATTTGATTAGAAAAAGTAGAAAAATCAGGGCTAAACTAAAGTGGGGTGCCTCTTTTTGGAGGGTTTGGTTTTTGCCATGGGCTTGGAATTGGATTAAATAAGTGAGAGATAGATGGGTGTACCCAAAAAAAAAAAAAAAAAAAGAAGGAAAGAGGAAAGAGAGAGGTTCGGGTTTTAACTTTAATTAATAAGAGAGAAGGCTTTGTTTTGAAATTTATTAGGATTCATTTAAGGTGGTTCTTAATTGAGCAGCCTTATTTCTTTCTTTGTCCAAAAAAATTTTAAACACCTTTCAATTCTCCTCTTAATTAATCTTTTCTCTCATTTTAGTATTTAAATTTTAAATTTTAAATTTTAAATTTTAAATTAACAGTTATACTTGAATTATATTCTTTTTCTCATTTTTTAAATATTTAATTTTTTATCACAAAATAAGTCAATTAAAAAAAAAACTTAATCAACAAACAGTTTAGTATAATGGTAAGATATATTACATTCTCAATGAGATGACCCAAGTTTAAATATTAGAGACAATATTATTAAGAGGGACAACCTTGAACATTAACCATAAAACAAACATGAATAATATATTATAATAATAATAATAATAATAATAAAACTTAACCTACAAATTGGTATCTAAACTATGTTTTTTCTTTATTTTGATACTTAAAACATTTTTTTTATCACAAATGATATCTAAACTATTTTTCTTCCCTAGTTGGTACCTTTTTTCATCCAATTGTTACTTAAACCCTAAAATTTATTTAAAAAAGTGATCAAATAAAAATTGACTATGTAAAAAAAAAAAAGACAAAATGTATTATTTTCTCTTTCATATATGTATATATATATTTTCAAAATCAAATCGATAGTCGAACCGGTTAGGTCGGTTTTCAGTTTGATTAGTTTATCCGATTCGATCAAATAAATTATTAAAAATTATAAAATAAAAATATTTTTAAAATAGAGAAAATTTGGTCAACTGATTTTTTTAGCTTGGTTCAATTGGTTTGCATCTGTTTGTGGGTTAATCAATTCAATCCCTATCTCTACACTAATACCTCGATAAATCTCGATCTAACTGGTTTGACCGGTAGGTCTAGTTCTGAAAACATTGGTTTTGATTGATGGAACAACTTTTTAGATCCTATTAGGTCGAGCAAGTATACGACGAAGTTCGAAAACAAAATTAATAGCTAACATCTCAACTTTAAGAAGTCAAATTTTAAACATTGTTGTCCTTACTGAACATTATAAAAGAAAAAAGGAAAAAAAACATAAAGAGAGAGAAACAAGGTAAAATAAAATAAGGGATTTAGAAAATATTTTTAAAATTTATATGATGTGACTATTTATTATTGGTTGGAAATTTTGTAATAGATATAACATTTTGACGTAAAGTAAGTAATAAAAGTATAATTTAAGTACTAATTTGAGAAAAAGGGTATGGTTTAAGTATTAATTTATGAGTTAAGTCCTTTTTAAAATAGATTTAGCGATTGAATTAATAGAGATACCAACTTAAAAAATAAAATAGTTTAAGTAGCATTATATAAAAAAAAATTAAAGTGGAATTTGTGAATTAAACTTACGTGCGCCAAATGGTATTTCTTTATGCATATATTTTTTTGTTAATGCCCAGAAACATGTAATCAAACTTAAAAGAAAAAGTCAATTATAACTTAATTAGAACATGTGATGCGTTAGGGTTTGATTATGTAATGATTTGCTAACATTAGGTGATAGTTTGATATAAACTTAATTATAATGCCATAAAATCAGTGGGAAATATAGAGCAAAGGAATGAGGAGGAGGAGGAAAAAGGAATGGGTAAAATAATTTTTTCATTCAGTATATTTCATTTTTGAAACATGAATGGTGTTGACATTTACAAGTTTAAGATTCAACAAAAAGGTTTCATCAAATTGTTGAAACATGAGTTCTTGGTCTAAGAAAACTTTTAAACCATTGAACCGAAGCCTTGGGGATCCTTGTAAGGTTGTTTTTGTAGTCCACATAATACAGTCCAAATCGAACGGTGTAGCCACTGTTCCATTCCCAATTGTCCAGCAATGACCACACAAAATACCCTCGCACATCACACTTGTCTTCCCTGTTTCCAATCATTTTCCTGTCAGCTTTCTACTAAAGGCCTTTCTATTTTTGCTGGGATTTCTTTATTTCGAGTTCGGGTTGGTTAAGTTGGGATTTGAACACGAATATTTGAATGGACGAGCAAAAATTCATCAATCTAGACCTGTTGCTATCCTTCAATCTGATACAAACTTAAGCAGTAGTTTGGATTACCTTATAGCAGCTGATAGGTTTGAGAGATAGTCCCTGTGATATTCAATCCTTTTGACATCTTTCAAAGCCCTTTTTATAGATATGAACGGGCTATTCAGATCATCCATACCTACAGAAATGTAATATTGTCAATCCTTTCATGGTATTTTGAAAGTTTTTAAGCAAAATATTGAAGCCTGAAAGTTCCACTTTACCGTTCTCTGTTACTATAACAGGTGGATTGCCATATTTATCTTTCAGATATCTTGCCAACTTCCTAATGCCCCATGGCACAATCCTTAACCATCTAGAAGCTGCCTACAGCAGCAAATACTTATCAGAAATGACCAAATACATCTCCGATCGCAATTTAAATCCTTGATACCGATAACTAAATTCTAGATGACATACTTTTTCTCCAATGGCAGCTCCTTCTCGGAAAGCTACAACAAAGTAGATGTATGTAAGAATTACATATGAATTTTATATTCCCATTGTAAAGATTTGTGAAAAGATTATGTTTCGTGAACTTAGAGCATAGCTCGATTGGTTTGAAATGAAAATCTTTTAAGAGGTGACACGAAACAGATTCGGGATTCGAATCCCAACATCTAGAGCCTTTTTCGTATTCAAACAATGGCTTCTTACATGTAGTAATAACAGCTGCATCTGATGAAGCATCCTGTAATATTAGTTTGCGGATTTGAGTTCGATCCTTTCGAGCATAATATGTGGTATAGTGGTTTATACCAATGAAGTCAAAAGCTCCCACTAGCAATTTGGACGTCTCTGGTGAGATTTGAGGCAACCTTTCTTCCACAAGTTTTCTCATTGAACCAGGATAGTCACCAAAGAAAAGTGGATCAAGGAACCTGATTCAACAAATCAAGAGGGGGAAAGAGAAAAAACAAATTAAGGAATCTGATTCTGGTTCACATTAAATCAAACAGTTCGTAAACATAAAAATCAGCATCAGATATTACCATCCAATCCCAAAATCCAATGCCCGGTTTGCTGCGTCTTTATCTTCGTCTTTATCAGAAATGGGTTCATACCATTTGGCATCCAATGCTATTCCAATTTGACCACCTTGTTTTTCCTGGAAACAATATAACGAATGTCATCACAGTGGATTATGCGTGATATCAGGCGGGGAACGTACCCTGAAGTATCGGCGGTAACTGTGATAAGCAGCAGCATGGGAAAGGAGGATGTTGTGAGCAACAATGTACGGTTCAGTGGAAGAATTTCCAGAATTGCAAAGTAGACCACCGAGAATGGAGCACCTTCCAGGGGCTTGTATGCCATTATCGTAACCTTGGATTGCGAAACCATGGGGCTCGTTGAAGGTGACCCAGTGTTTCACTCTGTCTCCAAAAGCTTGAAAGCAAGTAATGGCATAATGCTCGAAATCATCTCTGTAATTAATTGCAATGTCCTTGTGAAATCTGGGTTTTTGCCGACATTTATCATCATATGTATGAAATCTGGAATACTTACACGATCTGTTTACTCAACCACCCTTGGTATTTATCTTCAAGAATCTGTGGCAGATCCCAGTGATATAGAGTTACTAATGGCTGGATTCCTGATTAACAAAAACAACTATATCTTCAATAATGTTACACATATTCGATATATTCGATTAGGTTTAGACAAAACATATTAATGATCCAGATAATGTTCTAAGAAGCAATATTCGAGGTGACTTGACACCCCAATATATATTTAATATAAAGAAAATAATGTTTTAATGAGCAACCTTTTTTAATTAAAGCATCAATGAGACAATTGTAGTAGTTTATTCCTTCAATATTAGGTTCCCCTGTTCCATCTGTTGGAAAGTAAATTCCAAAGCAAATGATAAAACAAAATTAGAGAAATTGAACTTAAATTTAAGAATTTATGAGAGAAAAGAAAAAGCTCACATGGAAATATTCTAGGCCAAGATATTGAAAATCTATAAGCATCCATTCCCAGATCTTTCATCAACTCTATATCACTCTGAAAAATTAAAACTTTTTCGTTACAAAAAAGCTGTGGATGGAGTTATAGATATGTATTTTGTGTTGACTTTATGCATGAATTCTGCATGTGTTTTTAGTTTATTATTATATTCATGACACATCTTCATTGTCTAATATTCTTTTCATTATTATTATGATCATGGTTCTTATCATCAATGAATAAAAGGAGATATATGAAATAATATTAAATATTTGGTTAATCTAAGGTTGAAATCCTATCAAAGGGTTAACATAAATATGAGACATCCTATTTTATTATTGATAATTAATAATATTATAATGATGTTAAAGATTGTTATCCAAATGGGTTGTGTATCTCATCTATTGGGCGGTGCACTAAGCTTTCGTTCAACTTAAAATTTTGTGTGGGTTTTGTTTTCTTTTGTGGTTGGTGGGGTAGAAAGTTTCTTTCCAAATGCTTTTCTTACAATAGGAATATGAAGGAAAAGGCTACTGTATCTCTTTCCTCAGGATCTCCAATTTATCATAATATTTTTGCGTAATTGTATGATATTCACCTCGAATCGATGATATTGATCAACAGTCGTATCTGCATTGCTGAAGTCCATTATCTTCCCTGTTTGAACACATAATTAACAAGAAAACTACACATTTTTAGTTAGAAAAATATTGAACGAAATGTTTACCTGGTTTTCTAGTGAAGGTATCCCAAATACTATCTCCCTTGTTTCCTTCATTCACAGCTCCTTCATACTATGTATTATACCAAAACCCAATAAGCAAGCTATATATATATATATTCTTTCTAAAGGTGCAAATTAGAACAGAAAGGAATTCACCTGGTAAGCAGAAGAAGCAGTTCCAAAGATGAAACCATCAGGAAAATCATCTCTATCAACAGATTGAGCTGATGAGCTAACAAGCAAGACCTGTCTGGTTATAACAAACAAAACCAGAAGGGACATAACCCATATAAATGAAGCCATTGTTATGTATGTTATTAGCTATTGAGAAGCTTTTAAAATTGCTATATATACAGGAGTAGTGTTTATGGTTATCTTAAATGTAAAGTTTAAGAATATTAGAGTTGATAATTGAAGAAGAAGAAGAAATATTAAGGCAAAAGCGAGTGTGGAGGTTTTTTGTTTGGTTGTGTTGTGTTGTCATGGAGATGAAGGTGTGTTTGAAAGGAAAGGATGGGTTAATGAGGTTGTTAGTTGAAGTTATCTTTGCCTTCTAAGAACACGTTATTATAGAGAAAGGTAATCAACACAAGGCTTTTAGGACCCACCCATGAGAACAAAGTGCATGAAATATAGGAACTTAATACACCCACCAAATAAAATAATATTAAAAATATTAATTGGGTTTTAGTTCGTTTGACATGAATATGGTTACTAACTCACGAAGATATGGATTCGAGTGTGTTGAAACGTATAATCCTCTTAATTATGTGTTGGAGAGGGATTATGAATAGTTTTAAATATTGTGTAAAAAAATAGATATGATCAGAGCTTATAATGAAATTATCAAAAAATAAAAAAAAAACTAAAAATTGTTTTGATAACAATATATGTAGATTTGTCCATGTGTTATATATCTTCATAAATAATTCTAAACCTTATAACTATGGATTACCGACATCACACATATAAAGCGTACATCATATTTAATTCTCAAAAGAAATTATATTTAAATAATTCGATATTATAAGTTAGATATATAGATCATGTTTGGTAATTGGTTGAATTGTAATGGTTGGTTTGATAAACTAATTTGATTGATTGATTTTAAGAACTAATTCTATTAACTGTTTATTCAAAAGTATGTAGTAAAACTTAGTTGATAGTTAAAAACTGATACTTGTAAAATGACAAATAAGTGCATAACACATTTTATTGTTAAATATTTATTTGTTTATAATAATTTAGTCTTTATTGGGTGAAATTATTGAAATAAAACACTATTACCAATGAATTAAAATATCCATTATGAAAATTAATTAGTTATTTTTGAAAATTTAAATAAACAAATTTATTAAGTTCTTTATTTGTAAATATTAACCTTGTGGAAATTGATAAATATTAATAGTGTATCAATATCATTGTAAACTATATTCTTAGTGATAATTATGTCATGTTCTTAGTATGTAAATTAGTGATAATTATATCACACTCTAGATAAATTTGTCAAGTAGCATATTTCAATTAATATAAAGTTGCATAAGAAATTATTTTACACAAGTAAACTGAAAATAAATTAAAAGTACATAAATATTCAATGATGAATGGGCTCGATTGAAAATTTTTCACAGCAATGCTGATTTTTGTAGATTTATGGTGGAGTTTTTTTTTTTTAGATTTACTTTGGACTTGGAGGTGAAAGTAAAAATGGGAGAATGTATGCTATTGATATCTTGACACCCCTATTAGGTATGAAAGCATGTGGCAAATGGAGTAATTTTTGAGCAAGTATGGTTAGATATGTCATTCCACGTATCTCATTCCCAATCAACTGTTAAAAAAAGTTGTTCATCCCAGTGTTTTTTATTTTGGAGGTTTTAGCTTAAAAAGTTCTTGCAAACATCCATTCACTAAACATTATAATTAGAGGGTTTGACTATCCAATCATCCATTTGTGCCAAAATCAATTTAAAAAAAAAAAAATGTCTGATGGGCATCGAAATCACCAAATATAAATTCCTATGACAAATATAATAATAAATTGAAATATAGAGTAGTAGAGTCGAATCCACAGGTACTGGTTATCTAATTTCGCCTTTTCTTGTGACTAGATTCGTTATAGCCACCACAATCGTGCCTACGACTTGTGCGTAGTAGTATTGAAAAAAATAAAAAAAATGGGGGATTTAAATTGATTAAGATAATAAAATAAGAAAATATGAAGTGTAATAAAATAAAATAAAAATAAAATTGAAAATGTAAAAATAAATTTAAGAAAATAAAATGTACTCTAATCTTGAATTGATCCTTGAAATAGATTTTCCCTTCCAAGCAATAAGCTGGTTATAGCGACCAAAAACGTCCTAATTGCCAACTTCTCCTTATGTAGTAAATCCCGATACGACCTGCAAATTGACTCTTGCCAAATTTCTAACTGAGATACACGTGTTTACAATTTAAGATTTCGACAACCTTGCGATCTAAAAAGCCCAACTCGAATCAACGGCCTCAACTGCATAGATCGTTTAAATCCGATCTTTATCTCTCTTGACGGAATCCAACTGGCTTTTCCCACCTAGACAATTCGAACACAACACGACCGATTCATCTTCCCAACTATATGCCAAACAACTCCAACCCAACGTGCACTTTTTGAATCGAAGCTGAATTAACTTTAAAGGATGAATTTGTACTATCCCATATACCAGAGAGATAGAAAATACTGCGTTGAGAGGTTTTTTGAGCAGGCTCGTATCTCATGATTGTTTTATTGGAGTAATTTCCGAGCTAAAACTAAAAAGGTTTTAGTTAATCATGGAAAAAAAATCATGCTTTGAAAACAGATTTATGACATTATGGGTGATGAAAGGGGAAGGGCCTTGAAAGGAAATTAAACCAAAAGGTTTAAAGTAAAAGAAAAAATTGAAATGGCAGAATATAGCACTGATATGCAGGTAAGGAAAAAAAAAGAATTTATTAAATGTGAAAGGTGAAGTGTATGTTGAATTGGTTGTAGTCACTAGGTATTTATATATATTTTTAGTGTTAAAATTTTGCTAGATTTTTCTTAAATATTATCACTAAATAATCTTAAATATTATCATTAAATATTATCACTAAATAATTCAAATTTTAAAAATCAAATTTAAACTAGAATTTAAACTAATTACATAATTACAATAATATTAAAAATCCCTCAATTTTTATCCAACCACTTTTTAAAAAAATCTTCAACCCTTCAATTTTTATTCAGTCATATTTGAATCTTCAATCTTTCAATCAAACCCTTCTCTTTGCTTTTTGTTCCAATTTAGCCCCTTTTTGTAAGAGTTTGAATTTAGCACATCAACTTCATTCTTGATAAGAAAAATTCAAATTTAATAGCATTTTATCCGATAATTAGCCAAAAATAAATACATTAAAATGCGAATTTATCTTACTATCAATGTCACATTTAACTCCTAACGTTGACTTTTGTTTGTCATTTTGGTCATAATTCATTTTTTTAATCACTTTGGCCCTTGACCTTAAAAATGTAATTAGTTTTTTTTTTTTTGGAAAAATTGACTAAACTATTAAAATTTGAACAACAATGACATGGTAACTTATGTGACAGTTTGTGTGTACTTCATAAAAAATTAAAAAAAAAAGTATTCAAAAAAGCTCATATATATTTTAAAAATTATCCACGTCAACAATGAAGTAAATGTGGATTGTCATGCAGGTAGGGGTGTTTAAACTTCGGTTAAAATTGAATTAATCAATTGAATCGATCTAATTCAGTTAATCGACCTGTTAGTCGATCTAGTTAGATCGAAGGTCGGTTAAAGTTTTTTGAAATTTCAGTTAACGGTTAATTCGGTTCGAAATCGGGTAAATAACCGAACTTAATAAATAAAATTATATATTATATGTATTAGGCTATTACTAATTCGGTTAATTCGGTCAAATGAACATTATCAATTTATTTATTTTGATATATTTTATACTTGTTTTAACAAAAATAAAAATAAAACATATAAATTTGGTTTGGTTAAAGGTTAAAGGATTAAAATGTTCGATTAATTCGGTTAATACTAGTTTGGTTCGGTTAACCATTTGAATACCCCTAGACGCAGGTTGCCACATCAATGCTATTAAATTCAAACAATTTGTCAATTTTTCTGTCTAACAAAAAATAAATTAACTAAAATTTAAAGGTTAAAGGCCAAAGTGATTCAAAAAAACCAAAATGAAAAAAAAAATGTAAATATTAAAGGTAAATTTTGTCATTATACCAAAATTATATATAAAAAGAAAGGAAAGCAAAAGAAAGAAAATAAAGAGAGGTTAAGATAAAAGGAAATTATATATGTTTATTTTATTAGGATAATTAAAATTATTTAAGGAAAGGAAAATAAAAACACTTTTGCAATCTTTGTTTGGTTAAAATCTGGGAAATAAAAAATTTAATAATTAAAATATTTTTTCCAATTATATCCTTTTTTATAAAATAATTATTGATTATAATATTTTTTTAATTATAAAAATGATATTTACCGCATTAAAAGAAAATTTGCTTTTCTTTTCTTATCTTTTACTCTAAATTGGGATAAAAAAATATTAATTAATTTAAGAGAAAGTAAGAGAAATTAAACTCCTTTTACATTCTGTTGCTTAAATAAAGAAAAAAGTTATTATTTTAATTTCCTTTCCCTTGTCTTGGTGCAATCCGAATATTGGGTAAGTTTTTTTTAACCCAATTTGGGAAAAAAATAGGGAAATGAAAGTGACGTTGTTTTTTAAAAAAACTCTCAAATTAAAATTAAAATTAATCACTATTAATTTATTATTCTTCTAAACTCTCGAAATTTCAAAAACATAAACATTACACTAAAGTTTGGCCGAAAGGTTGGTTTCTCTTCAACGGTGAAAGCGGTGGTGGAGGGTGGAAAAGATGATGAAAAATGGCTATCCCTTTTTGTTTTTTTAATTTAATGCCTTTTTAACTTAATTTAACGTTGTTTTTTTTTTCATATAATTTTGTTAATTATCAAGCTTTAACCGTCCACTATTATGCATAGTAGCCTAATTCCCATATTAACCCTTGCAATAATAGAATTTAGCTCATTTAATCAATAAAATTCAATCGCAATTAACTTTTTTAATTTTTATGATTTAATCTTTATACATTATTTTGACAAAACTACCTATCAAAAATTAAATTTATCATAATCTAACTCTATAAGTATTTAATAAAAATATTTACGGGTTTGATTTATGAAAATGAAATCATAATACCTTATTTTTCGACACCACTGATTTTAGGGTTAAAACACTTTTACCTTAGTTACTAACCAATTAATAAAATTTCTAAACTGAAATTTCATATAGTATTGTAATAAACTCGTAAATATTAAGTAATAAAATTTACTGACTTGTTCATCGAAAAACGAGGCTCTGAAACCACCATTTCCGATATCATTGAAAACCAGATTGTTACAAGATTTTTCTCCACTCTCATAGTCACTCCCTTCTTGAAAGTCTTCTTGCCTCCACCTTTGATATGAGGTTAATGATACTACTTCGATGGAGAAAAAGAATAAGTTCATAATACTAGTGAGCCCCCTTTTTCTCCTACGGTTATGATCTCAAACTTATGTATGAGGTTTATAAAACATTCTTTTTTGGTGACATTAAACTTTAATATGTGACTGCATAACCACTATTAACTAGGTGCCCTAGTTATACTTCAACCTATTATTGTATAACTACTATGAATTGAGAACCCGAGTTGCAATGTGACATCTTTTAAGGTGATTGTGCACTCTTCACACGTCAAATGAAACATGCGGATCTCTGAGCGCCACCGCATTACTGTGGACTAAAACATAGCTTAAAACTATCACAAATTTTCCCTAAAACCCAAACATAAATAAATATAAATCTTTCTCCTCAAATTTCCGTTACCCAAAATTTTTTTTCAGAAAAAAGAGTACGATAAGTTTTTTATTTCTCTATTCAAAATCGATTTATTTCTTTAAATATGAAAGAAAACCTAATTTCTTAATTATTTTCTAAAACCGACTTTTTAAACTAATTTTTCCCAAGAGGTACAAATTGTTTTATTATTTTCACTTTTCTGTTTGGCGGTGTAGATAATATTTGGATAAAAAAAATAAATATTAAGAATTTCAAAAGATTGGGAAACTTAAGGTTCGTCAAAGCTAAAGTTGATAAGATCAAAGTAAAATTGCGTTAAATGTTTGAATAATTTCTACTTTTATCTGCCTCGAAAATTTAAGATTAATAGGATTTTCACGTATTTTTAAATTTATTATTTAAAATTTTGATTGAATTGATTATTAATTATTTTAAAAAAGTTATTAAAAATTTACATTTAAAACAAAAATGATATATTAGTAATTTAATTTATTTAAAAAAATAAAAAAGCATTCTTTTAAGGATTGATTTTTAGTACACAATTCTAAAATCCAAATTTGCGAATATACTTAAAAATATAATTAATAAAAGTATTTATATCTTTATTACTTTATCAATAAATATTTTTTAAAATAACCATTGCTTAAATATTTTTATATTATTTTTATTTATTTTAGCCTAGGTGGACATAGGATTAATATCTTAAAATAATAAAAGAAGATAAAGAATCTCATTGTTAATTAATTTAATTTGTTTGATTAAGATATTAACTTCAGTTTAAAGTTTATGAGTTGAGTAGAGTGTTGGAATCATCAAGAGTTGAAGTTTTGTTTGGGATTTGCATGCGTAAATGTCTATCTGCTGACACGTGTTAGTCAAAAAAATGTTGTTGTAATTACTTGCTTTTCATTGTTATTTATACTCTCAAATCAAATTGTTGGTAATAATTTCTTTTTTTTTTGGATTATTTTAAATGACACTACAAACTTTATATCATGGTGGAATTTAATAATTAATCTTCTGATTTTTAATAAACTGAGTGGATACAAAAATATAATACACTCTTAAAATCAGATTAAATTAAAAGGTAAAGATATCTCTATCATCTCATTGCAAGGATTTCTTTCATAATTATAAATAAAGGGATAAGAAATGTAATATATATTGTCCATCTTAATTTATCAGATTGTATTTTAATTGGTTGTGCTTGCACGCATCAATAACCCCCCAAATATTACAACTATGCAACAAACTAATGCCCTCAAATCTAACTGCCTAAAACCTTTACTATGCATGCACGCATATATACGACCTTACGTATTCACTCCTCCTGATAGTTACAATCTCACTCTTATATTTCAAATTAAATCACTCACCCTACCACAGTTTAGATGTAAATTAATGAGTATAATTCAGTTTGTTTACAATATTTGCATTAAAACTAGTTTTTACATGATTAAATAAAGTGTTCTCTTTTTCTCGTCTTAACTAGTTTTTACGAGTCTTCAATATATAAGAATAAAGGGTTTGTTCAATTATAGTTAATGTCAATTTCTAATTCTTTTTAATCCACATAAAATCTTCAATAAAGTATATATTCAGTAGAGACTTTATCATCAAACTCCTTAAAAGATCAAATCTTCTTTTCATGGGAACTTCAATTATATTAAAAGACAAAATCCAATGCTTTCTTAGCTTAATTCTTACCCATAGAGTATTCACTAATGAGCTACTAAAAATTGAATCCTTTGAATTACTTTTCTCGGACATTCAGGTGCTTTTGAAAATTTGCGTTATTTGATTATTTCGGAATTTGAATAGCTATTTGAACGATGACAAGAAACAAATTTTTGGCCTCCATTCGGTCCGGTCAAACCCTAATCCCAAACAGCAAACAAATGACTCAACTGTTTAGGCCTTAATTTCTCTATTTCTGCATCTTATTTCTGTTGCATATGTTTACCAGTTGTTGAATGCCAGAAAATGTCATGAAGTTGATCACCATCCGTGGCAATGGTACAAAGGTATGGTAAATATGGCTTCAATTAATTCTCCAGTCAGCCTCCCCTTCTTCAATCCCCCTCATGGTGTCATACAATGGCTTGTTCAGTGTCTCTGGCAAGTAATATGCAAGCATCCCACCAACCAATCCGCATATCCCGAACACCAAAAACGGAAGAACACCGCCCAAAACCACCACAAATGGTGCCAAAATAGCCCCCATCTGGGCCGCCTGAGTTGCACTTCCAAGGGCTGCATTTCTCACCACCGTTGGAAAAAGCTCAGCTGTATAAATGAACAACAGATTGTAAGTTCCAGCCATCCCAAATATCCCCAAAACCCCACAGCCCATTTTGATTACTTTCCACATCCTAGCACTCCCCACTACACACCCCGTTAAACAAAATATTGCGCTGAACCATTGTGTCCCAATTGCCAATGGCTTCCTCCCAAATCTATCCAATAAAACTGCTGTTATCGTGAATGCTGGCATTTCAGCCACTGCATTAAGAAGGACACTTAAGTGAATATTTGTCTCAAGGTTGACAACATTCAAGCTAAGGCCATAGTACACAACTGAGCAAGTGAAGCTGATTCCGACTGCAAGAAATAGTCGAATAAAGGTGACCGGTGATCGGATTACATCTACTATGGAACCAGAGACAGCTTCCTTGGAGCTACTCTGGTTATCATTTGAAGCATCATTAGCTTCATCATCCAGTGCTAGGATAACCCCCTCAGGGAGATCATTTCCATTAGATTTGGCTATGGCTTGCATGATTTTCATCGCTTTATTTATTTTCCCTCGAACAAGGTACCATCGCGGGGACTCAGAGATGAATGGAATAACGAGAAAAAGGAAAAGGATAGAGGGGACAGAGGAGGCGACATAAAGAGCACGCCATGTAGGGAAAATGTAAGCAATGCCTGCAAGTAAGGCAATGCCGGTTGAAAAGAAATAGAATGTGGACATTCCAGCCACACCACGCTTGGTTGGACCAACTGGTTCGGTGGCTAATACAAAGGAGCAAAGGCCAACCCCACCGGTGCTGAACCCTGTTAGGAACCTGAGAAGCAAATATGTGGAGTAGTCTGGGGCTATTGATGTGAGGCAACCAAAGATGGCATTTAAGATACAAACTGTCTTCAAGGAACCCTTTCTTCCAAGGCTTGAGTCTGATAGATGACCAAATACTCCTGCACCTGAAAAAAATAATTGTGTAGAAAAATTTAGTTTTAGTCATGAATTCAAGCATTCACCATGTTCATGAACGAGTGATTCTTTACATTCAAAAGGAAGATTGAAAATGTATGGTAGAACCCAGACACATTATCAACATCAAGAATATGATCTTCATGTCTGAACTTTAGCTTTCAACTTGATCATCAACTTCCTTTTTTGTTTCTTTGAAAATATTTCTATTATCTGAATTGCTTGATCAGACAACAGTTTTCTGAAAAGAAATCCTTATTTTTTTCCCATGAAATTTCTGGTCCACAAATGCATTTATTGCGCCATGTAGATATGGTTTCCATGCCAGAAAAAACTAACATGTTATGTTCCTAAAACTACATTAGTATAACGTTAATAACCTAACAATTCATGTATTAATAGTTATTTTCCGTATCGTGTTTAATATTACGGGTTTTGGAATAAAGAGAAAGATAAGGTGAAAACAAGTTACCAATCATGCAGCCAGCGAAAAACAAGGCTTGAACAAGCCCAACCTTATACTTCTCCCCGCAAACCAATCCCCACTGAGCCACGGTGGAGCTTCCCGGACCACCCTCCCACTCCCAAGACCCTGGTTCAAGCCCACAAACACTTTCAGCCTTCTCATCACACCGTGATCCTGACCCTTCCACGCACCGCCAACCAGGCTCCTGGTCCGCAAATATCATAACCATGGTGTGGAAAGCTTCCAACGCCCATGCCAGGCTCGTTAAAACAAAGTGTCTCAATTGCCACGACCCGAATTCTCCGCAATACACATCTAGCATATCGTCTATGCAAAGCTTCTCGGATTCGGATTCGGGTATAGCCTCCCAATTGGGTTCCTTGGTCGGAAGGAGTAAAGATGACTCTAAGGAGGAGCCATGGCTACAGGTTTCTGATCCTGCCGCGGTAGCCATAGCTCTGTTTTTATTTTTTTGCAGTTTTTTTTTTTGGGTGTAAATCAATGTTTTTTATTCAACTTAGGAACTAGGATCCCATTTACACAGATGTATGTATATATAGGGGAAAGCTCCATTTCCATATGTTTTGGGTTATGACTTGGTGTGATGATTTGTGAACTCAACACGTGGCTGGATATCTAACCATTGATATGAGATTTTCGTTTATTTTTATCCTTGATAATAAAAGCGTCAGTCCGATACTCATTTGAAGGAAAAAAAGGAGCTTGATTTGAAGGAAAAAAAAATGTAATCTGAAATTTTTCTTTTTCAGAAAAAAAGCGTATTCAAGAGCTAACTAAGAGTTGGGTACATAGCGTCAGCTCCAACAATTCCAGAGGTTGATTACTCATTATAGACATAAGCAGATAAAAAACATAATCAAAAGGATTAGCTGACTGCTACATTAATTTAAAATGAAATTCGGTCCAAAAAATAGTGTTCTTTTGCCGGACCATGAAAGTTTATCTTAATCAAATAAAAATCAGTTTAATTAACTTTTAATTCTTTAATTTAGTTGATAAATTACAGTTTAATCTATTTACGAGTCAACAAATAATTTACATTATTTTAAATTAATATATTAATTGATTTCTGATTATAAGTTAATTCATACAAAATTGTTTATAGCTATATCATCCTTAAAACCCATAGTCTAACCTAAATACTAGTGAAACTCAGAGATATGTTGTTTCCCAATCTGGCCATCACATTCACACACTTATTCCCTTCCCTGACGACATGTTTCAGGATCTTGTTCTCAAATCCAATTAAGAGAAACTTGAATTCATAGATGAGAATACACTAGATAATTAGCAACTTAAATTGCTATCAAGAGTGATAACCATGGTGGAATAAATTTTGACTTCCAATTTTTCCTTATGGCTAATTAGAGGCCATCCCATAAAGCTTCTAATTAAGAATGAACACTAGTGGTATTGGAGATATGTTGGTAGGATTGGATATGTTGGGGATAAACTCGTGTAAACAACGAATAAGAGAAATAACAAAAAAAAAAAAATGAAGAGATCGAATATAAAAAAAGAGAGTTAATTTTAGCTACCAGTCCTTGTATTTTACGAAATTTATAGATTTAGTCCCTATACTTTTATTTGATCAGTTTTAGTCCTTATATTTTTCGAATTGGTCAATTTTAGTCATTGTACTTTTTCGAATTTGAAATTTTAGTCTTGACCCAAATAATTGCAGATAAATTTATTTGGTTAAATTCAATTATTAGTCTTGTACTATGTGCACAATTGTTGATTTGATTCATATTTTTCAATTGGATCATTCTAAATACCTATACTTTTCAAAATTTGAAATTTTAGTCTTCAAGCATATGAAAGTCGTTAATCCATTAATTGATTTTTTTAGTGAGTAATATGTGAAAATAATAAGTTGACATAACATTACATATATGATAATATATTTGGTGCATTAAATTTTGGAAACAATAGAACTTAATAAATTTAATAATTATTGTTTGGTGAGGACTAAAATGTTAAAACTGAGAAAGAACAGGGACTAAAAATAACCAAATAAAAGTACAAGGATTAAATCCTTAACTTTTGCAAAGTACAAGGGCTAGTAGCAAAATTTAACAAAAAAATTAGTCCTCGCAACTAATAATCTAATAAAATAACTTTTATAAAATTAAAATTTTAAAAACTTTTTCATCAATTTTTTTAAAAAATGAGTTCACGTTGAATTTAGCTGTATATAATTATATTAGTTTTTCTTGTAAGTATTGAATTCATTAGATATTTCTTATATAATTCGAAAATACTATTTTTAATTTTCTTACATTCAACAAATAGTTAAATATATATATTTTTTGGTAAATGAATAAAAATATAAATTATAAAAATAGATTAAATAAATATAATTATTTTTTATTGATTTATAAATTGGGAGGAGATTATAATAAAAAAGTATGTTCCTTAATTTTTTTTTTGGTATCAACAAGTAGGGGTGAGCAAAATCTGATTCAATTTGAAAAACTCGAAAAAAATTAAAATTTTTTGTTTAACTCGAATATGAATTAAACAATTCTAGTTTTCTGAAAATTCAAATAAGAAAAATGTAAAACTACATTATTTTGATAAATGTTTACTTTTTCTAAAGTTAAAAGTCAAAACCATTAAGTTAAAAGGCAAAACTATGTCGTATTGGTAAATGTTTACCCATTAAGTTAAAAGGTAAAACCATTATATTGTTTATGTAATTTAATAATCTTGTACTTCATCTACTAGTTAAATAGTTGGTCCATGTAAACACAAATTGAGTATAAATAATAGGATTCGTTAACTCGACTCGACTTGTCTCAAAATTTTTTGACTCGATTCAATTCAAAAAAAAAATTCAAATTGAGTTCAGTTATTAAAATAGGATTCATCAACTCGATTAACTCAATTTTTTGACTCGATTCGAGTTGACTCGATCGAATGCTCACCCTTATCAACAAGTGCATAACCTGAACTCCTTTGTTCTTTTAAATTTAATGATAAGAGTGCAATAAATCTTATGCACTTTCTAACGCAAAAAATGCTTTAAAAAATTTTTGTTGGTTGATTGGTTTTGCCTTTGAACTTGAAAGTTAAGGCAACCCCAAGCTTTTAATACTAAATATATTGACATGAATTAGTTGTGAATATGCAAGACATAGAGTATGAACAGTAGTGGCAACGGAAGTGAGTATTTTTATAGACATTGAGATAAGCAAAGGGAAAATAGAGGATAAGAGATTATTTGTGCAGTTCAATTTTCCTTCATCTACAAAGCCTAGTATAATGATATGAATTTACTATCTTTGAACTCATTACAACAAGTGATCATAGTTCTATCAAACCCTAGTATAAAATCCTCATTTTTAGTATTTAAAGACTAGACCTCTTACTACTAAATTTTTCCCCTGAGAATTGAGTTTGGAAAACCACCAACAAAAAGTTCTATTATCTCAAATGCACTTTCACAATACTGTTTCTTAATGAATTGATAAGTGCTTTAAAAAAATCAGTACATAAATCTATACAAGTCTCTTAAATATATAAAAAATTTTGAGACTTACTAACATACTAAAGATCAATTACAATCCCTTCCAAACAACATCTAAAATGGAAAATCTCTAATGTGGTGCTCCACAGAACTGCATCGAATTAGGCTGAGTACCCTCTTCAATGGTTGGCCACCACTGATAAGCTTCATCAAAAAGTAACGACACTGCACCTTTAATTTCTGCTTAAGAGTGCAGTCGATATCATTCATAATCCTTTTTGTGGCCTTCAACCAATATTCGGCCACAGTCAAGACGACCCTAGTAATGCCCATAAACAACTCAGCACTGTTGGACCAGAGTCGTTTAATTATCAACCCATGGCTCCCAAATCCAGAATGGATCCCAACAACCCTTTCCAAAACTCTTAACATGACTTGGGACAATACGTCATCCCCAGCTGTCTGAGTCTGAGACCCAATCTCAGCAGCAGGCGTACCCATGGTAAAGGAGAAGAAACGTTGGGAGATTATTGCTCTTTTTCTAAAATTACCACTTATAGGTTACTCACTTGAAAAAGGGAACTAAACAGATTTTTATTAAAGAGTTTAAATTAAAGCCAAACTCATCCATAAATTTGATAAAGAAAATAAAATATTTTCACGTGCTCACAAAAGGATTTCGAACACACAACCAAAATGTAAGCTAACACCTTACCACCAAACTAGTAGACTCATTCTACCAAAACTTGATCGAAAATAACATTTAAGCCCAACAAACGGAGATAGGCCCAGAAAAAAAAATAACTGAATTTTCCCAAAAAAATATAACTTGAACCCAAGATCTCAAATATACAATTAAAACCCTTAACCACTAAAATAGATACTTAATTATAATATAATATACCAAATCAATAAGATACAAGGGGCATGTTTCTGGGGTGTATGGCATATTGACTTGCAATTCAATAAATACACGGGGGTCACACGGCTTGGGCACACGCCCATGTTGCTAGGCCATGTGGTAATCTGATTTTTCACAATTCAGGTGCAGTTTTTTACATGGCCTTGGTACATGTCCATGTTTGAGGTCGTGTCCTTCACACACTTGAGTCACACGCTCGTGTGCTCTGCCTGTGTGCTATTGTAATTACAAATTCTAAGATACAGGAGACACATGGCTTTAACACACGCCCGTGGGGCACATGGTCTAGACACACGCCTGTGTGTCTACTTGTGTGGACAAAATAAGGCTATTTTCTAAGCCCTATTTCTCACCTGTTTTCATCCAAAACCTGCACAACACTTTACCAATACCAATCAACCATTTTAAACATGATTTCCAGTCAAATTTCATTATTTAATATAGTATATTTTCATATACACATCTAATACTAATCTTGTCTCCTTAAATATTCATGCTTAATTTAATTATATCAACTTAACCCATTCATGAAATTATCTCCATTTTACTATTCCATACTTTCATACCATTTTTCTAAACCATTTTTTGAAAAATGGCGGTCGACTTGGATTTTGAAAATGAAAACGAAAAAATGGGAGTCGCCACCAATCTTTTTTGTTGAGGTGTGATCGGGTCACCTTGAAAAAGCAGTTGTTTAATAAACATATTGATTTATCAAAACAACGATTTTGATCTACGAAAACCAGAAAAATAGGTCCGGGAGTCGGTTACGCACGAGGAAGGATTAGCACCCTTGATACGCCCAAAATTGGTACCTAGTTGATTAATTAGTGTCTTAGTGTCGAAGATTTGAAAACTTTGAAAGAATTTAAAATACGATCCCTCCTTGTATTAATGTTAATTTCAAAATGTTTGGATGAATCGAAAAGGATGTTAAAGATCCTCTCGTCTCGAAGTAATAAAATGTCACATTCAGTAAGTTAGGACACGACATCTTGAACCTTTAAGAACGAGCTTGCCTTTTATTTGAAATTCATGTATTTTAATTTTAAAAGGATATTCGGTTATTTAGGTTAAATGAGAAAAATCGAAAACCAGTAAGTTAGGGCACGATTTCTCGAATTCCCAAATACAAAATATTGCCTTTATTTGAAGAAATCTTTTCCCGAAGTAACAAGAAGTCATGGCCAGTAAGTTAGGGCACAACACCTTGAATCTCCGAGAATAAGCATTTTATTCAAAACTCGTATTGCGATTTAAAAGAATATCCCGTTATTTAGATTAAATGAGAAAAATCGATACCCAGTAAGTTAGGACACGATTTTCTCGAATATCTAAATACAAAATATCGATTTAAAAAAATGTATTGGATAAAGATTAATGAAACGTAAATTGGTAAGAAAACAAGAAAAGATAAGTCACGATATTAACAGGCATAACAGAATAATAATAAATGCGTAATGTGAATGTCAATAACAAAATCATAAATAAAATAAAGAAATAAAGCAGACAGGCTATAAAAACACTAGGTAAACGAAATAAAAGATAAAATGAGAATAAAGATAAATAAATAAAATTAAATATAGAAGGATTAAATGGTAAGCCCATAAACAAATAAAAAATATATAAAATAGTTAATGATAATAAATAATAATAATAAATAAGTATAATAATAGTAATAATAGTGATAATAATAAAGAAGTTAGTGGTGAAATAATAAAATAATAATATAAACTAATAATAAAAATGAAAATGATGTGTTAATATTATAGTAATAATAATGGAATAATAATACTAATAATAATATGAACGATAAAGTATGTTAATAGTAATAGTAATAGTAATAGAAGAATAATAAAAATTATAATAATGAAGATAATAATAGTGAAATAATAATAATAGGTATAATAAGTATAATAATAAATACAAAAAGCAAAAATAATGTAATATAAATATTAAAAATAAAGTGGTAAATAATAGTGAATATAATAATATTAGAAACAATAATAATAAATATAGTAGTAAACATAATAGTAATAATATAATAGTAAATATAATATTAAATATAATATAATAATATTATTAAAAATAATTAATTTAATAATAAAAGAGTGAAAATAGCCCAAAAAAAGGACTAAAATCAAATTAAAAACAAAGTTCTGGGGCAAATCTAAAATAAAAATGAAAAGAAAATGACCTATTTGCATGTGCGAATAAAGTGGAGGGACCAAAATGGGCAATAACCCTGTCCGCGAAAACACACGGTTCAAAAGGGACCTTATTGAAATCCAAAATAAATTACAGGGCCAAAATTGAAAAATGTAAAAACTTAATTACAAAGCAATAAAAAAGTGGAAGGACCAAGAGGGTATGTAACACCCCAGACCCGGCCCAAACGTTATGGCCGAATCCGGCGATGTCACATTGAAGGGATTATTCTCAAAACAACTTTGTTTAGTTAAAATTATGTTAAGTGACATAGTTGCTTGGTTAAAACTTAAACTTGTGACTTAGAAAGTCAAAATCCTTGTAATTTGTTAAGTTAAGATGAAAGCCCATGTTCTAAGAAAACGTTCACATATTAAGATTACTTAGAAAACCATGATTAACTTTAAAAAAAAATATTTAAGTCTGATGATCCAACAGTGAATAATAATCCTAAATAAAAAGTCAAATCAGAGACACAAGGCCTTATTACAACCCAAAAAAACAAGTAATTAAAATAATTTAATTCGAAAACTATTTAAAACTTCTAAGAAGCTTGCAGTGTGGCCATCTCCGAGTCCTCTCCCACATCGAGCCGTCTACTAAGGGTCACATGAAATATTAAATTAAAGGGTGTGAGTTTCGAAACTCAGTGTGTACGACCTTTGGCATTCAAATTAATATGCACATTAACTCATTGGGCCTAAGCCCTACTCAATATCGGTGGCCCCTAGGCCTTAGCCCATGATAGCCTCGGTTGGGTCCGAGCCCACATTCAAATATCAAGATGTTCATGCCATATGCAGTTACCCATAACCAACCTTGTACACCCCCTTCCAACCCTACACTCCTGTAGGGAGATACTCGACCCACCCATCCTTATACACCTGTTGTGACACTAGTTGCGGCACCAGTTGCTCGTGGCTCAAAAGCCTTCGTTGTAGCACCGATTGCTGCACTACTTATCATTGCAGCAGAGCTGCTCGTGGCTTAGAAGCCTTCGTTGGATCCACAATCGTCAAGTGACCGTACGACCTTCATATACACTTCCTCCAATCAAAACCCAACCCACATGCAACATAATATCTCATGAATGCATCATTGTCACATACAACATACACCAGTCAAACTCATAACACATAGGGGTATTCTAGTCATTTCACTACCTAGGGGTATTTTGGTAATTTTTACCCCACAAGGATGTCTCGATAACTCTACCCTTCGAGGCGTTATAATAATTTTACTCTATAGGGGCATTTTAGTAATTCTACCCTAGAAGGGTATTTTCGTACTTCTACCCTAGAGGGGTATTTTCATAATTTCTTAAAGATACAGATTTTAATTATGGATTTTGACCCATCAACAAGTCCTCGCGACTAAAGTGAACGGACACTATGCACCAGGTAGGATTCAAGAGAAGAGGAGGTGGGTCACTCAGACCACTTAAGTACCAAGCTCTTCCTAGATCCAATCCTAGATATGCACACATCCATTGCCACACCTTAGTCTAGCAACTTTCCCACGGACATGTTTAATTATTTAATTAAGTCTTATGTAAAATTTGAGAGATCAGAACTAGACCTATAGTCCATTAAAAACCCTAACATGCATTTCTATGATCCTATAAGCCCACTAGGCCCAATCATACTCATTAAATCCATTAAGTCTCAAACATGCTTATGCAGCCCATTAGGCCCGATTACAATCCAATCATACATTCATGCATGTCAATTCATCATACAATTTCATATCACAACTTTGCCACTTTGGGCCCACAAGTTCGTCAGGCCCATTCGGGATTTCGGGATTTCAGCTTTTGCCAATTTTCGTGTGTGTAGTGTATGTACACACCTGATTGACGACCCGCACTACTCTATTCTCAGCCTCGACCTACAACCAAAACCATTTCCGAATCAATTATATACCTTAAACTACAACCTTATAAAATCTCGAAGCCTTACCGTAACCTATCCCTCACTATTACTTTGCTATTACTTCTGAATTTCCTTAGATCTGCACCAATACACACATATTATCAACATCAAGTGACTCGTATTCCACACGAGTCACCATTATCAACCATATTTACATTCGGCCACATGTGAAATTGAAATTTAGAGTGAATACACTTACCATCCGCCAGAGATCTTTTCCTCGCTTGGAATCCTAGAACCCTATCCCTAGTTATAATAGGGTTAATCGACAAGAAAAGAGAGGATTAGATAGCCCCTTCGACTTTACCAAACACATTAAAATGATTAACTAGGCACTTACTGAAACTGATCTCCAAACTTGCGACTTAGATCCCTACTGAATGTGCAATTGGCTTTTAACCACTTGATCAAGGGTTGCAAGTAATAGAACATGTTTGTGATGCAAGAAAACAAAAGAAATCAGCAAGAAGAGATGAATATTTGGCTTTTATGTGATTTAAGGGAAGAAATCGGCAAGAGGGTAGATGTATTCGGCTTTTAAGGAAACAAAGGTGACTTTCAGCTTTTAAGAATTTAGGGATGGTATTTGACTTTGAGAGATGAAAATCTTGGGTGAAGCTTCGATAACAATGGAAGGGAAAAGAAAAGAAAAGAAGAAAGGTTTAGTTAGCTAGTGAATTCGGCAAAAGAAACCAAAAACCCTCATGCATATTCGACATTCCTTTAAATAGGCACAAGCCGATTCAAGCCTTCCTTGCAGTCCCATTCAGCACCAATTCTCTCTCTCTCAATCTCTTATTTTCTCTCCATTATCTCCACCTTAAAATTCTCTCCTGAACACTCCCATCTACAGTCCATTCTAGCGCCACCACCTTCCTTCCATGAGCAAAAATAAAGTCCCAAAATTCACCACTCTTAAGCCTCGAACCTTAGACCTCCTACCCTAATAATAACGCCACCTTATAGCTCCCCAAGTGATGCCACCTTGCTACTGAGCCACAGGCCCACTTTTGTCCTATTTTCCTTTAATTTGCTTAAGAGGCCTAATACCTGAGACTTCATAGAATCCTCCAAATATTCCAAAAACACTAACCCAACAATTCTAACTTGTAATTTCATACCGTTGTCTTACTCTCAAAAATTCTAAACGCACCTAAGCCCGAAGCCCAATTCTTCTAGGCCCAAAATCTAGGGCGTTACAGGGTAAATAACCCATTTAATAAAAACACTTGGATCCTGATGGTGGGGCAGGTCAGATCGGGTCGGACCAAGGTGAAACGACATCGTTTTGGGCGTTTAAGGCCAGTCCCAAAACGACGTCGTTTTGGGGGGCCTATATAAGTTAAAAAGCTTTTAAAAAATATTCATTTTCATATCCCTTTAAAAAAAAACAACCCTCTCCCTCTCTCAGCTCTCTCTACACACCCCATGGCCGATCACCGTCCGATCACCAGACCACCATACACCGCCGTTAGAGCCACCGCTGGAGCTGCTGTGTGCGGCGACCGGAGGAGCAAAAAAGGTAAAATTTTAAATTTTTTTATTTTTTTAATATATGTGTATATATATATATATATATAGAAGAAGAAAAAAGAAAAAGAAGAAAAAAGAAAATAGATTCAAAAGAAAAAAGAAAATGAAAAAACCTTAGCACAAATTTTTGCCTTGCTTTTGGACTTTATGTTTCTTTTAATTGCTTGCTGATTTTTTGGTGTTTTTTTTTATATGCTTCAAATCTGTTTTGGGTTGTATTTCTTAGAGAAAAAAAAGTGTCCGAAAACATTACAATGGTTTAACATGATTTATATAGCCTATTTACAACTTGTCTTAACTAAAATGATTATTCCTCTTTTTGCAGGATATGGGCGGTGGAGATGTGACATGGGCGGTGGAACAGTGGCAGTGCAGCAGGCTAGGTACGGCACCAAATTTAAGGGCTAGGGTTTGTTTTGTTTTTTCTGATTTGTGGGTATTGGGCTAGGTATTCGGGCTAGGTTTTATTTGGGTTTTAGTTGATTTAGTAATTGGGTCTGAGTTCGTTGTAATGGGCTAGTGGGTTTGGTTTAGTTTGTTTAGTGGGTTGTATTGGGTTTTATAAATAGGCCCGAGCAAATTTAGGTTTATACAGCTGCCCCTCTTTGCTCGTTGTTGTGTAACGAGAACGAAGCAAAGACCTTTAAAAAAAACCAATATTGCCCGGCCTCACTAAGTCTCGATTTGTTTTGATGCTCCTTTCCTTCAGGTAGCCTTGTTCTAGTCCACTGCATCTTGTTACTTTAGTCCACTCCATCGTGACTTCAGAGCGACAAAAACTTGTAGCTTCAATCTATTCTGCTACTGCAACTTCAAAGGGATAAGATTTGTTTTATTTTAATCCTACTCCACTGCAACTTCAGGGAGATAAGGTTTGCTATGATCTACTCTACTATAACTTCAGAGAGATAAGATCTATAATTCATAGCTTCAATCTATTCCACTGCAACTTCAGGGAAATAAGATTCACTATTTTCAGTCTGCTCCATTGCAATTTCAGGGAGATAAGACTTTAACTTCAACCTACTCCACTGTAACTTCAGGAAGATAAGGTTTGTGGTTCCAATGAAATTTCAGTAAGAAGGGATTTGTAGCTTCAACCTACTCTGCTGGAACTTCAAGGACATAAGGATTTTAGGGAGAAGGGATTTGTAGGTTCGACCTACTCCGCTGGAACTTCGAAGGTGATAAGAATTCAGGGAGAAGAGACTTGTAGTTTTGATTTTCTCTACTGAAACTTCAAGGAAATAAGGATTTCAGGGAGAAGGGATTTGTAGCTTCGACCTACTCTGCTGAAACTTCAAGGATGATAAGAATTTAGGGAGAAGAGATTTGTAGCTTCGATCTTCTCTACTAAAACTTCAAGGAGATAAATTGGTGGCTTAAATCTGCTCCATTGCCGATACATGGAGATAAGATTCACCGTTTTCGATCTGCTTCACTGCAACTTCAGGGAGATAAGATTTACAATCTTCAGTTTACTCCTCTGCAACTTTAAGGAGATAAGACTTATATCTTCAACCTGTTCCATTGCAACTTTAGGGAGATAAGGTTGGTGGCTTAAATCTGCTCCATTGCCGATACATGGAGATAAGATTCGCCATCTTCGATCTGCTCCATTGCAACTTCAGGGGGATAAGGTTGGTGGCTTAAATCTGATCCATTGCAGATGCATGGAGATAAGATTCGCCGTCTTCGATCTGCTCCACTGTAACTTCAGGGAGATAAGGTTAGTAGCTTAAATCTGCTCCATTAACGATACATGGAGATAAGATTCGCCATCTTCGATCTGCTCCACTAAAACTTTAGAGAGATAAAACTTGTATCTTCAACCTACTCGACTGCAACTTTAGGGAGATAAGGTTGGTGGCTTACATCTACTCCATTGCCTATACATGAAGATAAGATTCACCGTCTTTGATCTGTTCTACTGCAACTTCAGGGAGATAAGATCTACAATCTTCAGTCTGCTCCTCTGCAACTTCAGGGAGATAAGACTTGTATCTTTAACCTGCTCCACTGTAACTTTAAGGAGATAAGGTTGGTGGTTTAAATCTGCTCCATTGCTGATACATGAAGATAATATTTGCTATCTTTGATCTGCTCCCTATTGCTCAAGGAGATAAGATCTTCAATTTTCGGCCTACTCCACTGCTGGTCAGGGAAATAGGACTAGGTGCCTTAAATATGCTCCACTATTACTTTAGGGAGACAAGATTTACCCTTTGATCTGCTCTTTATTGCTTAGGGAGATAAGATCTTCAATTTTCAACCTATTCCACTGCTGGTCAGGAAGATAGGATGGTGGCTTAAATCATGTTCCACTGCTGTTTAGGGAGACAATAATTACCTTCGATCTTGTCCCTACTACTGTTTAGGGCGACAAGATCTACAATCTTTAACCTATTCCACTGCTGGTCAGGGAGATAGGATGGTGGCTTAAATCATGTTCCAATACTATTTAGGGAGACAAGATTTGCCTTCGATCTTGTCCCACTACTGTTAAGGGGGACAAGATCTACAATCTTCAACCTATTCTACTACTGGTCAAGAAGATAGGATGGTGGCTTAAATCATGTTCCACTACTGTTTAGGGAGACAAGATTTGCCTTCGATCTTGTCCCACTACTGTTTAGGGTAACAAAATCTACAATCTTTAACCTATTCCACTGCTAGTCAGGGAGATAGGATGGTGGCTTAAATCATGTTCCACTACTTTTTAGGGAGACAAGATTTACTTTCTTCTATCTGCTCCCTATTACTTAGGGAGATAAGATCTACAATTTCAACCTACTCTACTACTGGTCAGGGAAATAGGACAGTGGCTTAAATCATGTTCCACTACTGTTTAGGGAGACAAGATTTACCTTCGATCTTGTCCCACTACTGTTTAGGTCAACAAGATCTACAATCTTTAACCTATTCTACTGCTGGTCAGGGAGATATGATGGTGGCTTAAAT
The DNA here is from genome assembly GCA_020496765.1 of Gossypium stocksii. Taxonomy (NCBI): domain Eukaryota; kingdom Viridiplantae; phylum Streptophyta; class Magnoliopsida; order Malvales; family Malvaceae; genus Gossypium; species Gossypium stocksii. Next base: position 95,162,657 of record CM035632.1, on the reverse strand, counting down.
CATGTTCCACTACTATTTAGGGAGACAAGATTTGCCTTCGATCTTATCCCACTACTATTTAGGGCGACAAGATCTACAATCTTCAACTTATTCCATTGCTAGTCAGGAAGATAGGATGGTGGCTTAAATCATGTTCTATTACTGTTTAGGGAGATAAGATTTGTCTTCTTTGATCTGCTTCCTATTGCTTAGGGAGATAAGATCTACAATCTTCGGCCTACTCTACTGCTGGTTAGGGAAATAGGACAATGACTTAAATCTGCTTCCCTATTGCTTAGGGAAGACCAGATTTATCCTCTTCAATTTGCCCCCTATTACTTAGGGAGATAAGATCTACAATCTTCAGCCTATTCCACTGCTGGTCAAGGAAATAGGATAGTGAATTTATCGATGTTGCTACACCCTCCTTTAGGGATATGATCTGTAGAATCGGTTTCATATACCTATGCTTATGCCAAATAATTAGGATGCTATGATCGGAATGAGTCAAATGCTCCTAACTATGTGCATGAATGATATTTGCATGAATGCAGAAATGTCATAAGAATGATTCCTTTTTAAGTGCTTAAGGTGTCATCGCTAATTGTTCATCAGGGCTTTATCACTGACGTATTACGTCTCCCTCTTGTTCAACTGGTATCCCTGACGGAAAACTCGAAGAATGATCACTATTTGCTCAACTGGTTTTGTAACAGCCCAATCTAGACCCTAGTCAGAAAGTGGTTTTGGAACCACATACCCGAGTCTGAAAAATGTTTTGATATTATTTTCTGTGTCTGTGCTATACGAATTTGCCTCTATGAAAGGTCTGTATATTAATTTGATTGTTTTTGTGCTTAATTGTGGAAAAGGATTAAACTGCATGAAGGTGAAGTTAGCATTCCACATGTGAAAGGTGCCTTTTGTATGTGGCTTTTTAATATGAGGGCCTTATGTGGCAATTAACCCATTTGAAGCATGAGTGGTCATAAATGACCTTAGACTATGTGTTTGTTAAATAGTTTTAATGAGGGACAAAATGGTAAACTAATAATTTATATTCCTTAAACAAAACCAAAGCATGAAATTAGTCATTTGTGTCCATCTTTAGCCGATTTTTATCAAGAAAAGAAAAGGAGAAAACCATTTGAGGGTTCGGCAATTGTAAACCTTGATTAAGGTATCTGTTTTGATAATTTTTTTATGTTTCTGTGATCGTTGCTTCGTGTTCTTTCATGCCCATGTCTCAATTTCTATTTTTGATAAAGTTTGTAAATAGTGCCATTGTTGATTTCATGAGCTTTGTGATAAATTTGAGTGTATAAATTTGAGTAGATGATGAGTTTATATGATTTGCCATGAAATCTTAATAAATTTGGGCGATATGGACTTGTTTGTGAAAATGCTACTTTGGAAAGACTAAATTATGAAATGAGTATGATAAATGGGCCTATATGAGAACTATGAAGTTTTGGCTAGGCCAATGTGTAAAGAAATTATGTTTATTTGATGATTTGTGAATTAGGGACCAAAGTGTCAAAATGTGTAAATGTGAGGGTTAAAATTCAAATTACCCTAAATGTGTGATTTTGGATTGAATTGAATGAGATGATAGATTGAATGGTTGAATCTGAATTTGTTTAGATCAAGAACAAAGAAAAATAGACTTAGATTAAGGGAAGTCCAAAATCGTCGATTAGTCGACTCGCATCCGTTAACTCCGTACGAGGTAAGTCAAATTACAAATATGTGTTATATTAACCGTCTGATAATATTATTTTGAAATAATAAACTGTATTAAATGGCCTTAAGAGCCTGACCGGGAAAGTCAGAATCGTATTTGATTGAGAAATGATGAAACAAGATCATGTAAGACCTCGTCCGGGACGAAGGCATTGCTTTGTGATAGTGTGTAAAACTGTGTCTGAGACACTAGCATCACTTACGACTCGTGTAAGACCCTGTCCGGGACAGTGGCATCGACAGTGAATAACATATAAGACCGCATCTAGGATGTTGGCATTGTATATGGCCTATCTAAATTCTGTAAATTTCTAAACGACTCGAAGAGAATCATACGAAATTCTGAGTATGCTTACCTTATATGTCTAATTCAGGTACGTACGTATCGTACGAAATTTTGAGTAGAGAGATTCTAATTGCTAATGATCTGTTAAATGCGAAATTTGTATGGAAATATGGAATCGAGATATGAAATGCGTATAAAATTTGGATAAAGGTTTGTTTCATGAATTGGTATGAAATGGATATGTGTATTCGCTCATGGTTGGCACATTATGTGTATTTATAGTTGAATTATGTATATTTGACTTACCAAACTCTTAGTAGCTTACTATGTTTGTATTTTCTATTGTTTTATAGTTTTCGTCGCTACTGAAGGCTCGGGAATAGTCAAGGATCGTCACACACTATCGATTTCATCTTTGGTACTTTTGAGATTTGTAAATATGTGAATTATGGCATGTATAAGCTCAAAAGTCTTTGTTAAGCTTTGAAATATTAAAATGTTATGTTATGTGAATGCTTAGCAAAGGATGCTTTAAAAATGCTATGTTTGATAAATGGCAAGGTGAGGTTTTGGTATGTGAATTATGAAGCCTTGTGGCTACTTATATGCTTGTTTGAAGAGTTGGTAATTGAGGCTTATGTGTTGCATATCTATGCTTGTAGATTTGACCCTTAGTTGGGTGGCAAATTGGCTTAAACGAAGCCTATATTTGTACCACATGGCCAGGGGACACGGGCGTGTGCTCCAGCCGTGTAAACCCTGCATCTTAGTGCTTTGAACAAATTTTACGCACGGTCTAGGCACGGGCGTGTCTGGTAGCCGTGTGGTAGTTGACAGTGTTAGCCACGGTCTAGACACACGGGCATGTCTGGTGACCGTGTGATGTTAGTCAGTTTCAACTATGGGCTGAGTGTTTTGGGCGTGTTTAGTGGGCACGACCGTGTGTGTGTACACGGACTAGGGGCACGGCTGTGTGTCCCTAACTTGAGAAATTTCTAAATGTTTCCCTTATCTTTCACATGTTTGCAAATTGATCCTAAATGAATGTATGTATCATTACATGAGCTTTAAAGCATGATTGGTGAATGATTACAGAACTATGCTATTGATATTAAAGTTCAAAATTTGTCTGTTCTGATCTGTGTTACAAGTCCAGTAATGCCCCTTACCTATTCTGGCGACGGTTACGGGATAGGGGTGTTACTTTTTGTTAGTATCAGAGCTACGGTTTAGTCGGCTCTAGGACTAACGTAGCGTGTCTGAGTCTAGCTATACATGCCATAAATCTGAATTGTGATAGTGTGATGAAATCCTGACGAGTAAATGTGTTTTTCTTATAGCAATGGATCCTGAAAGAGCCGTAGTTGACTATGTCGAAAGTAATACGCCTACTCCCGCTCAAGGGACAGTGCCTGCTGAGACTGTACCGAATGTTAGTGATCCTAGTGGAGAGGCAAAAAAAGCCTTCTTCCACATGATGAACGAGTGGGTTTCGGAATTCGTTCGTACAAATCTGGCTGCTCAGTAACCTCTACCCCCTTAAGCTCCGAACGTGTTGCCTGTAAATGAACCGATTCGAGTTAATAGACCTCTGGTGGATAAAATTCATAAATTTGGGGCCGAGGAGTTTAGGGCTACGACTGATGACGGTGCTAAACGAGCGAAGTTCTGACTTGAGGATATGTGAGAGTATTTGATGAGTTATCATGTACTCCTGAGGATTGTCTAAAATGTGATGTTTCCTTGTTACGAGACTCAGCTTATCACTAGTGGAAGACTTTAATTTCTGTGGTTCTGAGTGAACGAGTTACATGGGATTTCTTCCAATCTGAGTTTCGAAAGAAATACATTAGCCAGCGGTTCATTGATCAGAAACGTAAAGAATTTCTAGACTTAAAGTAAGGGAATAAGTCTGTTACTGAGTATGAACAGGAATTTGTTCGACTAAGTCAGTATGCTCGAGAATGTGTTGCAACCGAGACTACTATGTGTAAAAGGTTCGTTGAGGGCCTAAATGAGGACATAAAGCTTCTGGTTGGTATACTTGATCTGAATGAGTTCGTGGTACTAGTAGAAAGAGCTTGTAAAGCTGAAGAACTGATTAGAGAAAAGAAGAAAGTTTATTTTGAGAATAGAGAAGCCCGAAAGAGATCTTCTAGTAAATCAATCCAGACTTCGTCGAAAAAGTTTAGAGATGATTGTGGAAGATCGAGGGTTAATCAGGGACGTTCAAGTCAGAACCGTGATAGATCGCGATGAAGCTTTAAAAATTCTACTACTTCTATTGCCAGTGTGGGTAATGCCCGATCTGACCGACCTAAATGTAAGCACTGTGGTAAAAGGCATCCAGAAAATTGTAGACTGAATGACAGAGCTTGCTTTCGATGTGGATCATTAGATCACTTCGTAAGAGACTGCCCTAAATTTGCTGATCAAGAAATAGAACAAAGTGCAAAACCGACATGATCTTGAATTGGCTACGATTGTTTTTGCTCTGAAAATTTGGCGCTGTTATCTATTTGGCGAGAAGTGCCATGTGTTTACTGATTATAAAAGTCTGAAATACTTAATGACGTAAAAAGATCTAAATCTGCGACAAAGACGGTGGTTAGAACTGCTAAAAGATTACGAATTGGTCATTGATTATCATCCGGGCAAAGCGAATGTGGTAGCAGATGCTCTGAGTCGGAAATCATTATCTGCGTTGCGTGCAATGAAAACACATTTGGTTTGTGCTAAGTTGAAAGCAAAACCCTTGTTTATTCAACAGATCCGTGAGGCTCAAAAGTCTGATAATGAATTGTTAACAAAACGAGCTCAGTGTAATTCGGATTCTGAATTCTGAATAGATGATAGTGACTGTCTGAGATTCAGAAATAGACTCCGTGTTCCGAGAAATCTAGAATTAATTCAAACAATTTTGAATGAAGCTCATGGTAGTAAGTTGCCTGTACATCCTGGAAGCACGAAAATGTATAACGATTTGAAACAGTGGTATTGGCGGCCGGGAATGAAAAGAGATATTTCTAACTTCGTTATGAAGTGTTTGATCTGTCAGCAAGTTAAAGTTGAACATTAGGTACCGTCTCGTTTGCTACAACCAGTTATGATTCCTGAATGGAAATGGGACCGTGTAACTATAGATTTTGTTTCGGGATTGCATCTGACTCCAAGAAAGAAAGATTTGATTTGGGTGGTGGTTGATAGATTGACAAAGTCAGCCCATTTCATTCTTGTACGATTTGACTTTTCACTTGAGAAGCTAGCTAAGCTTTACATATCTGATATTGTAAGATTGCACAGAATACATTTGTCGATTGTGTCTGATAAAGATCCGAGATTCACTTCACAATTCTAGAAGAAGTTATAAGATACTCTGGGAACTAAATTACATTTTAGTACTGCTTTTCATCCGCAAACAGATGGCCAGTCTGAATGGATCATTCAGATACTTGAAGATATGCTGAGATCCTGTATACTGGAGTTCGAAGGTACGTGGGATCAATACTTATCTTTGATTGAATTCACTTACAATAATAGTTTTCAATTAAGCCTTAAGATGGCACCTTATGAAGCTTTATACGGGAGAAAATGTAGAACTCCATTGTACTAGTCTGAGCTTAGCAAAAATAAGATTCACGGTGTTGATATGATAAAAGAGACTGAACAGAAAGTGCAAGTAATCCGAGATAGTTTGAAAGCTGCTTCTGACTGTTAGAAATCTTATGCGGATTTGAAACGAAAAAACATTGAATTTGAAATCGGCAATAGAGTATTTCTGAAAGTATCTCCGTAGAAGAAATTATTCTGATTCGATAAAAAGGGTAAATTGAGTTCGAGGTTCATCGGGCCGTATGAGATCATTGAGCGTATTGGGCCGGTTGCTTATAGATTGAGACTACCGTCTGAGTTAGAAAAGATACACAACGTGTTTCACGCATCTATGCTCCGGCGATATAGATCTGATCCGTCTCACATACTAAATCCTTCTGAGATTCAATTACAGTCTGATATGACGTATGAAGAAAAGCCGATCCGTATTCTGTCTCGTGAAATCAAAGAATTGCAAAATAAAAAAATTCCATTAGTTAAAGTTCTGTGGCATCGACATGGGGTCGAAGAATCGACGTGGGAACCTGAAGATGCTATGAGAAATCAATATTCGAATCTATTTAACGGTAAGATTTTTGGGGACGAAAATCCCTAAAGAGGAGAGAGTTGTAACAGCCCAATCTAGACCCTAGTCAGAAAGTGGTTTCGGAACCACATACCCGAGTCTGAAAAATGTTTTGATATTATTTTCTGTGTCTGTGCTGTACGAATTTATATTTGTGAAAGGTCTGTATATTAATTTGATTGTTTCTCTGCTTAATTGTGGAAAAGGATTAAACTGAATGAAGGTGAAGCTAGCTTTCCACATGTGAAAGGTGCCTTTTGTATGTGGCTTTTTAATATGAGGGCCTTATGTGGCAATTAACCCATTTGAAGCATGAGTGGTCATAAATGAACTTAGACTATGTGTTTGTTAAATAGTTTTAATGAGGGACAAAATGGTAAACTAATAATTTATATTCATTAAAGAAAACCAAAGCATGAAGTTAGTCATTTGTGTCCATCTTTAGCCGATTTTTATCAAGAAAAGAAAAGGAGAAAACCATTTAAGGGTTCAGCAATTGTAAACCTTGATTAAGGTATGGATTTTCATCTGTTTTGATAATTTTTTTATGTTTCTGTGATCATTGCTTCGTGTTCTTTCATGCCCATGTCTCAATTTCTATTTTTGATAAAGTTTGTAAATAGTGCCATTGTTGATTTCATGAGCTTTGTGATAAATTTGAGTGTATAAATTTGAGTAGATGATGAGTTTATATGATTTGCCATGAAATCTTGATGAATTTGGGCTATATGGACTTGTTTGTGAAAATGCTACTTTGGAAAGACTAAATTATGAAATGAGTATGATAAATGGGCCTATATGAGAACTATGAAGTTTTGGCTAGGCCAATGTGTAAAGAAATTATGTTTATTTGATGATTTGTGAATTAGGGACCAAAGTGTCAAAATGTGTAAATGTGAGGGTTAAAATGCAAATTACCCTAAATGTGTGATTTTGGATTGAATTGAATGAGATGATAGATTGAATGATTGAATCTGAATTTGTTTAGATCAAGAACAAAGAAAAACGAACTTAGATCGAGGGAAGTCCAAAATCGTCGATTAGTTGACTCGCATCCGTTAACTCCGTACGAGGTAAGTCAAATTACAAATATGTGTTATATTAACTGCCTGATAATATTATTTTGAAATAATAAACTGTATTGAATGGCCTTAAGAGCCTGTCTGGGAAAGTCAGAATCGTATTCGATTGAGAAATGATGAAACAAGATCATGTAAGACCTCGTCCGGGACGAAGGCATTGATTTGTGATAGTGTGTAAGACCGTGTCTGGGATACTGGCAACACTTACGACTCGTGTAAGACCCTGTCCGGGACAGTGGCATCGACAATGAATAACATATAAGACCGCGTCCGGGACGTCGGCATTGTATATGGCCTATCTAAATTCTGTAAATTTCTGAACGACTCGAAGAGAACGTTTGTTAAACGGGTAAATGCTTACCTTATATGCCTGATTTAGGTATGTACGTATTGTATGGAATTCTGAGTAGAGAGATTCTAATTGCTAATGATCTGTTAAATGCAAAATTTGTATGGAAATGTGGAATCGAGATATGAAATGCGTATAAAATTTGGATAAAGGTTTGTTTTATGAATTGGCATGAAATGGATATGTGTATTCGCTCATGGTTGGCACATTATGTGTATTTATAGTTGAATTATGTATATTTGACTAACTAAACTCTTAGTAGCTTACTCTATTTGTATTTTCTACTGTTTTACAGTTTTCGTCGCTACTGAAGGCTCGGGAATAGTCAAGGATCGTCACACACTATCAATTTCATCTTTGGTACTTTTGAGATTTGTAAATATGTGAATTATGGCATGTATAGGCTAGAAAGTCTGTGTTAAGCTTTGAAATGTTAAAATGTTATGTTATGTGAATGCTTAGCAAAGGATGTTTTAAAAATGCTATGTTTGATAAATGGCAAGGTGAGGTTTTGGTATGTGAATTATGAAGCCTTGTGGCTACTTATATGCTTGTTTGAAGAGTTGGTAATTGAGGCTTATGTGTTGCATATCTATGCTTGTAGATTTGACCCTTAGTTGGGTGGCAAATTGGCTTAAACCAAGCCTATATTTGTACCACATGGCCAGGAGACATGGGCGTGTGCTCCAGCCGTGTAAACCCTGCATCTTAGTGCTTTGAACAAAATTTACGCACGGTCTAGACACGGGCGTGTCTGGTAGCCGTGTGGCAGTTGACAGTGTTGGCCACGGCCTAGACACACGGGCGTGTCTGGTGACCGTGTGATGTTAGTCAGTTTCAACCACGGGCTGAGTGTTTTGGGCGTGTCTAGTGGGCACGACCGTGTGTGTGTACACGGGCTAGGGGCACGGCCGTGTGTCCCTAACTTGAGAAATTTCTAAATGTTTCCCTTATCTTTCACATGTCTGCAAATTGATCCTAAATGAATGTATGTATCATTACATGAGCTTTAAAGCATGATTGGTGAATGATTATAGAACTATGCTATTGATATTAAAGTTTAAAATTTGTCTGTTCTGATCTGTGTTACAAGTCCGGTAATGCCCCTTACCTATTCCAGCGACGGTTACGAGATAGGGGTGTTACAAGTTTCCTCACTGTAACTTTAGGGATTTTTTGGTAATCTAACCCACTGCAACTCAGGGTATAGGATTTGTTTCAATCTTCAATCCATCCCACCACAGCTCAGGGGTATAGGATTTGTATCTTTTCAATTCTTCCCGTTGCAAATCATGGGCATAGAATCTGTAACTTTTTGAATTGAACTGTTACACCCCTCTCTGAGTAATATGACCAGATGAGTGTACAGAATGACAAATTTTCAAGAATGAACCTTTTTTAATGCTTGGGTTAACATTGCCTGCTGTTCATCGAGGTTGCGTCACCAACACTATCTTATTTTTTCATGCAATTGATATCCTTAACAGAGAATCTAGAGAGATAGCCGCAATTTTAGACTTCTCTCTCTCAAATATTTCCAACCCTTAAGCCAGGTGAGTTCTAAATAATGGTCCTGTTTCAGGTTCCTGTACTATTTAGAAGCTTTTAGAGTAATATGCATAACTTCTTTTGTGAAAGTATTATTGGTCCATTAATCGTTATTTCAATGTAAAATGCTTGAAAAAGGTCATAATGATAGACAAAACTAAAATTTATCAGTGACAAAATTTGAAAAAGAATAGATTGATCAAAAAAAGCAAATATCGCTGGAGTACAAAATGAGCAAAAGGAAAGTAGGTGCCCCAGATATCGCAGCATGAGCTTCTCTGCACAAACTTCTTGAGGACCCTTTTTGAGCTCAATATGTGTTTAGGGAATCTAGAGTAATCTGTTGATGGACCAAGACATAACATCTCTCCTTTTTGTTAATTCAAAGAAAACGAGACTATCGCATGCCCCACCTTTGATCAGAAATTTGAATTGCCCATTCATGGGTTTTCAACTCAAAATCCCTTTGGTCCCAAGGCGCCCTTTGCGGGTTTTCGCCTTGGCCTCTCCATTTCTTTATTTTTTCTTTTTTTTTATTTTTTTCTTTCTCTTTTTTCTTTCTTTCTCTCTCTTTTTTTAGGTGAATTATTTCTTGACTGAATCTGAGTTTACTGGATTAGGCAGAGTCTTGCCATTATCTTGGTCAATATCAATGCTTTTCTAGAGGAGGCCCCTTTTTTACCACATAAAATCCTTCCTAGTTTGGCATCTACTTTCCTTTGAAGATCTTTTTCAGTACTAGGTTTCTCTCATGGAATTCTTTAGGGTGAACTTTTTTGTCATTTGTTTTTGGTACACTTGATCATGGTGGATGGCTTTCAACCTCATTTCTTCGATCAAATTCAACTGATCACATCGGGATTAAATCCGTTCGATTTCATCTCCAATTTTGAAAAAATCCAGAGAGAAACAATCTTGACTTCAATCATCAAACCGCCTCAATTACATCAATGGGAAAAGCACTGCCTCGGTGGAAGTCCTGGCAGATGCTCGGTGATTTCTCATGCTAATCTTTGTGAGTCTCAGTCATTTTCATCACGATCTTTTTTTTTTTACTTTGCCCCCATTGTACTGTTCATTTTGGGGTGATGTGGTATTTGGTCTTGAACTGACTGTAAACTTCTGATATTGTGCTATTGTTCAAATCCAACGTATTGCCAGACCTGATCGACATAAAATTTGCTAATTGTTGATTTTGTGACATCAGCATATGAAGCAGCTTCTGTCCACTTGATGAAGTAATGGACGACCATAAAGAGGAATCAATACTCTTTAAAAGATATGCCCACTGACATCCATGCCGCACATATAGAAAGGCCATAGGTTCCCCTGATTCTTTGTAAGGTGGGACATGTTTCTCATTTTGCTCTACCCTTCTTAACAAATCAAGACATAGGCTATATTCTCGGTCATCTTCAAAGTTTCGAGGTTCTTCCAGACACATATCTTGCTCAAAATAAGGTTCTGAGTCAATAGCAGTGTAGCCCATATCATTGATATCTGGAGACCTGTTTTAGGGACAAGGAAAAAAGAATCTGGGAATATTTACTTGTGTGGTATGATTATGAATGAAATGGAGACAATAAAAGAATATTTGCTCGAAGTGAGAAACAAAAATGTATTTTATTGAAATAAAGATGCTGGACATAAGCCTATTTCATAAAAAGGATTCTTATTGCTCCTAGGCTTAGAGTAATAAGCTTATTTTGGACATTACTCCGAATTGGCTCTAAAAAATACAGGGATCTCCTTCACAGTCCTATTGTTCAAAACACTCCCAGTCATGTAAGGGTAGATGCTTAGGAAAATTTTATTCCCCTATTCCCTTTTTGGATACGTTCAGATTCCCTGATATTCCTTCTAGGCTTTTGACTTTTTCAAGGAATCACAACTCTCTTGCCCCCCACTTTCAACTATCGCATTTACTGCTTCACCAGAGTGATTAGGTTCTGATGAATTGTCGAACTTCACGATGCTCATTTTAATGAACTTTTCGACCAACTTTTTAAATGTGGTGCAATTTTTAATTGAATGTCCAGTGATCCCCACATGGTACTCGCATTGGGTATTCGCATCATACCATTTCGGGAATGGAGGTTGCACAGATTTCAAGTAGAACAGAGACACTACATACGCATCAAACAGGTTCTAATACAGCTCCCTATACGTCATTGGGATGGGTGTAAACTGGAGCCTTTCTGTATTTGGCCTTGAGTTGGATTCCTGCCTTGAAGGGCCTTGATAGCTAACAGTCATGGCCATTGGCTGGTCTATAGTGACCGTTTTGAAATACCCTTTGCTCGCATGATTCACTTCATAGTCATTTTTCTTCGGGGTTGATCTTTTGACGCTTTCTCTCGCGTCTATCTTCCCACTCCTTGTCGTATTTTCAATCATTTCGCCGGACATTACTATATCTGATAAGCTCATGGTAGCGCTTCCAAATAGGACTTTAAGAGTGTTGATGAAAAGCATTGTTGTTTTTTTTTTCCAAAAAAGGTGGTTGGACTTGCGTTGCCACTTCTCTCCATCTTTAGACATATTGCCTGAAGCTCTCACTCTGCTTCTTTTCCATATTCTGTAGTGTGATTCTGTCAAGTGCCATGTCTATAACATGGCCATATTGTTTCATGAAAGCCTGTGCCAAGTCCTTCCATGAATTAATTTGGGCACGGCTTAACTGATTGTACCATTTGGCTGTAAACCGCTCAGACTATCCTGGAAACAATGAATTAATAACTGGTCATTATTAACGTATCCTGTCATCTTTCGATAGAACATTGTGATGTGAGCTTCGGGATAGCTAGTCTCATTATACTTTTCAAATTTCAGAGTTTTAAACTTCGATGGGAGCACCAGATCTGGGACCAAGCTCAAGTCCTTAGCGTCAACCCCGCAACGGTAGTCAGCAGTCTCCATTACTTTGAATTTCTCTTCTAGCCATTTACACTGGTCCTCAAGTTGTTTTGGTAGGTCTACTCTTGCCCTCTCTATTTATGTCAACCCATCGAGATTAGGGACAATAGGATTAGTTGGATTATCCTCTAGATTAGAACCCGAGCCCGTTGGAAAGTTTATTGGTGCCGAGGCACCGACCTGATATTGTGATCTGATGGTGAGAGGTACCCTTTGTGGACAGATATCTGGTTGTGCTTGGGTGTCTGTCGGGGTAAAACCTGGAGGGTAGGCAAGGTTCTCATGATTATCTCCAGAATTGACCACAGGGCTCTTCCCTTTATCAAGCCCTCCCGACAACAGCTGTGCTCATTGATTCATCATTCTTCTTTGGGATTCTAGCATCTGATCCCTCATGTCTTGTTGAATTTTGTCTAGTTGCTCTTGCATCTGTGCTTGCAACCGATCTTGCATTTCTCTTTGCATTTGTTCTAGTCTTTCCAATTTTTGGTCCATATATTTTGTTTTAGCACGGGTACCGTAACGATGTTTGGTTGGTAAGCCCTTATCGGTTTCCAGACATCTAAAATAATTTTACTTAATTAGGGTCTTTTTACGAATTTTGAATGCATATGATGCGATGTAATGCAAATGTATGAAATGAATGCAAAAAGACATCGATTCTGATTCAATTTCATTTAGAATACTTCACTAGGAAACAAAAATCTTTACATAAAACGGACTATAAATATGGCCTTGCCCTAATGCTCAAAGTTTTAACTTTTCTAAGCAACGAAGCTAGTTCTTGTCCTCGATCTGATTCCAGCTCATATTTCACGCTTAGCATGTCAACCTGAACTGCCAAAGTTTGCAAATGGTCGGCTATCTCTCGAATCTGAGCCGCGGCTTCACCCATTATGAAATCTTTATTTTTAACTTGAAGTTGCTTCTTCCAATGTTCTTCACTTGCTTCAAGAAGCTCTATCCAAAGTTCGTGACTTTGCAGTGCAACTCAACCTAAAAGTGTGACCCTTTTATCAAGTTGATTGAAGAGGTCCGAGACTATCTTATCTACATACTTTAATACCCTAGGGAAGATCACTAATCTATACATATTCAAAGCAAAGACATCAACTCTCTTTTTCGTATCAGGATGTGCTAGAATCAAATCCCTCAGATTTTTCCATGGAATGCATTTATATTCTCCTTTTTGCTTAATCCTAGCTGTAATCCATTGTTCGTTTATCCCTGTAATGTTTATCAACTTATTCAAAAAGGTCGAGACCCAAGCGGCTCTAGAATAAGCTTTGTCGGCTTGAATCTTCAGACAATAAAGTAGAGTTGCATATTCTTCCACAGTGGGCACCAGATCTACATTCCCAAAGGTAAAACAATTATATGCAGGATTCCAATACTGGGCGAGGGCCTGGAATAAATGCTCGTCTACCTTGATTCTACCTTGATGTCGAGTAGGTAAGACAAATCCCCATAGTTACAGTAAAACAAATGCTTGGTCTCATCATTCTACTGGTCCCATATCTCTTTTAATTCCTAAAGACTATTTCGTGCCACGTTGATGCGGGTGTAGCCTCATAATTCTAACATGTACCTTTCGGCTAGACTATCCCCTTTCTTTGATTGCATTTTCTCTGACTATATGCGGACAGCCATGTTATTTTCCACTTTACCAAGAAATTTGTTATCCATGTCAAACTTTCTAATTTAGTAATCGAACGTAAATTGACACCTTTTAGATGATAAAAATGCAATGCAATCAAAACAAAAACAAAGGAAATAGGTTAGCATAGGAGAAATAAACAAAATAGAGTACCTGTCCGGGTGACCACTAGGGGTTTGGAGTGGCTCTTAAGGCTCACTATATGGGGTTTGGTTCAAAGGTAAAAGGTACCCGAACCAGCAGATTCCTCGATCCTCACCCATTATAGGCTCATATAGACCGAGTTCAGTTCAGGGGAATACATTTCCCTATGGCTGCACTGAGATAAAAACCTCACGAAGACATAGGTACGAATGTATCCCGAAAGCGATCCACTATCCTGTACGGGGGTGAAGACCTCACGAAGGAATAGTTTCTCACTCCCACGTAAAAGGTATAACCGAATGGTCATGCAATGCAATGTGCAGAGATATACAAAAAGCTCGAAGCAAATAAGGAAATATAAATAAAAATGATGAAGATCGTAACACAAAATGGATGAAATGCAATGAAATGATCGTATATTAAAACCAAATTTTCAATTCTCGACAAAAAGACAAAAATTAATCAACTCGTGGCTTGACTCTCTTTTTAGGTCCCCAGTGGAGTTGCCAAGCTGTCGAAACCATTTTTTGAAAAACAGCGGTCGACTTGGATTTTGAAAATGAAAACGAAAAAACGGAAGTCACCACTAATCTTTTTTGTTGAGGTGTGATCGGGTCACTTCGAAAAAGCAATTGTTTAATAAACATATTGATTTACCAAAATAACGATTTTGATCTACGAAAACCAGAAAAATAGGTCCGGGAGTCAGTTACGCACGAGGAAAGATTAGCACACTCGATACGCCCAAAATTGGTACCTAGTTGATTAATTAGTGTTTTAGTGTCGAAGATTTGAAAACTTTGAAAGAATTTAAAATACGATCCCTCCTTGTATTAATGTTAATTTCAAAATGTTTGGATGAATCGAAAAGAACGTTAAAGACCCTCTCGTCTCGAAGTAATAAAATGTCACATCCAGTAAGTTAGGACACGGCATCTTGAACCTTTAAGAACGAGCTTGCCTTTTATTTGAAATTCATGTATTTTAATTTTAAAAGGATATTCGGTTATTTAGGTTAAACGAGAAAAATCTAAAACCAGTAAGTTAGGGCACGATTCCTCTAATTCTCAAATACAGAATATTGCCTTTATTTTAAGAAATCTTTTCCCAAAGTAACAAGAAGTCATGGCCAGTAAGTTAGGGCAAAACACCTCGAATCTCCAAGAATATGCATTTTATTCAAAACTCGTACTGCAATTTAAAAAGATATCCCGTTATTTAGATTAAATTGGAAAAACTGATACCTAGTAAGTTAGGGCATGATTTTTTCTAATCTCTAAATACAAAATATCGATTTAAAAAAATGTATTGGATAAAGATTAATGCAATGTAAATTGGTAAGAAAACAATAAAAGATAAGTTACGATATTAACAGGCATAACAGAATAATAATAAATGCGTAATGTGAATGTCAATAACAAAATCATAAATAAAATAAAGAAATAAAGCAGACATGCTATAAAAATACTAGGTAAACGAAATAAAAGATAAAATGAGAATAAAGATTAATAAATAAAATTTAATATAAAACGATTAAATGGTAAGCCCATAAACAAATAAAAAATATATAAAATAGTTAATGATAATAATAATAATAATAATAATAATAATAATAATAATAATAATAATAAAATAAGTATAATAATAGTAATAATAGTGATAATAATATAGAAGTTAGTGGTGAAATAATAAAATAATAATATAAACTAATAATAAAAATGAAAATGGTGTGTTAATATTATAGTAATAATAATGGAATAATAATAATACTAATAATAATATGAATGATAAAGTATGTTAATAATAATAGTAATAGAAGAATAATAAAAAATTATAATAATGAAGATAATAATAGTGAAAAAATAATAACAATAATAATAGGTATAATAAGTATAATAATAAATATAAAAAGCAAAAATAATGTAATATAAATATTAAAAATAAAGTGGTAAATAATATTGAATATAATAATATTAGAAACAATAATAATAAATATAGTAGTAAACATAATAGTAATAATATAATAGTAAATATAATATTAAATATAATATAATAATATTATTAAAAATAATTAATTTAATAATAAAGGAGTGAAAATAGCAAAAAAGGACTAAAATCAAATTAAAAACAAAGTTTTGGGGCAAATCTAAAATAAAAATGAAAAGAAAAGGACCTATTTGCATACACGAAGAAAGTGGAGGGACCAAAATGGACAATAACCCCATCCTCGGAAACACACAGTTCAAAGGGGACCTTATTGAAATCCAAAATAAATTATAGGGCCAAAATTGAAAAATGTAAAAACTTAATTACAAAGCCATAAAAAAGCGGAAGGACCAAAAGAGTAAAAACCCATTTAATAAAACATGCAGATCCTGATGGTGGGACAGGTCGGATTGGGTCGGACCAAGGCAAAACGACGTCGTTTTGGGTGTTTAAGGCCAGTCCCAAAACGACGTCGTTTTGGGGCCTATATAAGTTAAAAAGCTTTTAAAAAAAATTCATTTTCACATCCCCTTAAAAAAAACAATCCTCTCCCTCTCTCAGCTTTCTCTACACGCCCCAGGGCCGATCACCGTCCAATCACCGGACCACCGTGAGCCGCCGGAGTCGCCGCGCAGGACCAAAAAAAGTAAAATTTTAATTTTTTATTTTTTAATATATGTGTGTATGTATATATATATATATATATATATATGTATATATATATATATATATATATATATATATATATAGAAGAAAAAGAAAAAAGAAAAAGAAGAAAAAAAAATAGATTCGAAAGAAAAAAGAAAATGAAGAAAATGAAAAAACCTTAGCACAAATTTTTGCCTTGCTTTTGGACTTTGTGTTTCTTTTACTTGCTTACTGATTTTTTGGTGTTTTTTTTTTTATATGCTTCAAATCTATTTTGGGTTGTATTTCTTAGAGAAAAAAAAGTGTCTGAAAATATTACAATGGTTTAACATGATTTATATAGCCTATTTACAACTTGCCTTAACTAAAATGATTATTCCTCCTCTTTTTCAGGATATGGGCGGTGGAGATGTGACATGGGTAGTGGAGCAGTGGCGGTGCAGCAGGCTAGGTGCGGCGCTGAATTTAGGGGCTAGGTTTTGTTTTGTTTTTTCTGATTTGTGGGTATTGGGCTAGGTATCTGGGCTAGGTTTTATTTGGGTTTTAATTGGTTTAGTAATTGGGTCTGATTTGGTTATAATCGGCTAGTGGGTTTGGTTTAGTTTGTTTAGTGGGTTGTATTGGGTTTTAGAAATAGGCCCGGGCAAATTTGGGTTTATACACCATTCATATGTTAATTATTCATACACTAGCCATACATACCAATGGCTAGTTACAATCAAAGCGTTTACATGCCATTATTGACCAATAACCTATACATGCCATTATAACCATTATTCAATTACCATATGTACCGACATGGGCCGATGGATAGTGTGAGTGATCCCCGCCATGCTTCCCAACCAACGAGCTTCCGAAACACTATTAAACAAGGGAAAATGAAACAGAGTAAGCATATAATGCTTAGTAAGTTCGTATAACTTGGAAATTAACTTACCATTGATTTAAATTCAAAATATACATGCAAAGCATATTAACCCAATTTCGATCACGAGCCCTAACATATATTCTCATCAATCTCGTTAGTCATATAATTCATATAAATATCAGAAAACATATATGAGCTCATCAATCGTCCAAATTTTCACATATAGGTACTTTCTACATCATGTATTCATACAACGTATACAACTTATATTTTTGTATTTCCAATACATTTTCATGATAAATTGTCTCAAGTCAGATTATTTCATGTGAGGACTTTATTCATTAGCTAATTTAAAACATTATTATCACACAAGTAGTACACTTGAAGTGTACAATTCTGTAATAAGAAGTGAACACATTTACCAATATGTTTCATGTCCTTATATCATCTCTTTCATATTTCCATATATCCAGTATCAACATTTCCATATATTTCAGGCAGATACATGTCACGATTCGTTTCATATTCATGTTTTCTCTCTTGTCAGGATCTTCCCCGTTGAATTTATCAGAATATCAATGGATACTATCGTATAGTACACTTAAAGTGTACAAATCCATAATCAGTCAATTCATATTTTCCCTTTTCAGAGAGCACACTCCCGCAAACCTTATTTCTTACAGCGGAATTACCAGTCCAGGCTAAATCCCCTATAACACATGCTCAAAGTGTATTGTCGGATTACCAGTTTAGGGTAAATCCCCTGCAATGACCAATACTTTATGGAGCTTTGTCTGGATTACCAGTCCAGGCTACAACCAAACTCATATTTAATTCGAATTACCCGTCCGGGCTAAATCCATTTCACACATATTCTTCGGGAGGGTTTATATCAGGATCACCCGTCCGGGCTAGATCCTTTTTATCGTTAAATCCTTTTTAGTGATCCATCGAATTCCATTCTATTCAACCGAGATTTGTTTTTCCTTTTTTATTAAGTATTAAAAACATTTTATCAATTATCATACATTAATACATTCAATTCACATTCATGTCAGACATATTGTCACATTTTATTCATTGAACATACCATTAACACTTATATAATAAAACATGCATTTTAAGCATTTTCGGGTATATACTCATTTCTTACATTTGTACCATTCATACCATTTATCATTTATCGGCTTTATCATTTAACCAGTATATTCCAGGAATGTGATCAATTTATACATAAAACATTCATACACCATTCAATTCAAGCATATAAATACACAAGTTTAGTTACACGAACTTACCTTGACAATTATTCGTGTATTAAAATCTACCAAATCGACATTTTCCTCTTTATCTTGTTATAACTCCGAATTTAATCCATCTAGATCTATATAAATAAATTCAACATCAATTCACATTCATTTCTACTCAATTTACATTTTGACAAAATTACCATTTTGCCCCTAACTTTTTAATTAATGATGATTTCGTCCCTAGGCCCGAAAAATGAAATTCTCACAAATTAATCTTTATTCCAAGCCTAAATAAATTTCACAAGTAAAAATTACAGCCCATGAACTTCATGAAAATCAAAATTTTTCCTTGAATTTTACAAGTTTATAATTTAGTCCCTTTTTCACATTTTCATGAAAAATCACTTTGTAAAAATTGTTTCTCTACCATCAATACTTCATTTTTCACCATAAATTTTCAATTTACAGCATATTCATCCATGGCATAAATTTTATACTTTGACATCTTTTGAATTTAACCCCAAAAATAGAAAGTACAAGTTGTCCTGATCTCAAAAATATAAAAATTACTAAAAACGAGACATGAAAACTTACACAGTTTGGCCAAGAAAGCTTAATTTCTCTTTCCTAGGGTTTCCATGAAAATATTTGGGGATGAAGATGATAAAATGATGATATTTTTTTCATGTAATTAATTATCATCTTTTAATTTTACTATTTTCCAATTTAATCCTTTTCTTTTTCTAATTTTCCATGGATGATTCAACAAAGATATTTTCCATATTTTAATTAATGGTCTAATTACCATATAAGGACCTTCATTTTAAAGTTCCATAGCTATTGAATCCCTTTAGCTATTAGAACCCAACATTTGCACTTTATGCAATTTGGTCCTTTATCAAAATAAACATGTAACCGATAAAATTTATTTATGAAATTTTTACACAATATTATTATCATACTGTAAATCATAAAATAATATGAAAATAATTTTTCTTTCCGGAATCGAATTTGTTGTCCCAAAACCACTGTTCTGATTTTACAGAAAATGGGCCATTACATTACTCACTTGAAAAAGGGAGTAAATCTTATCCCACAACTGAACATATTTTTGTTAAAGAGTTTAAATTGAAACCAAACTCATCCATAAATTTGATAAAGAAAATAAAATATTTTCACACGCTCACAAAGGGATTCCGAACACACAACCACAATGTAAGCTAACACCTTACCACCAAACCAGCAGACTCATTCTATCAAAACTTGATCGAAAATAACATTTAAGCCCAACGAACGGAGATAGGCCTAGAAACAAAAATAACTGAATTTTCCCAAAAAAATATGACTTGAACCCAAGATCTCAAATATACGATCAAAACACTTAACCACTAAAATAGATACTTCATTATAATATAATATACCAAATCAAAAATTTATATTTTTGGGGTGTTACATTTCCCTTCTTTTTTTCCTTTGATTTCTTTCTTTTATCTTTTTTGGTATTGTTCATGTCAATTTTTATTGTTTTTGTTTCAGATTCGTGACTGTGCCTTTGAATATAATCTTCAAAATTTAAATTATATTCCACTTTTATAATAATGTAACTTTACCCCAACATCTAATATATCTATTTCTCTTTCTCTTTTCTTATCTCCGCAAAACGTCAAATGGAAAAGACAAGTATAAACTACATGAATAGGCACATCTACACTGCCAACAATATTGTCATTGTAATATATGTTATAAATGTAAATATGACATAAAATATAATTAAATGTATAAAATATAAAATAATAATATAATACATGTCTTAAATATGTCATATTTAAATCTATAAAATAATTGTAATTAGACTTTTTGCTTTTTTAGTGTCTTGAGCTCGTGTGAAGCATAACTTAACCCAATATGATGTTATGCGTCAACATCTCCCCTACTCTTTTTTTAATTTTTATTTCACTTTATTAAGATGATGTTTTAAAAAAAGGTGATCCAATTAGTTAATTAATTTATTATTATTATTTTACAACACACATTACTTTTTTAACATGTGATTATAATTAATTTGGGTCAATTTAATAATTAAAATTGGTTTCTCTCTTATGCAACACTTTCTTTTAAAGTATGTGTCAAGGGTGAAACTAAATAATTTTTTTAAGAGAACCGAAATTAAATTATAATTTTTTCGATAGTAAAAATATAAATTTACTATTTTAATAGCCTCTATCTTTATAATTTTTAATAAAATCTTTATCATTTTTAGGGGGCAAAGTGCAATTTTACCTTTATTAATTTAAAATTTTAAAAATTTCAAAAGGTCAAAATAAAAAATTTTTTATTTTAAGGAACTGTGCTAGCCCCTAATTTCGTCCCTGTATGTAGTGCTTTATTTTAAAAAGTAAATATAGTAGACTTATTATAAAAAAAAAAAAAAAAAAAAAACCAAAGTGAAAGATGAAATTGCTGCAAGCTTACAATGAAAGTGGCACAATAATATGATTCTTCACTATCGAAGAAACTTTGGTCCTTTATACAGAGAAAAGAAAAACTTTGGTCCTCGTAGCTAATATTTTAACAATTTAATTTTTATAAAATAATTGTTTAACAATTTTTTTCATCATTTTTTAAATATATTCATGTTGAATGTAGCAGTATATAGTTATATTAGTTATGCTCATAAATTTTAAATCCGTTAGATTTTTCTTATGTAATTTGATAACAATGATTATTATTTTTACATCCAACAAATAAGTATATATATATATATATATATTCATCATTATTATTTTTAAATAATTTAAAATATAAAAGATAATAATAGATTCGATCGAATGCTCGCTAATAATGAATTCGACCGAACCCTCGTCCTATTGAGTGAGTATATCAATTATTAGAATTTAATTAAAAAAGAAAACAAAATGTAGCCGGCTTAATTTTTTTAATTTTAATTTATGTGTGAAAATTCACTTAAAAACAGGGTCCATGGCTGCTAACATATTATATATTAAACCATTTCCTATTAATAAATTTATGGACGAGAGTTACATTCTTCTAAATTCATTTTACTTGGCGGCGGAGTATAATATTTTATGCAATACTTATTCTTTTACTACATAAATAAATAAATAAAATCTTAATCGCCTATATATTATGATTGGTTCAGCTGGATCAAAGTTGGAATAATATTTTGTAAATATTTTTTTATTAATTTTAGATAAATTATTTGAAGTTGGAGTCAAAATTGACCGTCTCAGCTAATTAAACAAATAATAATAAAAATGTTAGTATGAAAATTTATTCCACTTAATTTGGTCATATTCTGCAGGAATAATATAGAGAAATAGATATATTTCTCAACACTCACATTTACTACATCAGCAATAGTCAGAAAGACTGCTAAGTAAACAATGGAAGACTCAATTCGAGTCAAACAAGTACATAAACGAATACTTTATCCCAAGGTTCTAAAATAATGTGTTTGAGGCACCAATTTTGAAGGATAGAAAGTGGAAACAAACAAAAGAATATTAAAAAACAAGGAAATTTCTCACTGTATTTGCATATTTTTCTCCTTCCAGTAATAGTTAAAATACGTGCAATTTACGTTGTACTTTGTTGACTCCTATCTTATACCTATAAATACATGCAACAATTGCACACATAGTCTCATCCAAAACCTGTGTTTTAAACACTAAACAGTAAGCAAAGGCAGCAAATTAATCTTTCAATTATTTGCTTCCAAACCAAAACCCTACACTTTTCCTTCAACACATCCTTGAAAATGGCTTCACAAGCTTCTCAAGTTCTTGCTTCACCCCATCCCGCCATTTCATCCGAAAATCGACCCAAGGCTGATTTTCATCCCGGTATTTGGGGTGATATGTTCATCACCTGTCCTGATACGGTAATCTATAATTTTTTTTCTTACATTCTCTTTTATCGATTTTTAAGTTTTTTGGAGATTTCATGGAAAAGCATTATACGTACTTGAGCAGGATATCGATGCTGCAACTGAATTACAATATGAAGAATTAAAAGCACATGTGAGGATGATGATTATCCAACCTGTTGATGATTCAAACCAAAAGTTGCCCTTCATTGATGCTGTTCAAAGATTAGGTGTGAGTTATCATTTTGAGAAAGAGATTGAAGATGAACTAGAGAATATTTACCGTGACACCAACAACAATGATGCTGAGAATGATCTCTACACTACAGCTCTTCGATTCCGGTTACTTAGAGAGCATGGCTTCGATATTTCATGCGGTAATTAAGTCTTAAACTTTCATAACTCTTCTTATCCATTTATCAATTAATATTATCAAACTTTTCATTAATAATCATCTGTACAATACTTCAAAATATATGTATTTATTGATAAAACTAATGTTTGATGATGATTTTGGGTGATTGAGCAGATGCATTCAACAAGTTCAAAGATGAGGCAGGGAACTTCAAGCCATCATTGACGAGTGATGTGCAAGGGTTGTTGGAACTTTATGAAGCTTCCTATATGAGGGTCCATGGGGAAGATATACTTGATGAAGCCATTTCTTTCACCACTGCTCAACTTACACTTGCTCTACCAACTTTAGACCATCCTTTATCGGAACAGGTCGGCCATGCCTTAAAGCAGTCTATCCGAAGGGGCTTGCCAAGGGTTGAGGCCCGGAATTTCATTTCGATATACCAAGATTTAGAATCCTATAACAAATCGTTGCTTCAATTTGCAAAGATTGATTTCAACTTGTTGCAGCTTTTGCATAGGAAAGAGCTAAGTGAGATCTGCAGGTAAGTGTTTGGAGATCTTTAAAGCTATGAAGTCTAATACTATATCAATTGATCACACGACTGTTGCTGACATTTTATGATGCCTTTTTTAGGTGGTGGAAAGATTTAGACTTCACAAGAAAACTACCATTTGCAAGAGATAGAGTGGTTGAAGGCTATTTTTGGATAATGGGAGTTTACTTTGAACCCCAATACTCCCTTGGTAGAAAGATGTTGACAAAAGTCATAGCGATGGCTTCCATTGTTGATGATACTTATGATTCATATGCAACCTATGATGAACTCATTCCTTATACAATTGCAATTGAAAGGTGAGATTTTTTTTTCTTTTCTATAAAAAAAAGTTTTGAGATCACAAAGAATAAGGGAATACATGATTTTAAACGTTAGGATATTCACTCCAGACTTGCAGTTAATCATATTTTAATAGTGATAGTATGAATTAACCAGGCTAAGTTTCGAATTCAAATTAACCCTCAGATTGTGTTTTAGGTGGGATATTAAATGCATGAACCAACTCCCAGATTACATGAAAATAAGCTACAAGGCACTATTAGATGTTTATGAAGAAATGGAACAGCTGTTGGTAAATCAAGGGAGACAGTATCGAGTTGAGTATGCGAAAAAAGCGGTATGTAATGACAGAATAGTATGATATGCTTTAATCATAAATGTATAAAATTTGAAAATTACATTAACAATTTGCTCATTTTTTTTTGCCTTTAATCCTCAGATGATACGCCTTGCTCAAGCTTATCTTTTGGAGGCCAAATGGACTCATCAAAACTATAAACCAACCTTTGAGGAATTTAGAGATAATGCACTGCCAACCTCTGGCTATGCCATGCTTGCTATAACGGCGTTTGTCGGCATGGGCAAAGTTATAACCCCTGAGACCTTCAAATGGGCCGCCAGTGACCCCAAGATCATTAAGGCTTCCACCATTATTTGCAGGTTCATGGACGATATTGCGGAACATAAGGTATACTATATATTCACATTCAAGAATTCTAAAAATCGATTATGATATATATATGCAGTTAAATCTATATCATAGAATTGTAAGGCTTTTAGGGTTTGCATTTGCTAAGTTAATTAATATACATGGTTCATATGGGTGCAGTTCAACCATAGGAGAGAAGACGATTGCTCAGCGATCGAATGTTACATGGAACAATATGGGGTGACAGCACAAGAAGCATACAATGAATTCAACAAACATATTGAGAGCTCATGGAAAGATGTAAATGAAGAGTTCTTGAAACCGACAGAAATGCCGACACCCGTTCTTTGTCGTAGCCTCAACCTTGCTAGGGTTATGGATGTACTTTACAGAGAAGGTGATGGTTATACACATGTTGGGAAAGCTGCTAAAGGTGGGATCACTTCATTATTGATTGATCCAATCCAAATTTGAAATTCAACATTGGCTTAAGATTTACTATGAGATAAAATTAATAAAGTTTGTACAATGAAGGAAATGTACAATTTTATTACATTATTTGATTTGTTTCTTGATATAAAAGAATGAACAAACGGATAATATTTGTACTTTGTATCTTTTTAGTCCAATTAATTTCTAATATCAAATATAATATACGTGATTTTATATGTTTAAGTTATGTGATTTATTAAAATATACTAAATGATTTTGATAATAATTCAAATATTATAGTAATGAAAATTTTCTAATGATTATTAAAACATTTATACAATATTAAAATTTGATATTCCACGCTCTTAATTTTTGATTTTTCATTTTTTTCATAATAGTTAATAATTTGACGGTAAATAATATATAATTAATATAATTATAATAAATTATATTGGATTATATAAATTATTATTTATAAAATTTCATATATGGAATATAGAGTTACTATATAAATAATTAAAATTTGATATTTAAAATATAGTGATATAATTTTTATTTTTTTTAATGGAAAAAATACTTTAATGTAATTCAATATATAATTTAGCGATTTGATTTATTATTTTATAAATCTATTTAACGAAACAATTTTAACAAGCCTTAATTCTTTTTTTTTTGACAAGAAAACCGAGAGTTTTATTGAAAATAAAATAAGAAGTCAAAAACAAAACAAAATAAAGCCAATAAGACACCCATCTTTGTAACACAATACAGCAAAAACAAAACTCTCAGCAAACTTAGGGGGGAAAAGAAAAAAACAACAAATCAAAACCCCCTTCAATCTCAGCAGTAGAACAAAAAGACCCAAAAGTTTCACCAGCCAAACCCCCACAGAGCACGCTTTAAGACTGAGAAGCCATGCTTGCAAGATCCCTGGCCAAATAAAATTCTGCCACCGCCGGTAAGTCTTCCACCCAGAACCTATCTTCCGACATCGACATCCTCTCTTTTGCTAATATATGAGCCACCATGTTTGCCCGTCTGTCAACATGCTGAAAGGAAATACACTGAAAAGAACTTGTTTTTATCTTTATTTCTTCAATGTAAGTCCCCATGTCTGAAAAATCTGGAAGAACTTGGTTTATTTTAACGATCGTAGTTCTAGAATCACCCTCCACATGCACATGAGTAAAACCCATGTCCCTAGCAAAATCCAGAGCCTGAAGGCAGGCTATAGCCTCAGCAGTGAACGAATCCGAGACAAATTTATTAAAAATAGTCCCACTTCCCATCACCTGACCCCTAGAGTTTCTGATAATAAAACCAGAATAAGACTGATGAAGAGTTCCTTTGAAAGCAGCATCGAAATTTACCTTAACAAAAGGATCTTGAGGAGGCTTCCAACAAAAATTCATTTTGGTCACCGGAGCAGATATTCTCTCTTTCAAATCACACATCTCCTTTATAATACTGAGGGTAAGAGAGCAGATGTCTTGGGTTGATTGTCGCTTTCCCTCCATTGTGCGTTTATTTCAGGCTTGCCAGAGTGCCCAGGCCGTAGTTGCTGCAAGTTCACCAAAATCATGCCTTCTATCTTGAAAAACCAAGTTGATCCAGGTACAAAAATCCATATCCTCATTGCAATTTGACCAGTCAACCCCCATAGATTACGAAACATCTTTCGCAGGTCCACAATCCAAGATAATATGCATGAAATTCTCCGGAGCTTCACCACAGCAAGGGCAAATTGGGGAAGAGCTAATACGTCTATTGTATAGGTTAGTCGCAGTAGGAATAAAGTCTTTTGTAAATCTCCAAATAGCGATTCTGATTTTTGGGGGAAGATTTAATTCCCAAATTTTCTTGTAAATTCCAAAAGAATCAGAATACATAACATCTTCAATTCGTGAACCAACAAGACAGCGATACCCACTACGAACCGTATACCTGCCAGAGTTATCAGCGAACCACACCATTTTTTCTTCAGAGTTGTAATTTGAAAGAGGAATGCAACAAATTGCAATAGCTTCCAAAGAGGTAAAACATCTACTAATTAAATCCACTTTCCAAGACTTTGTAGAATAATCAATAAGCTCTGACACTCTGTCAAACCCACTATTTGCAAGAGTAGCCTGAATTTCCCCCTGCCCAACGGGGTAACCAACAATCTTGTAGAACCGAGATTTGGGACCTCGATCCCACTTTCCAGCCCAAACCATCTTCTAGGACCTTTCTAGTCGCAAAAATACTCTTCCAAGTATACGACGGATTAGTGCCTAAAGTGGCATTCCAAAATAAGGTATGGGGATAGTACTTAGCTTTATAAATATGTCCTAATAGAGAATTCGGATTAGTAACTAACCTCCAACCTTGTTTCGCTAAGAAGGCAGTATTAAACCTACCAAGATCTCTAAAACCCATACCACCACAACTTTTAGGAATACTGAGATTAGCCCAGGTACACTAGTGCATTCCGTTGCAAGTCGAGCTTTTTTGCCACCAAAATCTACTCATGATACTTTCAAGTTTCGTACACAACGTTTTAGGAAACAAGAAGCACGACATCGAGTATGTAGGAATCGCTTGAAGGACCGCTTTAATAAAAACTTCTTTTCCTCCTTGAGAAAGAAGTCTAGCTCCCTAACTCTGAACTTTCATCCTTATCCTGTCACAAATATGCTGAAACGCACCCTTCTTTTTCCTCCCAACCATCGTAGGAAGGCCCAAATATCTCTCCATACATAGCGATCTCTGAACTCCCAACATCTGCACTAAACGACTACAAGAAATATCAGAGACATTTGAACTAAAGAAAATTTGTGACTTATCAAGGTTTATCTTCTGCTCCGACACATTTTCATATCTTTTTAGAATGTCTATCAAAACCCGCCCTCCTATCTCGTTTGCATCACCAAAAATAATACTATCATCAGCAAAAAATAAGTGATTGACAACAGGGCTCTCCCTGCAAACTTTTACCCCTCTTAATTTGCCCGTCTGAGCAGCAGAATTTAATAACGCTGAGAAACCCTCCGTACAAATCAGAAATAGGTAGGGGCTTAAAGGATCTCCTTGGCGTAGACCCCTTTGAGGGAAAAATTTCTCACTTGAGGACCCATTAAAATTAACAATGTAAGACACTGAGGAGAAACAATGCTTGATTAGACTAATCCATTCCGATGCAAAACCCATATGCTTCATCATACCTTCTAAGAAACCCCACTCCACTCTATCGTAAGCTTTGTTCATGTCGAGCATTAAAGCAAAAAAGCCTTTCTTCCCTCTCCTCCTCTTCTTCAAAGTATGTAAAATTTCATATGCCACAAGGACATTATCTGAAATTAGTCTGCCCGGCACAAATGCTCCTTGAGCATGATTAATGCATTGGTCCAAAACCAATTTCAGTCTATTAGCAATGGTCTTAGAAATTATTTTGTATAGGACCGAACAAAACTAATAGGGCGAAATAAAGACATCGTATCCGCATCTCTTACTTTGGGAATGAGAATAATCTTGGTAGAATTAACCTCATGGAGAGAAATCTCCCTATTAATAACTTGTAAACAAAACTTCGCTACATCCTGCTCGATTATGTGCCAGAACTTTTGGAAGAAAATAGCATGAAAACCATCAACACCTGGCGCTTTCGTCGGTTCTATCTCCCAAAGAGCCTCTCTAAAATCCTCCACCTTAAACTCACGCAATAGTTGTTCATTCATAAAAGGAGAAATTCTTGAGAAAACACCTTCATACGTATTATCATCATCCCTCTGCCAAGAACTAGTAAATAATTCCTTAAAATAGTTGACAACCATCTTCATCATCTCGTCTTCCTCAGTAATAAATGAACCATCCGCACATCTGATCCTCATGATCTTATTCATCCGGCATCTGTTAGAAGCAAGGCTGTGGAAAAAACTCGTATTACGATCCTCATTCTTGAGCCAATTAGAACGAGCCCTTTGTTCCCAGTATATCTCGGTTTTATCAATTTCCAAATTAAGCTCAAGCTTAGCTTCAATAATTTCCTCTAAGGTCTCGTCATTCGGAGGGGCGTTGTAAAGAAAATTCAATCTACTTTTAAGAGAATTTAATTTACCATCTTTCTTCCTCCTAATTCTCATTGCCCATTTACTAAGACCTTCACTAACAGCATGGAGACGCTCCGGAATATTAAGATGCTTATTCAAATCCCACAACAACTTAACTTCATCATGACATGACTCATCCAATAACCATATTTTTTCAAATCGAAAATCCCTATTCTTAACTACATATTTATCATTTTCAGATAAATCAAGATCAAGGAAAATAGGACAATGATCCGAAGTCGAATTTGGTAAATGAACAAGTTTATAATTCGAAAAAGATTTATACCATTGAAGATTCGCAACTTCTCTATGCAATCTTTCTCGAATATTGGTAGACTCAAAGTTCCCCCTTTCCCAAGTATACCAACGACCCTGATAACCAAGATCCGTGAGTCCACAATAGTCCAAAGTATCACTGAAAGCTTCAGTTTGTTTTTCCTCTCTAGGTCTTCCTCCATATTTCTCTTGATTAGATAAAATTTCATTAAAATCACCTATCACAACCCATGCTTCCGAAAAGTTATGACTGAGGTTTCTAAGCAAATTCCAAGAGCCAACTCTGTCTCTAACATCAGGAGCTCCGTAAAACCCCGTAAAATGCCAATCTAGTCTATTGTAGCTGTCAGTGACCATAACATCAATACAACTATCATTATATCCCAATAGTCGAATATCAACTTCATTAGTCCAACCAAGAGAAAGACCACCCCTAGTACCATTTGCCGCAACCTCAATTCCATTCTGATACCTGAACTTTCTCCTTAACCTTTCCATTCTACTTCTATCAACTTTAGTTTCCATAAAGAAAAAAATATGGGGACAATATTCTTTCAGCAAATCCTTATTTTGATAAAAGTCTGACCGTTCCCTATGCCTTTCAGAAGAATCAATTTGAAAAGCAACTTCCTGTAAAAAATTGGGCCTCAATCTGTTTTTCTTTTCATTGAAACAAATAGGCCTTTCCTCATTGCTTGGTCCATCATCCATAAAATCTTCTTCATTAATGCTATTAACTTAGGGAGAAAAAGACTTGCCCATCACGTTTAATCCCAGATTTGCTTCATAAATGCACATCAAATTAGGAATATGTTGATTCCTAAAATCACTCCTTGGATTTGATCCTGATGCTCTTGCCATAACTCCCCAATCTGTAATGGAATCCCTAAGCCAAGGGCTCTCACCAACCATTGCTCGTCGTGGAAGAGCCCTTAACGAGATATCCCATCCCATCGGTAACTCTTTACTCCCATGATCCATTCGAATCGAACAGAAACTTTCTCCATGTCCTAGATGACCACATAAGAAACAGAAAGTTGTTAACTTTTCATACTTAAAACTGACACAACATTCTTTCGATTTAGCAATCAGTAATCTCTTCTATCTCTTCAAAGGTTTTCTGACATCCACTTGCACTCTAATTATCATAAAATTCTGCAAACCTGCTATAATGGCTTTTGTATCATACTCAATGAAAGAACCTATAAACTCAACAAACAGTTTTACCATAGTTTCTCAAAACAGACTTGACAGGAGATCATGGATCTGAACCCAGAAATTGGCTTTATTAAGAGGTACTTCCATCGGGTCTTCCCCCTCTTTTAATATAACGATGATGAGCAAATGATTGTTGAAGGTCCATGGTGACCCTTTCACCACTCTATCTCTGTCCACTTCACAAAAGAAACGAAAAAGAATTCTTTTTTCACCAATGTCAGTAATAAAAACCGCTCCTAAAGGATGCCAAAGATTGGCCATTGATAAACGATAAATTATACATATTTTTGCCTCATGTTTAGCCTATATTTTGGATGAATTATTATCAGTTTTGTAAGAATTAGTGCTCTTAATCTTTCTTTTTCATATCTTATACTTAGGAGAGCATAGGGAAGAGAAAAGAACAGAAAACGGGCCTAAAACTATGAAAATGGGCCAAAATATAAAATCGACACGGCCCAAGGAGTCACCACACGGCCGTGGCACACGGCCGTGCCACATGAAGATCATACGGTCCAGCTCCCGACAAGCACGGCCAGGCCACACGGCTGTGCCTCCATCGACAGAATCTCACACGGCCTCTTGTAGTGGCACACGGGTGTGGCACATGGACGTGTCCCTGTCGTGGGGAAGAGGAATTTCACTCGGATTTGGATACTTAGGGGCTAAGAAAGCCATTCTAAACTCTATATAAAGACTCCAAGAGGCAACTCTAAAGATATACTCTTTTCTCTGAAGAAAGAGCGCGATAATTCTGCCAACACAAGGACTGAAAGCAAGGGATTACTCCAAGGGAAGCCGATTGATTCATCCCAGAAGCCAGAATTCTCCATCAAGACAGAGGATCTCCCTAAATTCCTTCAGGGGTTTTTAGGTTCTTTATATTTTGTTATCTTATTTCTTCTAAGATGTTTTCTTTATTAGTTATGAACTAAACCCCTCAAATACTTGAGGGGGATGAAACCTAAGATAGATCTTGTTATTATTTATTCTTGAATTATTTGATAAAGACTTGAATTGTTCTTAATTATGTGTTCTTCATTCTTGATTTAATAATCCTAGATATTACTATAAGAAATTGATGTGTTTAGGCAGAGGAGCAAAACTCCCTGTTTTAAGAGTAGATCTACCATAATTAAGCGGAGTTGCATGCAACCCTAGACATAGGGCGACATAAATCTGCCGGATTAGGGTCAAACCTAATAAGGGGATCCATAGATCGAATTAATGCAACCTAGGGGTGTTAATTAATAAGAAAACTTTAATTAACCATATAGGATTAGTTGTTCTTATCCTCGAAGAGGTATTAACATAAGTTAAGGATCTCTACGGATCAAGTCAAGTAAAGAAATCATCTAGTTCAAGAAGTTAATAACAAGTGAAGTCTAGGTGGATTCTCCCTTAAGTATTGCTCATATCAATCAGCTTTTCCCTAAAGTTTTCCCCAATTTACTTTTTGTACACTTTTAGTTAGTTTTAGAATTAGTTTCAACCAATCCTCTTTTATTTTTAGGCTAGATAATAGAAAGGAAGTAAGTATTAGTACTTTTGGTTCCCTTGGGTACGATAACTCAGTCTTGCCGCTAAACTATACTACTGTTCGATAGGTGCGCTTGCCTTTAAAATCGTGATAGTAGTTAGTTTTTGGTGTGATCAGTTTTTATAAATTTTATTACTTAATATCGCGAATATCAAGTTTTTGGTGTCGTTGCCGGGGAATTAAAATATTATGAAAACTCGATTTCTATTATTTTAGCCATTACTATATTTATTTATTTTCAGTTTTTTATTTTTATTTTTATTTTTCTTTGCTTTTTCCTTCTAGGTATTTCTAGTTTATGACTAGAAACAACCCAACAAGACCATTACTTTTTGACGAAGATTTAGAAGCGACAGTTCGCAAAAATCGCAGAGAGATCAGACGAAGCCTACAGTATCTAGAAGAAGATCAATAACAAATGCCAGAACCTACAGAAGAGATGGAAGCAAATCAAAACATTCCACCACCTCCCGCAATAGTCGCGCCACCCGCAAATCAAGAACAAGCCCCTTGCACTATGTATGATTATGCTAAGCCTAGTTTGGTTGGTACCCAAACTACCATTCTTAGACCTACTATTGCTGCTAATAATTTTGAATTAAAGTCTAATACTATTAAGATGATACGGCAATTGGTGCAGTTTGATAGTTTACAGGATGAAGATCCGAATTCACACATAGCCAATTTTTTGGAACTCTGTGATACCTTTAAAATTAATGGCATTTCTGATGATGCCATTCGATTAAGGCTATTTCCATTCTCTTTGAGAAACAAAGCCAAACAGTGGTTAAACTCTTTACCACGAGGCTCAATCACCACATGGGAACAGATGACCGAAAAATTTTTACTTAAATATTTTTCTCCAGCTAAAATAGCTAAATTACGAAACGATATCTCTTCTTTTGTGTAGATGGATTTAGAAACACTCTACGATGCCTGGGAGAGATATAAAGATCTTTTGAGAAGATGCCCTCATCATGGCCTACCTTTATGGCTACAAGTTCAAACCTTTCACAACGGTTTGAATCCTTCAACAAGGCAAATGATCGATGTCACCGCAGGAGGAACAATCAATAACAAAACACCAGAAGCAACTTATGAATTTATAGAAGAGATTCACTGAATAACTATCAGTGGCAAGTTATGAGGACAAAGCCGACAAAAGCCGTAGGAGTTTATAATATTGATGCTGTCACTATGCTTACTAACCAAGTAAAACTTTTAAATAAAAAGTTTGATAATTTTGTTGGTTCTACACGGCACAACCAGTAATGCAGTGTGATACAACTCTAGTAAATATGTTCAATTCAGACTACCCGTCCTCTGGACACAGTATGGAAACTGAGCAAGCCAACTATATGGGTAACAATTCTAGACCTCAAAATAACCCTTATAGTAATACTTACAATGCAGGTTGGAGAAATCACCCCAATTTTTCATGGGAAGGACACGGAAATCAAAGACAACAGCCTCCTCCGGGATTTCAGCAGCCACCACCACAACAAGAGAAAAAGCCGAATCTTAAAGAGATGTTCACCAAATTTATGGCTGCATCAGAAACCCGTTTCCAAAACACTAAAACAGCATTAAAGAACCAGCAAGCATCAATTCAAGGGCTTGAAAATCAAATCGGTCAGCTTGCAAAATTGATTTCAGAAAGACCACAAGGTGGACTACCAAGTAATACTGAGCTAAATCCTAGAGAACATGTCAAAGCAATTACTCTAAGAGATGGAAAAGTACTAGCTGAACCAGAAAAGAAATCTACTCCAGAAGCTTCAAGAGACAAGGCAGAGGAATCCAAGGAGAACACTCCACCAACACTCAAGGAATACCAACCGCCCATTCCATATCCGACAAAGTTGAAGAAAGACCATACAGACGCTCAATTCAGTAAATTTCTTGAACTTTTAAACAATTACACATTAACTTACCTTTTGTTGAAGCAATTTTACAGATGCCGAAGTACGTGAAGTTCCTTAAAGAACTTCTGACAAATAAAAGGAAGTTGGAAGAATTAGCCACAATGAAACTCAACGAAGAATGCTCAGCTCTTCTCCAAAATAAACTGCCAGCAAAACTGAAAGATCCAGTGAGTTTTACTATTCATTGTTTAATTGGTAGTTTACTTATTGATAAAGCCTTAGCCGATTTAGGTGCTAGCATTAATCTCATGCCTTACAAAATGTTCAAGCAACTAGGTCTAGGGGAACCAAAGCCCACTAGGATGAGTATTCAACTAGCTGATAGATCTGTTAAATATCCTAGGGGAATCATAGAAGATGTACTCGTAAAGGTAGATAAATTTATATTCCCTGTTGATTTTGTTGTGCTTGATATGGATGAAGACATTGAGGTACCTTTAATTTTGAGACGTCCATTCTTAGCCACTGCTAGAGCTGTTATTGATGTAGGGGATGGTAAATTAGTACTCAGAGTTGGTGAGGAAGAAGTCATTTTTAAAATCTACGATGCTACGAAATTTTCTAAAGAACAAGATGATTCCTGTTATTTTGTTGATATTATTGATTACTTTGTTCAAGATAAGTTTCAGGAACTTTCTATCACAGACACGTTAGAACTGTGTCTTGTTCAAAGTGGGGGAGAAGATGAAGTCACCACTGAAATTGAGGAAGTAAGAAAGGAGTTAGATTCTAATGAAATCATCACAAGACACATAAGTTATGAAAGTATAAAAATGAATGATGAGTTAAGACAGAAACCTTCCATTAATGAACCCCCTAAATTAGAGTTGAAGCAACTACCAGGTCATTTAGAATATGCCTTTTTAGGGGAAGATTCAACTTTACCAGTTATTATCGCAACAGATTTAAGCATTGCAGAAAAAGAGGAACTACTCCATGTGTTAAGGAAACACCAGCATGCTATAGCTTGGAAAATTTTAGATATTAAGGGAATTAATCCGTCCTTTTGCACCCACAAAATTTTAATGGAAGATGAATATAAGCCATCAGTGCAAGCTCAAAGACGATTGAATCCAAACATGAAGGAAGTCGTAAAAGCCGAGGTAATTGAACTTCTCGATGCAGGCATTATTTTTCCTATTTCTGACAGTTCTTGGGTAAGTCCTGTGCAGGTTGTTCCTAAAAAGGGGGGCATGACTATGGTGTCTAATGGCAAAAAAGAGTCAATACCTACAAGAACAGTCACTGGATGGAGAGTTTGTATTGATTATAGGAAGCTGAATGACGCCACTCGAAAAGATCATTTTCCTTTACCTTTTATTGATCAGATGTTGGAAAGATTATCAAGTCACATGTATTATTGTTTCCTAGATGGCCTCTCTAGTTACTTCCAAATCCCGATAGCCCCAGAAGATCAGGAGAAAACGACATTCACATGCCCATACGGTACGTTTGCTTATCGTAGAATGCCTTTTGGTTTATGTAACGCTCCTGCTACTTTTCAGCGATGCATGCTAGCTATCTTCAATGAATTTGTGGAAGACATCATGGAGGTATTTATGGATGATTTTTCAGTTTTCGGTAATTCTTTCCAACTTTGTCTTAATAATCTAAAACGTGTTTTGATAAGATGTGAAGAGACAAATTTAGTGCTAAACTGGGAAAAATGCCACTTTATGGTTCAAGAGGGTATTGTTTTAGGACATAAAATTTCTAGTAAAAGGATAGAGGTAGATAAAGCAAAAATTAAAACCATTGAAAAATTACCTCCCCCTAATTTAGTTAAGGCTATAAGAAGCTTTTTAGGACATGCCGGTTTTTATCGCAGATTTATTAAAGATTTTTCTAAAATTGCTAAGCCTTTAACAAAGTTTTTAGAAAAAGACGTGCTTTTCAACTTTGACCAAGAATGTTTAGACTCTTTTAACGCTCTTAAGGAAAAGTTAGTCAATACTCCAATTATGATTTCACCTGATTGGAATCTACCTTTTGAACTAATGTGCGATGCAAGTGATTTTGCAGTAGGTGCAGTTTTGGGACAATGAAGAGACAAGCACTTTCAACCGATCTATTATGCTAGCAGAACTTTGACAGCCGCTCAAGCAAATTATACTACCACAGAAAAAGAATTGCTAGCTGTTATTTTCGCATTTGATAAATTCAGATCTTATTTGATTTTGTCAAAAGTCATTGTTTATACTGACCATTCTGCTCTTCGTTACCTTTTAACTAAAACTGATGCAAAACCTCGATTAATAAGATGGATTCTATTGTTACAGGAGTTTGATTTAGAAATAAAGGACAAGAAAGGAGCTAAAAACTTGGCAGCAGATCACCTTTCCAGATTAGAAAACACGCAACCCAAGTACCTCGACAAAATAAATGATTTGTTTCCTGAAGAACAACTCCTATCCTTAGCAGATGCAACAGTTCCTTGGTTTGCTAATTTTGCAAATTATTTAGCAGCTAACATAACCCCAAAAGGGCTGACCCATCAGTAAAAGAAGCGATTCTTTGCTGATTTGAAAAACTACTTTTGGGAGGATCCTTTTCTTTTTCAAATTTGTGCAGATCAGGTTATTCGAAGATGCGTTAATGAAACAGAAGCATACTAGATTTTAAATCACTGCCATTCAGGACCCACAGGAGGACATCACAGTGGACCTAGAACTGTTCATAAGGTACTCGAATCAGGCTTTTACTGGCCTACACTTTTCAAGGATACCAACAGGTATGTGACCTTTTGTGATAAATGTCAGCGAACAGGTAATATTTCTCAACATAATGAAATGCCTTAGAATTATATAGTTTCATGCAAAATATTTGATGTATGGGGTATTGATTTCATGAGTCCGTTCCCTACTTCATTTGGGAATAAGTACATCCTAGTAGCAGTAGATTATATGTCAAAATGGGTGGAAGCCCAAGCCTTACCTACTAATGATGCTAGAATGGTAGTACGATTTTTAAAGAAACTTTTCTCTCAATTTGGAACACCTAGGATAATTATTAGTGATAGGGGCACACATTTTTGCAATGCCCAGTTTGAAAAAGTCTTAAAAAGGTATGGCGTACACCATAGAATAGCTACCCCTTATCACCCACAAACCAGTGGTCAAGTCGAAGTGACAAATAGGGAACTAAAAATGCATCCTAGAGAAAACAATAGAAACAAATAGGAAGGATTGGTCAAGGAAAATAGACGATGCTTTATAGGCTTATAGAACTGCTTTTAAAACACCCATAGATACATCTCCTTATAAGCTTGTCTATGGAAAAAGTTGTCATTTACCATTTGAACTTGAACATAAAGCATTTTAGGCTATCAAATTCTTAAACCTTGATTTCAAGCTTGTAGGTGAGAAAAGATTAATGCAGTTAAATGAACTAGAAGAATGGCGTTGCAATGCCTACGAGAGCTCACGGCTATATAAGGAAGCCATGACGTGACGTCATGACAAAAGACTGAAACAACCTAAGCAGTTCAGAACAGGTGATCTTGTCTTACTCTACAACTCAAGGCTGAAACTATTTCCTGGAAAACTCAAGTCAAGGTGGTCAGGTCCATTCACTATTCAAACTGTCTTTCCATACGGCACAATCGAGGTAACTCACCCCGACTACGGTACGTTCAAGGTAAATGGACATAGGCTTAAACACTACAGAGGTGAGAATTTCAAAGATTACAGGGAGGAGCTTTAGCTCCACGAAATCCCTTCATGACACATCCAGGTAGAGTCGAGCTTAGACTCTAAATTAGCGATTCTCGGGAGGCAACCCGAGTACTAACTTAGTAACTTTTCTTTCTTTAAAATTTTAGTATTTTTCATGCATCAACTAACCCTTTTTAAATGCAGAGATTTAGGACCACACGGCCATGCCCACGGGCGTGTCCAAGGCCGTGTGAACACCTCAAGCAGAGACACGATCGTGTACCGAGGCCGTGTATAACCAGAGCAAAAATTTTCCCAAAACATGGGCCATAGATAAATAGCCACGACCGTGCGGTATGACCGTGGCAACCTTTTGACTTCAACACGGGCTACCAAGAACTCTTCACGGCCGTGCGACATGGCCGTGGCAACCCTGCAGCTTAGACACGGGCTTGCACAATTCCCCACGCTCGTGTCCTCAGACTGTGGCCAACACTGTCAATTTGGAAATGGTTGTGTGCCCTTCTACACTGCCGTGTGCAGAACGAAACCGATCGCAAACGGCCGTGGAACTTATCACACGATCGTGTGAAAAGCGAACACGATCGCAAACGGCCGTGCAAAATATCAACACGGGTGTGTACTTCGAACCAGGCGCGCCAAAACCACTAAATTTCGATTCACACGGGCAAACCCCGAGTTACACAGGCGTACGACATGCCCGTGTGACCCAAAAACTATAAATAGGAAGCCACTATTCATTTTCTTATTCATTTTCTTCTTCACTCAAAACCCTAAAATCCCCCCTCCCCAACCACCATAAATGCCACCACCGACCTTAAAACTACCACCACGCTTGTCCACAACCGACCCACGCCCATGCAAACCCACCCCACGACCGTTCAACCTCAACCCACGACCGTGCAACTCTATTTTTGGTTCTATTTTCTCATTTATTTATTTATATTTCGTTTTTATTATATATTTAGTTAATCTTACTTTATTCTAGATATTAATTCAAGCATGGAAGTAGGTAAACTAGGATGACTAATCTAGAATTATATAGAACATATTAGGATTGCATGCCATTTAAATTCATTTTTGTTTGCCACTTAAATTCATATTTTGCTTGCCATTTTTCTTATAAATTTAGTATAAATACATACCCATATTCCTTAGTTTTGCTACAAATTTAAAAATGGTTAATTTCTACTATTCAGGTTAATCCTCATTTTATGTTTTCTTAGGAACATTGTCATCTTAATCTCCATTTTATCTATCTAGTTTAATTTCAATCTTTAGGACTAATGCTTGTTACTTTCTTTCAGATACTATGTCGTCATCACGTGGTAGGAAAACTGTCGTCCCCATTTCAAAGAAACGAAAGGGGTCAGGAAGTTCATCATCAAGGCCCACCTCCGAGGCTCGACACCCGTTCATCACTTTTTCCCAAGCCTTCCAGGAGGAACATTATCAATTACTCCAAGCTCACACTATATCCACCGGCCGATGCATAGATTGGGCCGACCTCGAGTAGAGACACCTAGTGGACAACGTCCGAGCCCTATTAATGACCGAGCCATAGGAACAGTTCTTCCAGATCATGGAGCCCACATACTTAGAACTCACCCTCGAGTTCTGCTTCACATTCTATCTGCAGTCCATGATGACCAGATTCGATGATCCAGGGACAGTCCAGTTTCGTTTGGGAGGTCTCGTGCGACACCTCAGCATTCCACAGTTCGGCTCAGCACTTGGGCTCTACACAGAGCAATTCATGGCAGATAAAGACTTCCCCAACTTTTTCACCGCATCCATATCAGGCCAGTCGACTATTGGAACGAAATAGCCCCGGGACGTCAGACATATAACCCCAGTGTCAGCAAGGCGACCACCGTCATTCCCTCTCTGAGGTACATCCATGCTCTCCTTGCTCACACACTAACAGGTAGACGAGAGAGCACAGGCATCGTCAACACTCACGACGTCTACTTCCTATGGTGCATGGCGAACGGACACGTCATCGACGTGGCATACTTCATCGCGCACGCCATGCAGCATTAGACAAAGAGGCACCGCAGAGGCGTCTTATCCATGAGGCCCTACATTACACGCTTGGCCCGTTACTTCGGGCTCCTCAACAGTTTAGCCCAGACATCCTCCTACACACTCATCGGTCAGATGTCTCCTCAAGGCATCCAGACTATGCTTCATATGAGGATGATCGAGCGGAGGCCAAGAGGCACCCCCTTACAGTTCTGCCTCATTCAGGAGGGCGAGGACCTAGAGGACATTCCTGACGATGTCCCACCATCGGAGGAGGATGCACCAGCCAAGCCACCACCCCCTCACCACCCATCTCGTGCGGCAGCCTCCCATGCTGACCTATCTGAGCATTTCTCACAGTTCGAGCAGCAATGCTTTCGGTGCCTCGATTATATCGATGCCACCTTAGAGCAGATATGCTAGCACCTCTGCATCACTCCACTGCCGCGTGATCCATCTGAGGATTAGATATATCTATTCCTCTTAACTTTATTTTATTTTACTTTATTTTACTTTATTCTAACTTTTGAACACTGATCTCTATTTTTACCTTTTCTTCTAACTTTATTTTCCTTTTTACGTTTATTTTTATTTTCTTTCATTTTATCTTTTTCATTATTTGAATATTAGTATTTTTAGAACTTAGTTTATTATTTTCCTTTTATTTTTTTTCTATTTTTCATATCGACTAATCCCTAATGAGTAATCTCTCTTAATCCAAATTTTCCACGACTAATAAATACTTTCGCAGTTTCAAAGGAGCTTTCCATCTCAAATCTCTACGATTATGGGAACACCCTGCCACAATTACCAACTCTTCCGATCTCTGTCTCACTAATCCATCCAAAGTAGGGAGTTTCATACCCTTTCCCTTATCTTTTGATCTTGTGCTTCTATTGTTACAAATGTTTTCTTTGTACATTGAGGGTAATGTACATCTTAAATGTGGGGGGGGGGAATTACTTTAAATCTTTATACTATATATGAAAACCCTGAAATCTGATGCATTGTTCTCAATTGCATTATCTTCAACCTCCTATTAAGAATATATTTTGATTGATTTATGATTTTTATTGATATGTGAGAATTAAGACATAGGTGCTTGTACTCTGATTATTCAAACTTTAAAACACTAGGGAATCAAGCATGATAAGTTGAAATTTTTATAATCCCATTTTTTACATAAGTTATTTTTCTGAATTTTAAGTATTATCTTAAGATTTGAAATTCGCAGGATTGACATCAAAAGCCATAATTCTGGTGAGATTTTTGAGCTTTTCGAGCATACATTCTTTCGTACTCACTTTTATTATTGCTTTGAGTGAGTCAATATTGATTTGTTATTTTAGAACTTGCTTCGATTATACATGTCAAGACCACATCATTGATTTGATACATTGAAATGATAAAGGCACTTAGTATTTAACCCACTTACTCCACAAAAGCCTACCTCCATAATTTAACCCCTAGTGAACCCCATTGAGCCTAACAACCTTTTCTTTGACTTACCTCTAATATTAACCTAAAACCCATTTTTTGTTGAATTCATTTCAATTACTTTGATACCTATTTTTGTCGAGATTTGAGTTGAAATTTTCATCTAGCTTTTTTCTTTTTTCCATATTGTAAAGTTGTAAATA
Organism: Gossypium stocksii; assembly: GCA_020496765.1. Taxonomy (NCBI): domain Eukaryota; kingdom Viridiplantae; phylum Streptophyta; class Magnoliopsida; order Malvales; family Malvaceae; genus Gossypium; species Gossypium stocksii. The sequence goes on along the minus strand of CM035632.1, from coordinate 95,121,475 downwards.
TTCAATTTAATGTATTATACTTAAATTGTTGTTAAAAAAAAAACGTATGTATACCAAAGAAATTCAGTTGTAATCTGTAATAGTTCAACAATTTTTACATATTTCTATTTTAAGGCTACCAAGGCAGAAAGTATATTATCATAAGAACTAGCTTTAGAAAAATGTTCCAGTGATAGAGATTTTTCTAGCTAGATAAATTTTTAGTTCAATCTCGATTCTAACCCTCTTTTGCAACCTGTGACAACACCCCTAACCAAGCCCCATTACAACCATTGAAAGACCTTTTGATCGATGTATCATATCAACCTACAGTGGTGGAGATCTGATTTTCTAGCAAGCCTACAGTAATAACTTTTCAGGTTGACTAGAAAGTGCTTAATTCTTGAACCCTAAACACCTTGAGTGGATAGAGGGAATCTTTAGTGAGGATGTCAACTCCTGTTAATTAAGATGGAGAGATAATTACTTAGAAAATGGGAGAAAACTTATGTTTCAATGATAAAATTCTCAACTTAGAATAATTGAATCTTTAATGTTCTTCTGATTGAATTATCATTGTATGATTACCTGTGGATTAGTTTGAAACATTATTGATAAAGATTGTAAGTTGAGAGGAACGATTCTTAATTAGGGATTGAGATTTTGCTTGAGGACAAGCAAAGGCTTAAGTGTGGGGGTATTTGATAAACGATAAATTATACATATTTTTACCTCATGTTTAGCCTATATTTTGGATGAATTATTATCATTTTTGTGAGAATTGGTGCTCTTAATCTTTCTTTTTCATATCTTATACTTAGGAGAGCATAGAGAAGAGAAAAGAATGGAAAACGGGCCAAAAACTATGAAAATGGGCTAAAATATGAAATCGACACGGCCCAAGGAGTCACTACACAGCCATGCCACATGAAGATCACACGGTCCAGCCCTCGACAAGCACAGCCAGGCCACATGACCGTGCCTTCATTGACAGAATCTCACACGGCCTCTTGTCGTGGCACACGGGCGTGTCCCTGTCGTAGGGAAGAGGAATTTCACTCGAATTTGGATACTTAGGGGCTAAGAAAGCCATTCTAAATTCTATATAAAGACCCCAAGAGGCAACTCTAAAGATATACTGTTTTCTCTGAAGAAAGAGCACGATAATTCTGCCAACACAAGGAGTGAAAGCAAGGGATTACTCCAAGGGAAGCCGATTGATTCATCCCAGAAGCCAGAATTCTCCATCAAGACAGAGGATCTCCTTAAATTCCTTTAGGGGTTTTTGGGTTCTTTATGTTTTGTTATCTTATTTCTTCTGAGATGTTTTCTTTATTAGTTATGAACTAAACCCCTCAAATACTTGAGGGGGATGAAACCTAAGACAGATCTTGTTATTATTCATTCTTGAATTATTTGATAAAGACTTGAATTGTTCTTAATTATGTGTTTTTCATTCTTGATTTAATAATCCTAGGTATTACTTCAAGAAATTGATGTGCTTAGGCAGAGGAGCAAAAGTCCCTATTTTAAGAGTAGATCTACCATAATTAAGCGAAGTTGCATGCAACCCTAGACATAGGGCGACATAAATCTGCCGGATTAGGGTCAAACCTAATAGGGGGATCCATAGATCGAATTAATGCAACCTAGGGGTGTTAATTAATAAGAAAACTTTAATTAACCATCTAGGATTAGTTGTTCTTATCCTCGAAAGAGGTATTAACATAAGTTAGGGATCTCTACGGATCAAGTCAAGTAAAGAAATCATCTGGTTCAAGAAGTTAATAAGAAGTGAAGTCTAGGTGGATTCTCCCTTAAGTATTGCTCATATCAATCAGCTTTTCCCTAAAGTTTTCCCCAATTTACTTTTTGTGCACTTTTAGTTAGTTTTAGAATTAGTTTCAACCAATCCTCTTTTATTTTTAGGCTAGATAATAGAAAGGAAGTAAGTATTAGTACTTTTGGTTCCCTTGGGTACGATAACTCGGTCTTGCCGCTAAACTATACTATTGTTTGATAGGTGCGCTTGCCTTTAAAATCGTGATTTTAGTGAGTTTTTGGCGTGATCAGTTTTTATAAATTTTATTACTTAATATTGCAAGTATCATCCATCACCGAACACATTGATTGGAAGTTGATAGTCATTGCTGTAAGGAAACAACCGACTAGGCAAAAATTATTAGCCTGCTCCGCTAAGTTTTCTTCTATTTCAATCTCCCACAGCTCTTTTTCTCCACTCTCCTCTTCCTCTTCTATTCGTAAACTTGCTAAAATGTTCTCCATATCTTTGCAAAAGGAACCAAGACTCAAAAACCAGAAAACCTTCTTAAAAAACTAAGAAATAGAAAAGCTACACTACGGGCATACAGAGAAAAGCCACACTACGGGCATACTTGCTAAAAAAATCCAACAAGCCTTAATTCTTATTTATATGTGTGATAACATTTTTAATAAAATAAAATTATTTTTCTAAATATTTTAATGACATTATAACTTGTTTTGAATGCAGTTTTCGATACATCAACTTCTTTAACTCGTAAGTGATAGTAACCAGATCGGTGGCTCCCTTCAATTGGTCAAACAGATCGTCAATATGGGGCAGTGGATACTTCTTCTTTATAGTGACCTTGTTTAGCTGCCTGTAATCGATATACAGTCTTATCAACCCATCTTTCCTTTTCACAAATAAGACTGGTGCACTTCAAGGTGACCTTGTTTACCCCACTTGTAATTTTTGTGAAAATTTTTCTGATTTGAAGCGAGCCCACACTCGGCAGACATGTGCTTGAGTATAGTGGAAAAGACTACTCGGTCGAAGTGCTCATCCTAGACAAATCGAAAAGTTACAATTATGATTAAGTGTTCATTATTTTAGATATCACAACCAATATCTTGTTTTGGGAAAATTTTTAAAACTTTAGTTTTTCCCTAAATTTATTTTTCGCTGCGTTTTCCAAACCTGTTTTTTAACAAAATGCACTATCACAAATAATGTTCCTCAGAAAATTAAAAAGTGCTCTTAATATTTAGATCATCAACCTATACAAGTCTTTTAAATATATAAAGAATTTTTCAACTTGTTAACACTTTAAAGGTCAATCACAATCCCTTCTAAACATTTGCTAAAATGGCTAAAAATAATACAATAAGAGTAACCAAAGTAAAAAAGAACTGTTGGCATATAAGACTTCAAGTTTAGGCATGATCCAATTTCTTTGATCCAAGGGATTTGGTATAATTGATTCAATCAGATCCTCTGGATATGGTATGATTTACCTGAATATGATACAACTCCAAGAATGAAAAGACAACATTGTTGCAATCATGATTGGTAGCATTCACCTAACCTATTGAAGGGTAATATACATGCCATATCTCTGATTACTAATTATTCAGCTATGTTTGCCATTGCCTCAAGGAATTAGTTGCCAAATAGTCAGAGAGATGTGGTAAGAAAGAAACAAATTTGCTACTTAGAAAAGTAATTGAGATGGTCGAGTTTTACCTTGGCCAAATAATCTATAAAGATATTGTCAAACATGTTAAAAAGGTACATGCTAGGCACTTTCTTCCATTTCCCATTTTAATTTTTTAAGCATTGATTAAATAAAATCCATGACTTGTCTAGGCCATTCAGCATGTTGAGAGAACTGTTGTTGAGCTAAAATTCTCTCCTAAATGGCTTGAAGGAAAGCAATCATCTATAGATCCTGTTGGTCTTCAAGAAGAGGAGAAGGAAGACGATCTTGCTAATGAAACTGCACTAGTGGCTCCTAATGTGTCCACTATAGCAGGCCTTACGAGTAACCCTACAGATTTAAATAAGAGGATTGTTGATCAGTTATCTACTTCCATTGACTTTCACAATCAAGTTATAGCCAAAATTTGAGTTGTGATCAAGGTCATCCAGCAAATTAGAGAGCAAAAGGTTGCCTTGTGCAATGATTTGCTCAATCACCCCAGAAAATAATGTATTGGCACTTCATTGAGCAAAAAGGAGGAGTAGTTGAATGTGAGGAAGTTGGAACTGTTGATGATGATGGCGCTGCTAATTGTAAACCGAAAAATATATAGGATTTTTTCTATGTAATTTATCACTTTTTTACTTAAATTTGTTATTAAAACTAAGTAATTGTTTAATAAATTAATGAAATATGTGAAAAATATGAAATTAGGACATAGAAATTATTAAAATATGATTTTATGCTTTATTATATAGTTTTCATGCATAAAATGGCTTATTTTATATTGATTTGAACATATTATATTTTTAAGCTATAAAATGTGTCATGCATGGTTAAAATAAATAATAGAATATAAAATTATATTTAATAATTCATTTGTAAATATTTCATTAATAAATTGGGTTTTAATTAATTAATTAAATTGGATAAATTTTGTTCTTTGGTCCTTTAATTTATTGATTTATTTTTGATAGGTTTGGTAGCTTTATTGGATTACAAAACCGTCCAAATTGGGGACCAAGTCAACCCAAAATTTGGCTGCACATGGCTGTCCATAAACCACTTTTGGTTTAATTGCACAAGGTCCTTGCAATGTTGAAAAAATCAGATATTTGCCCCAAGATTTGCACTTGACAGAGTCTCAGCTAAATTTCCTCAATTCATGGCCGGCCACCCATTGAATGTGTTTGAAGAGATGAAACCTCCTATTTTTTGCAAACTATCTCCCTTGCCTCACCTATAAATAAGACCTCATTCTCACATTTCTACTCATCCCTCATCCCTCATTCATTATTTCATTAATCATCTCTCATTCTCTTCTCTCTCAATTCTTCTTTCTTCCCATGCTTAACCATCATCTCTTCATAGAGATTTTAGCAATTGAGCCTCTTAAAGAGCCTTTGGTCGGCCACCTTGGAGAGCTATTAGCAAAGGAGCAAACCGAAGGAACGAAGTAGCCTTAGCCATTCAAAGTCTTGGGAGACAGCCACTTTGAATTGGGTTTAATCTTTCTTTTCTTTAATTTAATCTAAAAACATTTGCTATGTGTTCTTTGTTCTTGTTTACAACAATGATAGCTTAATTTTATTTAAGCTAGGATGGTTGCTTTGATTAAATAATATTTATTAGATTCATGCTTATAATGTTTGTACCTCAATCGATCATGTTTTCAATTAAAATCAAGTCTGTATTTCGTTCATGCATGATTGAAATGCACCTGAATTAGCTGAGCGATCCTAACCAAACGACGGCTAGTGGACACATAATTGAAATGTGCATGCTCAATTTAGATCCTAACCCGATTAAATTGCAGGTTGCATAACAACCCTAACTAGGCTCTGTTATCTGCATAGTTTTTAGATTTGTATGATTAAACTGTTTCAAACCTAACACATCCCTGTTACGTTGCATGAATGCTAAGAAACCCTTAGTAAATAAGGATCAGTAAAATGCATATTTACTAAGTAAAGGATTTCAAAAGGACCTAATGTGGTTTCCAAACTCATGAAAGATCGAGTTGCCATGGAATGTTCTTCCGAATATTATTAAGCATGATGATGATAAGTTGAGTTTAATTAAAGTAATTATCCTAGCTTATTTATGTTATAATTGTTGCAAACTGTGTTTAATTCTGCTAAAATTTATTTCATTCATATATTTGCATATTTAGGATAAATTGCATTAGGGATCATTGCATTTAGTTTGATATACTTAATTTCAATCAACACTTCCAAATCATATTGTGTTTTTATTTACCAAGTTGTTATTATAATTTTACAATTAAGTGACTTAACACAAATACAATCCCTGTGGAGACGATAACTCATACTTACTTATTACTTGATAACGACTGTGTACACTTGCACAAACCCTAGCGTTACACTAATTGGAGTTTATTTTTAGTTTATTTTATGTTGGGTATTTCAATTTTTTTTGGTTTATGAACTTTATTGTTGTTTGGTGGATATTACTTTGGTGTACATACTCTTATCCTCATCTTTCTTAGATATAATTATAGTATTTTAATTGTTGATACAGTTACTCGTAAGACATTGATAGTTAAATCGCTTGATTATGTTTTAAGATAAGTTTGATGGATTAAAGGAATTGTGCGAAAGGGAGCTATTTTGTTTTATTGATAAGCTTCCTCACTAGTTTGGTTTTGTCAAAAGAATTCCAAAGTGGGAGATTGTTGAGGCAAGTGTTTTGAGGTGGTTGATTTAGTAGAAAATTAACTAAAGCATAAAAAGAAATAATGGGGAAGGATGATAAAAATTGATTAACCAAGTTGTCCTTATATACATGACTGAAATAACAAACTCAACCAAATTTTGGCTTCTTATTCCGACTAACAAGCTAACAATCTCCCTAAGAATTAGTCATCTTAATGATAAAAAGACTTTGTAGCCCTTGAGACATTAACATTGTAACACCCTAAACCCGGCATAGACTTTATGGTCAAATTTAGAGATGTCACATGAGAGTATTTTTGAAAACCGTTTCGATACACAGAATTCACTCAAATTATTATCTTTTACTTAGTCAAAAAACAAGCACTAGTTGATTTGCTTGAAAATATTTCTTTTACGCGGAAGCTATAAAACCAATCAACTTTCGGTGCCATTTTAATTACGAAAATATTAGTTAATTTTGAAAAACGATGCTTTGTGTCGTTGCAGTTTATAAAACCGTAAATAGTAATTTACAATCTCGAATTAAAACCAAAACAGTCCCAAAGTCCAGTAAATTACATCAAAAATTCCCAAAGTAGTAAATGAAGCAGTAAGGCATTAAGGTCTTAAACAGAAATACGTAAGGCAATGGTCACCATCGAGCCCTCTGCTGCACTGATCCATCTACTGCTAGAGGTTACCTGAACAGATTAAAGAGATAAGGGGTGAATTTTTGCAAACTCAGTGTGAAATCCCCATATACAGCATGCATACAGTCATACATCAAATAACAGATAATTCAGGCCTAAGCCCTTTTTCAGAATCGGTATGGACCTTAGCCCACTCAGAAACAAAATCAGATACAGTTGGGCCTTAGCTCGTATAGACATAGCATACATATTAGATCATAATAGAATAATCATGCCCACCAACCCTGCACACCATCTCCCTCCAACCCTACACACCATGTGGGAATAAATTGACTCATCCAGCCCTATACACCAAGTATGGGGATAAAATCAACCCATCCAACCCTACACACCAAATGGTACTATAATGCGGCACATGTCATAAATCTGCAGCATAGTTGCTAGATATCAGGCTCAGAAGCCTTTCAGATACTTCCTTCACTTTATCAATCCCACCCCAATGCAATGCATCATAAAGATATGGCATGCTATAATGTAGATAAACAGATCATACATTTATTTTCAGAATAGTACAAATATACATGCTAGAGATAACATGTTAATGCATACATCACAATATCATATCACAAAACAGGGGTCTAAGTAACGCTTACTGACCCTCCGACTGGTCACAGTCAACTTGGGCGACCAATGCAACCTTATAGTACATTTCGAAAAAATGGGATCACACACTCATGTGGCCTGCCTGTGTGGGCCCACACGTCCGTGTGGCCCACATGACCCAAATTGGCCTTGGTCGTGTGGATCACACGGCCTGGCCTAGAATCCCACAAGCTAGTGTGGTTCACCCGTGTGGACCCATACACCCGTGTGGTCCACACGGCCGAATTGGTCGAGCTCGTGTCTTGCACATGTCTCGCCGACCATCACATGGCTGTGTCTATAACGCTTGTGTCACGTACACACGACCTGGTTCGTCGTTCACACGGTCATGTATTGCCACACGGCCTGCCACACAGATAGTCTACACGCCCGTATGGCATCGATAGAAAACTTTTCAGCTTTCGCCGAATCCTATTTTTGTGCAATTAGAGTACAGACCTGGACTACTTTCGATGCTGAAGCACTCATGAGCCTTTCCAAACCTAAAATCGACAATCCAAAGTCCAATTTTAGTAATCTAAATCAAACTATTAAGATTTGATAAATCCTAAAACAAACGACAACCTTACCTTCAATGAACGACGGTGAACTCTATGTGCTTAATCCATTCAAGAACGATGATCAGCCCTCCGAATAACTCCTAATCACCAGTTGAAACCCATATTAGCACTTGTCCAAAACACAATTGAAGTTAAGCAAAACCATACTTACCGCACAATCGACGAGAACAAAGCGCAAAAGACAAAAAGAAAGATCAAGATACGAAACCAAAAATCGACAGCAAGAGGGAGAGTTTTAAGGAAGGAAATGGCAGCAGAGAATAGGGAAAAAAGAAAATAATTTTGGCAGCACTGTTTTGGAAAAAACCAAAACCAAAAATTTGGGAAAAGAGTTAATCAAAATCAGATATGCCCTCAATCCCACCTTTTCCTCCTAAACTCACTCCCATAACCGACCACTAACCTCAGAATTCTTCTAACATTCAACCTCTTATGCGGCACAAGCACAAAAAATAAACCCCTTGCCTACTTTAAGATTCGAACACAAGACCTCTAACTCATTGACCCTCCACTTAACCACCAAACCAACAGGCCCATTCTGATAAGCTTTTTGATAAATGCTAAATTATACATATTTTTACCTCATGTTTAGCCTATATTTTGGATAGAGTCTTATCAATTTTGTAAGAATTGGTGCTCTTAATCCTTCCTTTTTATATCTTATACTCAAGAAAGCATAGGGAAGAAGAAAGAACAGAAAACGGGCCAAAAATGATGAAAAATGGGCCAAAATGTGCGAACAACACGGGCAAAGAAATGCCACACGGCCGTGCCACACGGCCGTGCCACATGAAGATCACATGGTCAAGCCCTCGACAAGCACGGCCATGTCACACGACTGTGCCTCCACCGATAAAAGCACACGGCCTTTGTCAAAGTCACACAGGCGTGGCACACGAGCGTGTTCTAGTCGTGAGGAAGGGGAATTTCACTCAAATTGGGATGCTTAGAGGCTAAGAAAGGCCCCCTATAAGCTTTCCATATAAAGACCTCATGAGGCAGAAGCACAAAATGTTTTTAGATATCTTTCTTCTCATTTTTCTACCACACTGAGGGTAGAAGCAAGGGATTAGTCCAAGGGAGAAAGCCGATTAATTCATCTCAGAAGCTGGAATTTTGCAGCAACATAGAGGATCTCCCTAAATTCCTTCAGGGGTTTTTGGTTTCTTTTATATTTTGTTATTTTATATCTTCTGAGATGTTTTCTTTTTTTATTATGAACTAAACCCCTCAAATACTTGAGGGGGATGAAACCTAAGACAGATCTTGTTATTTATTCTTGATTTATTTGATAAATACTTGAATTGTTCTTAACTATGCGTTCTTCATTCTTGATTTAATAATCCTAGGTATTATTTCAAGAATTAGATGTGCTTAGAGCAGAGGAGTAAAAGTCCTTGTGATAAGAGTATATCTACCATAATTAAGCGGAGTTGCATGCAACCCTAGACATAGGGCGACATAAATCTGCCAGATTAGGGTCAAACCTAATATGGGGAACCATAGATCGAATTAATGCAACCTAGGGAGTTAATTAATAAGGGAACTTTAATTAACAACTTAGGCCTAGTTGCTCTACGCCTCGACCGAGGGTTTAGCATAAATTAGGGATCTCTATGGATCAAGTCAAGTAAAGAAATCATATAGTTCAAGAAAATAGTAACAAGTGAAGTCTAGGTGGATTCCCCCTTGAATATTGTCCATATAAATCAGCTTTTCCCTAAAAGTTTTCCCAATTTACTTTACACTTTCTTAGTTAGTTTTAAATTAGTTTAAATAATCCTCTTTTATTTTTAGGCTAGATAATAGGAAAAATGTGAGTACTAGTACTTTTGGTTCCCTTAGGTACGATAACTCGGTCTTGCCACTAAGCTATACTACTGTTCGACAGGTGCACTTGCCTCAACGTCGTGATATTAGTTAGTTTTGGTGTGAACAAGTTCTTTATAAATTTTATTACTTCATATCACGCGATATCAAGTTTTTGGCGTCGTTGCCGGGGAACTAAAATATTACGAAAGCTCGATTTCTATTACTTTAGCCATCAATATATATACATATATTTATTTATTTATTTTTCTTTTATTTTTATTTTCAGTTTTTATTTATTTTTATTTATTTTTTTATTTTCTTTAAAATTTTTGAGTTTTCTTTGCTTTCTCTTTTTAGGTATTTTTAGTTTATGACAAGAAACGACCCAACAGGACCACTACTTTTTGACGACGATCTAGAAGCAACAGTTCGCAAAAATCACAGAGAAATTAGACACAGTTTACATTATCCAGAACAAGGACCTGAGCAAGAGCCAGAACCTACAGAAGAGATGGAAGTAAATCAAAACATTCCACCACCTCCCGCAATAGTCGTACCACAAGCAAATCAAGAAGAAGCTCCTTGCACTATGTATGATTATGCTAAACCTAGTTTGGCTAGTACCCAAACTAGCATTCTTAGACCTACTATTGCTACTAATAATTTTGAGTTAAAGCCTAACATTATTCAGATGATATAGCAATTGGTTTAGTTTGATGGTTTACAGGACGAAGATCCAAACTTACACATAGCCAATTTTTTGGAACTTTGTGATACCTTCAAAATAAATGGCATTTCTGATGATGCCATTTGATTGAGGCTATTTCCATTCTCTTTGAGAAATAAAGCCAAATAGTGGTTAAATTCTTTACCATGAGGCTCAATTACCACTTGGGAGCAGATGACCGAAAAATTTTTACTCAAATATTTTCCTCCAGCTAAAATAGCCAAATTACGAAATGATATTTCTTCTTTTGTGCAGATGGATTTAGAAACACTATACGATGCATGGGAGAGATACAAAGATCTTCTGAGAAGGTGCCCTCATCATGGTCTAGCTTTGTGGCTACAAGTTCAAACCTTCCACAACGGTTTAAACCCGTCAACTAGACAAATGATCGATGCAGCCGCAGGAGGGACGATCAATAATAAAACACCTGAAGCAGCTTATGAATTTATTGAAGAGATGTCATTGAATAATTATTAGTGGCAAGTCATGAGGACAAAGCCAACAAAAGCTGCAGAAGTTTATAATATTGATGCTGTCGCCATGCTTACTAACCAAGTAGAACTTTTAAATAAAAGGTTTGATAATTTTGTTAGTTCTACGCAGGCACAACCAGTGATGCAATGTGATGCGACTCAAGGAAACACGTTTAATCCAGATTTCACATCTTATGGACACAGCATGGAAACTGAACAAGCCAACTATATGGGTAATAATTCTAGACCTCAAAATAACCCCTATAGTAATACTTATAATGCAGGTTGGAGAAATCACCCAAAATTTTCATGGGGAGGACAAGGAAATCAAAGACAACAACCTCCTCCAGGATTTTAGCAACCACCACCGCAACATGAGAAGAAGCCGAATCTTGAAGAGATGTTTACCAAATTCATGGCCGCATTGGAAACCCGTTTTCAAAGCACTAAAATGGCACTGAAAAATCAGCAAGCATCAATTCAAGGGCTTGAAAACCAAATTGGTCAACTTGTAAAATTAATCTCAGAAAGACCACAAGGAGGATTACCGAGTAACACTGAGCCAAATCCCAGAGAACATGTCAAAGCGATTACTTTAAGAGATGGAAAGGTCCCAGCCGAACCAGAAAAGAAGACTATCCCAGAACTTTCAGAAGAAAAGGCAGCAGAACCCAAGGATAACACTCCACCGACACTCAAGGAATACAAACTGCGCATCCTATATCCGGCAAAATTGAAGAAAGACCATACAGACGCTTAATTCGGTAAGTTCCTTGAACTTTTTAAACAATTACACATTAACCTACCTTTTGTTGAAGTAATTTCATAGATGCCAAAGTATGCGAAGTTCCTTAAAGAACTTTTGACAAATAAAAGGAAGTTGGAAGATTGGCCACAGTAGAACTCAATGAGGAATGCTCAGCTATTCTCCAAAATAAATTGCCAGCAAAATTGAAAGATCCAGGGAGTTTTACTATCCCTTGTCTGATTGGTAGTTTACTTATTAATAAAGCTTTAGCTGATTTAGGTGCTAGCATTAATCTCATGCCTTACAAAATGTTCAAACAACTAGGTCTCGAGGAACCCAAACCCACTAGGATGAGTATTCAATTAGCCGATAGATCTGTTAAATATCCTAGGGGAATCATTGAAGATGTGCTAGTAAAGGTAGATAAATTTATATTCCCTGTTGATTTTGTTGTGCTTGACATGGATGAGGATATTGAAGTACCTTTAATTTTGGGACGACCATTTTTAGCCACTACTAGAGCTACTATTGATGTAGGGGATGGCAAATTAGTACTTAGAGTTGGCGAGGAAGAAGTTGTCTTTAAAATTTATGATGCCATGAGATTCTCTAAAGAACAAGATGATTCATGTTATTTTGTTGATGTTATTAACTATTTTGTTCAAGATAATCTCCAGGAGCTTTCTCTTACAGACACGTTGGAACTGTGTCTTGTTCAAGGTGGGAGGAAAGATGAAAGTACCCTCGAAATTAACAAAGTAAGGAAAGAGTTGGATTCTAATGAAATCATCACTAGGCACATAAGTTATGAAAATTTAAAGATGAGTGATGAATTTAGACAGAAACCTTCCATTACTGAACCCCCTAAATTAGAACTAAAACAACTGCCAGATCATTTAGAATATGCCTTTTTAGGGGAAGAATCAACTTTACCAGTCATTATCGCATCCGATTTAAGCCTTGCAGAGAAAGAAGAACTACTCCATGTGTTAAGAGAACACAAACGTGCTATACTTGGAAAATTTCAGATATCAAGGGAATTAATCCTTCTTTCTGCACCCACAAAATTTTAATGGAGGACGAATTCAAACCATCAGTGCAAGCCCAGAGACGATTAAATCCCAACATGAAAGAAGTTGTAAAAGCTGAGGTAATTAAACTTCTAGATGCAGGTATTATTTATCCTATTTCTGACAGTTCTTGGGTAAGCCCTGTGCAGGTTGTTCCTAAGAAAGGTGGATTGACCGTGGTGTCTAATGACAAGGAAGAGTTAACACCTGCAAGAATAGTCACAGGATGAAGAGTTTGCATTGATTATAAGAAGCTGAATGACGCCACTCGGAAAGATCATTTCCCATTGTCTTTTATTGATCAGATGTTGGAAAGATTATCAGGTCATATGTATTATTGTTTCCTTAATGGCCTCTCTGGTTACTTCCAGATCCCGATAGCTCCGGAAGATCAGGAGAAAACAATGTTCGCATGCCCATACAGTATGTTTGCTTATCGCAGAATGCCTTTTGGTTTATGTAACGCTCCTGCTACTTTTCAGCGATGCATGCTAGTTATCTTCAATGAATTCGTGGATGACATCATGGAGGTATTTATGGATGATTTTTCAGTTTTCGGTAATTCTTTCCAACTTTGTCTTTATAATCTAGAACGTGTTTTGATCAGATGTAAAGAGACAAATTTAGTGCTAAACTGGGAAAAATGCCACTTTATGGTTCAAGAGGGTATTGTTTTAGGACATAAAATTTCTAGTAAAGGGATAGAGGTAGATAAAGCAAAAATTGAAACTATTGAAAAACTACCTCCTCCTAATTCAGTTAAGGCTATAAGAAGCTTTTTAGGGCACGTCAGTTTTTATCGAAGATTCATTAAAGACTTTTCTAAAATAGCTAAGCCTTTAACTAAATTACTAGAAAAAGACGCACCCTTCAACTTTGACCAAGAATGTCTGGAATCTTTCAACAACCTTAAGGAAAAGTTAGTTAATGCCCCGATTATGATTTCACCTGATTGGAATCTACCTTTTGAACTAATGTGCGATGCAAGTGATTTTGCAGTAGGTGTAGTTTTGGGACAGTGAAGGAACAAACACTTCCAACCGATCTATTGTGCTAGCAGAACTTTGACAGCCGCTCAAGCAAATTACACGACCACAGAGAAAGAATTGCTAGCTGTTATTTTTGCATTTGACAAATTTAGATCTTATTTAATTTTGTCAAAAGTCATTGTTTATACTGATCATTCAGCTCTTCGCTACCTCTTAACTAAAACTGATGCAAAACCTCGATTAATAAGATGGATTCTATTGTTACAGGAATTCGACTTGGAAATAAAGTACAGGAAATGAGCCGAAAACTTGGCAGCAGATCACCTCTCAAGGATAGAGAACGCACAGCCCAAATATCTCGACAAGATGAACGATTTGTTCTCTGAGGAACAACTCCTAGCCTTAGCAGACACGACACTTCCTTGGTTTACTGATTTTGCAAATTATTTAGCAGCTAACATAACCCCAAAAGGGCAAACCCATCAGCAAAAGAAGCGATTCTTTGCTAATGTGAAGAACTACTTTTGGGAAGATCCTTTTCTTTTTCGAATTTGTACAAATCAGGTTATACGAAGATGCGTTGATGACACAGAAGCATATCAAATTTTGAATCACTGCCACTCAGGACCCACAGGAGGACATCACAGTGGAACTAGAACTGCTCATAAGGTACTCGAATAAGGCTTTTACTGGCCTACACTTTTCAGAGATACCAACAGGTATGTGACCTCTTGTGATAAATGCCAACGAACAGGTAATATCTCTCAGCATAATGAAATGCCTCAGAATTATATACTTTCATGTGAAATATTTGATGTATGGGGTATTGATTTCATGGGTCCGTTCCCTAATTCATTTGGGAATAAATACATACTACATGTCAAAATGGGTCGAAGCCCAAGCCTTACCTACGAATGATGCTAGGGTGGTAGTACGCTTTTTGAAAAAACTTTTTTCTCGATTTGGAACACCTAGGATAATCATTAGTGATAGGGGTACACATTTTTGCAACACCCAATTTGAAAAAATCTTGAAAAGGTATGGAGTACACCATAGAACAGCCACCCCTTATCACCCACAAACCAGTGGCCAAGTCGAAGTAACAAATAGGGAACTAAAATGCATCTTAGAGAAAACAATAGAAACAAATAGGAAAGATTGGTCAAGAAAGGTAGACGATGCATTATGGGCTTATAGGACTGCTTTTAAAACACCCATAGGAACATCTCCCTATAAACTCGTTTATGGAAAAAACTGCCATCTACCGTTTGAACTTGAGCATAAAGCATTCTGGGCTATAAAATTTTTAAACCTAGATTTTAAAAGTGCAGGAGAGAAGAGATTAATGCAGTTGAATGAACTTGATGAATGGCGCTTCAATGCTTACGAGAACTCGCGACTATATAAGGAAGCCATGAAGCGACGTCATGACAAAAGGCTGAAACAACCCAAGCAGTTTAAAACAGGTGATCTCATCTTACTTTACAACTCAAGGCTAACTATTCCCTGGAAAACTCAAGTCAAGGTGGTTAGGTCCATTCACTGTTCTAAATGTCTTTCCATATGGCACCATTGAGGTAACTCACCCTAACCACGGTACGTTCAAGGTAAACGACCATAGGCTTAAACATTATAGAGGTGAGAATTTTACGGAAAACAGGGAGGAGCTTTGGCTCCACCACACCCCCTCTTGACATATCCAGGTAGAGTCGAGCTTAGACTCTAAATAAGCACTTCTCGGGAGGCAACCCGAGCACTAACTTAGTAACTTTCTTTTCTTTAAAATTTTTAGTATTTTTTTCATGCATAAACTAACTCTTTGAATGCAGAAATTTAGGACCACATGGCTAGGCACACGGGCATGCCTCAGGCCGTGCGCACACTTAAAATAGGGACACGGTCGTGCACCCAGACCGTGCACAAATAGAGTAAAAAATTTCCCAAAACACGGGCCATCGATAAATGCCCACTGCCGTGCGATTTGGCCGTGGCGACCTTATGAATTCCACACGGGCTATCAACACTGCCCCACGGCCGTGCGGCATGGCCGTGGCAACCCTACAGTATCAACACAGGCTTGGACAAATCCCCACGCCCCTGTCCGTAGCCCGTGGAAGACACTGTCAAATTTCACACACCCATGGCACATATCACACGACCGTGTGATACACGAACACGATCGCACACGGCCGTGTATACCATCACACGATCGTGTGAGTAATGGAGACTTGATCTCCTACGGCCGTGTGAACCAACCACACGGGTGTGCTCATTGGAACCAGACGCGCTGTAAAGACCGATTTTCGAAAAACACGGGCTAAACACTACTCACACGGGCGTGTGACATGCCCGTGTGACCCAAAATGTATAAATAGGAGGCATTTTTCACTTTCCCTTTTCACTCAAACGCTAACATTTCTCACCCAAACTTCCCCCTAAGCCACCACAAATGCCGCCATAGCCCTCTAAACGCCACCATATACTATTTCATCCTTCCCACGCCTGTGTAACAGCCCCCACGACCGTGCAAACTCATAATTGGTTCTATTTTCTCATTTTTCTCATTTATTTTTTGTTTTATTTCATTTATTTAATTTTTATTTAATTTGATTTATTTTGGTCTAATTGTTGATACAAGCATGGAACTAGGAAATATAGGATGAATAATCTAGACTAATATAGAATCAATTAGGATTACATGCCACTTAATTTTATTTTTTCTTGCCACTTGGACACATATTTGCATGCCATTTTTCTCATAAGATAATATATACATGCCTATAGTTCTTAGTTTTTGTTATAAGTTTTTAATATGATTAGATTTTACTATTCAGGTTACTCCTCATTTGTTATTTTAGGAAAAATATCAATTTACATTTTAAATCATTTTTAATCTCAATATTTAGGACTAATACTTTTTTTTTCAGATACCATGTCATCATCGCGCGCTAGAAAAGCTGCTGTCCCCGCCTCCAAGAAACGAAAGGGACCGGGAAGTTCTTCATCGAGGCCCACCTCTGAGACACGTCACCCGTTCCTCATATTTTTGCAGGACTCCCAGGAGGAACGTTACCAGTTACTCCGAGCACGCACTATCTCGATGGGCCGATGCGTTGACTGGGAGGCCCTCGCGCAAGTAAACCTGGTGGATGATGTCTGAGCTCTGCTAGCTACCGACCCATGGGACCAGTTCTTTAGGATTGTGGAGCCCACCTACCTAGAACTCACTCTCGAGTTTTGCTCCACATTTCACCTCCAGACCGTCATGAATAGATTCGACGATCCCGGCACAATCCAATTTCGATTAGGAGGTCTTGTGTGACAGCTGAGTGTCCCAGAGTTCGGCACGGCTCTCGGTCTCTATACCGAGCAGTTTATGGCAAAAGAAGACTTCCCTACTCTTTCTAGGCGCATCCACATCTGACCCCTCGACTGTTGGAACGAGATTGCTCCAGGGCAACAAATCTATAATCCCAGCGTCAGCAAGGCATCCGCCCTCCCTCCTTCTCTCAGGTATATTCATGCCCTCCTTGCTCACACCTTGATAGGTAGACGGGAAAGTACAGGCGTCGTCAACACTCACGACGTCTATTTCCTCTGGTGCATGGCCAATGGCCACCCCATCGACCTTGCCTACTTCATAGCGTTGGCCATGCAGCACCAGACTGAGAGGCACCGCAAGGGAGTAGTATCCATGGGTCCGTTCATCACACGACTAGGCCGCTACTTGGGCCTACTCAACACCGCAGCCCAGACATCCTCGTACACCTTACTTGGCCAGATGTCCTCCCAGGGCATCCAAAGCATGCTCTCCATGAGGATGGTAAAGCGACGGCCAGGTGGCGGCCACTTTCACTTCTGCCTTGTCCAGGAAGGCGAGGACCTAGAGGACGTTGCTGATGATGTCCCACCGCCACCACTTGAGGAGGATGCACCCGCCGAGCCATCATGATCCAGATGACCGACCCAGACAGCAGCCCCACATGCTACATACACGAGCGCCTGGATCGATTTGAGCAGCGCCTCGATTACATCGACGCCACTTTAGTGCACATATGTCAGCACCTCGGCATTTCCCCACCACCACGAGATCTATCAGAAGACTAGATCCTCTTTTATATTTATTTTTATCTTTATTTTGTTTTACTTTTATTTTATCTTTTATCTTTTATTATTACTTTATTCTAACTCTTAAACACTGATCCTTATTTTCACCTTTTCTTCTAACTTTATTTTCCTTTTTAGGTTTATTTTTCATTTTTTTCCTTTATTTGAATTTTTATTTTTTATTTATTCTGTTTATTGTATTTTCTTCGGCCATCTCCTAATGAAGTAACCCTTCTTCATCTTAACCTCCCACGACTAATAAATCCATTCGCAGTTTTAAAGGAGCCTTACAGCTCAAATCTCTACGGAAATGGAAACACCGTGCCACATATGCCAACTCTTCCCATATCTGTCTCACAAAGCCATCCACATTTCAGGAAGTTTCATATCTCTCCCTCTCTTATGATATTATGCTTTTATTGCTAATATTATCCTTGTACATTGAGGGCAATGTACATCTTAAGTGTGGGGGGGAACGCACCTTAAAATTTATTTTATTCTCTTTGAAATCCCTAAAATTGTTCTAACTAATTGCACTGTCCTCAATAGCATGATCTTCAGTCTACTATTAGGAATCAATTCTGATTGATTTATAATTTTTATTGATATGTTGAGAATTAAGATATAGGTGCTTGTACTTTGATTATTCAAACTTTAAAATATTAAGGAATCAAGCATGATAAGTTGAAATTTTTGAGAACTCCAATTTTTGCATAAGTTATCTTCCCTAATTTTAAGTACTATCTTGAGATTTGAAATTCGCAGGATTGACATCAAAAGCCATAATTCTGGTGAGATCTTGAGCCTTTTTGAGCATACATTCTTTCGTGCTCACTGTTATCATTGCTTTGAGTGAGTCAACACTGAATTGTTATTCTAGAACTTGCTTTGATTATACATGTCAAGACCACATCATTGATTTGATATACCGAGATGATAAAGGCACCTAGGACTTAACCCACTCACTCCACAAAAGCCTACCTCCATAATCTAACCCCTAGTAAACCCCATTGAGCCTAACAACCTTTTCCTTGACTCACCCTCTAATTATTAACCAATAACCCATTTTTGTTCAATTTTCCATTCAATTACTTTTTGATCCCTATTTTTGTCGAGATTTGAGTTGAATTTATTATCTAAGCTTTATTCTCTTTTCCAGTATGTAAATCTTTACTCAATTCATTGGACTTCTTGAATTTTTCTTCAAAAAAAATGTGTACATACAATCAAATTCAGTTGTAATTTGTAATAGTTCAAATTAAGTTTTTGCATATTTCTCTCTTAAGGCTACCAAATTGATGTTATTAAGCTTTGAAAATATGTTCCAGTGATAGAGATTTTTCTAGCTAGATAATTTTTTCAGTTCAATCTCGATTCTAACCCTCTTTTTGTAGCCTGTGACAATACCCCTAACCAAGCCCCATTACAACCATGAAAAGACCTCTTGATCGATATATCATATCAAACTATAGTGGTGGAGATTTGATTTTCATGCAAGCTTATGGTAATAACTTTTCAGGTTGACTAAAGAGTGCTTAAAATTTTGAACCCTAAACACTTCGACTGAATAGAGTGAACCTCTAGTGAGGATGTTAACTCCTGTTAATTAAGATGGAGAGATAACTACTTAGAAAGAAGGAAGAGACTTATGTTTTCAATGACAAAATTCTCAACTTAAATTGATTGAATCTTTAATGTTCTTTTGATTGAATTTTTCATTGTATGATTACCTGTGGATTAGTTTGAAACATTATTGATAAAGATTATAGGTTGAGAAGAATGATTCTTTTTAGGGATTGAGATTTTGCTTGAGGACAAGCAAAGGCTTAAGTGTGAGGGTATTTGATAAACGCTAAATTATACATATTTTTACCTCATGTTTAGCCTATATTTTGGATAGATTCTTATCAATTTTGTGAGAATTAGTGCTCTTAATCCTTCCTTTTTATATCTTATACTCAGGAGAGCATAGGGAAGAAGAAAGAAAAGAAAACGGGCCAAAACGATGAAAAATGGGCCAAAATGTGCGAACAACACGGGCAAAGAAATGCCACACGGCCGTGCCACATGAAGATCACACGGTCAAGCCCCTGACGAGCACGGCCAGGTCACACGGTCGTGCCTCCACCGATAAAAGCACCCGGCCTCTGTCGAAGTCACACGGGCGTTCTTTATTCTTGATTTAATAATCCTAGGTATTATTTCAAGAATTAGATGTGCTTAGAGTAGAGGAGCAAAAGTCCCTGTGATAAGAGTAGATCTACTATAATTAAGCGGAGTTGCATGCAACCCTAGACATAGGGCGACATAAATCTGCCGGATTAGGGTCAAACCTAATATGGGGAACCATAGATCGAATTAATGCAACCTAGGGAGTTAATTAATAAAGGAACTTTAATTAACAAATTAGGCCTAGTTGCTCTACGCCTCGACGGAGGGTTTAGCATAAATTAGGGATCTCTATGGATCAAGTCAAGTAAAGAAATCATATAGTTCAAGAAAATAGTAACAAGTGAAGTCTAGGTGGATTCCCCCTTGAGTATTGTCCATATAAATCAGCTTTTCCCTAAAAGTTTTCCCAATTTACTTTTACACTTTCTTAGTTAGTTTTAAATTAGTTTAAACAATCCTCTTTTATTCTTAGGCTAGATAATAGGAAAGAAGTGAGTACTAGTACTTTTGGTTCCCTTGGGTACGATAACTCAGTCTTGCCACTAAGCTATACTACTGTTCGACAGGTGCGCTTGCCTCAACGTTGTGATATTAGTTAGTTTTGGTGTGAACAAGTTCTTTATAAATTTTATTACTTCATATCATGCGATATCACTTTTACAAATAAATACTTATAAGCCTAATAACTAAGGGTAAGGCTTTATTCAATAAAAACCAAAATTTTGCCCAAGTCTTGACTTGAACTTGGTACCTCACACACACGCCCAGAACACTTAACCACTGAAGCAGATAGATATTTATATCAAATTAATGTAGAAACATATTCAGATATTTTTGTGCTACAAATTCACAAAAGCCGGAATTAAAAAAAATTGGGGCGTTACAACTCTACCACCTAAAAGACAATTTCGTCCTCAAAATTTACCTGATCAGAAGAGGTGAGGATACTGTTATCGCATTGAATCCTCTGGCTCCTAAGTAACCTCCTCAGTGCTATGATTCCGCCACAACACCTTTACTAAAGGGATATGCTTCCTTCGTAGAACCTTAACCTCGCGATCTAGAGTCTGAACCGATTCCTCCTTGAACGTTAGATCTGGTCTAATCTCAATCTCCTCCACAAGCACAATATGCATGGAATCAGAGTGGTAGCATCTCAACATTGAGACATGGAAAACATCATGTTTACGATCTAACATTGGAGGTAGCTTCAACTGATATGCCACTGGTCCCACTCACTTTAGAATCCGGTATGGCCCAATAAACGAGGGCTCAACTTGCCCTTGTGACCGAACCTCAGAACTTTTTTCTATGGCAAGACCTTAAGGAAAACCAAGTCCCCCACATAATACTCAATGTCCTTTCTTTTCAAATCAGCATAGGACTTCTATCTATCAGAAGCCACTTTCAGTCACTCTCGAATTAGACGAACCTTGTCCTCAGTCTCAGAAACCAACTCTAGATATAGAATACGTCACTCACCCAACTCAGTCCAACACAAGAAAGTACGACACTTACGGCCATACAGTGCCTCGTAGGGTGCCATCTGTATACTAGCCCGATAGCTGTTGTTGTAAGCAAACTCTGCTAAAGGCAAGTATTCCTCCCAACTACCTCGAAAATCTATAATGTAACTCTTCAACATATCATCCAATATCTGAATCACCTTCTCCGGCTGACCATCTGTCTGAGGATGGAAAGTAGTACTGAAGTCTAACCTCGAACCCAAAGCTTTATGAATCTTCTGCTAGAACCATGACGTGAATCAAGGATCCCTATTGGAGATGATAGAGATAGAAACCCTATATAGCCTCACTATCTCTGAAATGTAGAGCCTAGCCAATTTCTGTAGGGAGAAATCTGTCCTCACCGGAATGAAATGCACAGACTTGGTCAATCGATCCACGATGACCCAAACAGAATCCTTCTTAGTGGGTGTTAGAGGTAACCCACTAACGAAGTCCATCGTTACTCACTCCCATTTCCATAACGATATCTTAGTCGGTTGCAGCAAACCCAAAGGTAACTGATGATCAGCCTTAACCTATTGACAAGTCAAACAGCGAGCAACAAAGTCAGTAACCTCACGTTTCAACCCTGGCCACCAATACAACTCTCATAGATCTCGATACATTTTGTTCCCACCGGGATGCATAGCATAAGGGCTACTGTGCGCTTCCCTCATAATTAACTGTCTCAAATCCTTATCATTTGGTACATAGATCCATCCTCGAAAACACAACACCCCATAACTATTAA
This sequence comes from Gossypium stocksii, assembly GCA_020496765.1. NCBI lineage: Eukaryota > Viridiplantae > Streptophyta > Magnoliopsida > Malvales > Malvaceae > Gossypium > Gossypium stocksii. The sequence goes on along the minus strand of CM035632.1, from coordinate 95,099,124 downwards.
TCTTAAAATTCGTCGTAGTACCACTCTCAACCTGTCAGAACCTCAACTCAAGAAACTTATCCCTATCTGTTTAACTCTGATCTGCTCAATCTCTGTTGGTTTCACTTGTAGCTTAGCCAACAGACTCCTATCGTCGAATAGACTGAGTCGAGCGAACATCGCTATCAAATCGGTCATATCCCTATGGCTCAACGTATCGACCACCATATTGGCCTTACCAGGATGATATTCAATATTGAAATCGTAGTCTTAAGTAGGTCAACCCATCGGCGCTGCCTAAGGTTTAACTCTTTCTGAGTGAGGAGATATTTAAGGCTCTTGCGATCAGTGTAAATAGTATACTTCGCACTGTACAAATAATGCCTCTAGAACTTAAGAGCAAAGACTACTACTGCCAACTCTAAATCATGCGTCAGATAATTAACCTCATGATTCTTGAGCTGACGAGATGCATAAGAAACCACTTTACATCTTGCATTAGAACACAACCCAGACCCACACGTGATGCATCACTGTACACCACGAAGTCCTTAACAGGCTCAGGCTGTATCAGAACAAGAGCCTGAGTCAAAACGGTTTTGAGCCTATCAAAACTTTCTTACGGTGCATCGGTCCAAACGAAAGGAACTCCCTTACGCAGAAGCTTAGCCAATAAAGCTGCGATTAAGAAGAACCCTTCAACAAAATGTCGGTAGTATCCTGTCAGCCCTAAAAAACTACGAATCTCCGACACACTCTTCGGCTGCTTCCGATCCAACATAGCCTCAACCTTTCAAAGATCCACACGAATCCCCTCAGCAAACATCATATGTCCCAAGAACATTACCTCTTGAAGCCAAAACTCACACTTAGAGAACTTCGTATATAACTGTTTCTAGCGCAAAGTCTGCAGAACAACCCTAAGATGCTCATCATACTCGTCCTCAGACTTAGAATACACGAGAATGTCGTTAATAAACACCACCACAAACTGATCTAAGTAGGGTTGGAACACTCGACTCATCAAGTTCATAAACTCCGTTGGTGCATTAGTAAACCCAAATAGCATAATTAGGAACTCGTAATGTCCATAATGAGTCCTAAATGTCGTCTTATGTACATCGGCCTCCTTAACCCTCAATTGATGGTACCCTGAACGTAGATCGATCTTGTAGAACACAGAAGCCCCTCTGAACTAATCGAACAAGTCATCTATCCTCAAAAGTGGATACTTGTTCTTGATTGTTAACTTATTCAACTGGCTGTAGTCGATGCACATTCTCATCGTCCCATCTTTCTTCTTTACAAACAGAATAAGTGCTCCCCACGGAGACACACTAGGACGAATGAATCCAGGATCTAACAGCTCTTGTATTTGAGCCTTAAGCTCTACTAGTTCTTTCGGTACCATTCGGAAAGGGGTGATGACACCGGAGCTGTACTAGGAATCAACTCGATACCAAACTCCACCTTTTGGCTCGAAGGCAATCCTGATAATTCCTCTGAAAAAATCTGAAAAGTCCCTTACGGTTCTGATGTCCTTAACCGAAAAGTCCATAGAATCCAAAACACTGATGTAGGCCAAGAATGCCTCACATCCTTTCTTTACTAACCTTTCTACCACCAATGTAGAGATCACATTTGTCAAATAATCTCATCGTTCCCCAATCACAACTACCTCACTGTCCTCTTCGGTCCTTAAGGCAACCCTCTTTGTAGCATAATCCAGACTTATTCGATGTTTAGCCAACCAGTCCATGGCCAGAATTAAATCAAACTCCCTAAATGGAAGCTCCATCAGATCAACCAAGAATATAGTCCTTTGTACCTCTAACGGTACATCTCTGAATACTTTATTCACTCGAATAGATTGCCCTAATGGACTCACCATAGTCAACTCATTATTAGTAACCTCAATCGGAATTCCCAATGTCTCAAACACAATACTAGCTACGTAAGAGTAAGTAGAGCCTATGTCTATCAGTGCAAAGTAAGGTACATTAAATATGAAAAACGTACTCGTGATGACGTTCGGAGCATCTTGATCTTCACGGTGACGAGCAGCATAAACCAGTGTCGGCTGTCTCACCTCAGTCGGTCTCACACCTCTGCCTAGTGCTCTCTATCCTTGGCCCATGCCGTTTGACGCCCATCAGTCGTTCCGTAACCGACCCACGATCCCCTTATCCAGTGTTGGGCCTAGTGACCCTCTCCAATATCCGCAGCATGGCTTGGGACAGTGTGTCATCCCCAACCGCACGATCATAAGATCCTAACCCAGTCTCTGTAACAGGTGACACTGATTTCTTGCTAGTGTCCAGGTTTTAATTCGTATTAGATGCCAAGGACTCAGCTCGAGCCCCCCTACGGCCTCGAGTACCACTTGTGCTCATCGTAAGTTTCAAAAATTATCTGTATTAACAGTTTTATGCAAATTAGTTTACAGTTCTGATATTTATTAGCAGATATCTTATGCAATATAGCATCAGTATTTCAGAGTCGGTTATTGCAAATCGCAGTTTACTACGGTTTCTAATTTATACGACCTAGAGTGTTTCAGCAGAGTATACTACCTACAGTAGTTTCATAGCATACTAGGAGTATTTGTTCAATAGATCCTAACAGAGTTTTAGAACATCTAAGCATGCTTTTAAAAAATTCTAACAGAGTTTCAGAAAACTTACAGGATCGGCGTTAGAGACTCGGTGTACCACTTACTTATTCCAAAACATAATTCAAATCGTTTACAAGTCATTTCTCAAAACCAAATTTAAAACCCAAAACCACAACCGAGTTTTGAAACCTGGCTCTGATACCGCTAAATGTAACACCCCAAACCTGGCCTAGACGTTATGGTCGAATCTGGAGATGTCACATGAGAGTGTTTTTGAAAACCGTTTCGATACATAGAAATCACTCAAATTATTATCTTTTACTTAATTGAAAAACAAACACTAGTTGATTTGCTTAAAAATAATTCTTTTACGCGGAAGCTATAAAACCAATCAACTTTCGGTGCCGTTTTAATTACGAAAATTTTAGTTAATTTTGGAAAACAATTGTTTGTGGTGTTGCAGTTTATAAAACCGTAAATGGTAATTTTCAATCCCGAATTAAAACTAAAACAGTCCTGAAGTCCAGTAAATTACATCAAAAATTCCCAAAGTAGTAAATGAAGCAGTAAGGCATTAAGGTCTTAAACAGAAATGTGTAAAGCAGTAGTCACCGTCGAGTCCTCCGCTGCACCGATCCACCTACTACTGGGGGTTACCTGAACAGATTAAACAAATAAGGGGTAAGTTTTCGCAAACTCAGTGTGCAATCCCCACAGACAGCATGCATACAGTTATAAATCAAATAATAGATAATTCGGGCCTAAGCCCTTTTTTAGAATCGGTGTGGACCTTAGCCTATTCAAAAATAGAATCAGATATAGTTGGGCCTTAGCCTGTATAAACATAGCATACATAACAGATCAGAATAGCATAATCATGCCCACCAACCCTGTACTTCAAACGGTACCGTAATGCAACACATGTCATAAATATGCAGCATAACTACCAGATATTAGGCTTAAAAGCCTTTTAGATACTTCCTCCACTTCATCAATCCCACCCCAATGCAATGCATCATACAGATATGGCATACTATAATGTAGATAAACAGATCATACATTTATTTTCAGAACAGTACAAATATACATGCTAGAGATAACATGTATTTGTCTGATATCTACCATTTAGTCCTCTGATATACAATAAACCAGTTTCTTAAAATTTTTATGTATTCGTCTTTTATGAATTCCTTCTCATTTAGTGCAACTTCAAGAGCTACCTCTAGTTGTTTCCTAGTTTGTAATTCCATCGTTAAGTCATCTAGATCAAAATTCCACAATTCAAAATCATTACTAAGTGCTCCAAAAAAGTCATGAGAGTGGTCAAAGTCCTTCATCCAAGGTCTTGTGTTGTCACTATACTTACTATTAACACCATTTATGGTTTGATTAGCAAATCTTCTCCCAGCAAATAATTCCTTCTTCAATTTTTCATTTTGTACTAAAAGCCTAATGATCTCACTAACTAAATTCTAAAACTCAATAGAAGTTTCAGATGCTAATTCTTCTACATATGAAGCTTTTTCAGTCAGTTTTTGAGTTTGGAAACATAACCCACTATTCTCCTCTAAAAGTTGCACATGTTCCAGTTTTAGTTTTTCATTCTAGATCTCTTGAGATTGAATTTTTTTGTACCTCATTAGCATGTTCTTTAGATATTCTATATGTAGAAGATTATAGTTTATCATCAAAGAGAGATGCCAACTGTTTCTCCAAGATAGTTACCTTTGCTTGCAATTTCTCATTCTCAAAATAGTTGTTTTGTAGTTGTTCTTGCAGGATATGATTATCTACCGATTTTATCTCAAGCTCAAAACTCTTTTCATTACATTGTGTCATCAATTTCATAACTGTTTGCTACTATAATGCCCCTAACCCGTATCTATCACTGGACTAGGGTTAAGAGGCATTACCGAACCATTCACATCATTATACAAACATTTCACATACATTAATCATTCATAGCTACAATGTCCCTTATGAAGGTCTACGAGACCTTAAAAACATGCTTAGAAGTGGTTTGGGACTAAATTGATAACACATGATAAGTTTAGAAAATTTAGAAAATTTTCAAACCTGCAGTGGTCACACACCCGTGCGAACAGGCAATATGCCTCACACGGTCACTAGACACGCCCGTGTCACAGGTCATGTGAAAACAAGGCATACATACTGACTTGGGTCACACGGCCGAGGACACGCCCGTGTGTCTAGGCTGTGTAACTCACGGTTTGTTTCTTAATTAAGCTTCAGGGGACACACGGCCATGTACCAAGGCCATGTGTCACACACGGTCGAGCCACACGCCTGTGTGCTTAGCTGCGTGGACGAAAAATAAGCTTGTTTTAAGCCACATTTCTCATCCAAATCCATTCACGTAAAAAAGCTCAAATTGCACCATTTCATATACAAATATACAGCCAAATAAATGCCATTCTATGTACAAAATATACCATACCAACTCCACCATTCCATCAAACCATATCTTATACATTTGTCTAACCAAAACATACCAAATCAACATGCCATAATCATTAATTTAACCTATTTCAAAGTATACAATTTCTCACTAATTTAACTACTCAATATCATACCAAAAATATGCCATTTCTCATCCATAACACTCAATCATCATTTCACTATGTAATTTATCCATTCAACCATCAAAGCAACCATACCAAAACAGCCAATTTCACAAGGCACAACATATTCATCACATAGCATATATGAACACATACCATAAGTCAAGTACACTTCCAACAACTACATTATTCTCAAGCCAAATAACATGGCTAAATCCACAGCACAATATATACCAAAATGACACTAGCCTATACATGCCATAGACCATAATTACAAACATCAAAAAGTACCAACAAGATGATCAATAGTGTGAAGATAGTTTCTGATGATCCCCGAGTCTGAGCTAGCTTCGATTCTCTATAAAACAAGGAAAGAAGACACAAAGTAAGCTTTAAAAGCTTAGTAAGCTCGTATGAAAATAATTTAAGTCATCGAATGAATGCAATTCAACTAATTAAGCTTAGTAAGCTTAGTAAGCTCGTACCAAATATAGACTTATCAACTTCCTCCATTTGAATTTCGATTAAGTTTCGTACATACCTGCATCTTCTTGTACCAACCTCTTTGTCAACCATAGCATTCATTCACCCATTGAACCATTCAGAATATAATTTAGATAATCAAAAGCCTCGTAAGATAAGTACCTATACCATGGCCCGTGGCCAACTTAAGGTAACTTATCCGAAGAATTATTATCATGGCCCAAAGCCAAATCGGTATAACACGCACCCGAAGTGCTAATATCATGGCCCGAAGCCAACTTAACAAATTACCCAATGACAAATCACTCGCATCCAAATCTATTCCTAAGGTTCAACTGGGGTTTCACATTTGTCGATCCATCCATTTAAGATATCCGTAGATTTGTTATCTCATTCATACATTTACAATAAATTCATAATCACATTTAATAATATCCAAGCATTTAATATACATTTATAATGAAATTATCACATACGAACTTACCTTGGATGTAAAAACGACTAAACCGATTGATTAGTCGAGAACTTTGTTTTTCCCTCGATCAAGATCCGAGTTTTGTTTTTCTTGATCTATATGTAATCAAAATTAATTCATTTAATTACATATTCATTCAATTTCATCCAAATTACACAATCGGGCATTTTTACACTTTAGCCCCCAAACTTTCACAATTATTCAATTTAGTCCCTATTTCACAAATATACAAAATTCAGACAATTTAACAAAATACAAGCTTGGCCAAATTTTATGTGAGTCCCTAGCAGCCCAAAATTTTCATTTATTTCACATTTCAACCCCTAAATTTACAAATTTCACAATTTAATCCCTAAATTACAATTTCATTAAAAATTCCTTTACAAAACATAATAATCTAACATCTATCTTCCATAATTCATCATCAACCATCACAAAACACATAAATTCAAAAATGGAACTTCACAAAATCATTAACACATTCAAAAATTAAGGCACGGGCTAGCTAATATTCGATGCAACGATCACAAAAACATAAAAATCATCAAAAACTGAACAAATTTCACTTACCAAATTAATCATGCAAGTGTCGAAACCTTCAAGGTGTTTTAATGGTTTCTTCTTCTCCAATATTCGGTCAACAAAGATGATAAAATGAGCACCATTTGTTTTGTTTTAATTTTATTAACTTAATTTACATAATTGCACATTTAAGCTTAATTAAAACATTATAAAATCACATAATTCAAGGCCATTTATGTCCATCTCCACTTACAATGGTCTAATAACAACATAAGGACTTCACATATAAATAATCATAGAAATAAAGCACTTAAACAATTAAGAAGCAACTTTTGTATTTTACGCGATTTAGTCCTTTTGTCAAATTAACCAATCAATCAATAAAATTATTTCACGAAACTTTTACACATATATAATCACATGCTGTAAACACCAAAAATAATATTAAAATAAATTTTTGACCTCAAATTTGTGGTTCTGAAACCATTGTTCCAATTTAACTAAAACTGGGCTGTTACAGCTACATTTCGAAAAATGGTGTATTAGAAATTAAAACTTTCCCACTCCAGTTATGTGTTGCTCTAAAGCTCTCATATGATTTCTTTTTTTCTTGACTTGCTTTTCCTAAAGTTGAAGCTAGGATTCAAGGTATTAGGATCATTTGCAAACTGGATTTCACTGATGACATTTTGAAGCTAGGATTCAAGCTATTAGGATTCAAGCTTTTCCAAATCTCTCTACCAAGAACCTTAACATGCCCAACAAGAAAGTTCATTTGATCTGATGACATTCCTCCCTGAAACTTGGATTTCACTTGCTCCTCCTTGAGTGGATTCAATGAGAAACTCTTCTTCTACATCTTGATGCTAAACAATTCATTGCCACTAGAGACAAGGATCAGACACTTTCCCTCTTCAAACATCACCTTAAATCCCTTCTCTACCAAATGCCCCACACTCAATAAGTTTTGATCAATCTCAGGTACAAATAGAACATCTGAGATCAACTTAGTTCTAGCACAACTGTACCTTTTCCCTTCAATTCTAGGTATTCTCTATTTACTATCCTTACTCTCGAGTTTAATGACCTGTCAAGGCCTTTAAACAACTTTTCATCACAAGCCATGTGATTTTTGCAACCACTATGAACTAACCAACTATCACATGGAGTGCTTGATAAGAAGCAAGAGGCAACAAACAATTGGTCCTCTTCTTCTTTAACTGCAGCATGTGCTCCACCTTGCTGTTGATTTCTTATTTCCTTACAAAACCTGTCAATGTGCCCCATCAAATTGCACCTTCTACCCTTCACATCTGGCCTTTTCCAACACTTGAAATAGGGATGGTTTTGCTTTCTATGATACTTACATCAAGTTGTAATAGCCCGTTTTCTGTTGTACTAAAAACAGTGGTCTTAGAACCCCATTTTTGATGATCGAGTCAGTAAATATTTTTTTATTAATATTTACTAGTCTAATATAGAGTTATATTAAATTTTGGTTCGGTAATTTTTTGATTGAATGATTAATTATGGTACAAAGACTAAATCGTAAAAGTCAATCGCTATAGATTTTTATTGGTTAAAAGGAAAAAAGAGTTAATGTGCAAGGGTTTAAAGGGAAACTAGACCCTTTCTAATTATAATGGATGGTTAGTGCATGGTTTCTAATCATTTATATGTTAAAAATTTAGTTAAAATAAATGTTAAGGTTAATTAAAACATAAAATAAGAAAGAAAAAAAAAACATCATCATCTTTTTTTGTTTATCTTCCACCAAAAGCTCAAAGGAAAAAAGAAACAAACCACCATTGTTGAATGCTTAAACCATTGAACCCTTACATGTAAGTCTGATCTAAGCCCATTTTTTTCGTAAATGTTATGTTTTTGATAGTGTTGTAGCTTAATCTAGCTAACATGGGTTCTAAATTGTAAAAATTTTAGATTTTTGAAATATTAACATTGATATTTTTTTATGCTTTTGATGTTAAATGACTTGGTTGTAAACTTAGATTTGTAATAGGACTTTGTAAAGCGGAATTCATTTGTTTTGAGTTTAAGCACTAAAATGAATATATTTCAAAATTATCATAATTTTTTTGTAATTATAGGTGCTTGAGAGCTATATAGGGATAATATTGAAATCATATTGAAAATTGGGGTTTAAATGTGAAAGATATGCTTGTTTTGGTTTTAGAGATCAAATTGAATAAAACATAAAACTATAGGGAAATTGTGAAAAGTAAAATTAAGTTGACATAAATATTGAATAAGGTGATTTAAGGTAATTGGCACTGATAATTTCAAATGAATAGATTAAGAATTGAACCGATTGGTAGATAATCGAAGAAAAGGAAAAATTGTAGACTAGTCTATGACTCTTCTACTATTGATGTTTGTACATAGTAAGTTCATATGGTTTAGTTATTTATATATTTATAATGCTTGGATTGTGAATGCATAGTACTATATGAACTTTGAATTGTCTATAAATTGGAACAAAAGGTGAGGAAATGACTAAATTGTAAATGACAATTGGCATGCCAATAGGTTTAGCTGTGCGTTTGAACAAGATTTGCACTACGAGGCCTATTGATTTACACTATGGCGCCTACTGATTCGCACTTTGATGCCTACTACTCAACACTTCGGTGTCTACTATTAAAACATTTTGGTGCCTAATAGTGTGGTGTAGTTATCCGCGTATCCGTATATGTTATTATAGTTTATCGGGCTAATGATTTAAGAAGGAAATGTATTGTCTAATTTGATATAGTGATTAGAAATGAATGCGTTCATGTGTTTGATTGGGCAAATGATGTATTTCATGTGACAATTTTGATAAAACAATACTGAACTGGTTTATAATAGTGAATGGATGGATTATATGACTGTATAATAAATACTCACCTTCGATTGTGATATGTTGTGACAGGAAACATAGCTAAACTTGTTGTTTTGAATTGTTTAATTATGAAATAAGGTAAGTTTACTGTTTTAACACCTATGAACTTACTAAGCATATATAATGCTTACCTTGTTATGTTTTCCTATCTTTTAGTTGTCTTTATGTGGAACATGAAGATTAGATCAACTCGAAGCTTACACTATCCAACTTCAATTTTTGTAGATTTTTTAATCGATTAAAACCTGGTTATGTGGCATGTAGGATATGTTTTCAATGTTTTATATATGCAAAGTGTACACCATTTCCAAATGCTGTAACACCTCATACCCAGCCTAATCACCAAGCTCGAATACTAGGATGTTACATCACCGTTTCACATCGATTTTATTGTAATTATCAAAATTTAAATACATGCAGTTTTGTTTTACTTTAGTTACTCTAACATTTATGAGAATATCAAGTCATGCAAACTTAGTTTAGCGTTTAATCATATTAACATACAACAAACAAACATAAAATGTACATATCTCGAGCATTGGGACCACTTAGCAAATTTTCCCAAAAATGTTACGTAGGTATCGATACAGCCTCTATGGTATCAATATTTCCTTTAAGTGGTATCTATACCACTTGAAAAATCGATACCAAACTAGCATTTTGTTTCTCACCAAATTTCAAAATGGTGGATACCTTTTGCAAGGTATCGATAAATACACCACGAGTATCGATACTTAGGCCTAGGTATTGATACCAAGTTGATATTCTGACTCCCTGCACTTTCAAAAATATAGAGGTATTGTTCTAAAATCCTTAATATTGATACCTCTGCTTCAGGTTACAAAAATTCAGCATATAAGAGCATTTAAATCATTTAAACTTAGTCCCTAAACATCATGCTTTGTTCACCTAGTCACATATGCATCAAAATGTCTATACAATAACCAAACACCATGTCTAAGTTCACAAGCTTCCCAAACATACACAATATACAAATAATCCCCAATACGTCTCAATAAACTGGTATAAAATCTACCACATTGAACTATCACATTGCCTTTATTCCGCAAACATAAATAAGCATAAAACACCTACTAATAGAAGCTAAATAATCGGCCTGGATCACTCCTTTGAAGACCACACTGCTCACAGCGACACACAACTAAATTACAAAGTTTAAAAAGGGAGTGGGTGAGCTTAACAAGCAAAGTGAATACTCAGAGTAACCATAGTGTACACAAATATCAAAGGTCCATTGCTAAACCATAATATATACATAATTTTACCCCATACTTAGCACATTTATGGATAAATTATTATTAGAATTGTGGAATTCGATGCTCCTAATCCTTTAATTTCATGTTTTATACTTAGGTGAGCATAGAAAAGTGAAAAAAGCGAGAAACAGGCCAAAAACAGAAAAAATGGGCTAGAGTGAGAAATCAACACGGCCTGGAGTTCCTTACACGGGTGCACTGCACGCCCGTGCCTATTTAACAGACCTGAACATGGCCTGAACCCGAATCACATGGGCGTGTCACACGGGTATGTTCCTGTCGTGATGTGTTAAAATTTCACGCGGAAAAGGCTACTTAGGGGCTAAGAAAAGTATTCCAGAGTCTATATAATCACCCTAGGAGAGGGCTAAAGAACACACAGAGTAGAAAGCAAGGAATTACTCGAAGAACACCAATTGATCCATCTCAGAAGCAAGATTTACCTCAAGATTGAAAATTTACCTTTAATTTCCTTCAAAGGTTTTTGGGTTTTCTTTATGTTTTGTTGTTTTCCCAATTTTGAGATGTTTTCCGTTATAATTGTGAACTAAATCCCCTAAATACCTGATGTGGATGAAACCTAAGATGGATCTTGTTATTAATATATGAATTATATGAAAAATACATTATTTGTTCTTAATTGTGTTATTAATTCTTGTGTTAATATTTTAGGACATTAATCTAAGTTGAATGTGCTTATTCAGTGGAGCAAAAGTCCCTGTTTAAGAGTGAATCCAACACAATTAAGAGGAGTTGATCGCAATCCTAGACATAGGACGACGAAAATTTACCGGATTAGAGTCAAATCTAATAAGGGAATCCATAGATCGAGTTAATGCAACACTAGGGGTTTTAATTAGAAAGAAATTTCAATTAATCAACCTAGGGTTAGTTGTTTTTAGTCTTGAAAGAGATATTAACATAATTTAGAGATTTCTACGGATCAAGTCAAGTGAATAAATCATCTACTTCAGAGTCTGATAACAAGTGAAGTCTAGGTGGATTCTTCTTTGGGTATTGTCTTAGTCAATCAGTTTTCCCAAAAGTAATTTCCCCAACTTATTCCCTATCATGTTCTTAGTGAAGTAGTTTAATTTAATTAGTTTAAAGCAATTTCCCTTTATTTTTAGGCTAGATAGTAGAAAGAAAGTTATTACTAGTACTTTTAGTTCTTGTGGGTTTGACATTCCGGTCTTGCCACCAAACTATACTACTGTTCGATAGGTGCGCTTTCTTTTATCGTGATAATAGTTAGTTTTTAGGTACGATCATATTATTACTTGACTATCATAGATATCACACAATCAAGTTTTTGGCACCATTGCTGGGGAACTAAAATATTAGGAACACGTCTTGCCACTAAACTATACTACTGTTCGATAGGTGCGCTTTCTTTTATCGTGATAATAGTTAGTTTTTAGGTACGATCATATTATTACTTGACTATCATAGATATCACGCAATCAAGTTTTTGGCGCTGTTGCCGGGGAACTAAAATATTAGGAACACTCGATTTTTATTACTTTAGCCATTTTTACTTTTATTGCAAATTACTTTTTATTTTTTTATTTTTACTTACTAATTTTCTTTTCTTTTATTTGTCTCTGAAAGGTGTCTCTAGTTTATGACTAGAAGGAACCCGTCAGGACCTTTACTTTTTAATAGTGATATATAAGCTACAGTTTGCAGAAACTGAAGAGAAATAAGGCAAATTTTACAGTACGTAGAAGAAGGGCAAGAGGATAAAACCGAGTCTATCGAAGAGATGGAGGTTAATTCGAATAATCAACTACCTTTTGTGGTAGCCGCAGACCCGGTGAATCAAAATCCTACTCCTCTTACTATGTATGATTATGCTAAGCTAATTTAGCTGATATTGAATCTAGTATTGTTAGGCCTGCTATTGCTGCAAATAATTTTGAACTGAAACCTAACACTATACAGATGATTCAACAGTTTGTTCAATTTGATGGTTTGCAGGATGAGGACCCTAACACACATTTAGAAAACTTTTTGGAATTCTGCGACACTTTTAAGATAAATGGCGTTTCTAATTATGCCATTCGCCTTCGGTTATTTCCCTTTTCTTTGAGGAATAAAGCTAAATAGTGGTTAAACTCTCTACCACGAGGGTTTATCACTACTTGGGAACAAATGACTGAAAAATTTCTTTTAAAATATTTTCCGCCAGCTAAAACGGCAAAGTAGAGGAATGATATTTCTTCTTTTGTGCAGATGGATCTAGAAACACTTTATGATGCATGAGAGAGATACAAGGACTTGTTGAGAAGGTGCCCTCACCATGGGTTTACCTCTGTGGCTACAAGTTTAGACTTTCCACAATGGTTTGAACCCCTCAACGAGTCAAATGATTGATGCAGCTGCCGGTGGAACCATAAACAACAAAACACCTGAGGAGGCTTATGAGTTTATAGAAGAGATGTCACTGAATAACTATCAGTGGCAAGTCATGAGGATAAAGCCACAAAAAGCTGCCGGTGTTTTCAATATTGATGCAGTCGCTATGTTTTCCAGTCAGGTAGAACTTTTGAATAAAAAGATTGATGGTTTAGTTGGTTCTACGCAGGTACATCCAGTTATGTAGTGTGACGCGAATGCAGAGTACTCCCCCTTTGGACATGGCATGGAAAACGAGTAACTAAATTATATGGGTAATAATCCTTGACCTCAAAATAATTCTTATGGTAACACTTACAATGCAGGTTGGAGAAATCACCCAAATTTTTCATAGGGAGGTCAAGGGAATCAAGGAAATCAAAGGCCACCACCCCCTTCGGGATTTCAGTAACCCCTTTATCGACAGGAATAGAAACCGAACCTTGATGAGATGTTGGAAAAATTTATTTCAGTGTTAGAAACCCATTTCTAAAACACTGAAATAGCATTTAAGAACTAACAAGCCTTAATTCAAGGACTTGAAAATCAGACTGGCCAACTCGCTAAGATGATATTTAATAGACCACAGGGCAGTTTGCCAAGCAACACTAAACCTAATCCTAGGGACCATGTTAAAGCAATTACATTAAGGAGTGGAACAACACTAGTTGAGCCTGTAAAGAAGTTGCCACAAGAGCCTGACAAAGAGAAAGTTGAGGAGACTCAACCTAAGGAGAATTCCCCACCGGTGCTCAAAGAATACAAACCACCCATCCCATACCCAGCAAAGTTGATGAAAGACCGAGTTGATGCTTAATTCAGTAAATTTATTTAACTTTTTAAACAGTTACATATTAACTTACCTTTTGTTGAAGCTATTTCGCAGATGCCCACGTATGCAAAGTTTTTGAAGGAGTTTCTAACAAATAAAAGGAAGTTGGAAGAGCTGTCCACAGTGAAACTCAACGAGGAATGTTCAACCATCCTCCAGAACAAATTACCAACCAAATTAAAAGATCCATGAAGTTTTACTATCCCCTTTTTAATTGGTAATTTAAACATTGAAAAGGCGTTAGCTGATTTAAGTGCTGCTATTAATTTCATGCCTTATAAAATGTTCAAGCAACTAGGTCTTGGGGAACCAAAACCCACTAGGATGAGTATACAATTAGCTGACAGATCTGTTAAATATCCTAGGGATATTATTGAAGATGTGCTAGTTAAAGTAGATAAATTCATATTCCCTGTTGATTTTGTTGTGCTTGACATGGATGAGGATGTTGAAGTGCCTTTAATTCTAGGACTCCCATTTTTAGCTACCGCTAGAGCTGTCATAGATGTAGGAGATGGTAAACTTGTTTTTAGGGTAGGTGATGAAGAAATTGTGTTTAAAATTTATGATGCTATGCGATTTTCTAGGGAACAAGACGATTCCTGTTACTTTATTGATTCTATTGATTATTCTGTTCAAGACTCTTTTTAGGAAATCACTCTTAAAGACACATTGGAACTGTGTCTCGTTCAAGGTGAGGGAGAGGATAAAGTCACCATTGAGATGGAAAAGGTAATAATTGATTTTAACTCTAACGAACCTTCCCCAAGACAAATCAATTACGAGAGCATTGACCTTAATGATGAACTAAGATAAAATCTTTCTGTTGACGAACCTCCCAAACTAGAACTTAAGCAATTACCTAAACACTTGGAATATGCATTCTTGGGAGACGATTCTACATTACCAATGATTATTGCTTCAAACTTGCAACCCAAGGAGAAGGAGGAATTAATTCAAGTGTTAAGGGAACATAAAGGGGCCATAGCTTGGAAAATTTCTGACATTAAAGGGATTAGTCCTTCTTTTTGCACCCACAAAATTTTGATGGAGGATGATTACAAACCATGTGTGCAAGCTCAAAGACGACTGAACCCCAACATGAAGGAAGTTGTCAAGGCTGAGGTAATTAAACTACTAGATGCTGGAATTATTTATCCTATTTCTGACAGTGCTTGGGTAAGTCCTGTGCAGGTTGTTCCTAAGAAAGGAGGCATGACTATTGTGGCCAATAAAAAGAATAAATTGATCCCTACAAGAACAGTCACAGGTTGGAGAGTTTGCATTGACTACAGGAAATTGAACGATGCTACCAGAAAAGATCACTTCCCTTTGCCCTTCGTTGATTAGATATTGGAAAGACTGTCAGGACATATGTACTACTACTTCTTGGATGGACTCTCTGGCTATTTCCAAATCCCGATAGCTCTTGAAGATCAAGAGAAGACGACATTCACATGTCCATACGGTACGTTTACTTATCGTAGAATGCCTTTTGGATTATGTAATGCTCTTGCTACTTTTTAGCGATGCATGTTAGCCATCTTTGACGAACTCGTGGAAGATATCATGGAGGTGTTTATGGATGGCTTCTCGGTGTTTGATAACTCTTTCCATCTTTGCCTTAAAAATTTAGAACGAGTTTTAATAAGATGTGAAGAAACAAATCTTGTTCTCAACTGGGAAAAATGCCATTTTATGGTTCGTGAAGGTATTGTGTTAGGTCATAAAATTTCTAGTAAAGGGATTGAGGTTGATAAAGCAAAGATTGAAACCACTGAAAAACTAACTCCCCCTAATTCGGTTAAGGCTATAAGAAGCTTTTTAGGGCATGCTAGTTTTTATAGAAGATTTATTAAATATTTTTCTAAAATAGCTAAGCCTTTAACTAAATTACTAGAAAAAGATGTGTCTTTTGATTTTAATCAGGAATGTTTAAAAGCATTTAACACTATCAAAGAGAAATTAACAAATGCTCCTATTATAATTGCACCTAATTGGAATTTACCTTTTGAACTAATGTGTGATGCGAGTGACTTTGCAGTAGGTGCAGTTCTTGGACAACGAAGAGACAAACATTTTCAGCCTGTGACCGCACCCCCTAACCAAAGCCACATTACAACCCTCTAAAGACCTTTTGATTGATGTATTATATCAATACATAGTGGTGGAGATTTGATTTTCAAGCAAGCTTGTGGTAATAACTTTTCATGTTGATGATTGAGTGCTTAATTTGTTGTCCTTAAACACCTCGAGTGATTTGAGTGAATCTTTAGTGAGGATGTTAACTTTGTGTGATTTTGGTTTAAAGATAATTACTTAGATAAGGGGAGATACCTATGTTTTTGTGATAAAATGTTCAACTTAGATTGTTTGAAACTTTGATGTTCTTTTAGTTGAACTCTCAAGGTATGATTACTTATGGATTATTTCGAAACATTATGGATAGAAATTATAAGTTGAGAAAAATGAATTCTTAATTGTGAGTTGAGGATTTTACATGAGGACAAGCAAATGCTTAAGTGTGGGGGCATTTGATAAACCATAATATATGCATAATTCTACCCCATGCTTAGCACATTTTTGGATAAATTATCATTAGAATTGTGGAATTCGATGCTCCTAATCCTTTAATTTTATGTTTTATACTTAGGTGAGCATAGGAAAGTGAAAAAAGCAAGAAACGGGCCAAAAACGGAGAAAATGGGCCAGAGTGAGAAATCAACACGGCCTGGAGTTCCTCACACGGGTACACCACATGCCCATGCCTATTTAACAAACCTGAACATGGCCTGAACTCGAATCACACGGGCGTGTCACATGGGCGTGTCCCTGTCGTGACGTGTTAAAATTTCATGCAGAAAAGGCTACTTAGGGGTTAAGAAAGGTATTCCAGAGTCTATATAAACACCCTAGGAGAGGGCTAAAGAACACGTGGAATAGAAAGCAAGGAATTACTTGAAGAACACCGATTGATCCATCTCAGAAGTAGGATTTACCTCAAGACTGAAGATCTCCCTTCAATTTCCTTCAGGGGTTTTTGGGTTTTCTTTATGTTTTGTTGTTTTCCCAATTTTGAGATGTTTTCCGTTATAATTATGAACTAAATCCCCTAAATACCTGATGTGGATGAAACCTAAGATGGATCTTGTTATTAATATATGAATTATATGAAAAATACATTATTTGTTCTTAATTGTGTTATTAATTCTTGTGTTAATATTTTAGGACATTAATCTAAGTTGAATGTGCTTATTCAGTGGAGCAAAAGTCCCTGTTTAAGAGTGAATCCAACACAATTAAGAGGAGTTGATCGCAATCCTAGACATAGGATGACGAAAATTTACCAGATTAGAGTCAAATCTAATAAGGGAATCCATAGATCGAGTTAATGCAACACTAGGGGTTTTAATTAGAAAGAAATTTCAATTAATCAACCTAGGGTTAGTTGTTCTTAGTCTTGAAAGAGATATTAACATAATTTAGAGATTTTTATGGATCAAGTCAAGTGAATAAATCGTCTAGTTCAGAATCTGATAACAAGTGAAGTCCAGGTGGATTCTTCCTTGGGTATTGTCTTAATTAATCAGTTTTCCCAAAAGTAATTTCCCCAACTTACTCCCTGTCGTGTTCTTAGTGAAGTAGTTTGATTTAATTAGTTTAAAACAAATTCCCTTTATTTTTAGGCTAGATAATAGAAAGAAAGTTATTACTAGTACTTTTAGTTCCTGTGGGTTCGACATTTCGATCTTGCCACTAAACTATACTACTATTCGACAATTCTTGTACTTGACCATCATAGATATCACGCAACCATCCATCAAGAGCATACTACAACACTTTCACAACCATATTCCATTCGAGTTAGAATTACATATTCATGTCTCATTAATTCATTTAACAATAATTTGGCAAGACTAAAACAATATATATATATTCTATAATAACTCACAAATTTAACTTATATATTCACAGGCATTCACAGGTTATATGAAAACAACCCAAACCACAATTACATATGCAATGTACTATGAGAACATGCTAGCATTTTCATGTAACTTAAATAAACTCATTTAATATATTATTCACAATTAAAAGCATCTGTCTCTTATCGTATTATCATAACATATAAGATCATATTTAAACGCTAAATTGGCATAGAAACCACATCCTCATTTATGCATACATCATATTGCACTTAAAAACATTTTAAGATAATTTGGCACATGAGCTATGGAACATAAAGTGAGTTCTATCATCACTCATTGGATACACGGATCTCCAATACACCAACTGACTCATAAAGTCGAACATATCCCAAAAGTGAAGCATAAAACTAGCACTTTCCAGCACACCAAATATGTCCCGCTTAATATAGCTTAACTCGTATTCCCTTATCTCTCCAATATGCCCTAGGGCCTTGATGCCCAAATCACATAACACATATATGTGAGTACTCACAATCCTATGGCATGCCAACCATATCCAATGATCTAATAAGGTCACAAGGCTAAAATATCCACACCATGATTATACATTTTTAATTACTAGTTTGATGCACATCATATTTGTTCATATTCGTCAATTCACATCATAAACTTGTACATAATGCATGCTTATCGAATTCACATTTAATTGCACTTAAAGTGCCACAATAACGCTCATGGAGCCATCATATATCTGTCAACATATGAATGCATTAAAATCAGTTTATCACATACAAAAACTTGTTACATTAGCATCATATTCCACAATGCAACACATACATACTTATCGACTTTTGCACACTTTCACTGCACATCTTTGTATTGCTAACACAACATCATTACTATCATTCGACATATTTAATATACCCACAACACAATACAATTCACAATATTGCATCATAATAATCAATTCATAATTATTCACATATTTGCATAATTTGCCAAACATAAAATAAGGAAAATAGAAAGCTACACTCAGAATTTAGGATAAAGGTTTAAGCTGCTCTTAAACTCCCAATCAACATTAAGAATCATGTCTACAAGTAGCAATTTCAAACACTCACCAATTACACTTTCGCCGAAAAAGCCAAAAGCTTAAACTAGCTTTTCCTTGCCTTTCGCCTTGCTCGAAGAAGGTTTCGGCAGTTCTGATGCTTCACACATATTAACCACACAATATACACAATCAAAATTCAACCAAAAACTCACTTCAACCAACCAGAAACGTAAGCCTAAGTTATATTCCTTGAGAAATTGAACTTTCGACTAACAAACTTGAAACTCAAATATCTCGGTCTATACTTACTATTTTTCCCTAAAACAAATTCCATTCATCTAATTATTCACTTACAACTGATTCTCAACCTTTAAACTACTCAAAACTACTCAATTCATGGTATCAAAATTTTTTACATCTTTATGGCAAATTTCACGAATATTCATTAAATCCATCGAAATCCTTAATGAAACTTTAAAGTAAGTTTAGAAACCTTCTAATCATGTTAAAAAATATTTGAAAAAAACTTTAAAACTACGTTTTTACTCAAAATCCTAAAATCTACCATTAATGACCCAATTTTCATCTTTTATTTAAAACATGCGATTTAATGACTAATAATTCAATTTTAAAGACTAGATATCATTAAAAACTCATAAGGAATCAAATCGTTATCTTACATGATGAAAAATCAAGTGTTTGACTAAAAATCCAAAAAACTCACAAGCTTGACAATGGAGGAAACTATGGTGTTTTGGGTGCTTTTCTTTATTTTTATAGAGGTTTATAACTTAAGAGATGATAGAAATCAAAAGGAATTAGGATTTGGAGTTCAAAATTGATTGAAATAGAAACAGAGAATAAGAGACATCAAGCACAAATTTTGAGGATTTTTTTACATGAAATAAGTTGGAGGAGGGAGGTTATTTAGCTTGGATTTTAAAATCCGGTTAAGTTGCTTCGTAAAAACTCTCAATTTTTACTCTTTTACAAATAAGTCCTATTTTAAAAATTAAAGGTATTTAAAAATTATTTTTAGAAATTGATTTAATTTTCTAAAAACGATAATTGAAAACATTAATGATATGCTGTAACACCCCAAACCTGGCCTAGACATTATAGCCGAATCTGGCGATGTCACATTAAAGTATTTTTCATAAAACAAACAGATGCTAAAACTTTATCTCATTTAACCCCCTTTTATGTATCTATCCCTGATTTGAAGACATGTCTTTCATTTAAAAACGTGGTTTATTATCCAAAAGTCATTTACTTATTAAATCGTTATTAATTTCAAAACAACCTTTTATTACGGAAGCTTAACACAGTTTGAGTATTCGTTTAAAAGTTTGCTTATTTTGAAAACTCGAGTTTCCTATTACTAATAGGTATAAGCCAATACGTCAATAACATCCCAATTCAAAAGTTAAAAATTTAAAGAGGCCTTATTACAAAACAAAAACCCAAATGCTGAAATCATAATTATTATTAAGTACTAAAATCAAATTTAACGAGTAGTGTGGCCATCGCTGAGTCCTCCAATGCACTGATCTTCCTAAGGTTGGGGATTACCTATACAGTAAAAATAGAAGGGTGAGTTTACAAAAACTTAGTGTGTAATTCCCAAATATTCATACACACAACATGTAATAGAACAAACTGGGCCTAAGTCCTTCACAGTAACAGTATCAGTTGTGCCTTAGCCCATAACAGTATCAGTTGGGCCTTAGCCCATAACAGTATCAGAAATCAGTATGCTGTGTGCATAATGCATGTTTTCCCAACCAACACTTGCACACCATCTTCTGTCCAAACTTGCACTCCTGTGGGGAATAAATCACCCACCTATACCTACACTTACAATGTTAGCACCGGTTGCAGCACTAAACAGTATTGCAGCAGAGCTGCCAGTAAAATAAGTGGCATAAAGTCATCAGTAGGTCCACAGTCGTCTCAGGCGACCCGTGCAACCTTAACAGTATAGCACACTTCCTCCAAATATAATAAACCCATCCCCATGAAATGTCATGCGTAGTATCATAATATCATACATGTATGCATATATATATATATATATATATAAAATGGCATGCTCGATTACAGTTATACATAGCATAAGTGCTTAACAGTCGTTTTATCTCATAGGGGCATATCAGCCATTTTATCATTTTGGGCCTAGGTACACTTACCGACCCATCAGTAGGTCCACAGTCGTCTCAGGTGACCCGTGCAACCTTACAGTACAAACAGTGAAAAATGGGCCTAAGGCCCATTAAGCTGGCTTATGTGGGCCTACACGCCCGTGTGGCCCACAAAGCCCAGAAATGACCTTGGTCATGTGTACTACCCAGCCTAACCCAATATCATCCATACATCCGTGTGGTTTACCTCGTGTGGGGCCCACAAGCTCGTCGGGCCCACACGGTCCATTTCGGCCCAACATGGCCCAAAACTGCCTAAGCCCAAGGAATCGTCCATAGTGGCCTCTACAGTCAAACGCCCACCTTTTACGCATTCAGATTGCCACAAGAGCGAGCACACGCTTGCGTAGCATCAATTGTCATATTTCTGACTTTTGGCCGATTTACGATTGTAACAGTGTGATTACATACCTATTCACGAAAACGTGCGAATAGTCTACGAGTACTCCAACCTACATTCAACCACAAGTTTCGGTTAATCGCATCCAATCGACCTGTGAAGGACCCCCACCAAAAATACTTGTCCAAAAGATTACCTCTCACTTGATTAGATCAGTCGATTGTGGCTTGCTCACTTAATCCGTTTGTAAGAGACAAATCAATAGGCCTTAGGGGGTTATCTGCATTCCAACCTACACTTATCAACCATCAAATAAATGAATAGTTTGAACTAGACGAGAAGTCACTTACCAAAAACACAGAGTCTAGATTAGAAGAAAAGGACAATCAGTCACACCTACATAAAAGCTAAAATACAAAGAATGATAGAGGCAAAGTGAAACAATTGTACACCTATCCGCAAACTGCAGAAAGAAGGAGATGTTAGAAGAAAAGATCCTAACGGTAGAGAGAAACAAAAAGGGAATCATGACCATTTACCGATTTGTCAGAGAACTCTTGCAAAACTAAAAACCAAAAACACAAATAAAAGAGTAAAGGAGATAAACCGTAAATAATACACGTTTTTACCTCATACTTAGTGCATTTATGGATGAATTATTCCCTGATTTGTGGAATTTGATGCTCTTAAACCTTTAATTTCATATTTTATATTCAGGTGAGCTTAGGGGAGTGAAAAGAACAAGAAACGGCCCGAAAACGGAAAAAATGAGCCAAAGCAAGGAATCAACACGGCCTGGAAGTTCACCACACGGGCATGTCACACGGCCGTGCCACTTTAACAGGCTCGAGCATGACCCCCACATCGACTCACACGGGCGTGGCACACGAGCGTGTCTCTGTCGTGAGAAAGTTCAATTTCACTCGGAAAGGGCTACTTAGGGTCTAAGAAAGACATTCTAAACTCTACATAAAGACCCTAGGAGGCAACTACAGGGGGAGGGAGTGCCGAGTACATTATTCCCGCCAAGATGAGGAGTTAAAGGTAGGGAATTACTTGAAGGAAAGCCAATCGATCCATCTTAGAAGCCAGGATCTACATCAAGACAGAGGATCTCCCTTCTATCCTTTCAAGAATTTTGGGTTTTCTTATGTTTGGTTATTTTATTTATTCTGAGATGTTTCTTTTTATAATTATGAACTAAATCCCCAAGTATCTAAGGGGGATGAAACCTAAGACGAATCTTGTTATGGATTATCTGAACTATATGATAAATATTTGATTTGTTCTTAATTGTGTTTTTAACTCTTGAATTGATATTTCTGGGATATTAATTTAAGTCGAATGTGCTTATACAGAGGAGCAAAAGTCCCTGTGTAGGAGTAGATCTAACACAATTAAGCAGAGTTGATCGCAATCCTAGACATAGGATGACGAAAATATGTCGGATTAGAGCCAAATCTAATATGGGGAGCCATAGATTGAGTTAATGCAAGACTAGAGGTTTTAATTAGAAAGAGATTTCAATTAATCAACCTAGGATTAGTTGTTTTTATCCTCGGCGAAGGTATTAACATAATTTAGGGATCTCTACAAATCAAGTCAAATGAAGAAATCGTCTAGTTTAGAGTTAGATAACAAGTGAAGTCTAGGTGGATTCCTCCTTAGGTATTGCCCTCATCAATCAGTTTTTCCCAAAAGAAATTTCCCAATTTACTTTTTGTCATTTCTTTAGTTTGGTTTAAAATAGTTTACAACGAAGACCCTTTTATTTCTTAGGCTAGATAATAGGAAGGAAGTCATTACTAGTACTTTTAGTTCCTTGGATTTGATATTCCGGTCTTACCACTAGCTATACTATTATTTGATAGGTGCACTTGCATTTTATCGTGATACTAGTTAGTTTATAGGTGCGATCAGATTTTATTACTCCATCTCATCACGATCAAGTTTGTGACGCCGTTACCGGAGAACTAAGATATTAGGAACACTCGATTCCTATTACTTTAGCTATTTTTACTTTTATTGCAAATCATTTTCTGTTTTTTATTTTATTTTAGGATTTTAATTTTCTTTTTTACCTTTCCCTTCTAGGTATCTCTAGTTTATGACTAGAAGAAACCCAGGAGGACCATTATTGTTTGATGATGATTTAGAAGCTACAGTTTGTCGAACTCGCAGAGAGATAAGAAGAAGCTTGCAATATCCAGAACAAAGTCAGGAAGAAGAACCTGAACCTGTTGAAGATATCGAGGCAAATCACGATAATCAGCTACCTCCTGTAGTAGCTGCAAATCCTGTTGAGCAAAATCCTGTTCCGCGCACTATGTATGATTATGCTAAACCTAATTTGGCTGGTACTAAATCTAGTATTGTTAGGCCTACTATTGCTGCAAATAATTTTAAACTGAAACCTCACACTATTCAGATGATACAACAGTTTGTTCAGTTTGATGGTTTGCAGGATGAGGATCCTAATGCTCATTTAGCCAATTCCTTGGAATTCTGTGATACATTTAAAATAAATGGCGTTTTTGATGATGCCATTCATCTTCGGCTATTCCAATTCTCTTTAAGGAACAAAGCTAAATAGTGGTGAAATTCTTTACCACGAGGGTCTACCACTACATGGAGCAAATGACCAAAAATTTTTTACTTAAATATTTTTCTCCGGCTAAAACGGCTAAATTAAGAAATGATATCTCTTCTTTTGTGCAGATGGATTTAGAAACACTTTACAATGCTTGGGAGAGATACAAGGACCTATTGAGAAGGTGCCCCCACCATGGGTTACCTCTGTGGTTACAAGTTCAAACCTTTCACAACAGTTGAATACTTTGACGAGGCAAATGATCGATGCAGCCACCGGTGGAACAATCAACAACAAAACACCAGAAGCAGCTTACGAGTTTATAAAAGAGATGTCACTGAATAACTATCAGTGGCAAGTCATGAGAACAAAGCCACAGAAAGCTACCGGAGTTTTTAATATTGATGCAGTAACCATGTTTTCTAATCAGGTAAAACTCTTTAATAAAAAGATTGATAATTTTGTTGGTTCTTAATAAACGCTAATTTATACATGTTTTTACCTCATGCTTAGCCTATATTTTGGATGAATTATCATTAAATTTGTGAGAATTAGTGCTATTAATCCTTCTATTTCATGTTTTATGCTCAAGAGAGCACATGGAAGAGTAAAGAGCAAAAAACGGGCTAAAAACGAAGAAAATGGGCCAAAGTGTGAAAACGACATGGCCCAAGGATTCACCACATAGCCGTGGCACACGGCCGTGCCACATAAGGTTAAACACGGCCCAACCCCGACAAGCACGGCCTGACCATACGACCGTGCCTCCATCAACAGTCTCGCACATGGCATCCTGTCGATCCATACGGGCGTGGCACACGGGTGTGTCCCTATCGTGAGGAAGTGTAATTTCACTCGAATTTGGATACTTAGAGGCTAAGAAAGGCATCCCAAAGCCCTATATAAAGACCCTAGGAGGCAACTCTAACGGTACACTTTTCTCTCCTCAAGAGAGTGCCTTATTTCTGCCAACACAGAGAGTGAAAGCAAGTACTCCAAGGGAAGCCGATTGATTCATCCCAGAAGTCGAATTCTACATCAAGATAGAGGATCTCCCTAAATTCCTTTAGGCGTTTTAGGGTTCTTTATGTTTTGTTATCATATTTCTTCTGAGATGTTTTCTTTATTAATTATGAACTAAATCCCCTAAATACTTGAGGGGGATGAAACCTAAGACAGATCTTGTTATTATTTTGTCTTGAGTTATATGATAAATACTTGAATTGTTCTTAATTATGTGTTCTTAATTCTTGTTTTAATAATCATAGGTATTAATTCAAGAAACTGATGTGCTTATGCAGAGGAGAAAAAGTCCCTATTTAAGAGTAGATCTAGCATAATTAAGCGGAGTTGCATGCAACCCTAGACATAGGGCGACATAAATCTGCCGGATTAGGGTCAAACCTAATATGGGGATCCATAGATCGAATTAATGCAAGACTAGGGGTTTAATTAGAAAGAGATTTTAGTTAATCAATTTAGGATTAGCTGTTCTTATCCTCGACGGAGGTATTAACATAAGTTAGGGATCTCTACGGATCAAGTCAAGTGAATAAATCATCTAGCTCAAGAATTGATAACAAGTGAAGTCTAGGTGGATTCTCCCTTGAGTATTGCCCAAATCAATCAGTCCTTTCCAAGAGTTTTTCCTCAATTTACTTTTTGTGCATTCTTAGTTTAGTTTTAGAATTAGTTTACTATTCATAAAAACCCCTTTTATTTTTAGGCTAGAAAATAGAAAGGAAGTTAGTATTAGTACTTTTGGTTCCTTTGGGTACAATAACTCGGTCTTGCCGCTAAACTATACTACTGTTTGATAGGTGCGCTTGCCTTAAAATCGTGATATTAGTTAGTTTTTGGTGTGATCAGTTTTTATAAATTTTATTACTTCATATCACGTATATCAAGTTTTTGGCGCCGTTGCCGGGGACTGAAATATTAAGAACGCTCGATTTCTATTATTTTAGCCATATTTATCTTTATTTATTTTCAGCTTATTTTTATTTTTATTTTTATTTTACTGAAATTTTCTTTTCTTCTAGGTATCTTTATTTATGACTAGAAGAAACCTAAAAGGACCACTGCTATTCGACGAAGACTTGGAAGCGATAATTCGCAGAACTCGTAGAGAGATCAGAGGAAGCCTACATTATCCAGAACAAGAACAAGAACAAGAACAAGAGCTAGAACGTACAGAAGAGATGGAAGCAAATCAGGACAATCTACCACCTCCCGCGATAGCCGCACAACTAGTAAACCAAGATAATGCTCCTCGTACTATGTATGATTATGCTAAACCGAATTTAGCGAGTACTAAATCTAGTATTATTAGACCTGCTATTGCTGCTAATACTTTGAGTTAAAACCTAACACTATTCAGATGATACATCAATTTGTGCAGTTTGATGGTTTACAGGATGAAGATACAAATTCACACATAGCTAACTTTTTGGAACTTTGCAATACTTTTAAAATTAATGGTGTTTCTGATGATGCCATTCGTCTAAGGCTATTTCTATTCTCTTTGAGAAATAAAGCCAAACAGTGGTTAAATTCTTTACCACGAGGATCAATCACTACATGGGAATAGATGACTGAAAAGTTTTTACTTAAATATTTTCCTCCGGTTAAAACAGCTAAATTACGAAATGATATCTCTTCTTTTGTGCAGATGGATTCAGAGAGCCTTTATGATGCCTAGGAGAGATACAAAGATTTGTTGAGAAGGTGCTCCTACCATGGGTTACCTTTGTGGCTACAAGTTCAAACCTTTCACAATAGTTTGAACCCATCAACAAGACAGATGATTGATGCAGCCGCCAGAGGAACAATCAACAACAAAACACCTGAAGCAGCTTATGAATTTATTGAAGAGATGTCACTGAATAACTATCAGTGGCAAGTCATGAGGACAAAGCCACAGAAAGCCGCAGGAGTTTATAATATTGATGTTGTCACCATGCTCACTAATTAGGTAGAACTCTTAAATAAAAAGTTTGATAATTTTGTTGGTTCTACGCAGGCACAACCAGTGATGCAGTACGACGCAACTCCAGGAAATATGTTCAATCTAGATTACTCTTCTTATGGACACAGCATAGAAATTTAGCAAGCCAATTATATGGGTAACAATTCTAGACCTCAAAATAACCCTTATAGTAATACTTACAATGCAGGCTAGTGGAATCACCCCAATTTTTCATGGGGAGGACAAGGAAATCAAAGACAACAGCCTCCTCCGAGATTTCAGCAGCCGCCACCACAACAAGAGAAAAAGCCAAACCTTGAAGAGATGTTCACTAAATTTATGGCCATGTCTGAAACCCGTTTCCAAAACACTGAGATGGTACTAAAGAACCAGCAGGCATCAATTCAGGGGCTTGAGAGTCAAATTGGTCAACTTGCAAAGTTGATATCAGAAAGACCACAAGGTGGACTCCCAAGTAACACTGAGCCAAATCCCAGAGAACATGTCAAGGCAATTATTCTAAGAGATGGGAAAGTACTCGCTGAACAAGAAAAGAAACCAATTCCAGAAACTCCAGAAGACAAGGTAGAGAAAGAGAAACCCAAGGAAAACACTCCACCAACACTCAAGGAATACAAACCACCTATTCCGTATCTGGCAAAGTTGAAGAAAGACCACACAGACGCTTAATTTTGTAAATTTCTTGAACTTTTTAAACAGTTATATATTAACTTATCTTTTGTTGAAGCAATTTCGCAAATGCCGAAATACGCAAAGTTTCTTAAAGAACTTCTAACAAATAAAAGGAAATTGGAAGAATTAGCCATAGTGGAACTCAACGATGAATGCTCAGCTATTCTCCAAAATAAATTGTTGGCAAAACTGAAAGATCCAGGGAGTTTTACTATTTCTTGTTTAATTGGTAGTTTAATTATTGATAAAGCATTAGTTGATTTCTGTGCTAGCATTAATCTAATGCCCTATAAAATGTTCAAGCAACTAGGTCTTGGGGAACCAAAACCCACTAGGATGAGTATTCAATTAGCTGATCGATCTGTTAAATATCCTAGGGGAATCATCGAAGATTTGCTAGTAAAGGTAGATAAATTTATATTCCCTGTTGATTTTGTTGTGCTTGACATGGATGAGGATATTGAGGTACCTTTAATTTTGGGACGCCCATTCTTAGCTACTGCTAGAGCTATTATCAATGTAGGGGATGGTAAATTAGTACTTAGAGTTGGTGAGGAATAAGTCATTTTTAAAATTTATGATGCTATGAAATTTTCTAGAGAACAAAATGATTCCTGCTATTTTATTGATGCTATTGATTACTTTGTTCAAGATAATTTTTAGGAAATTTCTCTTACAGACACGTTGGAACTGTATCTAGTTCAAGGTGGGGGGGAAGATGAAGCCACCACTGAAGTTAAAGAAGTGATGAAGGAGTTAGATTCTAATGAATTTGTCGCAAGACACATAAGTTACGAAAATATAAAGATGAATGATGAATTGATACAGAAACCTTCAATTGATGAACCCCTTAAATTAGAGTTAAAACAACTGCCAGATCATTTAGAGTATGCATTTTTAGGAGATGATTTGATATTACCTGTGATTATCTCATCAGATTTAAGCAATAAAGAAAAAGAGGAACTACTTCAAGTGTTAAGAGAGCACAAAAAGGCTATAGCCTGAAAAATTTTAGATATTAAGGTAATTAATCCTTCTTTTTGCACCCACAAAATTTTAATGGAAGATGAATATAAACCATCGGTGCAAGCTCAGCGACGATTGAATCCTAACATGAAGGAAGTCGTAAAAGCCGAGGTAATTAAACTTCTAGATGAAGGCATTATTTATCCTATTTCTAACAGTTCTTGGGTAAGCCCTGTGCAGGTTGTTCCTAAAAAGAGAGGCATAACCGTGGTGTCTAATGACAGAAAGGAGTCAATACCTACAAGAACAATCACTTGATGGAGAGTCTGCATTGATTATAGAAAGCTGAAGACGCAACTCGAAAAGATCATTTTCCCTTACCTTTTATTGATCAGATGTTGGAAAGATTATCAGGACACATGTATTACTGTTTCCTAAATGGCCTCTCTAGTTACTTCCAAATCCCGATAGCTCCAGAAGATCAGGAGAAAACGAATTCACATGTCCATACGGTACGTTTGCTTATCGTAGAATGCCTTTTGGATTATGTAATGCTCCTACTACTTTTCAGCGATGCATGCTAGCTACCTTTAACGAATTTGTGGAAGACATCATGGAGGTGTTTATGGATGATTTTTCAGTCTTCGGTAATTCTTTTCAACTTTATCTTAATAATTTAAAACGTGTTCTGATAAGATGTGAAGAGACAAATCCAGTATTAAATTGGGAAAAATGCCACTTTATGGTTCAAGAAGGTATTGTATTAGAACATAGAATTTCTAGTAAAAGGATAAAAATAGATAAAGCAAAAATTGAAACCATTGAAAAATTACCTCCCCCTAATTTAGTTAAGGCTATAAGAAGCTTTTTAAGACATGCCGGTTTTTATCGCAGATTATTAAGGATTTTTTTAAAATAGCTAAGCCTTTAACGAAATTACTAGAAAAAGGCGTGCTTTTCAACTTTGACCAGGAATGCTTAGAATCTTTTAACACTCTCAAAGAAAAGTTAGTCAATGCCCCAATTATGATTTCACCAGATTGGAATCTGCCTTTTGAACTAATGTGTGATGCTAGTGATTTTGCAGTAGGTGTAGTTTTATGTCAACAAAAAGACAAGCACTTTCAACTGATTTACTACGCTAGCAGAGCTTTGACAACCGTGCAAGCAAATTATACTACCACAGAAAAAGAATTGCTAGCCGTTATTTTTGTATTTGACAAATTCAGATCTTATTTAATATTGTCAAAAGTCATCGTTTATACTGACCACTCTGCTCTTCGTTACCTTTTGACTAAAACTGATGCAAAACCCCGATTAATAAGATGGATTTTGTTGTTACAGGAATTTGACTTAAAAATAAAGGATAAGAAAGGAGCTAAAAATTTGGCAGCAGATCACCTTTCGAGATTAGAAAATCCATACCCCAAGTACCTCGATAAAATAAATGACTTGTTTCCTGAAGAACAACTCCTAGCCATAGCAGACGAAGCAGTTCATTGGTTTGCTGATTTTGCAAATTATTTAGTAGCTAACATAACCCCAAAAGGGTTGACCCATCAACAAAAGAAGCAATTCTTCACTGATGTGAAAAACTACTTTTGGGAAGATCCTTTTCTTTTTCGTATTTGTGCATATCAAGTTATTAGAAGATGCGTTGCTAAGATAGAAGTATGCCAAATTTTAGATCACTGCCATTCAGGACCCACAGGAGGACACCATAGTGGAGCTAGAACTGCTCATAAGGTACTCGAATCAAGTTTTTATGGCCTACACTTTTCAGAGATACCAACAGGTATGGGACCTCTTGTGATAAATGCCAGAGAATAGGTAATATCTCTCAACATAATGAAATGCCTCAGAACTATATACTCTCATGTGAAATATTTGATGTGTAGGGTATTGATTTCATGGGTCCATTCCCTACTTCATTTGGGAATAAGTACATCCTAGTAGTAGTAGATTATATGTCAAAATGGGTGGAAGCCCAAGCCTTACCTACTAATGATGCTAGAATGGTAGTACGCTTTCTGAAGAAACTTTTCTCTCGATTTGGAACACCTAGGATAATCATTAGTGATAGGGGTACCCATTTTTGCAATGCTCAATTTGAAAAAGTTTTAAAGAGGTATGGAGTACACCATAGAATAGCTACCCCTTATCATCCACAAACCAGTGGTCAAGTTGAAGTAACAAATAGGGAATTAAAATGCATCTTAGAGAAAACGATAGAAACAAATAGAAAAGACTGGTCAAGAAAGGTAGACGATGCTTTATGGGCTTATAGAACTACATTTAAAACACCCATAGGTACATCTCCTTGTAAATTAGTCTACGGAAAAAGTTGTCATCTGCCATTTGAACTTGAGCATAAAGCATTTTGGGCTATAAAATTTTTAAACCTTGATTTCAAGCTTGCAGGTGAGAAAAGACTAATATAGTTAAATGAGCTAGATGAGTGGCGTTGCAATACCTACGAGAGCTCACGACTATATAAGGAAGCCATGAAGCGATGCCATGACAAACGACTGAGACAACCTAAGCAGTTCAAAACAGGTGATCTTGTCTTACTCTACAACTCAAGGCTAAAACTATTTCCTGGAAAACTCAAGTCAAGATGGTCAGGTCCATTCACTGTTCAAACTTTCTTTCCATACGACACAGTTGAGGTAACTCACCCAAACCATGGTACTTTCAAGGTAAATAGCCATCGGCTAAAACATTATAGAGGTGAGAATTTTAAGGATAATAGGGAAGAGCTTCAGCTCTACGAACTCCCTCTGTGAGACATCCAGGTAGAGTCAAGCTTAGACTCTAAATAAGCGCTTCTCGGAAGGCAACCCGAGCACTAACTTAGTAACTTTTCTTTTAGTTCGATTTTAGTCTTTTTATACATCAACTAACCCTTTTAAATGCATAATTTTAGGACCACACGGCCATGCCCACAGGCATGTCCAAGGCCGTGTGAACACTATGAGCAGAGACACGGTCGTGTATTCTGGCAGTGTACAAGCAGGGTAAAATTTTCCCCAAAACACGGGCTACGACAAATCGTCACGATTGTGTGATGTGGCCGTGGCCAACATATCAACTTTCACACGGGCTTTGACAACTTCTCACGCTCGTGTCACCAAACCATGGCCAACACTGTCGATTGAGACATGGGCTGAGACTAGAAGGACACGGCCGTGCGGTACGGCAGTGTGACCCCAACACGGGCGTATGACACGCCCGTGCCCCAAGACCGTGGTCGACACTGTCAAATCCAACATGGGCGTGTGACCTATTACACGATCGTGTGCGAAGCGAACACCTTAGGCCACGGCCATGTGATATGGCCGTGTGCCCCAACACGCCTTAGGTACACGGGCGTGTGCTTCAAACCAGGCGTGCCAAAATCCCCAAATTTCGAGCAACACGGGCAAAACTCGAGCCACACGGGTGTGTGCCTTGCCCGTGTGACCCAAAATCTATATAAATGGGCAACTATTCATAACCTTTCTCATCAAAAACCTTAAAATCCTCCTACCCAAACCCTACCCCAAACCTCCCTAGCGCCGGCATCGGTGTCCACAGTGCTTCCACGCCCGTGCCGCCTCACCCACGACTGTGCTCCACCTCATTCCTCTCTCATTTGGTTCTATTTTCTCATTTTTCTTTCAAATTTTTACTATTTTATTCTATTCTTTTATTACTATCGTATTGTATTTAGCCTTAGCATTGTTTTAAGCATTGAATTGATGGAATTAACATGAATAATCTAGATTGTTATAGGGAACTTTATGATTTCATGCCACTTTGATTCACATTTGATTGCCACTTTTTCCTATCACAACTCACATGCATGTAGTATAAATACATACCCATATTTCTTAAATTTGATATCATGTTAGGATGGATAAATTATATTATTTAGGTTAGTCCACATTTCATTCCAAATTGTTTTAGTCACATTGTCATTTAAAGCATAAATATTTCTTATTTTCCATAGTTCTTGATGCAATTTAATTTCAATTTTTAGGACTAATGTTTATTATTTTGTTTTTAGGCATTATGTCGACATCACGCGGAAAGAAAGCTGCTGTCCTACCTTCGAAGAAACGCAAGGGACCCGGTGGTTCATCTTCATCGCGGCCCGTCGCTGAAAACTGCCACACATTCCTCCATTTTCCACAGAGCTCCCAAGAGGAGTTGTTCCAAATCCTACGAGCTCGCCCCTTAGACGTCGGATGTTGCATTGATTGGGATACTCTAGAACGAGTCTGACTCGCTGATGCCATTCGAGCCTTACTATCCACAGACCCATGGGGACAATTTTTTGACATCATCGAGCCCACCTATATGGAACTAACACTGGAATTTTGCTCTACATTTCATCTACAGGTGGTGATGATGAACCATGATAATCCAGGCACTATTCAATTCTACCTCAGTGGATTGGTATGCCAGTTGAGTGTCCCTGAGTTTGGCATCGCACTAGGACTCTACATAGACGAGTTCATAGCCGACGAGGACTTTTCTAAACTTTCTCATCGTATCCATCTAAAACCAGTCGATTGTTGGCGCGAAATTGCCCAGGGGCATCCTACATATGACCCCGGTCGCACCAAGGCTACGCCCTCGTCCCATCTTTGAGGTACCTTTACGCCCTCCTTGCACACACTCTGACGGGAAGACGCGAAAGCACTGGTGTCGTCAACACACACGATGCATACTTCCTCTGGAGCATGGCGAATGCTCACACCATTGACCTAGCTTTCTTCATCGCCCATGCCATCCAACACCAGACGGAAAGGCATGCAAGGGGGCGATATCTATGGGCCCGTACATCACACGCCTAGCCCGCCACTTCGGGCTACTTAACACCGCGGCCTAGACATCCTCATACACACTAATAGGCAAGATGTCCCCTCAGGGTATCCAGACCATGCTACATATAAGGATCATCCAGCGCAGACCTGGAGCCGACCCCCTATAGTTCTGACTCATCCAAGGGGCCGAAGAGCATGAGGACGTTACTGATGATGTCCCACCACCAGAGGAGGATGCACTTATCGAACCGCCACCCCCTTGCCATCCAGCTCATGCGGTAGCTTCATACACTGACATATCTGAATGCCTCTCACGATTCGAGTAGTAATGCTTCTAGCGCTTCGATCATATCGATGCCACACTACAGCAGATATGCCAGCACCTCCACATCACTTCACCACCGTCACCACGTGACCCATCTGAGGATTAGAGACTTCTATTCCTCTTAACTTTATTTTATCTTTTTCATTATTTGAATATTAGTATTTTCAGATTTAGTTTATTTTATTTCAATTATTTCCTATCGGCTATCTCCTAACGAGTAATTTTTCTAATCCTGAAATTCCCTAAAAATGATAAGTGCTTTCGCAGTTTCAAAGGAGCTTTACAGCTCAAATCAAAATTCTAAAGGGAACCTTGCCACAACCTCACCGAGTTGACATCTCCAAAGCCTACACTCACAACATGAAGGCTGTGGACAAACAAACACTACCACCACCGGAGTATCTACCTCCGCACATTTTATTGTCTCAAACACTTTATAGGCACCACCACCTCACTAATCCATCCAAAGCAAGGAGTTTCATGCCTTTCCTTATCTTATGATCTTGTGCTTCTATTGCTACTAATGTTATCCTTGTACATTGAGGGCAATGTACATCTTAAGTGTGGGGGGGAAACTTACTTTCAGTCATTACATTCTCCTTGAAATCCCTGAAAATTATTAACTTGTTGCATTATTCTCAAAACCATCTTCAATCTCCTATTAAGATAAATTTTGATTAATTTATGATTTTTATTGATATGTTGATAATTAAGACATAGGCGCTTGTACTTTGATTATTCAAACTTTAAAACACTAGGGAATCAAGCATGATAAGTTGAAATTTTTAAGAATCTCATTTTTTTCATAAGTTATTTTCCCTAATTTTAAGTATTATCTTGAGATTTGAAATTTGCAGGATTGACATCAAAAGCCATAATTCTGGTGAGATTTTTGAGCCTTTTAAGCATACATTCTTTCGTGCTCACCTTTATTGTTGCTTTGAGTGAGTCAATACTGATTTGTTATTCTAGAACTTGCTTCGATTATACATGTTGAGACCACATCATTGATTTGATACATTAAAATGATAAAGGCACCTAGGATATAACCTACTTACTCCATAAAAAGCTTACCTCCATAAATTAACCCCTAGTGAACCCCATTAAGCTTAACAACCTATTCTTTGAACCACCTCTAAGATTAACCCATAACCCATTTTTATTGAATTCCATTTAATTTCTTTGATCCCTATTTTTGTCGAGATTTGAGTTGAATTATTATCTAGCTTCATTTTCTTTTCCAGTTTGTAAAGTTTGTAATTATTCAAAATATTGTATTTGAATTGTTCTTAAAAAAACAGATGTATATTAAATTAATTCAGTGGTAATCTGTAATAGTTCAATAGTTTTTGCATATTTCTATTTTAAGGCTACTAAGGCTAGAATGATGTCACCATAAAAGCTTAGCCCCGGGAATATGTTCCAGTGATAGAGATTTTTCTAGCTAGATAATTTTTTAGTTCAATCTCGATTCGAACCTTCTTTTTCAGCTTGTGACAACACCCCTAACCAAAGCCCCATTAGAACCATTGAAAGACCTTTTGATCGGTGTATCATATCAATCTGTAGTGGTGGAGATTTGATTTTCTTGCAAGCTTATGGTAATAACTCTTCAGGTTGACTAGAGAGTACTTAATTCTTGAACCCTAAACACTTTGAGTGGATAGAGTGAATCCTTAGTGAGGATGTCAATTTTTGTTGATTTTGATTGAGAGATAATTACTTAAGAGAAGGGAGAAAACCTAAGATAATTACTTAAGAGAAGGGAGAAAACCTATGTTTCAATGATAAAATTCTCAACTTAGAGTGATTGAATCTTTAATGTTTTTCTGATTGAATTTTCATTGTATGAATACTTGTGAATTAGTTTGAAACATTATTGATAAATATTGTGAGTTGAGAAGAATGATTCTTGATTGTGGGTTGAGGTTTTGCTTGAGGACAAGCAAAGGCTTAAGTGTGGGGGTATTTGATAAACGCTAATTTATACATGTTTTTACCTCATGCTTAGCCTATATTTTGGATGAATTATCATTAAATTTGTGAGAATTGGTGCTCTTAATCCTTTTATTTCATGTTTTATACTTAGGAGAGCACAGGGAAGAGAAAAGAACAAAAAAGGGGCCGAAAACGAAGAAAATGGGCCAAAGTGTGAAAACGATACAGCCCAAGGATTCACCACACGCCACGGCTGTGCCACATAAGGTCTAACAAGGCCCAACCCCGACAAGCACGGCCTGACCACACGGTCGTGCCTCCATCAACAGTCTCGCATACGGCCTCCTGTCGATCCACACGGGTGTGGCAAATGGGCGTGTCCTTGTCATGAGGAAGTGCAATTTCACTCAGATTTGGATACTTAGAGGCTAAGAAAGGCATCCCAAAGCCCTATATAAAGACCCTAGGAGGCAACTCTAAGTGCACACTTTTCTCTCCTCAAGAGAGTGCCTTATTTTTGCCAACACAGAGAGTGGAAGCAAGGATTACTCCAAGAGAAGCTGATTGATTCATCCCAGAAGCCGAATTCTATATTAAGACAGAGGATCTCCCTAAATTCTTTCAGGGGTTTTGGGGTTCTTTATGTTTTGTTATCATATTTCTTCTGAGATGTTTTCTTTATTAATTATGAACTAAATCCCTCAAATACTTGAGGGGGATGAAACCTAAGACAGATCTTGTTATTATTTTGTCTTGAGTTATACGATAAATACTTGAATTGTTCTTAATTATGTGTTCTTAATTCTTGTTTTAATAATCCTAGGTATTAATTCAAGAAACTCATGTGCTTATGCAGAGGAGCAAAAGTCCCTGTTTAAGAGTAGATCTAGCATAATTAAGCGGTGTTCTATGCAACCCTAGACATAGGGCGACAGAAATCTGCCAGATTAGGGTCAAACCTAATATAGGGATCCATAGATCGAATTAATGCAAGACTAGGGGTTTTAACTAGAAAGAGATTTCAGTTAATCAACTTAGGATTAGTTGTTCTTATCCTCAACGGAGGTATTAACATAAGTTAGGGATCTCTACTGATCAAGTCAAGTGAATAAATCATCTAGCTCAAGAATTGATAACAAGTAAAGTCTAGGTGGATTCTCCTTTGAGTATTGCCCAAATCAATCAGTCATTTCCAAGAGTTTTTCCCCAATTTACTTTTGTGCATTCTTAGTTTAGTTTTAGAATTAGTTTACTCTTCATAAAAACCCTTTTTATTTTTAGGCTAGATAATAGAAAGGAAGTTAGTATTAGTACTTTTGGTTCCCTTGGGTATGATAACTCGGTCTTGCCGCTAAACTATACTACTATTTGATAGGTGCGCTTGCCTTAAAATCATGATATTAGTTAGTTTTTGGTGTGATCAGTTTTTATAAATTTTATTACTTCATATCACGCATATCAGTTCTACGCAGGTACACCCAATGATGCAATGTGACTCAATCTAAGGAAACATGTACAATCCCGATTACTCTTCTTATGGACATGGCATGGAAACCGAGTATGGGTAATAATTCTAGATCCCACAATGACCCTTATAGTAATACTTACAATGTAGGTTGGAGGAACCACCCAAATTTCTCATGGGGAGGACAAGGAAATCAAAGGCAACCACCCCCTCTGGGATTATAACAGCCACCGTTCCAACAAGAGAAAAAGCCGAACCTTAAGGAGATGCTCACAAAATTTATCATCGTGTCAGAAACTCGTTTCCAAAACACCAAAACGGCACTGAAGAACCAGCGAGCATCCATTCAAGGATTCGAAACTCAAATAGGCCAGCTCGCTAAGCTAATTTCTGAAAGACCACAAGGTGGGTTACCAAGCAACACAGAGACTAACCCTAAGGAGCAACTTAATGCCGTGGATACAATAGATGAAGAAGGGTTAACCAAAACCAACCTAGAGCCATGTAAGGAGACTGTAGTAAGTAAAGGTAAGGATGAAGTAAGTTTCAAAGAAGCAATTGTCAAAGAGTATAAGCTCGTATCCCATACCTAAAAGCGCTAAGGAAAGACCGCACAGATGAACAATTCGGTAAATTGCTTAAACTTTTAAAGAAATTACATATTAACTTGCCATTTATTAAAGCTCTTTCGCAGATGCAAAACACTGTTAAGTTTTTAAGAGAGCTACTGACGAATTAACGAAAGCTGGATGAGACATCTCATGTGGAACTGAATGCAGTGTGCTCAGCTATTTTACAGAATAAGCTGCCCAACAAACTAAAAGATCCAAGGAGTTTTACAATTCCTTGTTTACTTGGTAGTTTAGACGTCAAAAATGCTTTAGCTAATTTAGGGGCTAGTATTAATGTAATGCCTTATAAATTATTTAAACAACTAGGTCTTGGGAAACCTAAACAAACTAAGATGAGCATCCAATTGGCTGATAAAACCATTAGATTTCCTAATGGCATAATTGAATATGTGTTTGTCAAAATTGATAAATTTATATTCCTTCTCGACTTTGTTGTTCTAGACATTGATGAGGATAGCAATGTACCCTTAATTTTAGGGCGACCCTTTCTAGCAACTGTTAAAACCATAATTGATGTAGGAACAAGTGAGCTTACACTTCGTGTAGGTGATGACAAAGTTACTTTACAAGCCCGAAACTCGATTAAGATAGTTGATGATAAAAACATTGTTACAAGTCCTTGTAATAAGAATGATCTCACCGTCCAACCTTCTTCGCAGGATACACTTCACATAAGGGCGACCTAACCATAAACGAGTGCATCCAAGGGAAACGTACATGAAAAACGAATGCTCCAGATTGAGGAACTAGATGAGCGGCTGAACTATCAACAAGAAAAGCCCAAAATATGCCACACCAACCCAGAGCATTACCAAGACGACCCTAAGGTAAAAAAGAATCAATTTAAAGGTAGGGGGATAAGGTATTCTTAGAGGAGGAAGATCCTCGAATTTTGATTGCAAAACTTCATACAAGTGAGATACCTCTCTTCACAGCAATGAAAATCTTTCCTTATGGTAAAGTCGAGATAACACACAAGACACTCGGCACGTTCAAGGTAAATCATACTTGACTCAAACCTTATGTTGATAATGAAATTGAAAGCAGGATAGAAGAGTTTCAACTCTTCAAACCACCGTGATCGAACAAGCTTGAGAAAACTCGAGCTTAGATTATAAACAAGCGCTTCTTGGGAGGTAACCCGAGCACTAACGTAGCAAAATTCTTTTATTTAAACTCTCTAATACATCAACTAACCTATTGCATGCAGG
The DNA here is from genome assembly GCA_020496765.1 of Gossypium stocksii. Taxonomy (NCBI): domain Eukaryota; kingdom Viridiplantae; phylum Streptophyta; class Magnoliopsida; order Malvales; family Malvaceae; genus Gossypium; species Gossypium stocksii. The sequence goes on along the minus strand of CM035632.1, from coordinate 95,059,938 downwards.
TTTTTCGAGCCCCAGGGCCATGCCTACGGGTGTGCCTAAGGCCGTGTGGACACCATGGGCAAAGACACGGCTGTACAATATGGCCGTGTCTGAGCAGGATAAAATTTTCCCATCACACGGGCTATGGCAACTAGCCACAATTGTGTAAGGTGGCCATGGCAAATCCTAACAAATTAACACGGGTGTGCGACACGCCTATGTCCTAAAGTCGTGGCCAATCTTGTTAATTCAACACAGGCGTGTGACACACCCGTGTCTCAAAGCCGTGGTCAAACCTGCCATTTCAGACACGGGCGTGTGACCCCCTACACGGGCATGGGAGAAGCAAACATCGAAGGACAGGGCCGTGCGACACGGTCGTGTGCCCCAACACACCCTAGGAGCATGGGCGTGTGTCACAAATTAGGCGTGCCAAAATCCTCAAATTTTGAACCATACGGGCTAACCCCGAGTCACACGGGCATGTGACACGCCCGTATGCCCCAAAATCCTATGTAAACTCCCACTATTCATCTTCTTCTCCACTAAAACCCTAAAAATCCCTCCATCCAAAACCCATACCAGCCCTCTCTAGTGCTGCTGTCGACCCCAGCCACGCCACGACGCACGTGCAACCCTCGCCACGACCGTGCTTTGACCCTTCCAACTACCATTCGGTTCCCCTTTCTATCTTTCCTTTTTTATTTTAACTCTTACTTTTCTGTTTTAGTTTTCATTTTCATAATTTTATTCATTCATTCACGCTCTATTTACTTTTAATGATTCTTTGATATCAATACAATTTTCTCAAGCTTGAGAAAACTCAAGTGTTTAATGATCTATTAACTTAGAAAAATGCCATTTAGAACCACTCTCTTGCTGCCACCTCTAGTTATCTTAGGCAATTAGTTTTTAGTGCAATTTTCTATTTAAACACTCACATTCCGTCCAAACCCCATGCTTAGCTAAATCAAATTACTTTCTTAAACTTTTGCATTAAATTATGTATTAGTCTTTGATTGAATAATTTTGATTATCATTAATCCTCACTTAGTTATATATAATGACAATACATGCTTATTTTTATTCTTTTTCCATTTTGTTTATTTTAAGAACAATGTCATCATCACGAGGGAAGAAAGCTGCAGTATCCGCTTCCAAAAAGCGAAAGGGACCCGATGGTTCCTCTTCCAGACCCACTGCTGAGATACGACACCCCTTTCTCCAATTCCCGCAGAGCTCCCAAGAGGAACTATTCCAAATATTACGAGCGAGACCACTCGGAGTGGGGAGATGCATCGATTGGGCCATACTAGAGCAAGTCCAATTAACAGACGCGGTCTGGGCCTTGTTGACAACGGACCCATGGGACCAGTTTTTCCAAATCGTGGAGCCCATTTACCTCAAGCTCACTCTAGAGTTCTACTCTACGTTCCATCTCCAGATGGTCATGACCTAACACGACGATCTAGGGATGATTTAATTCCGTCTAAGAGGCCCTGTTCGACAATTCAGTGTACCGAAGTTCAGTACAGCACTAGGCCTGTACACCAAGCAATTTATGGAGAAGGAGAACCGTTCCGAGCTCCATCGCCACATACATCTCTCCCCAGTCAAGTATTGGCAAGCTTTAGTTCCTGTTTTGGCCACTTACGATCCTAGCCAATCAAAGGCGACAGCTCTTGCCCCTTCATTGAGGTACATTCACGCCTTACTCACGCATACATGACAGGCAGACACGAGAGCACCGACGTCGTCAACACCCATGACACCTACTTTTTATAAAGCATGGCACATGCACACGTGATCGACCTTGCCTATTTCATCGCCCATGCTATCCAACACCAAACGGAGTGGCACCAAAAGGGTGTGATCTTGATGGGCCCTACGTGACCCGCCTGGCCCACTATTTTGGCCTATTCAACACAGTGGCTCAGGCACCCTTTGATACTCTCGTTGGCCAGATGTCCCCACAGGGCATCCAAAGTATGCTGCACATGAGGATGATTCAGTGCCGACGTGGGAGCAACCCTCCTCAATACCAGTTAGCTCAATCCACTAAGCAGGATGACCCAACGGACATTCCTGATAATGTCCCACCACAGGAGGAGGCACCGACTAAACCAACACCTACTCGCGGCCTAGTTCATACGGCAGCTTCAGGCTACGTCACTTTTGAGCAGTTCACCCAATTCCAACAACAATGTTTCCAGCGATTCGATCATATTGATGCTACTTTAGCTCAGATTTGTCAACATCTTTGTCTCGCACCACCGTCCCCACCTCACAAACCATCTGAAGATTAGGACTCATGAGTCCTCTTATCTTCTCTTTTTTTCCATTTTTATTTTTCCTTTTTCTTTTATCTTATATTTTTCATTATTTGAATTTTAGTATTTCCAGAACTTAGTTTCTTTTATTTTGATTATTTCATATTGGCTATTTCCTAACAAGTACATTTTTCTAATCCAAATTCCCTAAAATTGATAAATGCTATCGCAGTTTCAAAATAGCTTTACAACTCATTCGTATCTAATGGGAAAACCCTACTACGACTGCTGGCTCCTACACGACCACCACGACCATAGCAACCACGACCCCGATCATCATATCCTTTTGGCATGGAAATTGTGGATAAACACCCTTCCCTACAAATCTTCACACCTAGCTTAAGGAATTCATCCAATATTCAGGGAGTTTCACTTCTCTCCCTATCTTATGATTTTATGCTTCTATTGCTACTAATGTATCTTTGTACATTAAGGGCAATGTACATCTTAAGTGTGGGGGGGACTCACTTTCATTCTTTGTACTATCTTTGGAACCTCTGAAAATTTTTACCACTAACTTGTTACATTGTTCTCAAATTTCAAATTCTCACGTTTACTCCCTGCATTATTCTCAATCCCCTATTGAAATGAATTTTGATTGATTTATGATTTTTATTGATATGTTGAGAATTAAGACATAGGTACTTATGTTTTGATTATTCAAACTTTAAGATATTAGAGAATCAAGCATGATAAGTTGAAATTTTTGAGAATTTAAATTTTTCTAGGTTGTTTTCCCCAATTTTAAGTATTATCTTGAAATTTGAAATTTGTAGGATTGACATCAAAAGCCATAATTCTGGTGAGATTTTTAAGCCTTTTGAGCATATATCCTTTCGTGCTCACTTTTATTGTTTCTTTGAGTGAGTCAATACTGATTTGTTATTCTAGAACTTGCTTTGATTATACATGTGGAGACCACATCACTGATTGATATACCGGAGAGAAAGGCACCTAGGTTTAACCCACTTACTCCACAAAAGCCTACCTTCATAAATTAACCCATATAGAACCCCATTGAGCCTAATAACCCATTCATTGACTTACCTTTAATATTAACCTATAACCCATTTTTGTCGAATTCGTTTTAATTATTTTGATCCTTATTTTTTTTTTTAGATTTGAGTTGAATAATTTTCTAGCTTTGTTCTCCTTTTCAAGTTCATAAATATTCAATTTATTTGTTATTTGACTTGTTCTTAAAAAAAAGTGTATATACAGTTAATTCAGTTGTAATCCATATTTCAAGTAGTAATTCAATATTTTTGCATATTTCTATTATAAGCTTCCGAATCCAAAACGATGTCATCAAAAAGGCTTTATTCCAAGAATATGTTTCAGTGATAGAGATTTTTCTAGTTAGATGATTTTTCAATTCAATCTCGATTCTAACCATCTTTTTCAACTTCTGACCACACCCCTAACCAAACCCCCATTACAACCATTTGAAAGACCTTTTGATCAATGTGTCATATCAATACATAGTGGTGGAGATTCGATTTTCCTGCAAGCTTATGGTAATAACTTTTCAGGTTGACTACTGAGTGCTTAAATTTTTGAACCCTAAACACTTTGAGTGGATAGAGTGAATCTTCGGTGAGGATGTCAACTCTTGTTGATTTTGAATTAAAAGGTAACTACCCAAGAGAAGGGAGAAAACCTATGTTTCTGTGATAAAATTCTCAACTTAGATTATTTGAAACCTTAATTTTCTTTTGGTTGAATTTTCAATGTATGATTACCTGTGGATTGGTTCTAAACATTATTGATAAGGGTTATAAGTTAAGAAGAATGACTTTTAATTGTGAGGTGAGATTTTGCTTGAGGACAAGCAAAGGCTTAAGTGTGGGGGTATTTGATAAACCGTAAATAATACATGTTTTTACCTCATGCTTAGTACATTTATGGATGAATTATTCCTTGATTTGTGGAATTTGATGCTCCTAAACCTTTAATTTCATATTTTATACTCAGGTGAGCTTAGAGGAGTGAAAAAAACAAGAAATAGGCCGAAAATGGAGAAAATGGGCCAAAGCAAGGAATCAACACGGCCTGGAAGTTCACCACACGGGCATGTCACACGGCCGTGCCACTTTAACAGGCTCGAGCACGACCCCCACATCGACTCACACGGGCGTGGCACACGAGCGTGTCTCTGTCGTGAGAAAGTTCAATTTCACTCGGAAAGGGCTACTTAGGGTCTAAGAAAGACATTCTAAACTCTACATAAAGACCCTAGGAGGCAACTACAGGGGGAGGGAGTGCCGAGTACATTATTCCCGCCAAGACGAGGAGTTAAAGGTAGGGAATTACTTGAAGGAAAGCCAATCGATCCATCTTAGAAGCCAGGATCTACATCAAGACAGAGGATCTCCCTTCTATCCTTTCAAGAATTTTGGGTTTTCTTATGTTTGGTTATTTTATTTATTCTAAGATGTTTCTTTTTATAATTATGAACTAAATCCCCAAGTATCTAAGGGGGATGAAACCTAAGATGAATCTTGTTATGGATTATTTGAACTATATGATAAATATTTGATTTTTCTTAATTGTGTTTTTAACTCTCGAATTGATATTTCCGGGATATTAATTTAAGTCGAATGTGCTTATACAGAGGAGCAAAAGTGCCTGTATAGGAGTAGATCCAACACAATTAATTGGAGTTGATCGCAATCCTAGACATAGGACGATAAAAATCTACCAGATTAGAGTCAAATCTAATATGGGGAGCCATAGATCGAGTTAATGCAAGACTAGGGGTTTTAATTAGAAAGAGATTTCAATTAATCAACCTAGGATTAGTTGTTTTTATCCTCGACGGAAGTATTAACATAATTTAGGGATCTCTACGGATCAAGTCAAATGAAGAAATTGTCTAGTTTAGAGTTAGATAACAAGTGAAGTCTAGGTGGATTCTTCCTTAGGTATTACCCTCATCAATCAGTTTTCCCAAAAGATATTTCCCAATTTACTTTTTGTCGTTTCTTTAGTTTAGTTTAAAATAGTTTACAACCAAGACCCTTTTATTTCTTAGGCTAGATAATAGGAAGGAAGTCATTACTAGTACTTTTAGTTCCTTGGATTTGATATTCCGGTTTTGCCACTAGCTATGCTACTATTCGATAGGTGCACTTGCCTTTTATCTTGATATTAGTTAGTTTATACGTGTGATTAGATTTTATTACTTCATCACATCACGATCAAAAGGGGAGTGATTGGCCAGCGTACAAGATAGACAGAGGTGATAAAGGAAACGAATTGAAAGAGAAAAGAGAGAAAAGAAGAAAATAATAACTGTGAAACTGAAAGAAAGAAAAAGAGTAGAAAGTGCTCAGTTTTAGCAATGCGAGAAGGGGCGCTTGATGAAAGTTGAAAGAATAGAGATGAGAAGAGAAAAAGGTATTTGGCTAAGGTTTGGAGAAGTAAAGAACAATTCCCAAATGGTCAATTTGACCTTAACCCAAAAATACAAAGAAGAAAAAAATAATAGCCACCAAAATAGAGAGCAAAACGAGAACAACTTTCGGCACTCAAAGTCAAAGGTCCTGTGACCAATTTTGCCAAAATGAATTTTCCCCAACCAGCACCCCTATCACTCTCCTCACTTGGCTCCTCAAATTTCTCCAACCGATCACTATCCATATCCCTTCAAAGTCTCTTAACTTTTTTCCCTACAATACTCCTAAAATCACTCACCCAATTTGTCCATAACTCTTTCCAGCATACTCATCTCAACCACCCATTCAAACTGTATTAAAACACCTCAATTTTGATCAACCTAGGACACTCCCATGGCACTTGTAGAAAAATAAAATTGCACTTTTACAACGCCAAGCCTCGAACCTCAGACCCCAAGGAACACTCCACACACCACTATTCCCAATACTCGCAAGCATTTTATGACATGTTTTCCCCATAATTATTTAAAAACCTACAGTCTAAAGCTAAGGGTTTTATTCAATTAAAAACAAAAACTTTGGACAAGTCAAGGCTTGAACCTAGGACTTCTTCAACACTTTTCAAGACACTCAACCATTGAAACAAACATGTCTTTGTGAAATACAACATATAAAAATAATTACTTATAATTTGGGGTGTTACGTATGCCATGTCATAAAATTTCAAACACTTTAAGGCTAAAATTTCTAAAATACCCCAAAAACTCCTAGGCCCTATTTTGGGGATTGACAAATACTATTATAAATATGTGTACTTGTGGGTCCAGGGAATTGAACCAAGATTGAAATTGGATTGGCTCACTTACACTTCATTTGGTTCAATATAATGGGAAAACCATTACGGGACGATTCTAGATTCTACGGTTTGGTTCATTGGAAAGCTTAAAATGCCAAATGGTGATTACAGCTTCATTCTAAAAATCACTGAATAGCCATTCAGGGGAGAAGGTGCTAAATTAGCTATTCCAACCTCTCCATCAAATGACACTTCTTTTCCCCTCTGAAAACACCCTTAGACTAAAATTTCTCAACGGTTTCACTTTTTTTTTCCTTTGGCTATCAACAATCTCATGCTCAACCTAAAAGGAAGCAAAAAAAATTGAAGGCCAAAGACTCATACTTTGTTTACTACTCCTAAGTGATTCCAACCCATCATTAGAATCGCTTGGTGTTCACCAAAGCCCTGCTTGTTTTGATGGTAAGTTTTTTTTCCTTCTCTTGAATAGAAAGGTAAATAAATGGCTTCTTATTGTATTCATTCAAGAAGTTATCCATTATCTACATGGTCCAAAAATAAGGTTGATACATTAAAACTTTTAGGTTTCATTTTCCGTTTCTAGGTTGCCATCTTATTTTATTGAATATTTGTAATTGAAAAAGGTTGAATTTTTTTCTAAGTTCTAAATGAAGAGCTTTTTCATTAGGTTATGGGTTTTCAATTTGCAGAACTCCATATGTTAAATGCTAACAAAAGTTAGGTGAACAGTCACTGAGCATTTCTAGAGTTGTTGAGAAGTGGGTCTAAGATTGAATTCAATTTATAAAAATCTTGAATTAAAAGTCCAAAGTTACTAATTTTTTTAGGGTGCAGGAAACCAGTGAAGAAAGCTAGAAAGAACAAGCATCACTGGTTGAAGAGAAGAGATTCAGCTAGCTCTAGACAAAAGGAACTCAATCTTGTTAGAATTGTAAGTTTAATTTTCTTATTTGTTCAATATTGGGTATAGTTTTTAGTTATAGTAAGGATTTAGTATTCAAAGTTTAATTTCGATTTTTAATGATGTTTGTGTTGCATTTGTTTTGTGATTCCACTGTTATTGTATACTTACTAATTGAAATCTGTTTTGTATTAATGTTGTTGGAGTTATTCTATTATTTACTGAGAACCCATTTTGTTGAAATTTTAGGAGACAATTTATTTTTTCTATTTAAATTAGGGCTATTATTCTTTCTACAACCATGGAACACTTTTTCTACTCATCAATAACACCATTTCCAACTTGAACCAAACTTGCTTTATTCTACGGGTGGCTACTTGAACCAAACTTGCTTTATTCTGGGCATCACTTTTGATTGTAATCAATTTCTTTTTCTGGGCCTAATTTATATACAATTTTAGTTGTAATGATTCTTAGGTTTGATTAACTATACGATTATTTTGGTGCATTGGATACAGTATGCAAAGATAAAGTCAAATTGTATTGCCAAAAATTATGGAAGCTTTGTTCCCAGAGAAAAGAAGAATAAGCAAGAAGAAAAAGGTGACAACCTTGCGTTTTAGTTCTTTGAATTGATATATGCATAATGCATAGTCTTGAAAATTTTTCTTTATTTTTTCTTAAAGATTGAAATTTACTTCTAGATTTTGCTCACAAGTTACGTGTTTCCTATTCTATTTATTCTCAATTTTTAATTCAAAGCTTTATTTATTATTCTCAAAATGTTAAATAAATTCTTCTATCAGGAAGATTTGTCTCTTGTGTTTTGAAGTGAGCATTTAGATTAGGGTCTTTGTAATTATAGAATGCTTAGCTTAACTTGTAAAAATGCTAAGACAATGGACTTCTTTTTGACATATCATGTATGTTTTTTTTCTATAGTTTCTACAACCAATCAGGCAACTATGGCCCTCAAAATGTTGAGGGAAAATAAGAACAAATATGACTTGGTTATCACAAGTGTTAACATGCCAGACATGGATACCTTTAAGCTTCTTGAACGTGGGTCTTGAAATGGACCTACCTGTAATCAATATGTATTAACCCTTTTTCTTCCATTTTATGGCACTAAATTTTTCCCATTTGATTTTGCTCTTTCCCTTCTTTTGTCTTTTGAATTATTTTTGGAATAAATGAAATAAAAATTAGGTGAAGTTTCATGGTTTTATAAACCTATAATTATTCTAGATCTAAATTTGATTAGTAGATTAGAAGTGTTTGAGAATGATTTACCATATTTTCATATTCTTGATGAAATTCTAGTGTTGTCAGCTCATGATGATACAAAACTTGTAAAGAAGGGGATTACTCATGGCACTTGTGACTACTTATTGAAGCTAGTTCGCATTGAGGAGCTAAAAAACATATGGCAACACGTTGTGAGAAAAAAACAAATTTGACTTCAAAGGTCACATTAATTCACCGAATCAAGATAATAGACACGAAGATGAGGATCCCTCAGTCCAGAAAAAGCCTCGAGTTTTTGGTCTGTAGAGGTGCATAGGAAGTGTGTTTCAGTTGTCAACCAATTGGGTCTTGATAGTGAGTTTTATGTTGTTTAGATTAGTGTCTCTTACTATAACATATTTTAATCTCATACTTAATGTGTTTTTGGATGATTAATTATGAAAATTAGTAAATTTGATTCTCCTAATCCTTTATATTCATGTTTCTATATTTAGGAGAGTATTTGGGAGTGAAAGGAGCGAAAAACAAGCCAAAATAGGACAAATAAAGTTATTTTCAGGAGCCATACAGCCTGGGCATTTCCACACTAGCTAGACATATGCCCAAGTGCCAGCCCGTGTCGATTTCGCACCTTGCTTCCCAAATATGCCAAAAAAAACCAATTTTAAGGCTTTTTAAGCATTCTAAAGTCTATAAATACCAATTAGAAGAAGACATAAGGGAGCAATCAGATAAGATCGAAGAAAATACTCAAAGAACATTATCAAATCAAATCGGAAACGGATCTCCATCAAGATCAAAGATCTCCTTTTAATTTCTTTCGAAGTTTTATTAAGTTTATTTATGTCTCATGGTTATTTTGACTTTGAGATGTTTTTGTTTAGGATTATGAATTAATTCCCTAGATACCTAGGGAGGATGAAACCTATGATGAATCCTTTTATTTAATTTATGTTTTTACGCGATAAATACTTGATTCTTGTTCTCAATTATGTATGCTTATTTCTTGCTTTAATATTTCAGGGATATTAATCCATGTTTAATGTGCTTATTTTAGTGGAGAAAAAGCCCCTGTTAAAAGTAGATCTAGCATAATTGAGTGAAGTTGTATGTAATCCTAGAAATAGTACGACATAAATCTATCGGATTAGAGTCAAATCTAATAAGGAAAACCATAGATCGATTTAATGTGACTATAGGGGTTTTAATTAGAAAGAGATTTCAATTAATCAACCTAGAGTCAGTTGTTCTTACTCTTGAAACAGATATTAACATAATTTAGGGATTTCCATAGATCAAGACACAAGTGAATAAATCATTTAATTCAGATTCATAATAAAAGGTGAAGTCTAGGTGGATTCTTTCTTGGGTATTGTCTATCTCATTGGTTATTATTTGATTATTTCCTTGATTTATTCTCTGTTGCGTTCTTAGTTAAATTAGTTTAGTAATTTTAGATTAAAACACAATCACTTCAATTTATTGGCTAAATAATAAGAAGACGGTAATTACTAGTACTTATAGTCCTCGTGGATACGATATTCCCAACTCACCATAGCTATACTATTGTTCGATAGGTGCACTTTCCTTTGTCGTATTTATAGTTAGTTTAGTGATCATCATTTAACTTTTCATTTTCTATTTATTTAAATGATTTAGAAGTTGTTCCTAAGAAAACTCTTGACCTTATGAATGTTGAGGGCTCATAAGGGAAAACATAACAAGCTATCTGCTAGTTTTAGTAAAGTGTTTTGTTACCATTTTACTCATTGCTAGAACTAGTACATTGTTAATGAAGTTATTACAACATCAATTCAAGCCTTTTTAAGAGTTAGGTTGGGCTATACACATGGGAGAATTCCATATACTTGAAGTATGAGCTTTTATAAAAGTGTGCAGTATTTAAGCTTACTATCTTATGTTGTCTTGTAGAAATATAGGCTTTACTTAGGACTTAACAGTGTTGTTGCATTAGGTATTAAAGTTCCGTCTTACTTGTGCATGGGTCCACTGGACGACTTTGGATATTTTTGTACATTGACTGGACCTGGAAGGATTTCAAGTGCCTCACTGCCATCTTATCAACTAGGTGGAACCATCTTATCAACCAGATGGAATGTTTGGGAGACTGAACTCTTGTAATTGCCCATTTTCAGTGAAATCAAAACAGTGGTTTCAGGACCACAAATTCGAAGTAAAAAAAATTATTATTATATGGTCTACAATATGCTACTGTATAAAAATCTCGTTAAGAAAATTTACCATTTACATACTTAATTTGATAAAAAAGACTAAATTGCATTAAGTGCATAAGTTGAGTTCTAATAGTTAAAGGTATTAAATAGCTATAGAATTTTAAATTTGAAGTCCTTATATAGTAAATAAACCATTAAAATGCTCAGTGGTTAATCATGAATAGTCATCAATGGAAAAATTTCATGAAACATTAAGGTTAATTTTGGAAATTATCAACTAAGTGATATTAAATAAATTAAAAAAAAAAACTATTATCATCATCTACAACCAAATAAAAAAAAAAAGAGAAGAAAACCTAGCCGTGGAAGCTTGAGATATTAGCAAGCTTATTTTGCTCAATTAGGCATGTATCTTTGTAACAGCCCACTTTAGACCCTAGTCGGAACGGGCGGTTTCGGGACCACTTAACTGAGTCGAATTATTATTTTTATTTCTTTAATATGCTTTACAGCATGATAGAATCACAGTGTGAAAGTTTGGTTTAGAAATTTTATCGTTTGACTGGTTAATTTGATAAAAAGGATTAAATCGCATAAAGCGATAAATTAGAGTTCTATTTTATAAATGGCTTATTTGAGCATGGCTTTATAAAAGGAGGTACTTGCATGGCAATTATGCCATTTTTATTTGGAGTGGTTGGTGATGGACCATTATGTCCATATTTTATAAGGTTTTATAATAATTTTACAAAGGGTAAAATGGACATTTGATTTATTATATGTTTTAATTAAAACAAAACATAAAATGTCTTCATTTTCATTACCTTCTTCATCGATTATATGAACAAAAATAAAGGGTTTAAAGGTTTTCTTCATTTGGCTACTATTTTGCTAAATTGAGATAAAGACGATCGAATCCCGGAACTTGATCGGGGAAAACGGAAAATAGATGAGTAGATATGGGATTACTAGGTAAGTTCGTATAACGAATTTAATGTATATATATGTTCATACGTATTGTTATTTGAAAATATGAAATGCTAGATGATTAAATAGCCTAATGGAACGAGTATATATGAGATTGAAATAGAAATGTTAAATTGTTACAAGTGATAATTTGAATACCGAGCCCCGTTAGAACCGTAGAAGTCGATAGGATACGAGTGACATGTCACTAGGGCTACAGGGTGGTTCGAGCTCCTGCATTTGTTGCGGACTCACCACGTGCTCATGAGCTACAGGTTTATCTTTCAGGATTACATGTTCAGCCTACGGGTTTACCGATTATCCTTCGGGATTATATGTTCAGCCTCCGGGCTTACCGTACAGGCTCGAAAGAGCATATATGAGGCATTGAGGGATTTCAGGTTATATGTATATACACTGTGTGTGTATCACCCGAGCATCTTTCGATGTTCTTATAGGTTCAACGGGCAATATCGATACATGTTACAGGAAAGGTTAATTGATATTTGAATATATGAGAGAGATGTTATGTGAATACATGAATGGTATAAGGTACATGTTATAAGAGTTATGTGCTATACATGAGATAATGAAGTATATGAAATACATGTCATATGAATTGTATGAATGGAATTATACTAGTTACATGATCAACATGTTATGTGAGAAAGTGCAAAATGAAGGCATATTATGCCATATGATTTACAAGATTTGTATATGTTACTTGAAATGAAGTATTTGATAAGCTTTTATATATGATATGTTATGAAACTACATGAACTAATGAGTGTGAGCTTGTGTAATAGGCTATAAGATCATATATTTGTAATGGCCTTACTTATGGATACCTCATTGAAATGGTAAGCTTCATTTCATGTTATATGGACTTACTAAGCTTTAGAAGCTTATTCCGTTTATTTATTTCACTGTCTTCTAGATTCGGAAGCTAGCTCGGATATCGGACGAGTCGGGGATCGCTATCACACTATCGATAAAGCTTCGGTACTTTTGAGTATTTTGCAAACGTTTGGTCATGGCATGTATAGGCTAGTACTTTAGTGAACATGATATATTTTGGTAAATGATCAAGCTATGAGATGTGGCTTGGATCATATATGAATATAATCAAGTATTAGAGTTGTTCTTTGGCTATATGTACTTATGGAAAGATATGTGATTTTGATGAGACTATAAGCTTGCATAGTTGATATGTTTACTATGTTATATGTGCAAGATATGTACATTGTTAGCTTAGGTGAAAGGTAAGGAATGATTATGTATATTTATGTGTGGATGAGTTCATGAATGTGGTTATTTTAACTATTGAATTGTTATGCTTAGTGAGTGCAAGATTTATGATGATTTTGGTCAATTATATGCTTGAATTGGTTTGTTTTTGGGTGGCAATTTGGCTTAAACCGAGCCTATAACGTGCCACACGACCAGGGAACACGGGCGTGCGCTTTGACCGTGTGTCCCCTGCACCTTGATGTTTTGGTCAGTTTTGGTACACGGCCTAGACACACGGGCGTGTCTGGTAACTTGTAGCCGTGTGAAATTTGGCAGTATAGTCACACGGTCTGCTCTGTTTTGTACACGGGCGTGTCTGGCAGCCATGTGATATTTGACAGTTTCGACCACGGGGTAAGGGCACGGGCGTGCCTAGGCCATGGGCGACACACAGCCTAACCTCATGGGCGTGTTTGACAGCCGTGTGGGATAAGTCAGATTCGACCACGGGCTAAAAGGTTTGGGCGTGTCTGGAGGGACACGGTCGTGTGTGAAGAACACGGGCAAGGGGCACGGCCGTCTGTCCCTAACTTTGAAATTTTGCAAATGTTCTCCTATCTTTTAGCATGTTTCCAATTAGATTTCCAATAATTATATACATCATTTTATGATCAATTGAAGCATGCTCTAATGACAGATGATACGTGATGGTTCTTGATTAAAAAGTTTGAAATTTTACTGTTTTGATATAAGTTACAAGTCCGGTAATGCCCCTTACCTATTCCGGCGACGGTTACGGGATAAGGGTGTTACATTTGGTTGGTATCAGAGCTACGGTTTAGTCGATTTTAGGACTACCGTAGTGAGTATTAGTCTAGCTATACATGCCATGTACATGAAATGTGATAGTGTGATATCTCCTGACATCCTTTGAAATCTGTTTTATATAGTAATGGATCCGAATCAAGCTTTAGCTGATGATGTTAAAAGTATTGCGCCAGCACCAGCTCAAGGGGCTGTGCCTTCTGAATCGGGCCCTGTTGTGGCCAATCAGGAAGAAATTAAACAAGCTTTCTTCCAAATGATGTCTGGATGGTTTAGTGAGTTTGTGCGAGCAAACCCGGCTGCTCCGCAACCTCCACCCCCTCCCGTCCCACAACCTAACCCTGATAATGTACGAGTTGTGGATCCTCTGAGATTGAACAGACCTCCTGTCGATAAGATACAGAAGTATGGTGCTGAGGAATTCCGAGCTTCAGCAAGTGATGATACTGAGAGGGCTGAATTTTGGCTTGAGAATACGATCAGAATTTTTAATGAACTGGCTTGTACTCCTGATGAGTGCCTGAGATGTGCTATTTCTTTGCTTTGGGATTCAGCATATCAATGGTGGAATACATTGACCTCGGTTGTACCACGAGAACGAGTTGATTGGGATTTTTTCCAGACGGAATTCAGAAAGAAATACATCAGTCAACGATTCATCGATTAGAAAAGAAAAGTGTTTTTAGAGCTGAAATAGGGTCGAATGTCTGTAACTGAATACGAGAGAGAGTTCGTTCGACTCAGCAAATATGCTCGCGAATGTGTTTCTACCGAAGCAACAATGTGCAAAAGGTTCGAAGATGGGCTAAATGAAGAAATTTGACTATTAGTCGGGATACTTGAGCTGAGAGAGTTTGTAGTTCTCGTTGATCGAGCTTGTAAAGCCGAAGAGCTTGCTAAAGAAAAGAGAAAAGCTGATTCTGAATTCAGAGAAGCTAGAAAAAGGTTTGCGGGTAAACCGTATCAGTCTGGATCCAAAAGATCAAAGGATTTTCATCCTCGTCCTACTGCTTCTACGGGCACATCTATCCGAGAGAAAAGTGTTAAGACTTCTTATTCGAGACCTCAGATGACTTCTGCAGCTAGTGCGGGTAGTGTGAGAACTCCTGGACCTAAATGTAAGTATTGTAATAGGAAACATTTTAGTGAATGCCGATTGAAAAGCGGAGCTTGTTTTCGATGTGGATCGTTAGATCACTATTTACGTGACTGTCCTGAAAAATCTGTAACTGATAAGGAACAAACAACTAAGACAAATAATGTTGCATCGAGAGGTAGACCGTCGCGAAGTACTGGAAACCAAAGTGGAAATCGCAGTGTGGCGAGAGATGCTAATGTGAGATCTGAGATGCGTACTCCTGCGAGAGCTTATGCAATACGTGCACGCGAGGAAGCTTCGTCTCCTGATGTTATTACCGATACTTTTTCTCTCTATAACACTGATATTGTTGCATTGTTAGATCCTGGATCAACTCATTCATATATCTGTATGAAATTAGTGTATGAAAAGAATTTGAGTGTTGAGTCTACGGAATATGTAGTTAAAGTATCGAATCCATTAGGAAGCTCTGTGTTAGTTGATAAGATATGTAAGAAATGTCCGTTGATGACTCGGGGATATTGTTTTCTGGCTGATCTAATGCTCCTCCCTTTTGACGAATTCGATGTAATACTAGGCATGGACTGGCTAAATGCGCATGAGGCTATTGTGAATTGTCGAAGTAAGAGTATAGAATTGAAATGTCAGAATGGTGAGATTCTTCGGATTGAATCAAATGATTCGAATGAATTACCGATAGTGATTTCTGCCATGAGGGCTCAGAAGTATGTCAGAAAAGGCTATGATGCATATTTAGCGTATGTGATGAATTCTAGCAAGACAGAATTAAAAATTGAGTCTGTACCAGTTGTTTGTGAGTTTTCAGATGTTTTCCCGGAAGAATTACCGGGTTTACCACCAATTAGAGAAGTTGAATTCGGTATTGAATTGTTACCGGGCACTACTCCGATATCGATAACTCCATACAGAATGGCACCGACGGAATTAAAAGAGTTGAAAGCTGTAACGCCCTGATTTTCGGGATTTTTCGGGTTTTGTGAATTTTAGTGAAATTTTTAAAATTTTGGTGTTCTAAAGGTTGATAATGTATGTACATGTGTTAGTGGGCCTATACAAGGCCCAAGTTTAAGTTAAAACCCGGTGAAATAGTAAGTTGGATTTTCAAGTGAAAGGGGACTTGGTTAAGTGGGCTTTTAAGAAAAACCGTGTAAAATATGTCACAAGTGAGCTCTTGGTAAAGTGGCAAGGTGGAGCCACTAAGCTCCTAGAAAAGTGGCGCCTAAGTGGATATTCAAGGACAAGGGTTCGAGTTACAAGGTAAGCGTAGAGTTCTTTTTAATTTTTAAGCATGTGCCGGGCATGTGCCTAACTTAAGTAAATTTCAGCAAGGGGGCTTTAGGGACTTGGGCCGATTGCTTTAGAGGGACTACTAGGGTTATATCATTTTCTTTTTTCTGTCATGACAATTAGGGCTAGCCACCTTAGGAATTTTTCTCTGTTCTACTGTCAGAAAAGCCAAAAGTTGCCTCCATGGAAAGCTCATAGCCGAATTCTTCTTCTCCACCTCTACCATTGTTTTTTTTTTCATTTTTCTTCTTCCCCTTTGATCTCTTCCCTAGCCGAATACCCACCTTGCACAGATCCACTCTTTCTTTTGCTTTCATTCCTCTTAAAATATACCATAACTGATTGCTCAAAGTGCCAGAAATCCCGAAAACTGCTTTCTTTCTTGCCGATTTCTTGTAAGCCGAATCACCCCTATTCCTTTCACCTGTTGTGGCCGATTACTACACTCCCTTGAATCACACCATTGTCGAAACCATCACCCAAAATCTACACCCAAAACGCCATCCTCTTCTCTTGTTGAAAAGCCGAAATCACCATAGTTGTAGGGAGATAGCCGAAATTGCAAATCTCAGAGATAAGGTTTCTACTGACGTTTAAGGGTCAGATTTACATCAGATCTGCATAGAAACTGAAGGGAAATCGTTGGTAAGTATTTAATACTTCAGATCTGTTCAATATTTCATATTTGGAAAAGCCGAAAGTCCCTAAAGTTAAGGATTTTATCGTTTTGGACTTTTGGTAAATCAAGTGGTGTTTTCTTTGTTCTTTTTGTGTGTTAGTTAGAGAAGAAGGTGATCAAACAAGGAGTTGAAGACATTGGAACATCAGATCTAGATCTAAAGGGATCTAAATCGGCAAGGTAAGAACATTAAGGCCATTGGAGGTGTTGGCCGAATGTGTAAGTAAGGCTTTGGGTAAGTTTTCAATTCAGATTAAGTGTTAATATGGTCTAATCAATTAAGTATTGGATTGTAGGGATTAACGCATAGGAGATCTCGTAGGAGAAACTACAAAACAGGTGTGTGTTTCGAACGCCCTTCAATGCGCAAATCGGCAAAAGCCGAAAAGCCGAAATGCCGAAGTTTCAGTATTTCGAGAGCTTGTGAGCGTGCGAACGTTCTCAAGTTAGTAGGAGAAGGTTAGTTTTGGAATCGGCACTGTTAGGCGTGTTGACCGCTAAATTTTGGACATTATGGTAAGTTGGGCCTCGGTGGGCCAAATATGGGCCCAATGGGCGATTTGGGTCCATGTGAGTAAAAATGGGTTTAAAGGTAATATTATGAACTGTAGGCGTGAAAACAGTTAAAACAAGATAACTGATTATGAAATTGGGACTAAATGGGCCTAATGGGCCAATCGACGTAATAGGGCTCATTAGGGGTTTTAGGGCTTGAATGCTAAGACTGAAAAACTGAGTTAACCGGACTTCTGTGACAACTATGTGATTAATAAATACTGTAATAAGCATAAAATCTGTAACATGAGAGCAAAATTACTGAAATACCCTTAGGGTAAGAAATTACTGTTTTGCCCCTAGGTAGAAAATTACCGTTATACCCCTAGGGCTAAAATTGACTGTACTGTTTGACATGACTGTTACTGTTATTGCATGCCATGATATGTATCTATTGCATGGGTTGGGTTTTGATAATGGAGGAAGTGTGAGTGGCACAGCCACGTTACTGAAAAGGGGCTATGCCTCGTACTGTTTCTGAAAGGGGCTTTGCCTCGTATACTGTTTAACTGAGCAGCCATGCTGCGACTGTGGTGTGTGGGCTGGGTGGGTCGAGTCATTCCCCACATGGTGTGTTGGCTGGTACGGGTGGTGTGTAGCGGTTAGTGGGTTGAGTAGTCTCCCCAATTGGGTTTGCATTTATACTGTATTACTGTACTGTACTGTTCTGGGCCTATGGGCCAATCTGTTATCTGGATAGGGCTTCAGCCCAGTATCTGTTATAGGGCCTTGGCCCAGATTACTGTTTCCTGAATAGGGCTTCGGCCCAGTATCTGACTGAGACTGGTTTGGGTTTAGGCCCAGTGGGCTTGAGCCAATTTGGGCTTTGGATGGGTTCTGCACACACTGAGTTTTCCCAAACTCACCCCTTTCTTTCCATCCTTGCAGGTGAGCCCTAGTGTAACGCCCTGATTTTCGGGATTTTTCGGGTTTTGTGAATTTAAGTGAAATTTTAAAATTTTGGTGTTCTGAAGGTTGAAAATGTATGTACATGTGTTAGTGGGCCTTTAGAAGGCCCAAGCTTAAGTTAAAACCCGGTAAAATCTTAAGTTGGATTTTCAAGTGAAAGGGGACTTGGTTAAGTGGGCCTTTAAGAAAAATCGTGTAAAATATGTCACAAAGGGAGCCTTGGTAGAGTGGCAAGGTGGCGCCACTAAGCTCCTAAAAAAGTGGCGCCTAAGTGGGTATGCAAGGACAAGGGTTCGAGTTACAAGGTAAGCATAGTGTTTTTTTTAATTTTTAAAGCATGAGCCTAATTTAAGTGGGAATTCGGCAAGGGGCTTTAGGGACTTGGGCCGATTGTTTTAGGGGAATTATTAGGGTTTTGTCTTTTTCTATTTTCTGTCATGAGAGTTAGGGTTAGCCACCTTAGGTGTTATTATTCTCTTTTCAGTCAAAAAAGCCGAAATTGGCCTCCCTAAGAGTATCTAGCCGATTTCTTCTTCTTCTTCCTCTCTATCATTTCTTTTCTTCTTTTCTTTTTACTCTGTTGATCTTCCCCTTAGCCGAACACTCTATCATACTCAGATCTGCAATTTCTTTCGATTCTATCCCTCCAAAAATAGCCATAGCCGATTGCTCAAAGTGCTAAAAATCCCGAAAACTGCTTTCTTTTTTTTGCCAATTTCTTGTAAGCCGAATTACCCCTATCCCTTTTCACTTGTTGTGGCCGATTACTACATTCCCTTGAGCCACTTCATTGTCGACACCATCACCCAAACTCACAGCTCAAATCGCCATCTTCTTCTCTAGTTGAAAAGCCGAAATCACCATTAGTGTAGGGAGATAGCCGAAAATTTCAGATCTCATAGTTAAGGGTTCTACTAGCGTTCAAAGGGCAGATTTGCATCAGATCTGTGTAGGAATCGAAGAGAAATCATTGGTAAGTGTTTAATACCTCAGATCTGTTCAATATTTCATGTGTTGGAAAAGCCGAAAGTCCCTAAAGTTGGGGACTTTGCCGATTTGGACATTTAGTAAATCAAGTGGTGTTTTTCTTTGTTCTTTGAGTGATAGTTGCGAAGGAGGCGAGCAAGTGAGGCAGTAAAGGCATCGGAATCATCAGATCTAGATCTAAAGCGATCTAAATCGGTAAAGGTAAGATTTTTAGGCCATTAAGGGGTATGGCCGAATGTGGTAAAGGATTGTAGCTTTGGTTTTTCGTAGATCTATTGATTAATCAATTAGATTTTGGGTTGTAGGAACTGTCGCATAGGAGATCTCGTTGGTGAAACCGCAAAACAGGTGTGTGATTCTGAGCCCCTTCATTGTGCATGTTGGCAAATGCCGAAAAGCCGAAATGCCGAAGATTGGGCATTTCGAGGGCTTGTGAGAGTGCGAACACTCACAAGTTGGTAGGGAAACTTTGGATATGAAATCGGTACTGAAGGGGGAGTTAGCCACGAAATTTTGGGCGTTACGGTAAGTTGGGGCCTCGGTGGGCCGAGTATGGGCCCAATAGGCAATTTGGGCCCATTTAGGTAGAAATGGGTTTAAGGGTAATAAAATGAACTGTAGGTGTAAGAACAGCTAAAACAAGGTAACTGAATATGAAATTTGGACTAAACGGGCCTAATGGGCTAATTGACGAAATAGGGCTCATTAGGGGTTTTAGGGCTTAAGAGCTAAAACAATTAAACTGTGTTAACCGAATTTCTGTAACGACTATGGGATTAGTAGAGACTGTAATAAGCATAAAAACTGTAATATGAGAGCAAAATTACTGAAATACCCTTAGGGTGAGAAATTACTGTTTTGCCCTTAGGTAGAAAATTACCGTTATACCCCTAGGGCTAAAAATCGACTGAATTGTTTGACATGACTATTATTGTTACTGCATATCATGATGTATGTATGTTTGATGCATGGGGTTTGGGTTTGATATTGGAGGAAGTGTGAGTGGCACTGCCACGTTACTGAAAGGGGCTATGCCTCGTATTGTTACTAAATGGGGCTTTGCCTCGTATACTGTTTATCTGAGCAGCCATGCTGCAACTGTGGTGTGTGGGCTGGGTGGGTCGAGTTATTCCCCACATGGTGTGTTGGCTAGTACGGGTGGTGTGTAGCGGTTGGTGGGTTGAGTAGTCTCCCCAATTGGGTTGCATTCATACTGTTATACTGTACTGACTGTTATGGGCCTATGGGCCAAACTGTTATCTGAATAGGGCTTCGGCCCAGTATCTGTAATCTGAATAGGGCTTCGGCCCAGTATTTGACTGAAACTGGCTAGGGCTCAGGTCTAGTGGGCTCGAGCCGATGTGGGCTTTGGATGGGTTCTGCACACACTGAGTTTTCCCAAACTCACCCCTCTCTTTCCATCCTTGCAGGTGAGCCCTAGATCGTGACTTGGTTGCTGGGAGGGATTCAGAGTGGCCACGAAGACTGAACTCGTATTTTAATTTGTTTATTAATTTAAATATTTTTTTTCTATTGGTTTTATTTTGCTATGGGTTGTAATAAGGCCACTTTATCTGTTTTTACTTGGGACTTTCAACTATTCTATTTCATCCATAATTACGCACTGTTTTCAAAAATTAAACAAATGTTTTCTTAACCAACCTGTTATTACAAGAGACTAAGTAAGATAATAAGGTTAAAGTGAACCGCTTAACAAATGAAATAGAGATTAAGTTGAGTAGTTATTAAAACAGGGATTTTCAAAATAGAAAATCAAGCGTTGCTTTCCAAAACACACCATCGGACTTAGTAAATAAGGCGGCGTAGGATAGTATAGGTGATGTAGCCCACCGGACATGGCCATAACGTCTGGGCCGGGTTCGGGGTGTTACATTTAGTGGTATCAGAGCCAGGTTGCAACAACTCGGCTGTGGATCGAGTCCAAAAAGGGGTTTTCAAAATTTTTAAGCTCATAAAAGGTATTTTTGGAAAACCAGATTTTCTGAAAGAATTTTCTTTCGAAGTGATTTCTTTTAACTTGTCTTTTCTAAAATATGTTTAAAAAAAAATTATTTTTAGGTCTAAGATTTTATTGAAATCTGGTACTTCGAGAGGTGGCACACTGAATCCCCGGCACCAAGTTGTAAGTATTTTCTGCCTTAACTTCTATACTGTACTGAAAATAAAGCTATAGATAGTACTGAGCCTTGGATGTGATACTATAGGTGAGGTAGTATTAAGGCCATAAAACTGAAACTGTAGGGTAAACTAAACCCTAGGAAACTGAGACAGTAGCTAGGCTACGATCGCGCGAACACAAACTCTGAAATTTTATCTGTTCATAAGATATTCTGTAATAAACAACTGAAACATTAACTGATGGCATAAAATTCGTAAAATAGATAATCGATATGAGTACAAGAGCTACTCGTGGACGAGGCCGTGGACGAGGCCGAGTTAGTGCGCAAGCTGGATCATCGTCTTCTGAGCATAGGCCAGCAGGAGAGGCACGACCACCAGTGGAGGAAAATGGGCCGTACGATCGGGCCGCAGGGGACGACGCCTTATCCCAGGCCATGCTGAGAATTCTGGAAAGGGTGACCGGAGCTAATGTTGGGCCTGTGAATAGGGGGTCCATTTCTGAGCGACTCCGGGCCAATGGAGCGGAAATTTTTAGGGGCATATCTGGAGTGGACCCAAATGTGGCTGAGTACTGGTTGGAAGCCACAGAGCGAATTATGGACGATTTGGACTGCTCAGTGGAGCAGAAGCTGAAAGGAGCGGTATCGTTGCTGAGGGACGAGGCATATCAATGGTGGATCACCGTAAGAGAGGGTACCCCAGCTGAGAGGGTAACTTGGGAATTGTTCAAGCAGTCTTTCAAGGTGAAATATGTTGGGGCTAGTTATGTGGATGCACGAAGGAAGGAGTTTCTGAACCTGACCCAGGGTAGTAAGACTGTGGCTGAATATGAGGCAGAATTTCTGCGATTAAGCCGGTATGCTAGTGGCATTGTTTCCACCGAGTATGAGCGTAGTTTTCGGTTCGAGGATGGCCTCAGAGATGAGCTGAGAGTATTGATAGTGCCGCAGAGGGAGCGCGACTTTGCTGCACTGGTGGAGAAGGCTAAGATAGCCGAGGAAGTGAAGCAAGCTGAAAGGCGGAATCGCGATAGGGATCGCAACCGTTTTAAAAGAGACTCTGGAGTATCGGGAGCTGCAAACCGGAATTTTAAGAGGGCTAGAGTAGAAGAACCAGTGCGAGCTATGCCAGTGAATGTTGTTAGACCACAGGCTTGTGGAGACTGTGGCAGAGTTCATCGAGGAGAATTCTGGAAACGCAGTGGAGCTTATTTTCGTTGTGGGTCTAAGGACCATCAGGTTAAGGACTGCCCACAGAAGCCAGCTCAGGCTCAAGCTGTTGATCAGAGAGTTGCTCAGCCTGCGCGTGGGGGACTGCCACCGCCAAGGGGCCGTGGTCAAGGTAGAGGAGGCAATGGTAATGGACGTGGTCGTGGAGCACCTGGCAGGGGTGCTGGAAATGCTGAGGCTCGTCAGCCAGCCTTAGTGTATGCTGCTCGCCGCCGCGAGGAGGGTGATGCACCTGATGTTATAACTGGTACGTTCTTAATAGATCATACACCATATACTGCTTTAATTGATGTGGGTTCGACTCATTCGTATGTTGCTTGTGAAATTTCTGGGTCGTTGGGTGTGCATTCTGAGGAGACTGTGAGTGGGGTAACTGTGATTAGTCCTTTAGGTCACTCTGTTAGGGTAGATAAACTCTTTAGAGATGTGCCTTTAGAGACTCAAGGTAGGATCTTTCTGGGAGACTTGATGGAGTTACCTTTTGGAGAATTTGACTTGATTCTGGGCATGGACTGGTTAACCAAGCACAAGGCAACGTTGGATTGCGCGGCCAAAAGAATGGTATTAAGAACAACCGAAGGTGAGGAGGTGATGGTTATTGGTGAACGAAGGGACTATTTGTCCAATGTGGTTTCTGCCTTAAGGGCTGAAAGGTTGATGCGCAAAGGTTGTGAAGCATACTTAGCGTTTGTAAGTCAAACTGAACCCGAAGGGGTGACCGTGGAGACAGTGAGGACTGTTAATGAATTTCAAGATGTATTTCCTGAGGAGCTACCTGGACTACCTCCTAACCGAGAAGTGGAATTTGGGATTGATCTGTTGCCTGGAACAGCTCCAGTGTCCATTGCGCCTTACAGAATGGCACCAAAGGAGCTAGTGGAATTGAAAGCCCAGATTCAAGAGTTGTTAGATAGGGGCTTCATTAGACCGAGTGTGTCTCCGTGGGGAGCACCGGTGCTGTTTGTGAAAAAGAAGGACGGTACGATGCGTATGTGTATCGATTATCGCCAGTTGAACAAACTGACGATAAAGAATAAGTATCCTCTGCCAAGAATCGACGATCTATTTGACCAGCTTAAAGGAGCTTCAGTGTTTTCCAAGATCGACCTTCGATCTGGGTATCATCAGTTAAGGGTAAAAGAGGTGGATGTGCATAAGACAGCATTCAGAACTCGTTATGGTCACTACGAGTTCTTGGTTATGCCCTTTGGATTGACGAATGCACCAGCAGCTTTTACGGATTTAATGAACCAAGTATTTCAGCCGTACTTGGATCGTTTTGTGGTCGTCTTTATTGACGATATATTGGTGTATTCGGAAACAGAGAAGAAGCATGATGAGCATCTTCGAATCGTTCTGCGGACTCTAAGAGAAAAGCAATTGTATGCGAAATTTAGTAAGTGCGAATTCTGGCTTCGAGAAGTGACTTTTCTGGGTCATGTTGTTTCTGCTAAGGGAATTAGGGTAGATCCTCACAAGATTGAGGCAGTTCTGGATTGGAAGCCGCCTAGGACGGTGACAGAAATTTGTAGTTTTCTGGGTTTGGCAGGCTATTATAGAAGGTTTGTGGAGGGGTTCTCTATCATCGCGGCTCCATTAACGAAATTGTTAAGGAAGGGAGTACCCTTTAATTGGACTGAGAGGCAGCAAGAAGCTTTCGACAACCTAAAAAAGGTGTTGATCGAGACGCCAGTGTTGATTCAGCCGGAATCTGGGAAGGACTTTACGGTTTATAGCGATGCTTCGCATGTGGGATTAGGTTGTGTACTGATGCAAGAGGGTAAGGTGGTTGCCTATGCTTCGCGACAGCTTAAGCCTCACGAGGTGAATTACCCTACGCATGATTTGGAGTTGGCAGCGGTGGTATTTGCATTGAAAATCTGGAGACACTACCTTTATGGGGAAAAGTGTATTATATACACTGACCACAAAAGTCTCAAATATCTGTTAACTCAGAAGGAGTTGAACCTTAGGCAACGGAGATGGATAGAGTTGCTTAAGGACTATGACTGTTCGATTGAGTATCACCCTGGCAAGGCTAATGTTGTGGCTGATGCACTGAGCCGAAGGACTGTTACTGAGTTAAAGGCGATGTTCGCTCGTTTAAGTTTGTATGATGATGGGAGTTTGCTGGCCGAACTGCAAGTGAGACCGACTTGGACCGAGAGGATTAAAGAATTGCAGTGGAAGGATGATTCGTTGACTCCTCGATTTCAACAAGTCAAGGAAGGTAAGAGTGAGGATTTTAGACTGAATTCTTATGGAGTCCTATGCTTTCGAGGAAAAGTCTGTATTCCTAAGGATTCTGACTTGAGGAAGTTGATATTGAGTGAGGCTCATGGTGGAGCCTATGCTATGTACCCTGGAGGTAATAAGTTGTATAGGGATTTGCGAGAAGGGTACTGGTGGCCTGGACTTAAGCGAGAGGTGACTGATTTCG
This sequence comes from Gossypium stocksii, assembly GCA_020496765.1. NCBI lineage: Eukaryota > Viridiplantae > Streptophyta > Magnoliopsida > Malvales > Malvaceae > Gossypium > Gossypium stocksii. The sequence goes on along the minus strand of CM035632.1, from coordinate 95,034,701 downwards.
TTGGGAAATGTTTGACGTGTCAGCAAGTTAAAGCTGAGCACCAACTGCCGTCTGGATTGTTGCAGCCAGTAAAGATTCCGCAGTGGAAATGGGAAAGAGTAACGATGGATTTTGTGAGTGGCTTGCCTTTGACACCTTCAAAGAAGGACTCTGTTTGGGTAGTTGTGGATAGATTGACGAAGTCTGCTCATTTTATACCAGTTAGAACTGATTACTCACTTCAGAAGTTGGCCAAGCTGTATGTAGCAGAGATAGTGCGTTTGCATGGGGTGCCAGTTTCGATAATTTCTGATCGAGATCCTAGATTTACATCTCGATTCTGGAAGAAGTTGCATGAGGCGTTAGGTACGTGATTGGACTTCAGTACTGCATTTCACCCTCAGACAGATGGTCAGTCTGAAAGGGTCATTCAAGTGTTGGAAGACATGTTAAGAGGATGTATCATTGATTTTCATGGTAGTTGGGAAGATTATTTACCGTTGGCAGAATTTGCATACAACAACAGTTATCAAGCAAGTATTCAGATGGCTCCATATGAGGCACCTTATGGACGGAGATGTCGCACTCCTACTTGTTGGACAGAATTGGGAGAACGTAGAGTTCTTGGACCAGAGTTGGTAGCAGATACCGAAAGTAAAGTTAAGCTGATTCGAGATCGGTTAAAGGAGGCGTCTGATCGGCAGAAGTCATATGCTGACCTTAAGCGTAAGGAGATTGAGTTCGCTGTTGGGGATATGGCGTTCCTAAAGGTGTCACCGTGGAAGAAGATCTTGAGATTTGGTAAAAAGGGCAAGCTAAGTCCGCGGTTTATTGGGCCTTATCGGATTCTTAAGCGGATTGGGCCAGTAGCCTATCAGTTGGAGTTGCCACCAAAGTTGGATCGTATCCATGACGTTTTTCACGTGTCTATGCTAAGACGGTATCGATCGGACCCTTCGCATATTGTACCAGTAGAGGAGATTACAGTAAATGCCGATTTGACTTTCGAGGAGGAACCTGTGGAGATCTTAGATCGTGATGTCAAAGTCTTAAGGAGGAAGTCTGTTCCTTTGGTAAAGGTGCTATGGCGTAATCATGGTAGAGAAGAAGCTACTTGGGAGCCAGAGGAGACTATGCGTCAACAATACCCTCAGTTATTTGGATCAGGTAAATTTCATGGACGAAATTTCTTTAAGGGGGTAGAGTTGTAACGCCCTGATTTTCGGGATTTTTCGGGTTTTGTGAATTTAAGTGAAATTTTAAAATTTTGGTGTTCTGAAGGTTGAAAATGTATGTACATGTGTTAGTGGGCCTTTAGAAGGCCCAAGCTTAAGTTAAAACCCGGTAAAATCTTAAGTTGGATTTTCAAGTGAAAGGGGACTTGGTTAAGTGGGCCTTTAAGAAAAATCGTGTAAAATATGTCACAAAGGGAGCCTTGGTAGAGTGGCAAGGTGGCGCCACTAAGCTCCTAAAAAAGTGGCGCCTAAGTGGGTATGCAAGGACAAGGGTTCGAGTTACAAGGTAAGCATAGTGTTTTTTTTAATTTTTAAAGCATGAGCCTAATTTAAGTGGGAATTCGGCAAGGGGCTTCAGGGACTTGGGCCGATTGTTTTAGGGGAATTATTAGGGTTTTGTCTTTTTCTATTTTCTGTCATGAGAGTTAGGGTTAGCCACCTTAGGTGTTATTATTCTCTTTTCAGTCAAAAAAGCCGAAATTGGCCTCCCTAAGAGTATCTAGCCGATTTCTTCTTCTTCTTCCTCTCTATCATTGCTTTTCTTCTTTTCTTTTTACTCTGTTGATCTTCCCCTTAGCCGAACACTCTATCATACTCAGATCTGCAATTTCTTTCGATTCTATCCCTCCAAAAATAGCCATAGCCGATTGCTCAAAGTGCCAGAAATCCCGAAAACTGCTTTCTTTTTTTTTGCCAATTTCTTGTAAGCCGAATTACCCCTATCCCTTTTCACTTGTTGTGGCTGATTACTACATTCCCTTGAGCCACTTCATTGTCGACACCATCACCCAAACTCACAGCTCAAATCGCCATCTTCTTCTCTAGTTGAAAAGCCGAAATCACCATTAGTGTAGGGAGATAGCCGAAAATTTCAGATCTCATAGTTAAGGGTTCTACTAGCGTTCAAGGGGCAGATTTGCATCAGATCTGTGTAGGAATCGAAGAGAAATCATTGGTAAGTGTTTAATACCTCAGATCTGTTCAATATTTCATGTGTTGGAAAAGCCGAAAGTCCCTAAAGTTGGGGACTTTGCCGATTTGGACTTTTAGTAAATCAAGTGGTGTTTTTCTTTGTTCTTTGAGTGATAGTTGCGAAGGAGGCGAGCAAGTGAGGTAGTAAAGGCATCGGAATCATCAGATCTAGATCTAAAGCGATCTAAATCGGTAAAGGTAAGATTTTTAGGCCATTAAGGGGTATGGCCGAATGTGGTAAAGGATTGTAGCTTTGGTTTTTCGTAGATCTATTGATTAATCAATTAGATTTTGGGTTGTAGGAACTGTCGCATAGGAGATCTCGTTGGTGAAACCGCAAAACAGGTGTGTGATTCTGAACCCCTTCATTGTGCATGTTGGCAAATGCCGAAAAGCCGAAATACCGAAGATTGGGCATTTCGAGGGCTTGTGAGAGTGCGAACACTCACAAGTTGGTAGGGAAACTTTGGATATGAAATCGGTACTGAAGGGGGAGTTAGCCACGAAATTTTGGGCGTTACGGTAAGTTGGGGCCTCGGTGGGCCGAGTATGGGCCCAATGGGCAATTTGGGCCCATTTAGGTAGAAATGGGTTTAAGGGTAATAAAATGAACTGTAGGTGTAAGAACAGCTAAAACAAGGTAACTGAATATGAAATTTGGACTAAACGGGCCTAATGGGCTAATTGACGAAATAGGGCTCATTAGGGGTTTTAGGGCTTAAGAGCTAAAACAATTAAACTGTGTTAACCGAATTTCTGTAACGACTATGGGATTAGTAGAGACTGTAATAAGCATAAAAACTGTAATATGAGAGCAAAATTACTGAAATACCCTTAGGGTGAGAAATTACTGTTTTGCCCTTAGGTAGAAAATTACCGTTATACCCCTAGGGCTAAAAACCGACTGAATTGTTTGACATGACTATTATTGTTACTGCATATCATGATGTATGTATGTTTGATGCATGGGGTTTGGGTTTGATATTGGAGGAAGTGTGAGTGGCACTGCCACGTTACTGAAAGGGGCTATGCCTCGTATTGTTACTGAATGGGGCTTTGCCTCGTATACTGTTTATCTGAGCAGCCATGCTGCAACTGTGGTGTGTGGGCTGGGTGGGTCGAGTTATTCCCCACATGGTGTGTTGGCTGGTACGGGTGGTGTGTAGCGGTTGGTGAGTTTAGTAGTCTCCCCAATTGGGTTGCATTCATACTGTTATACTGTACTGTACTGTTATGGGCCTATGGGCCAAACTGTTATCTGAATAGGGCTTCGGCCCAGTATCTGTAATCTGAATAGGGCTTCGGCCCAGTATTTGACTGAAACTGGCTAGGGCTCAAGTCTAGTGGGCTCGAGCCGATGTGGGCTTTAGATGGGTTCTGCACACACTGAGTTTTCCCAAACTCACCCCTCTCTTTCCATCATTGCAGGTGAGCCCTAGATCGTGACTTGGTTGCTGGGAGGGATTCAGAGTGGCCACGAAGACTGAACTCGTATTTTAATTGGTTTATTAATTTAAATATTTTTTTTTCTATTGGTTTTATTTTGCTATGGGTTGTAATAAGGCCACTTTATCTGTTTTTACTTGGGACTTTCAACTATTCTATTTCATCCATAATTATGCACTGTTTTCGAAAATTAAACAAATGTTTTCTTAACCAACCTGTTATTACAAGAGACTAAGTAAGATAATAAGGTTAAAGTGAATCGCTTAACAAATGAAATAGAGATTAAGTTGAGTAGTTATTAAAACAGGGATTTTCAAAATAGAAAATCAAGCGTTGCTTTCCAAAACACACCATCGGACTTAGTAAATAAGGCGGCGTAGGATAGTATAGGTGATGTAGCCCACCGGACATGGCCATAACGTCTGGGCCGGGTTCGGGGTGTTACACCTAGATCGTGACTTGGACGCTGGGAGGGATTCAGAGTGGCCACGAGGACTGAACTTTCATCATAGTTGGTTTTTTTTATTATTTAATTACCTTTTATTGGTTTTATTTTGACATGGGTTGTAATAAGGCCGCTATAACTGTTATTCGGGATTTCTCTACCATTTTATTTCAAACACAAACCTACACCGTTTTCAAAATTAAACAAACATTTTATTAACCAACCTGACTTCACTGAAGACTAAGGAGGACAATAAGACTAAAATGAAACGATTAACAAATGAGATAGAAATTAGGTTGAATAATAATTAAATCAGGAATTTCAAGAAAAACAAGTATTACTTTTCAAAAATCTCAAACATCAGACTTAGTATATAGGACGGCGTAGCATAGTCTAGGTGATGTAGCACACCGGACATGGCCATAACGTCTGGGCCGGGTCTGGGGTGTTACAAAAACACAGTTACAAGAATTGACGGATAGAGGTTTCGTGAGACTGAGCTTTTCACCTTGGGGTGCTCCCGTATTATTTGTGAAAAAGAAAGATGGAACAATGAGAATGTGTATTGATTACCGACAGTTGAACAAGGTAATAGTGAAGAATAAATACCCTCTTCTGTGGATTGATGATTTATTTGATCAGTTAAAAGGAGCTACTGTATTTTCAAAGATTGATTTGAGATCAGGTTATTACCAGTTGCGAGTTAAAGATTCAGAGATACCGAAAACTACTTTCAGAACATGATACGGACATTATGAGTTTCTGGTCATGCCTTTCGGTTTGACAAACGCACCAGCAGTGTTTATAGACTTGATGAACCGTGTATTCAAACCGTATTTAGATAGATTTGTTGTCGTGTTCATTGATGACATTCTGATCTATTCACGTGATGAGGTAGAGTATACTGAGCATCTGAGAATTGTGTTGCAAATTCTGAGAGATAAGCAGTTGTTTGCCAAATTCAGCAAATGTGAATTTTGGCTTCGAGAAGTCAGATTTTTAGGTCATATTGTTTCTGCGGAAGGCATCAGAGTAGATCCGAGTAAAATATCTACTATTATAGACTGGAAACCCCCGAGAAATGTATCTGAGATTAGAAGTTTTCTGGGATTAGTGGGATATTACCGAAGATTTGTTAAAGGATTTTCGATGATTGTAGTACCGTTGACTCGAATGCTACAAAAAGATGTGAAATTCGAGTGGACTGATAAATGTCAGCAGAGTTTCGAACAGTTGAAAGCCCTGTTAACAGAAGCTCTAATTTTAGTTCAACCTGAATCTGGCAAAGAATTTGTTTTATACAGTGATGCATCTATTATCGAACTGGGCTGTGTATTGATGCAAGACGGGAAAGTTATAGCTTATGCCTCCCGACAGTTAAAGCCGCATGAGAAGAATTACCCGACGCATGATCTTGAGTTAGCTGCTATAGTATTTGCATTAAAGATTTGGCGGCATTACTTATATGGTGAGAAATGTAGAATTTTTACCGATCATAAAAGTCTGAAGTATTTGATGTCACAGAAAGATTTAAATATGCGACAGCGGAGATGGCTCGAACTACTAAAAGACTATGAATTTGTAATTGATTATCATCCAGGGAAAGCTAATGTTGTAGCTGATGCGCTAAGTCGAAAGTCTCTATTTACTCTGCAAGCTTTGAATGCTCAAATGACGTTATATGATGATAGATCTGTTTTAGCTGAGCTAAAGGCTAAACCGTTGATTCTGCAGCAAATTTTCGAAGCTCAAGGGACTGATCCCGATCTGTAAGCTAAACGACTTCACTGTGAGTCTAATTCTGATTCTGACTTTTCTATAAGGAACGATGATTGTTTAATGTTTCGAAATAGAATCTGTATACTGAAAAATAGTAAACTCATTCAGAAAGTTCTGCACGAGGCACATGATAGTCGATTTTCAGTTCATCCGGGTAGCACTAAGATGTATAACGATTTGAAACAGCAATACTGGTGGTCAGGAATGAAACATGACATATCAGAATTCGTATCGAAATGTTTGATCTGTCAGCAAGTTAAAGCTGAACATCAGGTGCCGTCAGGTTTATTACAGCCTATTATGATTCCGGAATGGAAATGGGACAGAGTCACTATGGATTTTGTATCTGGACTACATCTGACTCTGAAGAAGAAAAATGCAATCTGGGTTATCATTGACAGATTGACGAAATCTGCACATTTTATACCTGTACGTACTGATTATTCTCTGGATAAATTAGCGGAACTATGCATATCTGAAATTGTGCGATTACACGGTATACCGTTATCCATTGTGTCTGATAGAGATCTGAGGTTTACCTCGAGATTCTGAAAGAAGTTTCAAGAGGCTTTGGGAACGAAATTGAGTTTCAGTACAGCATTTTATCCCCAGACCGACGGTCAGTCTGAAAGAGTTATTCAGATTCTGGAAGACATGTTACGGTGTTGTATTCTTGAATTCGAAAGTAATTGGGAGAAATACTTACCTCTGATAGAGTTTGCATACAATAACAGTTTTCAGACGAGTTTAAAGATGGCTCCATATGAAGTATTATATGGTCATAAATGTCGAACACCGCTATACTAGACAGAATTGAGTGAGAGAAAGTTACACGGGGTTGATCTAATCCGAGATACAGAAGAAAAAGTAAAAGTAATACGTGATAATTTAAAAGCAGCTTCAGATAGACAGAAATCATACGCAGATTTGAAACGGAAAGAAATAGAGTTTCAGGTTGGAGATAGAGTATTTCCGAAAGTATCACCATGGAAGAAAATTCTTCGTTTTGGCAGAAAAGGAAAGTTAAGTCCTCCTTTTATCGGGCCGTATGAAATTGTGGAACGAATTGGACCTGTAGCTTACCGGTTATCGTTACCGTCTGAGCTTGAAAAGATTCATGACGTATTTCACGTTTCAATGTTTCGATGATACCGATCTGATCCATCTCATGTCATTTCTCCCATAGATGTGGAATTACAGTCTGATCTATCGTACAGTGAAGAACCGATTAAAATTCTAGCCCGAGAAATGAAAGAGTTGAGAAATAAGCGTATAGCACTTGTAAAAGTTCTCTGGTGTAAACACGGAATAGAAGAAGCTACGTGGGAACTCGAGGAAACTATGCGAAAACAATACCCTAACTTGTTCACTGGTAAGATTTTTGGGGACGAAAATCCCTAAAGGGGGGAGAGTTGTAACAGCCCACTTTAGACCCTAGTCAGAACGGGTGGTTTTGGGACCACTTAACCGAGTCGAATTATTATTTTTATTGCTTTAATATGCTTTACAGCATGATAGAATCACAGTGTGAAAGTTTGGTTTAGAAATTTTATCGTTTGACTGGTTAATTTGATAAAAAGGATTAAATCGCGTAAAGCGATAAATTAGAGTTCTATTTTATAAATGGCTTATTTGAGCATGGCTTTATAAAAGGAGGTACTTGCATGGCAATTATGCCATTTTTATTTGGAGTGGTTGGTGATGGACCATTATGTCCATATTTTATAAGGTTTTATAATAATTTTACAAAGGGTAAAATGGTCATTTGATTTATTATATGTTTTAATTAAAATAAAACATAAAATGTCTTCATTTTCATTACCTTCTTCACCGATTATATGAACAAAAATAAAGGGTTTACAGGTTTTCTTCATTCGGCTACTATTTTGCTAAATTGAGATAAAGACGATCGAATCCCGGAACTTGATCGGGGAAAATGGAAAATAGACGAGTAGATACGAGATTACTAGGTAAGTTCGTATAACGAATTTAATGTATATATATATATGTTCATACGTATTGTTATTTGAAAATATGAAATGCTAGATGATTAAATAGCCTAATGGAACGAGTATATATGAGATTGAAATAGAAATGTTAAATTGTTACAAGTGATAATTTGAATACCGAGCCCCGTTAGAACCGTAGAAGTCGATAGGATACGAGTGACATGTCACTAGGGCTACAGGGTGGTTCGAGCTCCTGCATTTGTTGCGGACTCACCACGTGCTCATGAGCTACAGGTTTATCTTTCAGGATTACATGTTCAGCCTACGGGTTTACCGATTATCCTTCGGGATTATATGTTCAGCCTCCGGGCTTACCGTACAGGCTCGAAAGAGCATATATGATGCATTGAGGGATTTCAGGTTATATGTATATACACTGTGTGTGTATCACCCGAGCATCTTTCGATGTTCTTATAGGTTCAACGGGCAATATCGATACATGTTACAGGAAAGGTTAATTGATATTTGAATATATGAGAGAGATGTTATGTGAATACATGAATGGTATAAGGTACATGTTATAAGAGTTATGTGCTATACATGAGATAATGAAGTATATGAAATACATGTCATATGAATTGTATGAATGGAATTATACTAGTTACATGATCAACATGTTATGTGAGAAAGTGCAAAATGAAGGCATATTATGCCATATGATTTACAAGATTTGTATATGTTACTTGAAATGAAGTATTTGATAAGCTTTTATATATGATATGTTATGAAACTACATGAACTAATGAGTGTGAGCTTGTGTAATAGGCTATAAGATCATATATTTGTAATGGCCTTACTTATGGATACCTCATTGAAATGGTAAGCTTCATTTCATGTTATATGGACTTACTAAGCTTTAGAAGCTTATTCTGTTTATTTCTTTCACTGTCTTCTAGATTCGGAAGCTAGCTCAGATATCGGACGAGTCGAGGATCGCTATCACACTATCGATAAAGCTTCGGTACTTTTAAGTATTTTGTAAACGTTTGGCCATGGCATGTATAGGCTAGTACTTTAGTGAACATGATATATTTTGGTAAATGATCAAGCTATGAGATGTGGCTTGGATCATATATGAATATAATCAAGTATTAGAGTTGTTCTTTAGCTATATGTGCTTATGGAAAGATATGTGATTTTGATGAGACTATAAGCTTGCATAGTTGATATGTTTACTATGTTATATGTGCAAGATATATGCATTGTTAGCTTAGGTGAAAGATAAGGAATGATTATGTATATTTATGTGTGGATGAGTTCATGAATTTGGTTATTTTAACTATTGAATTGTTATGCTTAGTGAGTGCAAGATTTATGATGATTTTGGTCAATTATATGCTTGAATTGGTTTGTTTTTGGGTGGCAATTTGGCTTAAACCGAGCCTATAACGTGCCACACGGCCAGGGAACACGGGCGTGCGCTTCGACCGTGTGTCCCCTGCACCTTGATGTTTTGGTCAGTTTTGATACACGGTCTAGACACACGGGCGTGTCTGGTAACTTGTAGCCGTGTGAAATTTGGCAGTATAGTCACACGGTCTGCTCTATTTTGTACACGGGCGTGTCTAGCAGCCGTGTGATATTTGACAGTTTCAACCACGGGGTAAGGGCACGGGCGTGCCTAGGCCGTGGGTGACACACGGCCTAACCCCATGGGCGTGTTGGAAAGCCGTGTGGGATAAGTCAGATTCGACCACGGGCTGAAAGGTTTGGGCCTGTCTGGAGGGACACGGCCGTATGTGAAGAACACGGGCAAGGGGCACGGCCGTATGTCCCTAACTTTGAAATTTTGCAAATGTTCTCCTATCTTTTAGCATGTTTCCAATTAGATTTCCAATAATTATATACATCATTTTATGATCAATTGAAGCATGCTCTAATGACAGATGATACGTGATGGTTCTTGATTAAAAAGTTTGAAATTTTACTGTTCCAATATATGTTACAAGTCTGCTAATGTCCCTTACCTATTCCGGCGACGGTTACGGGATAGGGGTGTTACAATCTTTGTCCCGTTTTTAATGATTTCTATGTTTCTGATATCGTAGTAGCTTAATCTATCTAGCTTGGAAATTAATTTGCAAAATCATTAAAGCATTAGGTTTTGCCATTGATGAGTATGCTTGAATTTTTAAGTTTTATGATAGAAAATGAAAGGTTGATGTTAGATTAAAAAAAACTTTTACAAAGAAAATTTTGATGAAATTATCAATTAGGGATTAAATTGAAAAGATGATAAATTTATGGTAAAAATTGTGAAATTGTGAATTATGTGGGATGCTATTAATATGCATAAAAATTTACTAGGCTTGAGTAAGGATTAAATTGTATGAATTTTATTTTTTGAGCCTAAGGAATAAATTATAATGAATTAAAAGTATAGAGGCAAAATAGTAATTTTGCCAAAAAATATGTTGGACTAAATTGAATATTAATTATATTGAATTGAGTTAAATTCGTTCATATAAATCTAGTTAGACGTAATATAGAGTTAGATAGAGGCAAAGGAAAAATATCAGATTAGTCACCTTCCTATCTACGTAAACTCATTGAGGTAAGTTCGTGTAATTAAATTGTACATTAATATGTGTTAAATTGAATTATTGTTTTAATTGTACAATTGCCATGAAAAAATACCAGTTACATATTCAACAATTACAGAGCTCCGTGTGAACCTTATGAAATTCGTAGGATACAAATGACATGTCATTAGCAATACAGAATTGGTTGGGGTCCTGATGTGTTGTGGACACACCACAACTCGCATAAGCTTCCCGAAACTCAGCTTGCATGAGTTTCCCCTTATTTAGCTCGTAAGAGCTTCTCATTATTCAGCTTGGAGGAGCTTCCTGTTTACAGCTCCTATGAGCATACATGGACACGAATTAATAGATTATAGTTCAGTACACCTCATGTGTACTACCCGTGTACCCAACGATATTCTAAATGGTTCAACAGGCATAGTTTTGTTATGATATCATATGAGTTTGATATGAATTATTATCGGTATATACATGAAATATGATTATTTGATGAATTCAACCATTTGTGTTGGATTTTATATGTGATTTTCATAGCTAATATGCTTGTGATCATGTATTTAGGCTTTTGGCCAAGTTGATTGAGATATGTTATGTTTACTTACATATTTTATAGAAATGTGGTAGGTTAAATTCTGTATTATTCGAACTTACTAACCTTAAATGCTTACTTGGTGTTATGTTCCATGTTTTATAGTAATTTGGAAACTCAATCAGGTTGGAAGCTGGTCAGAGCTATTTCACACTATCCATCGGCTCTTTTGGTACTTTTAGTAAATTAATTCCGGTTATAATGGCATGTATAGAATGTTTTGGCCAACATTGGTATATAAATGTTTTGTTGAGACAAGCCATCCGAATGGCTTGTGTTTGATATATTTTGATGTGTTTATCTATACAACCGTATGTCCCCTGTATCTTTTAAATTGCGCAAGTCAGTACGCTCACACGGCCTAGCACACGGATGTGTGGCTTGGCCATGTGGCCCAAGTCAGAGAGTTACATAGGTACGGACATGGGCTGGAACACGACCGTGTGTCCCTATTTCAAATGGCCACACGGTCATGTGTTCCCTGTAGTTTGAAAAATTTTAGTGTTTTTTGAAAAATTCTTTAAGCATCTAATTTAGTCTCAACTTGTTTCTAATGTGTATTTTGGGCCTCAAGGGATCATATGAGGGAAATATGTCTGATTTTGATTAGTTTATGATATGAATATTATATGATGTTACGTGTTGAAACTTCTATCTATTTGTTCTGTAATCTTGGGTAATGCTCTGTGACCCTGTTTGGCAATGGATACGAGTTAGGGGTTTTACATTTATTGGTATTAGAGTTATGGTTTAGTCTATTCTCGAACTAACGTAGCATGCACGAGTCTAACTATACATGCCATTATATAACCTGTGATAGTGTAATATCTCCTGACCTTTTTAAACATGTTTTTATATAGCAATGACATCTAACCGAGCTAATTCCGATGAAGTAGAGAGTAACACTCCAGCCTCCGTTCAATGCGTAACTTCGAGTGGTACAAGGCCCATATCTAAGGGCCGAGGAGGAGAGGCTAAAGAGGCCTTCTTCCAAATGATGAATGAATGGTTCATCGAGTTAGTACGAATGAACTCGATTACTTAACAACTTCCACCCCCTCCTGTTCCTCAACCAGCTCCTATTATCTCTTAAGATATAGAACCTATCAAATTTAGTAAGCCTCCTATTGATAAGATTCGTAAGTACAGTGCTGAAGAATTCTAAGCTACAACAGAGGATGATCCTGAAAGAGCTGAGTTTTGGTTAGAAAATACTATTAGAGTTCTTGATGAATTATCTTGTTCACCGGCTGAATGTCTTAAGTGTGCAGTATCTCTGTTAAAAGATTCAGCTTTCCAGTGGTGGAATACATTAACTTTTGTTACGCCAAAAGAGAGGATTACTTGGGAATTCTTTAAAACTGAGTTCCGCAAGAAATACATTAGTCAGGGGTTTCTTGATCAGAAACGTAAAGAATTTTTTGAGCTTAAACAGGGTTGTATGACAGTGTCTGAATATGAATGAAAATTTTTTTGATTGGGCAAATATGCTCGAGAATGTATTCCAAATAAAACTGCAATATGTAAACGGTTTGAAGATGGCTTAAATGAAGATATAAAACTATTAGTTGAGATCCTCGAGTTGAAAGAATTTGTTATACTATTTGATCGGGCATATAAATCCGAAGAGCTTAGCAAAGAGAAAAGACAAGTTGAGATTGAAGCTAGAGATTCAATAATAGATTGACGGGAAAGTCATATCGGTCAGTATCGAAGAAATCAAAGAAATATCATGACCGTTCTACTACTTTTGCGGGATACTCTAATAGAGATAGAGATACCTGACGCTCCAATTATAAATCTTAGGCTACATCTATAGCGAGTGTAGGTAATTCTTGAAACATCAGACCCAAGTGCAAGTATTGTAACAAATCACAATTTGGTGAGTGTCGAATGAAGAGTGGAGCGTGTTTGTAATGTGGTTTCTTTGACCACTATCTTAGAGATTGCCCGGAGAAATCTAAAAAAGATAATATTCAAACTTCGAGGTTGAGCAATATAGCTATGAGAGGTAGACCAACTCGTAATCCTAGAAATGTAAGCGGTAGCTGTGGTGTGACAAAAGATTCTACTGTAAGGTCTGAGGCACAAGTACCAACTAGGGCTTATGCTATTCGTGTGCGCGAAGATGCTTTTGCACCAGATTTTATTACTAGTACTTTCTCTCTTATTAATACTAAAGTAATTGCTATAACTGATCTTGGATCGACTCATTCATATGTTTGTACAAAGTCCAGTTAAAATTTACCTGTTGAGTCCACCGAATTCGTGGTTAAAGTATCAAACCCTCTAGGCCAATACGTGTTAGTTGATAAGATTTGTAAGAACTATCCGTTAATGATTCAGGGTTACTATATTTCAGCTGATTTAATGCTATTACCATTTGATGAATTTGATGTGATATTGGGCATGGATTGGCTAACTCTGCATGATGTTGTAGTAAATTGTAGACGAAAACATATCATACTAAAAAGTCAGAATGATGAGATGCTTTATATTGAATAAGATAAATTAAATGGGTTGCCTATAAGTATATCAGCTATGTCAATACAGAAATATGTGAGAAAAGGTTGTAATGCTTACCTTGCTTATATATTGGATACTAAAGTGTTTGGGTCGAAGCTTAAATTAGTGCCGGTGGTTTGTGAATATCCTGATGTGTTTCTAGGGGAATTACTTGGATTATAACCGATAAGAGAAGTCGAATTTGCTATAAAACTTGTATCGGGAACAACACCTATATCAATAGCACCATACTGAATGGCTCTTACTGAGTTAAAAGAGTTGAAATCACAGTTGCAAGAGTTGACTGATAGGGGTTTTGCTCGACCTAGTTTTTTAGCTTGGGGTGCATCGATTCTGTTTGTTAAGAAAAAAGGACGGATCGATGAGATTATGCATTGACTACTGTCAGCTTAACAAAGTTACAATCAAGAATAAATATCCACTGCTTCGTATTGATGATTTGTTTGATCAGTTGAAAGGTGTCACAGTGTTCTTGAAGATTGATCTTCGTTTTGGCTATTATCAGTTACGAGTGAAAGATTCTGAGTGCTAAAAACGAACATTATGAATTTCTTGTGATGCCATTTGATTTAACTAATGTACTTGCAATATTTATAGTTTTGATGAATAGAATTTTGAAACCGTTTTTGGATAGATTTGTTGCGGTATTCATTGATGATATTCTGATATATTCCTGAAATGAGACTGAACATGCCGAGCATCTAAGCATTGTTCTGTAAACCTTACAAGATAAAGATTTGTTTGCTAAATTTAGCAAATGTGAATTTTGGCTTCGGGAAGTTGGTTTGCTGGGACATATAGTATCGGCTGAAGGCATCAGAGTTGATCCGAATAAAATTTTCGCCATTGT